>CM060911.1:278643008-279893008 GCA_030737875.1 Allium sativum
TCCTTTTGTTATATGGGAGTTGTGTGCCAGCTCATATACGTGCAAGGAAGGAGAGTTTTGTTTCGACCGTCGTTACATAACAACCCCGCAGTCGTAGTGAACTGGTAACAACTCTCAATGCCGAGTTGAAGATGGTGATGTTGACAAAGAGCATCTAAGACCTGAAAAATGATGCAATGACTGCAACAGAGATGATCTCATAGTCGTCGCCATTTCCAAGCTCGAGTTTCTCTGGGCTAGTGGTTATATTGAGGGATCTCAGGGGCAGCAGACATAATTCTCTTCTGTGTTGTAATTAAATGAGCATTTGCAGTTATTACATGTGTGTTTATTTGGATCTACTTAAACCAAATGTATTGGCTTACAGTGAAACCATTATATATATATATATACACACACACACACACACACGAGCGTGCTGTATAGACCGGTGCATGTATCAACTGAGCTTACGAGCTAATCAAGTTTTTTTATTGCATCAATGAATCTGTTTTACATGGTCATATATGAATGTGATTTGATGATGGAATAAGTTTTGTTGGCTTGTTCATGGGGTGGGATCACCTGGACCAGAATTACACTAGTCTGGTGGTCCCAGCCAATCAAATCACCCCATTTTGGGGTGGTTTACAATTTGCCCTTCTGAATTACGTTCGAATTTCAGAGGCAAAGTGTAAAACACCCGAAATGAGGTGATTTAATTGGTCCGGACCAAGGGAACAGGAACCCCCGGTCCAGGGGATCCGCGCCCCTTGTTCAGTTATTTTCTGTAACATTTTAGCCATTCTAGGTTGGTACTACAAAAACTTGAGCTTGTGTCAAAATTCTGACTAATCATTGTGTTGTATCCACTGTCTACTGCTAGCATAAACAACTTCAAGTTTCTGGCATTTTTCATGTTTTACGTCCAGTGCCTGCTTTTAGTTTAATTGGCTTTAAGCTTCACTACCATATAAAGCTATCTTCAAATGTTTTGCTTCCATTATACTTTCTGTTTGACTGTTGCATGCATGATACACCTCCCTACTTCGGTTTCCAAATGAGTTCTGAAGTTTTATTTCAAAGCATAAAATCCATAAGCAAACTAAATGATTTTTTTCTCAACCAGTCTACTTTTCTATCGGCGGATTTACCCAGCGTCTGTCACCAATACCATTAGTTGATCTTACTGCAGAATAGGTGGCGCTTCTCCCCCTTAGTTTATCGCCTGTTAGGCGATGGTAAATTTGGGGCAGGAAATTTTCGTTATACGGAGGATGGGGATTTAGGGTTTGGCATGTGGATTGTGAATTTGATTGTTCCAGCGCCATTGACAAGATGCTGGAGGAATACGGAAAAGAAATAAGCGTGCAAATTTAAAGGGAGAGACGATGACGTGGGTATATTGGTAGTAAAAACATGCGGCTATGATTTATTAAATCTAGCAGTTCCTTCGCTGTGTCATGGAGTGTGTTTTATTTTGTGTTCAATAGAAGCTCCCGATTAAAAATATTCAAGCAAAACAAATTTAACTTTTTTTTTGTTATCACTGTATTTCTCCTTAAGTAGATGTCTTTAGACAGTATATTAATCTGGTGAAAACTTAAAGTAAATATTGTATGTAAACAATTTCGTTAAACACACTTCAGGAGTTTTATATCAAATATCAGGTTTCACAGTGCTTCTCCTCCCGAAGAAAATAGGGACATTTGTTTTATAGTGCTTCTCCTTAGGAGTTTCATAGTGTTTCTCCTCCTCTTCCTAAGTTTAGTTTTTACGGATAGCCTTCATAGTTATTTTCATTGAGAACGGGTGGCTATACTGTAAATATTTGTAGCACTAATTATAAATATTTGCAGTTTTACAACAACAACAACAAAGCCATATATCCCAAACAAGTTGGGGTTGGCTAGATATTAAAACCCAAAATAAAAATAAAAATAATAATGATGATAATATATATATATAAAGGGTTTAAAATAACCAATCAAATAAAAGTCGTCCGATAAAGGTTTTTTTTTAAATAATAATAAGAAGAAGAAGTAAAAATGTTCAGTAAAAGTGAAATAAAATCTAAAATAGTAAATAAAAAGTAAAAAGGTTCAGTAAACGTGAAATAAAGTCTAAAAAAAAAAAAAACTATGGTTCCGGTACATGGATTGCCAATTTCCATGCACTCCTATCAACTACCAGCTCTTCCGATAAACTCCAGTTACTTAAATCTCTCTTTATTATCTCCTCCCATGTCATTTTAGGTCGACCTCTACCTCTCTTTGGGCCTTCGGCGCGACCTAGAATTCCAGCGCGTACAGGTGCATCGTATGGTCTACGTTGGATATGTCCAAACCATCTCAAGCGGTATTGGACTAATTTCTCTTCAATAGGTCCAAGTTTTTCCCGAATATTCTCATTTCTAATCCGATCTCGTCTGGTATGCCCACAGCTCCAACGCAGCATTCGCATCTCTGCTATACTTATCTTCTGGACGTGTTGCCTCTTAGTAGGCCAACATTCTGCACCATATAACATTGCAGGTCTGATTGCTGTCCTATAGAACTTTCCTTTAAGCTTCTGAGGAATCTTCCGATCACAGAGAATGCCAGATGCTAGTCGCCATTTCATCCATCCTGCTTGAATTCTAAAACTAACATCTTTATCAATCTCTCCATCAAACTGCAACATAGATCCTAAGTATCGAAACGATTCCTTCTTGGGTACTACTCTACCGGCCAGGGTAACATCTCCGTCATCTGACCTGACACTGCTAAACTCACACTTCATATACTCTGTTTTAGTTCTGCTAAGCCTGAAACCCTTTGATTCCAAGGTCTCCCTCCACAACTCCAGTTGTCGATTAACCCCTATTCTACTTTCATCAATCAGCACAACATCATCGGCAAAGAGCATACACCAAGGAATCTCCCTTTGTATATCTTTTGTGATTTCATCCATCACTAATGCAAAAATATAGGGGCTCAAAGCCGAACCTTGATGTAACCCTATGTTAATTGGAAAGTCTATAGTCTCACCATCGCATGCCCTAACACTAGTCACAACCCCCTCGTACATATCCTTAATAAGGGTAATATACTTTGATGGCACTCTCTTCCTTTCTAGCGCCCACCACATAACCCTCCTCGGTACTCTGTCATAAGCTTTCTCCAGGTCAATAAAAACCATGTGGAGATCTTTCTTCTGCTCCCTGTATCTCTCCATAAGTTGCCTAACCAAGAAAATCGCCTCAGTGGTTGACCTTCCCGGCATAAAACCAAATTGATTCCTAGAGACACTTGTTAACCTCCTCAAACGTTGCTCGCAAACTCTCTCCCAAAGCTTCATTGTATGACTCATAAGCTTAATTCCTCTATAGTTTGTGCAACTTTGAATATCTCCTTTATTCTTGAAGATTGGAACTAACATGCTTCTCCTTCACTCATCTGGCATTTTGTTTGATTTGAAAATATTGTTGAACAACTTAGTTAGCCATCTTATCCCTGCATCTCCAAAGTATCTCCACACCTCAATAGGAATATCATCAGGTCCTACCGACTTGCCTGATTTCATACGTTTCAACGCCCCCTTTACCTTAGCTTCTTGAAATCTCCGCACAAAATGTCTATTGTTGCTATCGGCTAAGTCTTCCAACTCGATCGAAGAGCTATCACTTTCTTCGTTGAAAAACTTATCAAAGTATTCTCTCCACCTATTCTTTATCTCATCTTCCTTCACCAAAAGTCTATCATTCTCATCCTTAATGCATTTAACCTGATTAACTTCAAAAAAATTATTATAAAAAATTCATTTGACCGTGGAGATATTTAATGTATGACTGATACATTTCCACGGAAAACGGTTATCGAAGTTCAACGAAAAATACTTGGACCTTATTAATACATATTGTTACCAAAATGTAGGGAGCATGCTTAAAATGGAACTGACATAGTAAACATATACACCTCAAAAGCAACAAATTAAATTAAACATTTTACATGCACCACAGTAATGAAATAAAAACAAACCAAGTGCTTGGAAAGACGATCCTTCCGAGCAAATATCAGGTTGTATCAACACTTGAATTTTACTCACGCATTCATTGCAGTCTTATTAATGTATATCCATACAGTATTAAAATTATCAAATTGATAAATATGGCCTGATTTGTTATTTAAAGATCATATTATATTCTGAAAATTTTGGCATATTCTTCAATGTTTTTGGATTCACATTAACATAAAAATAACCCTATTTTTATGC
The DNA here is from genome assembly GCA_030737875.1 of Allium sativum. Classification (NCBI taxonomy): domain Eukaryota; kingdom Viridiplantae; phylum Streptophyta; class Magnoliopsida; order Asparagales; family Amaryllidaceae; genus Allium; species Allium sativum. The sequence goes on from CM060911.1 coordinate 278,647,242, forward strand.
ATCGACCAAATATCCAAATGCAAATGGTTAATATAATCAATTCAGTAATGTCCCTTATAAAACAAATAATTTTAAACACTAATTATGCTAACATGACCACAAAGCTTCTCAGATAAGATTTTCGGAGCGTATTTCCAACTTCCAATTTTTATGCATTAAAAGTTGTTCTTTTTTTAAATGTGGGTTAAAAAGAAAATATTGAGTTGATGTGAGCTAAGGGTGTTGATATTGTAGCACTAAAACTTGTCAATTATGCTGGAAGGTAGCAGGTGGGTGGAAAACCGACCTAAGAACCAAATGGATAACGAATAAACTAAATACAAAGTTTAGGATTGAATTAGACATACTACACCGATTTAAAATAAAATATGTTTCTCAGTCTAAATGGCAATATGCCATGGTGATTCTCAGCATGAAAAAATCAATTCAAAAATCTAAGTGATGCAAAAAAATTCAGTGAAATAAAGTAAATAGAAACCCATTAACTAACAAATCAAAGCAGCACACCACATACATAATTTAGAACAACTAAGGATGCAAAAAAATATAATCATATTTAGCAATATTATCATATAACATTTTAAATTAGTGGAGTCCAACATACAATAGGCAGAGTTCAAATGTTGAAAAGATGACCGAACTGAAAAAAACATAAGTTTGTAACCAACTTGAAAAACAATTCAAAATTGTGTGATCAGGATTACGTACCATTGCATTCTAGACTTTCTAGTAGTAGATGATTCTCTTCTTTTCTTTCAGATATGAAGGATGAAAGTCAAAAACATAGTTGGAATTGATAAAATGCTAGTAATTACGGAAATATCAATACTAATTGCACTGGCTATTAACCTGGAATTTAGAGGCAATGATGTGGCAAGTTTGTTGGATTCCTATAAAAATATGGAGCAGAACAACGACATAAAATATGGCCTATTATAGTAGTTCACATAGGTTCCCTTCTACTATAAGGATTTGACATAATATAATACAACTTTACCTATGTTGCAATTTTGTATGTACATGTCACGATATCAATAATAAGTCCATATATTACACGCACTAGAAAAAACACAAAACCATGCAAAACATTTGTTTCTAACAACGGGCTATATAAAACATTTGTATTCGCTACAATAATTTTGACATCCTTAAATATTAATTAATGAAATAAAGTAATCATGGATGCAGAATATGAAATAAAAGAAAAGGAATTTATAAAAATAGAATAACCACTAAGGTTTAGAGTAAAAATACATCAAAATAAGTCATATTGTGCTCTTGCTACATCAAGTCCGACGTTTTTTCAGTATTTCATCATGACATCACGATACCAAATTTGAAACACCACTGCTGAAAACATGCAGAATGATCTCATATAATTAGTAGCTCAAGCAACATTAAAATCGTTGTAGTTAAGGCCATGCCGACATAATATATTTGTGGTGTCAATGAAGTGGCATTATTGCCCAATATCCCATGGACACAAATGTAATCTGCAATATTCATATCAAAGAGCAGGCATATCCAGTACTATTAGTTCTGAAGAAGAGGAGAGTCAAGAAAAGAAATTAATTACAAGGGACTAATTAATATGTGAATCCACTTTAATGTTCAATCTTTTGGATTATACTCAGACTTGATAATTAGAAATCAATCCCTTTAATTAAAGTAATTTAACACATGGATTATTACAAATAATTGAATAGAATAAAAATATAAATGATTCTGTAGATAATATGAACATAAAATTTTAAATTCGAATTAAATGGTATCAATTATTATTTCATTCTTATCAAGGATTTTGCAAGGCTCAATAAAAGTGTACTCGCAGACACTAATACCGAAACAATGAAATTAATGATGAAAATAAATTTGGACCAAAATAGACCTGAGTATATTTAAATTTGTAGTAATTAACTCTATCTTTTTAGAAGATGACAATGATTATATTTATAAACTAAATGCATATCACAGATACTGGCTTTTACTTTTTCTAGGCACAATTATTAAAGTTTGTATAGCAATGCACTGGAATTTCAATAAAATGCTGAACTGTAACATGATGTAGTGACATATTGCATTCCTTATTTGTTTAAACTAAATTTAAAACATCATATATAAATATATATCATTCAAAAGTAGAGCAAATTTGGAAAATACTCGTTAAAATATCAATGTTATGTATAGTTTTTAGATTTCTCCGTGGCTGGTAATATTTTATTAAGGTATAATGGCTAAAAGTAATCAAACATTCTTACTTCTTACAATGAAGAATAAAGAGGTGAAAATATAGTAAAGAAAATAACATTGATGCTATATGGTAATAGCATAGACAATAAAAGGCAAAAGAATCATCTTATTCCTTCCCTTTCCATAACTGGCATTTCTACCTTTCTTATGTATATGGTAAAAAACAATTAAAATTTCTTTCATGGAAAAATGCGTACTATTGGTCCTTGCAAAAATAAATAAAGCACAAATGGGTTTACCCAAATAAATTTTTAAAGAAAAAATTACTGATTGATGGTTTTTAGCAATTTAGAGCATTTCTTTAAATAAACCAATCCATGTAAATGTACAAAAAGGTTGTAGAAAATTAGGAATTACTTTTATACATCTCTAAACATCAAACTATCTATATAAGACAGAGACATGGTATACCTTTTTGACTCCATTTCCATCAAAATAAATAATTTTCTTTCTTCACGGATATCCACTAATAAAGGATAGGTAATAGATGTGATTCCAAAGCAAAAACCAACGACCTTTTGTGCTCTATTCGCTATTGTATCAGTCGCACAATCAGTTTTTGACTATTTCGTGAAAACACCTATTGTTAATGGAATATCACCATCAGACAATGATAAGCCTAGTAACTAATTATTGAAAATATTTGTTAGCTCAATAGTACATAACAATTTAACACATCTATATAGCTAAAATCATGGAGAATCTTGTTTTAAACACTGAAGTTATTATTTGGTAAATTTTCCACATTTTCTTACAACTATTATCATAATTCGTGATAACTTTAACAAAAATAACGCAATTAGGCTGCAATAACATATATTGTATAGAAGTATCTATATTTGTGGAAAATAGGGAGAAGGACAAACTTAACAAAAAATTTGGTGAAAAGTATAGAAAGTTTAGAATTTTATGAGAAGGCCAAATGCTAGTGTAAATGGAAAATGTTAGTGGGCCCCCCTGAATTCCACCTTTAGTGCAAATGTGTCATTCTCCCTAATTTTGAAACTTCTCAAATTTTTTACCAAGAAATTTTCAAAGTTTGTCCTTTAAAAGAAAATCCTCATTCTATTTTATGTTAATAAGCTGATCAATGAACTTGTTTCGCGTAATAAGTTATAAAAAACTGAAAAGTGATTAACTACTTAAATAGGAAAAAATTAAGCTTTTCCATATCTTATCTCGTTATGTGTCAACATTATGCTTCAAATTATTACCAATAATGCTAGAAATTGGGAATAATATGAATTAAACAACAATCAAGTTAATTAAATAATAAAATCAGGTTAATTGCTAATAAATGGAATAAAAAGTACCTTGCAAAATTTGATTCATTGAGATCCAGAGTTCTCAGATGGCAAGGATAATTTGATTGTAGAAAGAGGATGGAAAACTGAAGGAGAAGGTTTGTGAATATGATGTGTCAACACTATGCTTCAAACTATTACCAATAATGCTAGAAGTTGGGAATCAAAAGAATTAAACAACAATCAAGTTAAATAAAGAATAAAATCAGGTTAATTGCTAATAAATGGAATAAAAAGTACCTTGCAAATTTGATTCATTGAGATCCAGAGTTCTCAGATGGCAAGGATACTTTGATTGTAGAAAGAGGATGGAGTAGAAGGAGAAGGTTTGTGAATATGAGGTCTTGACTTGTGAAATCAAATCAAATTTCCAAAGTTAGAATACGTTTTCCCGTTCTTTGTAATTCTCTATATTAGGGATTCGGTCAGAAAGTGTAAAATCGTTATTTCAAAATCGAGAAATCAAATCGGATTATATGAATAGGGTTTTCTCGTTCTGTGTAATTTTGTAGACTAGGGAACCGCTCAGAAAATATAAGAGAGAGGGAAATCAAGGTGAGACGGTTGTGTGTAATTGCCCCTGCACGTTTGAGAATCAGGGATCATGTCATTCTGTCGGCAGTTACTGGGTGGAAAAAAATAGCCAGTAGGGTTCCGCTTCCATCTCCCTCTGAATCTTCCTAGCAGCGGTAAATATCTGTCTTTATTAGTACCCTTTCGAACGTTCAAGGTAACAAATTTACAACAAAATCAAATTAATGAAAACCACTTCCACCCAATCACGTATTCATACAATTTAAAGAATAACTGAAAACTCACGAAATTGACATGATTCAAAACCTGAAAGAGAGAGCGACGATGAGAAGAGAGCCGCCGCCGCCATTAATAGAACAGGCAAAGCTTGTAGAATGAGTATGAGCAGTGAATTTCGAGAAGAAAGCCGAAGGAGTTTGTGTTGGCCTAGAGAGTGGAGGGATGGTCAATTTTAGGAAAAAAGAAAGTGGTAGCGGTTTCCATTTGTAGAACACAACGGGCATAGGCATCGCACCTAAACATAAAACTATTTCTCCAACAGGGGAAGCGGCTGCAATTGAGCGCCACGTCAGATTTGCAAAATAAAGAAACGTTCCAACTCAATTTTTTTCTATATTTTACTTTCTAAATATATTAATATTATATATAGCCCTTAAAAATGAATATATTGCAAACGATCTCTGTTTTCAACGAAACATTCCATTGAGTTCAAAATATCATTTATGACATCAAAAGGTGGAGACATCAATACATTTTGACTTAGTGAGATTTGGTCTTTTTCATTGGTTGTAAGACCAAAATATCACTTCTTACATGTGAATGAATTTGGACTCGAGACCACTTCCATTGAGTTCAAAATGTCGTTTGTGTGTTCGAAAAGTATAAGCATCGATATGTTTCGAGTAAGCGGAAATTGGGCACTTGGGAGGGTCTTGGTTAAGCTAACCTAGCCCACTCCTTATAACTCCAAATCAGCCTCCTCCTCTTCATTCATTTCCTCACTTCATCAAAAACAGAAAATTGGGATCGGGAAACGAAAATTCCTAAAGTTAGGTTTTGCAAATCCATGCCCAAATCAAGTGCTAAATTAATTTAGAGACTCATATAAGCTCTCTACACTCATTCTCTACCTCTCTATCATACAAATTTCGGATTTTTAATAACCCTAGTCTTGATAATTGCTTTATGTTCTTACATGAAGGGATTTTAATGAGGCTTAGAGGAGTTATTGCTTGCTAAAGAATTCTATAAGCTTGTTCTTCATTATCCTAAACTCTAGATGAGTTCTTCGTGTTTATGCCACAAGTTATATGTTTGTAAAGAGTAATACAATGATCGTTTGAGTTTGCATATGCTAATGAATTGGGTAGGCTAGTGTAACTTAATCGATTTCGCATATCCATGTTTCATTGAATTGAACATTATGATTAGAATGGTTCACACAACCTAATTCATATGCTACTAGTTGATTTGGCGATATTGTGAAACTCCGTTGTCGCTCCGGCAAGTTCTAAGGCTCACAATTCTCTCGAATCATGTTTGATGGATTTGGTTAGAAAACTTGTCCGTTTATGAGTTTATAATCAAAAATCATTGTGATATCATGTACATACGTTTGTACATGTATGCATGTATTCTTGGGCGCTTTCAATGGGCTAAAGAGGCTTCATTTAAGCTTAGAAAAAGTTATAAGCCATCGGCATTGATCTGAGCTCGTCTGAGAACCGATTGCAAATCATTTCCTAGGCAAAATATAGCATTTGTGTCAGTTCAGACGTCTGAATGGACGCAACTGACTTCTGTCAAAGCTCTCTGGAAGTTATTTTCTTCAGTTCAATGTCTGAACCGATGCAACAGACGTCTGTCCTGGGGCAAAATAATTGATTTTCTTTAAGCAATCATAACTTTTTAATACGTTATCGGAGTTTACCGAAACCGAATTAGTTGGAACCGTATTGATGAGAGTTTTGCAATGAAACTAATTTAGAATGATTTGGAGCTCATGGAAATTTTTGGCGGATGAAAACGTCCGATGTAAACAATCGAATGCTTATCGTTATTTAACGATTTCAGAACCAATCAAGGTGAGAACTTGCTCACTCAACCATTTTATACAGTTATTTTTATAACTGAATATTTGGTGATTGCCTATGATTGCAATATTTGTTTGGTGGATGATGGATGTTTACAGTTTTATTGTTATCATTATATTAAACTATGAAAATATTAGATAAGTTCACATGGATTGTGATGTAAACCCCACATGGGTATTGAGATGATAATTTTACATATCGCCCAAGTATGCAAAAAATAATCATTGAATGTTGGTTGAAAACCCCACACGGGTTTGGGGATGATAATAACTTCACACATCTCCCTTGTGTTTAGTTGTATTCAATCGATTGATTGAGAACCGTAGTAAGCGTTATTTAATTATTTAATGTTTGTACAGTGGTAGATGCACACTTGATGTGAATTGAGTGTCTAATAGTTGTTTATCGCTATTTTTGAATACATGCTATGTATGGGATCCGTATAAATAAAAGTATATGGTAATTGATTAAGTCACATTCCGATTCAAAATATTTTAAAAACAATATTCAGTGAAGAATCAAAATATGATTTTGATGACCGATTTTGGATGGACACGAAAATATTGAAACAATTTGGGATGAAATACTCCAAATTTTAAAAGATAAAATATATTTTTATCTAAATGAAATGGTTAACAACTAGAATAAATAATTGATATAGTTTTAATTTTACCAGGATTTTTCCAACGTATGAATTGGAAAGGATTTAAATGAAAATAATCTTCAGAATATGTCGATATTGGATTCGGTGATTATACGGATATTGTTGAGCAATTTGGAAGATATATATTTATAAATATCGTTATTCCCAATATGATATCTGTTGGTTTTAGAATTTGATACTGAGTATAAGTTGATAAAATTTCTATTGAAAGACTTGTATTTGCTATCAAATAGGATTTTGGGTTTGTCATGAATGGTGCCTTCAATAACACTGTTCTTAAACCCAGTTGAGAAAGAGATAAATCTTTTAATTAAGATTGATGAAGTTTTCCCATTAATATGTATAATTGGAATTAAATGGAAGTTGATTTTGGGTTCATTGTGAATGATGTTTTGAATGACATTAGTTTTTAAACCCAATTAACGGTGACATTATGATTTGGAATTCATAATCTTTTAATTAAGGCAAACATTTGCCCAAATTTCAGCTTAGACGTCTGACCCATATAGGTTAGACGTCTGTTTAAACTCTCAGGAATTTATTTTCCTGTAATCAGACGTCTGTCCATGAGAGGGTCAGACGTCTGTTCAAGTTCTTTTAAAAATAAAAATAATTGTTTCAGCTCAGACGCCTGACCCATTTAGTGTCAAAACTCTCAGGAATTTTACCCTGTATGATCAGACGTTTGTGAGTTTTAGGTCAGACATCTGACCTGTGCAGAAATGAACAATAAATTTTGTGAGTTGTATGTTTTGAGATATATTGATCTAACTTCTTTTGAATTAAATTTTTGATTAAGCCTGTTTAAATAAGGCAGTGGATGATGAAAGCCAAGGATTTAACCCAAGGAAAGACAAGACAAATTTCCAAAATAGGAATAATCATTAAGTAATGATTTTTGAGATGAAAACTAAAGGGAGTTTCAATGAATCTTTAATTAGATTGAAATGTGAGTAAGGTAACTAAATTTACCGAATTCAAGAAATGTTCGAGAATGGAGTACCACTAGTTTTACTCCATGCGATAGCCAAATCTTTAGTTAGATTTGAAACGATAAATGGTAATTGAATTTACCTATAACACAGTGAGTGTTAGATATGAAGTACTACCAGTTTTGCTCCATGAGATAAATAGGTTGGGATTGGGATAATAAAATTATGATCACTTCGGTAAGGCTTGCTAATCCGACTTGTTGATAAACCTTAATTTGGTTTAATTTGTGGAAAGATATTATAAATCTTTTGAAATAATTTCAAAGAATATTTGAATAAAAGAATATTCTTGATTGGAATGAGGCATATGATGTGTTTTTATGGCACTTGATTTTAAGATACGCGAGTTATTTGGAAAGACCGGGTTTAACCCATTCTGAATAATGGATACGGCGACTAGAAGTCGAAGATATGAAGACGATGGTTGAAGACCAGAGATCTTCACGTCATATGGATGATTACTGATGTCTTGATTGGGATGTATATCAAAGACAAGGTAATAAGTGGTGATCATCCAAACATACTTGGAGATCGACCGGATATGCGAAAGCCACTCTCCTGTATTGGATATATGAGATGAAGAATAAGGTGCCTTCGGTTTCGTTCAGACCCAGAACGGACTTGCAAATGGATTGTATGTCTAACATTGTATTTCGCACTGTATTCATTGATCCTTGCTAAATATATATCTGTTTGGTGGCGGAGAATATATTCTCTTGCTTAAGATCCTTCTCTGAGACATATGAACTTAGAGGTTATATATTGGTGGAAATCAATGGTACGGAATGGATTGACAATGTGGCATGCTGAGTTGCATGGATCAAAGATTTTGTTGAAAGGCAGGGCTTTGTGGTTGATGATCAAAGCACAACTTTAAATAGCATGCTTTGTGTAGCGTTAATTCGCAAGCTTCATACCCCGGTATGAACCAAAAACGGGATAACGATTGCAGGGAAATGGACATACGTTAGCTTCTAGCTAAAGGTGATGTCAGGAGCCCAAACATTTACTTATGTGGATGTTGGATATTATTTGATGGAAGGCGAGGTACCTCGGATTTCATATTAGGATCGACTAAAAGGTCCTAGATGATCGGCGTGACTGACCATTTTGGAGGTTCGATGGAATCGACTAATGTATAGTTTATGGTATAACTAATCAATGACGGCTGACCGACCTTGAAGATCCAAGGGCTTAACAGAGTCCGAGTCCTGAGGCATGCGCTAGAATGTCTCTAAATTGGTGAGGAAGATCCCTTGCCTCGGTTCATAGATGGAAATCCAATTTCCAATATGAGTTTTACGGTTTTAGTTGTAAACCTATATGGCGACATAATATAATGGTACCTATACCACCTATGATTGATACATTTATATTTGAAGTTGATTTCTTCAATCATAGTAATAATAAAAGATAAATTTCACGTATAGGGCATGTTTGGCCATAATAAGGTAAAACTCTATCCTCGGATTTGTGTTTGCATTATGTGATGGGACCTGAGTCTTATAATGGCTTCATTTTTCCTTTTAGCATTGCACTGTTTGTTTTATGGTATTCCTGGGAGAAAACCCGCTCCGTGTTATACGTCGTGGTCCCTAGATTTACCCAACATTAAAATAAAGTTAATAATTGTTTTAGTTCTCACGCCAGTCCTATGACTGACTCAAAGTTATTGTTTCAACCTAAACTTTGGATGCCTATATTATCCACATGGGCAGCTAGTAGTTTTGGTTTTGCAGATATTTCTTTTCGCAGGATCCTGGTTTACTGCTGGAGCTATATTCAGAAAGCTTTGTATCCGTGTATTTTCTTCAACTGTGTTAGTTGATGTATTTCCGTTGTACATTGTATTTATACATTTTAAATTTATGTAATTTCTAAATCTCTGATATTTTTCCACTGTGTATTATCTATTTATAATCTGATATATTCTAGTACTCTGATGTAAATTGTTGTCATAGCAATGACATGTTCTGATGTTTATGTTCTCATGCGTCGCGTTCTCAACACAATCTGGCCTCCTTGGTCTCTACCGGGATCGGGGAAGTCTAGATCGTGATAGGTGGTATCAAAGTTTTGCTTTATAAAGCTCGAGAATAAGACACAATAGAACCAAATGAAAGAATTCATCAGAGATAGGATCATTTATATCCTATAAAGATAACTCGTTAGAGATAGGGTTAGTAATCCCCTAGAATGAGTTTGAAGAGTATTATTTATTAAAAACAAATTTAGTTTTAAAAAAAAAGAATATATCTTATTATACATATTTTAGTATTTTATTTGATTTTGAATGTGGACTATCAAATATAATTCTATTTTGCATATACGTCTCGCGAACGTATATACAAAGTCTCAAATATGCTGGGTAGATATAGAATCACACTCTAGTCGCCCGGGGAAGATACTGGTGATTGACATGTCATCATCAATATTTATGTTCGAGTTCCGAAAGTGGGATATCTATATGATTTCAATGCACTGGTGTGAGAACCAAAACTTAGTTAGGGTTTATGTTTGTGATTTGGCATTGAAATATGATTATTGAGTATATAAAAGTTATATATGTTTGAAAAGTTAATCAACTAATTGATTGTTGGTTGTGATGTGTGATTCACTACAACAAAATCTGCTTTTGACAACGTTTCAAAACTGCTGTAAAATGATATAATAGCGTTATAACAAACGATGTATAACAACATGCGGTCATAGGTCTAATATTTCTAACAACGAGAAATAAACGCTGTTAAAATTTTGATTTTACAGCGTTTTTTATTTGCTGTTAAATAATTTATCTACAGCTATTTTTACCTACTGTATTAAAATAAGACAGCATTTAATATTCGATGTGTAAAGTACTTTCATTTATACTTTGATCTTCCAACAGCCAACTAGAAACGTTGTCAATTCTTTTATCACTGCGTTCATTACACGCTGTCAAAAACTATAACTATGATTTTCATCAGCAGTTTTCTAACGTTGTTATTAATTTTTGGACAGCACGTTTTAAATGCAATCGTTTTATCTTGTTAATTTTACAGCAGTAATATTATGCTGTAACATTGCTATATTTGCACACAGTTCATTAACATAGACTACATTTTATTATATTTCTACAAGATAATATACAACATATACAACTCAAACAAAAAACTATCATATTAAAGCAAAATTACTTATCATTCACATTAAATAACACAATCCACAAGCAAAGCTCACATATGTTCATAAACAAAAATGATATTTTAAGCCCCCTTCATATAACATTAGATAAAGCCATAGTATCAGTTTTCACCAAACATTAGACAAAATGCGAAACTAGAAAAATTAGATTTTGTAATTGCCAAACCCATCAAAATGACATGCCTTCTAAACTTCCTCAATCTGCAGCACTTGGAAGATCTAGGTTAATTAGCCGGTCGAGAAACGAATACATCATCGGCAAATATAATCAGGCAACATCAACGATAGATGTAAAGAGTAACCTAGTTCATACATTTAGACACAAATAAATTGTTTTTACCAATTTCAAAAGAATATAAATGCAATATGATCAACGTGACGAACAAAGCATTTGGCATAATTATAAATTCCCTCTGAAACCTACACCAGCATTTATAAAAACGCTCTTGCCAAATAATAAAATCACATCGCAATTGCATTTATTTTCTTTATGCAACACTAGTTCTTTTCCTAGTAATATCGTGTAAGACAAATGAAAAAACATGTTTTTATCTTATATATTTTTGTTGACTCTCAGCCATGCTGATTATTTTTATCAAATAAATTGTTGATCAGATTCCAACTTAAACAAGGCTCCTTTGAACTATCTAAAGACACATATGCTTATATAAAGAAGCAGGTCTATTTGTCCGAAATTTCTTTGAAACATGCTTTGGCCAAAACTTTGTTAAAAACATACATCGATGTAGTGCACAGATTTGGTGCCATAGATAGCACCACTGCAGTTGTGCAGCAGCACCACCACTATGTGGTGTACATGCACCACAGAGTGGTGCTGCTGCACCACTGCAGTTGCACATGGTGCATCTGAAGTGTTGCAGCAGCACCATTCTGTGGTGCATCTGCACCACCATCATGGTGAACTGCACCACTGTATAACTGCTGCTTGTTTGAAAAGTCCAAGCACCTGGCCTTCGCAAATGATAAGAGTGGCAATAGTAAGTTTTTTGTACCAGTTCTAAAGATGATTCATGTCAGCTTGCCTCTAATTTAGAGTAAAGACTCGACAGTTTGCCTCTAATTTGAGATGAAGATGAACAAACAAAAATTATATTATAAATCATCCTGCAGATCAGTTGACCAAAGTCAGAATGTAAAATATCAGTCGAATACTTGTTGAACCTAGCACTTTCTGGAATCACATTCATTATTCTTTATACTTCTTCCGCAATGCAATTTACAGTACTAAAAAAAATAAGCTGATAGGACCATTACCTTAGGTATATGATTCCTATAAATGATTTAGTAGTTGTGCCCTTCCCTCTTGAACCATAAAATGCAGTTATTAAACCAATCATCCCTAGCTTCATAAACCATTTAGCATTTAACCTATAAAACATGTATAACAAGCAAATAATACATATTTGTTGCACTGAACATCTTGTATATTATTAGGTCTTATAAATTAATGTGTGTACACATGAATGAGTACGATACTTCAAAAAACATTATAAGGGAAAAAAAAACCCTGATATTTTGCTCTGAACTTTTTCAATCTGATTTGCCTCGCAATTACTCCAAACTTTTTTAGTCCTTCAATAAACAGGCTCACCTTCTCAGTAAGCACGTAGAATACAACATCGGTCTGTCAAATTGTAAATGAAACGAACATTAACACAGATTAGGATGTTAAACATAAACTTCAACACATGTTAGGATATTTAGTATAAACGAAAATCTGAGGTGATTTTATTGACAGATCTGAAATTTAGTACTAGAATGTTGAAACAGAAAAGGCATGTAACGAACTGCAGAATTTTCATACCTTAACAAGCCAATCGATTAGAATACCCATCATGCTCTGATTTACATCTTTTTGCACTGTTTCCATGAAGTTAAAATCAAGAGTACTACATTGCTGGAAATTTGAGATAGGTTTGGTGACCATATTAGATAATATAAATAATTACACTATGTCTTTGAAAAATATATGTGATCAAGAGTGGTTGTTGTAGAAGAATTAATCTACACCTCAGCCATGCTCGTATACTTGATAATCCTGGTATACTTGATAATCAATAATCATACAACAAAGAACATTCAAAAATGTGACGGAAAATAAATTCTCTTTTTCACAAAAAGCAAAAAACAAAATTAGAATAGCTGGAACAATAAATGCAATATTTAGTTCAAGTGCCTAACCGCAGCAGCATAGTGGAAACCATTGATTTCACAAGAATAAGAGCTACACACGGAGAGTTTTGTAAGCAACATGGAAAAAATATTTTGCTATCTACTGGCACTTTTAATTGAGAAGCAAGCAACATTACTTTTTCGATGTTGGCCAAATGCATGAGGAGATCTTATACTTTTCAATAAGTTACGGTCTTCAAATGAATATTCCGCTGAGTCTAGTTAAAGAACAAAGATATTAGTAACAATTTAGATATTAAGCAAGTGTTGATATGTACTGTGTAGTAAAAGGCAGTTCTCCTAGAAACAGTATTCTTACTTGCTTACAGCCATTAAAACAAATAACAACAGGAAGATGGATGGGCTTCTCTAAATAAGTATATGAGAGACAAGTAGGAGTACAAGCTGCCAATAATTCCAGAAATGAACAACATTAGAAATGCCGGAGTATTACATATACTGACAGGTAAAAAAAATGCACATATCGGTACCTCATTAGTGATTAAATAGTCAATATAATTTGTGATTAAAAAAGGGTCAAATTTCTTTTGAGACTTAATTTACTTGTCAGATATCTAATTTCTAGGAAACTATCATCTCATGACCATGTTTCTTTTAGGTTTAAAGGTGGAAGTAAATTATAGTAAAAAAAAATTCAATATTAGTCACAACCTTGGCTATTGTGCCTTCCTATAAAAACTGAATTTCCTAACCTTCTTACAATCTCAGATTCTCATTGAATAAAATAGCTTTTGTTGCTGACTTGTATAATAAAATGGTGGAGGTTGGGCTCTTGATTTTAACAAAAGTCTAAAAGTTTTAGTGGTTACATATTATCTCACATTGATGGGGCCATTAGACCAAGTTAATATAGCAGAGGGTACTCAAGATACATTATGGAATAAGGCAAACGAAAATCAATACCTAACATAGAAAGTAAGGGAAAAAGTAGTCCTTAACGATTATAAAGTAATTCAATAATATGATTTATGTAAATTCCTAGTTTGTTAGTTGAATGTTATATAAATTATTAAAAGCGAACTTTAGATTTTACAAACTGAATTGGGATTTAAGAGATATTTTAATTCATTGGAACAAAGCGTGTTGCAATGTAAATTTCCATACATCATCCATCTTTATGTTTACATATGAAGATTTATTGTTTGAGATAATAAAAATATGACTAAAAGAAAGAGATGCACAAAAATAGATATTTACCGTACTTTGTATCTATTTCAGTAATAATGAAAAATATAATATTATGCAATCCTGAATGTAACGCCCATCCTCTTTAAAATAATTAATTGAAAATTACCATGTTTGCATTTCCTTTTAGGAAGACGTAATTCTAATGCATTAAATAATTTAATGTTTTTCTAAGTTGAGTTCAAACCATTTCAAAAATGGTGTTTTGCTAAGTTTCTCTTTTCGAATAAATCCAATGTCTATTAGCATCCACTAATAAGTTATGATATATTAGGAATTAATAAAATAACTGATATGATAACTGAAAGTTCAGACCATTTCCAGTTTCAGACCATTCCAAATATTTGAGAAAGAATGGTTATTAAATGGAAATTAATGCATATATCGGATTTTAATAAATATGAGATACCAAGTTATACGAAAGTTTGACTTTTAACGTTTACATTTGATATCTAAAAGCATCTTAAAACGTTACAAATACGATACTATGCTTAGATTGAACACTTATTAGTGTTTTAGGCGTTGAAAACTCATTTCTTCCAGCAGTTACGCATTATATACAGTTATAAATTAAAGGCTTATTAAGAAAAATTAAACCATATATTATAAACTGCATTCTGTCAACACTAGTATTTGAGGAATTTAAACCTTCAGTTCTCATTATGAAACAATATCGATAATAGGAATATATATTGAGTGAAAAATACAAGAGGATTCTCTGTAGAGAAGTATGCTATCGTATGAATGGTTATAAAAGGTTGTATCAATTTAATAGTAACATGGCATAGCTTATCGCAAACGACCACAATGATAAAGAACTTTTAACACAGCAAGAAATGACAAAAGTGCATAAAATATATATAGTGATAGGCTACAACATACAGTGTATAGCACGATTAACATCCTTATCTGAACCTTAATGCCATAACCTAGCCTGTTTATCTCATCTATAATCACATACACTGCATCATTCATACAGTCTGGCTGTAAGCATCAAAAGAATTGTTGTGTCAATGATATTTTAGGCAATGCAATTTAAAAAAACATGAGCCAAATAAATGCTTTGGTTGAAAGAATATTTAGTACAAGTAGATTGCAGATCAATCTTAACATAGATTCACTGTCACTTCATATTCTCCCAAAAAAAAAGATCACTTTTAAAAGTGGTTATCTAAGAAGTGAGTTTTCACCAAACAAATGCTTTAATACTTTTAATGCACCATTTAGCAACAAATGCAGTGTTAATCAATGTAAAGAAAAGTTTTATCGTTTTTAATATATAACATATATTTTTATTATTTAGTTATTAGTAGCACATTGATTGTTTTGATTACTTTATGTCCTGTTAAGTATCAGATTTCTCATTTAATAATCTTTTTATTTTAAATGTTACAATAAGCTAAACTTGCATCAAAATGAGATTTATCTTCATATTTAGCCTAACTCCAAATAAATTAACATGCTTAAATACTGATGGTTTAACCATAAACACATGTTTTCAAAAACTTTTTGGACAACTAGAAACATTTACCGAAAGATGATTCCAATCTGACAGTTGCAAGGTTTCTTAGACTACTATATTTCTCACACCATAACATATCAGTCGACCTGCATTTAGATCAATCCGCTTTAGCAATTGCAGTGCGATTTACAGTCTAGAGAATAATATTGTAGATGAGCAATCATTACTTATCCGGTAATTATAAAAACATATATGGAGTTTTCCCAGTCAGTACACATAAAAAAACTGATACATATGTGTTTGTGCATTCAAGCTTAAGTTTCCATTATATAAAACAAATTTTACTTAATTGCAATGTAAATTAATCACTAAGTCAGCTTATGTTTGTAATGCAAGGTAATACAAAAGGCTTACCTTTGTCTACACTTGTACTAGACATAGGAATTCATATTAGTAATATTCTTGATAAAACTGTACGATGTCTTTGCTTTCGCCCCTCTTATATCAAACTTGATTAGATAGTATTGTATGTCAGTAGAAATCCAAGTGCGGCTGGTCTAATACATCGAGACAAAATTGATTAAAAAGGCACTATATCTTCTCTTCTTTAACAGTTTAACTGAAGGAAATGTGTATTTATTTCAACAACGTGTATTTATGTCTTAAGCCTGTTATCGGCCATGGAATTAGATGCTAAATAATAATAGAAATAAAATTTTAAACTAACAAAAGAACAGATGTTGCAGTTTAAATAAAAAAAAAGTTCAAATTTTATCATCACGTGTGAAGCGCATGCCATAACACTTACAGGTTCAGAATATTCGTGTAAGAAATTGTCAGAGTTTGACGATTACTAGCTTACTGTAGTTTGTTGTACAAATATATACTATGTCAGTCTTAATGGTTAATCGCTTAAGTAGAATGGTTAACCGCTGACCGATTAAGCGGTTTACCACGGTTAAGATAAACTGATTCGGTCGTATAACCAGATCGAAATTAACCGAATATCGATTAACCAAACCGATTTATTTATCCGGTTAACTGAAAAAAAATAGCCAATAGGGTCAATTAACCAACTGTGCCCACCCCTTGTATACACATATGCTTTAAATTGTTCCTGTAAAGAAATTTAATTTTATTCTTAGCTATACACAAACTTTAGCACACTATCGTTCATTTTATTCTTAGCTACTGCAAACAGCAAAGTACTGGGTGAACTAGAACTAACCCCCATTGAAAATAAAACAAATTCTCTATATAGCTGACATAACATAGCAGTCTGTTGAATGGTCAAAGGAAATGAAGTTATTTAGTTTAAGGTTCAACGTACCAACCGACCCTTCTTAGAAAACAACAAAATAGTGTATCCTTGTTTCAAGTATCCTGATTTACAGAGCTAACTTTACATGTAATATAATCTATTTTTCAATACGTATGTTTAACTTTGTAAACAATCCAAACACTTAACTTTAATTTAGTGTCAACACAGTGAAAATAATAATAAAATGAGTCCTTGAAAAAATATTAACCTAAAAGCATTTAAGAACCTGTAGAATACTACATTAGTTAATACTTATTGAAGATACAGATTACAACATAGGTAAAGCGTCCTATGTATAAAATGCTTGTTAACAGGAGATAGAAAAAAGTTAATACCTAGTACAACCATAAAGTATGCACCCTTCTTTCCATTTGCCTACATCTCCTACTATTATTCCCTCCATGTTGATTTGTCAACCATCATTGGCTATAGACGCATCCTGCTCCACATGCCTCATCACTGCTCAGCCACCAACTCCGTCTGCAGCCACCACTCCAGCCACCAAGACCGCCCCACTCCTTTACCGACCGAGATGCTTTTTTCCACCTTCTGTCCCCTTACTGTGCTCCTCCATGCTCTGAGTACTGTTAAAAACCAATGGACTTCAGTACTGTTAAAAACTGATGCTAGCTTCAATTCTTAAAAAAAAAAAAAAGGAAAAACATTTATTTTCAACAATAAAAATATGGTTAATGTAAATCATTAAGCTACATTGCTACATTCTCACAATATATGTTTCACTATGGAAAAACAGAGAACTACTATTAGACATTCAATTAACATGTAAATGTCATCTTGCTCTTTTGAGGTTTAAATTGCATGGCTGAAGCTGCAACTACATGCAACTTACAAAGTAGAAGACGTAATGTTGGACTTTTTTATTTTTATTCCAAGTATATATATATATATATATATATATATATATATATATAAATCTTCCTAACTCATTCAAAATATATGATTAAAGCATCTAGAATAAACACAAGTTAAAAGCACTATCAGAGTTGCCTTCTGAACTTTGGTGGTACAAACTTTTTACAATGAAGAAAGATTTTCTCAAGTCATATTTTTAACATTAGCCGTTAACCTTTAAAATGGCTATTGCCAACTAAATTTTATATAAACTGGCCAAGCATATTCCACATGTTGACTGTTCAACTATATCAATTTTGCAATTTAAATTTCAAATACAAGCACACAATTATATCATGATAAAAACAAAAACAAAAAATATAAAAGTCAGAATCTGTAAATGAAATCAGCCACCAACAAACTGCAATACAAGATGAATAGCTGGCAAGTAACAATACAAACCAAGGGAATTTACTTAGGAGTGTAGCTAAATTGAATTTTAGAAAGAAAAAATTATCCTCAATATATTGGTGATTTCTATGTCAGCATATGTCAGTCACACACATGATGCATTTGGAATCAAAATAGTAAATAATAGTCGTTAACCTTTAAAACAGCTATTGTTTCTGAAATATAATATAAAATAAAGTCCAAGCAAATGGTAAGTATGCAATCATAGTAAAATATAAGATGGTATCCTTACATAGACGGAGGATGCTACAATATACATAGACGGAGGATGCTACTATATAAGATGGTATGCCTGCCTCTCTCTTCCGCTTTTTCAAGAAAAAAAAGCATCCGTTCATTTTATCCTCTTAAAATATAACTGTTAACAACAATAGTGAAATCAAAAACTTCCATCTTTTATATCCAGACTTCTATTAATTCAAAACTTGATTAGAAAATTATAGCTAGTTTGGTATTTTTTGAACTTTAATACGTAAGAAGCTAGATGGTGTCATTTTAAATCTCTTTCCAAACGATAAAATTTAAAAACATGTCAAGAACAACCTATTAAGAAGCAACATTATGCACTGAGATTCTCTATAAAGTTTGTATAAATATAAATCTTTTGCATTAACAAATTGGTAGATGTTTGAAAAGGTTTATTCTTGTTAGTATCTCTTAAGTGACATTAAAGAGTGTATTAGCAGGTGCATATAACAGCACAATAAGTGATGATACATGCTGAACATTCAAGGATGGCTCATACAAACATACCTGAGTACAATCTTTAAATAACAAAATCATGCTATATAAAACTACGATATGAAAAGAGTCAAAAGACTGCAACCTTGAAGCAGCGAAAGGTCAAAACAGGATGGAATTGACATTAGCTATAGTGTAGAATTCAATTAGGATAAAAACATCTAGTACAAATTTACTTGCATATCTGCAAAATTCATAAATTTGGAAGTAATGTGCAGATACTTAAATAACAAGTTGTATAAGAGCTAAGAACATGCTAGACAGCAGTAATCTGCAGTGCCACTTGAAACCAAGGAAGACTTGGATAACATGACTACATTTTCAATGTTCAAAACATTCTTCATGTGTCCATAATTTTAACAAGCTATCCAGAAAATACATATATAATATCTTCATACAAAAGGAAATAGATACAAGCTTTATAGCTAACTTAAAAATTACCATATCTTCATGCTATACCAAAGTAAATGTTACAGTAAAAGCTGCCTCCTAAGAAACGCACATATAAGTAGGCTTACATAAATACCCTCTTTAAGTCACCTTAAAAAAATGTTCTCTGTCATCAAACCAAACCTGTTATTGATTAAGCATAACGTACATCCTATCTTCTTCTATTTCTGAAGCCTGTAAACATAACTTGCAATACATAAACAATAGTAATAAAAATAAATAACTTTAAACGTTTCATCTAAAAATTACGAAATTACCTCAAATCCGGCTACTAAAGAGAATTAATCGACAATTTTGAAGCGAACAACACTCCTATTATTGAGTGAACTTTGAACGGGATTCACACTCTTATGTATTCCAAGGATGCATTCAAAGGTGTTAGGCTCGAGCAAACTGTACGTTACTAGCGGATTAAAGGGCACACAAAATTTCATGGGAGTTTTCTTGTATATTTAGGATTTTAGTTAGGGTTTACATAATTTTGGGGGAAGAGCGGTAGTTTTTGTAATTTATGCGGAAAAGAAGTCTAAAATTGTGAAAGAAAGACGGTCAAATAACCGCGTGATAAAAAATAGAAGCGGGTTGAAATAAACAGCATTTAAATTTTTGGTTTTTTACTTTAACAATGCTTTATGTCAGCATTCAGAAAGAAAACGTTGTACCTTCTTGCAGCTAAAAGCACATTTCTTGTAGTGATTATTAGTTTAACTAAAAAAAATATTGAAATAATAAAACTAATATGCGAATGAAAGGTAATTAATTCAAATCAAATCCAATGTTGAAATAAATTGAATTTTTGTTCGCATTGGATATATATACATATATATGTGTTTGTTACATGAAGGCTAAGAAGAGGAATAAAATTGTGTACTCGACAAATAGGTGCATATTTATTGTATTTATTAGTTTGATGATTTTATGAGCCGCTTGACTTTTTGACTTTCTTTGTTATTAATGAGGGCCATGTGTGACAAGTTTTGGTTTTACCGATCAATCCGTACAAAGGAGGTTATAGCGAAATTTTTCGAAAATTTATGGCGTTAGTTAAATTTTGAGAAACTGGAAAGTTCATAGAAACTGAAAAGTTGAAGAACTTGAGTCAAGCGAAGGTTGTGTTGATTAAGTAAACAACCTTCAATTATGTCATTCTTTTCTGGGACGAAAATATTTTAAGTGAGGGAGGTTGTAACAACCCTGATTTTTGGAATTAATTAAAACTTTATTTTTAATTGATTTTCATGGAAAATAAATATTTTTAATGATTTATTTTGAGAATTAACGATTTAAAATTTATTTAAATCGAAGTTAGAACGTATAAATTTAAAATTTAACTAAAACGAACTCAAAATGGCGCGGTAGTTTGAAAATTTGGTTTTAATCTTCAATTGAATATACATAAGTCAGAATTTGATAAAACAAGAAACATTGGAAAATAATGAATTATATCTTTCTAACGAATGTAAGAAATTGAGATTTCACTTTGTAAATTGTAAGTTATGTCTAAATTAAAATTTAGAATAGTCGCTATGGAATTTGCATATATATGTATATATCAATATTATATATAGCCCGTAAAAATGGATATTATGCAAACGTCCTCCATTTCAACGAAACTAATTCCATTGAGTTCGCTTACGACATCAAAAACTATAAACATCAATACCTTTTGAGTTAGTGAGATTTGGTCTTTTTCATTGGTTGTAAGACCAAAATATCACTTCTTACATGTGAATGAATTTGGACTCGAAACCACTTTCATTGAGTTTAAAACGTCGTTTATGGAACAACACGGAAAATCAGAACCAATTTAAAATTTTTATTTTCGCAATTTTAATGAATTTTGAATATTTAAAATGATTTATTTTAAATAATAACGACGAGAAATTTATTTGAATGGAATTAGAACATATATATTTATTTGAATCGAAGTTAGAATATAAATATTTGTTTTAATTATAATGGAATTGGAAATGGCGCGGTAGTTTGAAATTCGATTTCAAATTTCAAATGAATGTACAGGATTCAAAATAAACCGGATTTTAGCGAAACCAAAAATATTAGAATCTGTTTGAAAATATCTTTCTGACGAATCTGAAAAATTGAAATTTCATAGCGTGAATCAAAAGTTATGTTCAGTTGAAAATTTATAATAGTCGCTATGGAAATATAGCCTTTAAAAATAATGATTTTGCAAATGACCTCCTTTTTCGATGAAACCACTTTTATTGGATCCGGGATGTCAAGTTATTGCTAGATCCAATTTTCATAATTTTTGAAATCAATATGTGAGCGTGTCGAAGTTAAACGTGTTTTGACAGTTTCAGTCAATTTGGATCGACCAGAAAATGGTCATTTTTCAAATGGTCTCCAAATTCGACGAAATTAGTTTTGTTAGGACCGTATCGTCAAAACATAAATAGATTTATTTTTCTGGAATTTTTGGGGTATGTATGTGGCCCCAATAAATTGAAATGAGCATTCAAATTCAATATATATATTGATATTTTGATTTTGACGGAAACTGATCGAAACGGTCGAACTGGCTTATGGGACATATCCCATTGCGTTCGGAATGGGGGAACTAGTTATAAATGACAGTCGGTGGATCACGTTTGGAGGCCGAAATAAAAAGTAACTTTATGGAATATAATTAAATTAAATATATTACTTATATATAATACCCTTTCCCCCTTTGTTTCTCTCTCCTTCACTTCTCCAGAATCGGTCAACGAAATGAAAGAAAAACAACAACAACAACAACAACTACAACGCGCCACCCATCGAATTCGCCACCGCCCTCCCTCCTTGCGTCGCCCAACCCTAGCCGCCCTCCTCCTCCCTCTCAGGCGCGGGATCGAGCCCCCCCCCACACCCCCCAACCAAAACTCCCTGGTTTGGAAAAGTCGCGCCGCCCGCCACCTTTCCCACCACATCCGACTGCCGCCTCTGCCTGCCGCCCCTCAACCACCGCAACCACCCAACGACGTCCAACCCCCTCCCCTTATTGCACCGCTGTAAGTTTTAATTATTTATTTTAATTTTATTTTAAATAATCATTTTTTAATATATCATAGGATAGAAAAAAAATTAGTTTTGTCTAGATATAAGGATGTAAAGATTCGATTGTATTTATATATGATAAAGATTCGTTTTTTAATGAAATAAAAATATGATTATTATATTATATAGATAATAAAAATATGATTTTTATATTATAGAGATAATAAAAATATGATTTTTATTGTATGAACATCGAAATAGAAATATTATCTTCATAATGTAAACATCGTGTTAAAGATGCGATTTTTACACGTATGGTTTTGAAGTAAAAATATAATTTTTAACGAAGTAAAAATATAATTTTTTTGGCATTGAAATAAAAATGTGATTTTTACTATGAGCAGTGTGAAGAAGATGGCGTTGGAATTTTGAATAGAATCCAAACCATCGTCCATGAAAGAATGGAGGAGTGGATCCCTAAGGTGAGAACTTCTCACTTTAATTTTATTTTCTAGTTAAAATATATACTAGGATGCAGACGGTGCTTAGCAGCACCCGACACCCGTCGTCCACAAACCATGGACGACTTGTTTGATTATGATGTGTTGTGAAAAATTGATTGTGATGTGGAGTGATAAAATATATTCATGTGTTGAGTAAGGTGTTAGAACAATAAAAATATCATTTTTATTATATAAATGAATGAAATAAAATATTTACTGAAATGAAAATAAATATTCATTTACAAATCAGACGATTTGTATTTGTACACACATTGGACGGATATGGATTGGGACGATATATTTTACACATCGCCCAGCTGCACAAATAAAATTCTGTATTTGTTGGTTGAAGCCCCACACGGATATTGGGATGATATTTGACATACACTAATCCCAATTGTTTAGCTGTATGTCAATCAATTAGTTGACAGACTATTGTAGGCATTAATTATTTATATTTAACGCTTATACAGTTGTGAAATGCACTTTGGATGATGGATGATTGTTTATCTTTGTTATGATATACATGTGTTGTATGGAATCAATATAATTAACATTTTATGGTAGTTTATTGGGTCTCATTCCAATTTGGAAAATAAAGAATATTTTAAAATAATATTCAGAAAAGGATAAAGAATATTCATGTGTTGAATAAAATAAATATTCGTGTGTTGAATAAAATAAATATTCATGTGTTGAATAAAAACCGTGTTGATTAGATATGCGCCATTTTGACGCGAACGATATTTATATCGATTTTATTCATTTTTATAATGAATATCGAAAAGGAAGTGATTTCAAAATATAATATTTAAAAATATTATCATTTATATATAGCGATGATATGGAATATTCAATTTTGATTTGAAATTGAATATGAAGTTGAAATCGTTTTGAAAACGAATTTAAAACTATTTATAAAATACGTTTAAATGGAAATCAACAAAATATAATATATATATATATATAATATATATATTATGTATATATATATATATATATATAATTGACTGTATAGAACGCGCCGCGCCGCGGTAGTTCGCAAATTTCGACCATTGACTTCGAACGGACATTACGGGAGATCCGACCGTCGGATTCTCCTAAAACTAGAACCGTTGGGTTTGTATCGAAAAGTGCTTTCTAATGAATATGAGAGAATTGAAATCTAATGGTTGGATTTGGAACTATGTCCAAATCAAATTTGGAAAAGGTCGCTGTAAGTGCAGTTCGATTATCGTTTATGGAAATCGACTGTACGGGCCTTGATAAAATTATTAAAAATATCTATAATTTGTGTAAAATCATAATAAATAATTTAGAAAGAATCGATATGAAAAATTACATATTTGAAATGATAAAAATATATTTTTATCTAAATGAACTAGTTGTGTACTAGAATTATAGTCCAATATTTTAAATAAATAAATTAGATTTTGAAATGGTTTTAAAATAACCAGAATTTCCAATATATGAATTGGAATCGATTTGAATCGAAATTATCTTCGGAATATTTCGATATTGGATTCCGTGATTATACGGATATTGTGGAGGAATTTGGAAGATATATATATCGTTATTCCAATACGATATTTGTTGATTTTAGAATTTGATATTGAATATAAGCCGATATATTTTCTATTCAGAGCCTTGTATTTAATATCAAATGGGATTTTGGGTTTGTCGTGAATGGTGTCTTCACTAACACTGTTCTTAAACCCAGTTGAGAAAAGATTAAATCTTTTTATTAAGATTTAGTGAAGTTTACCAATTAATTAGTATTTAATTGGAATTGATGAATTGGATTTTGGGTTTGTCATGAATGGTATCTTTAATAATACTGTTCTTAAACCCAATGGAGTTAAGAAAATTAGAAACTAGTCGGAGAACAGCTAAGTTGAATGGTTTCCTGAGTATTGATCTGATGTTGGTTTTGGCCTTCGGGGTTAATACTTAGGGAATTGTTTTCTTACTAATTTACAGTTAGAGACTGATGGAATATGATTTTGGGTTTATCGTAAACTGTGTTTTAAATGACATTTGTTCTTTAACCCAGTTAAAGACAGGAATTATTTTACTAGAAGTTGAATAATCATTAATATTGATTTTTGGGAAGATTAAAACTAAGTGGAGTTTTAATGAATCTTTAATTAGAATGAAAGGTGAACTGATATTTTAAATTATCAAATTTGGGAAATGATTGAGAGTGGAGTATCACCAGTTTAGCTCCAAGCGATAGTTAAATCTTTAATTAGATTTGAACGGGAAATGGTAACTAAATTTACCGACAACACCGTGGTGTTAGATACGGAGTATGATCAGTTTTGCTCCATGGGATGAATAGGTTGGGATTGGGAAATAAAATAAATGATTACTTCGGTCCCGACTAGTTTGGAAAACCTTAATATGGTTTGAATTGATATCCAAAGGAAGATTAAAGAATAAATTTAAAAGAATTTATCTTTGATAAAATTAATGGGAACAAATCCCTAAAGATGTGAATATTTAAATAAAAGAATATTCTGAATTGGAATGAGGCGCATGTTGTGTTTGTGTAGCACTTGTTTATTATATACGCGGGTTACTTGGAAAGGCCGGGTTTATACCCATTCTGAATAACCGATTCGACGATAAGTCGACGATGAAGATGGTGGTTGAAGACCGGAGGTCTTCACATCGTTTGGATGATTACTAATGTTTTTATTGGGCTGTACACCCAAGACGAGGTAATAAGTGGTGATCGTCCAGACGTACTCAGAGATCGACGGATGTGCGAGGGTCTCTCTCCTGTATTGGACATATGGGACGAGGAATAAGGTGCCTCCGGTTTCGTTCAGACCCAGAACGAACTTGTAAATGGACCGTGTGTCTGACATTGGATTTTATTCTGTGTTGATTGATTTCTATTAAATATATTTCTGTTTGGCGGCGGGGAATTTATTCTCTTGCTTAACGCCCTTCTCTGAGACGTACGAGCTTAGAGGTTATATATCGATAGACATCAGTCGCATGGCGTGAATTACCTGTGTGGCATGATGAGATGCAAATGATCAAGGCTTCTGTCGAAAAGCAGAGTCTTGTGGTTGAAGATCAAAGCACGACCTGTGTGGCGTAGCTTTGTGTATAACGTTAATTCACGAGCCTCACACCTCGGTATGAGTCAAAAACGGGATCATGACTGTAGGAAGTGCGCGACATTTCTTTCTAGCTATGGGTGGTGTCAGCATTTTACAATCCCTGACATTTATATTATTTTTACTTGTGTGGTTGTTGGAATGCGAGGCGCCTCGGATATATCGGTCTCTACGGAGCCGATGGATAGGTCCTATAGGACCAGGAAACGTGTATTCAGGTTTAACTAATCCGCTATGTGTGGACCGGCCCTGAAGATCCAAGGGTTCGCCAGCGCCCGAACCCTGAGGCATTTGCTAGAGTGTCTTGAAGCCTGGAGGATGATCCCTTGCCTCGACTCATGACGAAAATCCAATTTCCAATACGTGACATTTCAGTTTTGGTTGTAGTGCCTAGTATTGGCAACATGATATATGGTACCCATGCCGTCTCTGATTGAACATTTATATTTGAAGTTGTTTTCATACACTTTACACTATAATAGTATCAAAATGATTTGTTTTAAACGTACCATGCATGTTTGGCTATTATAAGGTAAAACTCTATCCTCCGGCTTGCGTTGCAATGTGTGATGGGACTTGGGTCTTATAATAGCGTCATTTTTTCAAAAAGCATTGCACTGTTTGTTTTATGCACTGGTATTCTTGGGAGGAAACCCGTTCCATGTTATACGGCGTGGTCCCTTGATTTACTTTATTTTTAAAGTAAAGTTTTAAATAACTGTTTTAGTTCTAACACTAGTCATGACTGACCTGGAGTCTATTGTTTTAACCTAAACTCTAGATGCCTCTATTTTCCACACGAGCAGCTAGTAGTTGGGTTTTGCAGATATTATATTCACAGGATCCTTATTTACAGCTGAAGCGATATTCGGAAAGCTCTGTATCCATATATTACTTTCAGTTGTGTTTTGTATTATTTTTCCACTGCGATGTATTCAAATGTAATTTAAATCTTTTTTATTTATCAAATGTGTAATATTTATTCATACTCTGTCATATTCTTGTACTCTGACGGAAATTGTTGTAATAAGCAATGAAATGTTCTTCTGTCTGTGTTCTGATTTGTCTTGTTCTCAGGCAATCCGTTCTTTCTCTTCTATTCGAAGACCGAGGAAGTTCGGATCGTTAAAGTTTACGCGTTCGAAAAGTATAAGCATCAATATGTTCAACTAAGCGGAAATTGGGCACTTGGGATGCGTCTTGGTTAAGCTAACCTAGCCCACTCCTTACAACCCCAAATCATCCTCCTCTTCTTCATTCACTTCGTCACTTCATCAAAAATAAATAGTGGGGATTGGGAAAGTGAAGTGGAAATTCCTAAAGCTCGGTTTTGCGAATCAATGCTCGAATCAAGTGCTAATCAATTTAGAGACTCATATAAGTTGTCTACACTCATTCTCTACCTCTCTATCATACAAATTTCGGATTTTTAATAACCCTAATTTTGATAATTTCTTTATGTTCTTACATGAAGTGATTTTAAAGAGGTTTGGAGTAGTTATTGCTTGCTAAAGAATTCTATAAGCTTGTTCTTCATTATCCTAACCCTAGGTAAGTTCTTTGTGTCTATGCCACAAGTTATATGCTTGTAAAGAGTAATTCAACGATCTTTTGAGTTTGCATATGCTAGTGAATTGGGTAGGCTAGTGTAACTTAGTTGATTTCGCATATCCATGTTTCATTGAATTTAAAATTATGATTAGAATTGTTCACATAATCTAATTTATTTGCTACTAGTTTATTTGGTGACATTGTGAAGCTCCGTTGTCACTCTGGCAAGTTCTAAGGCTTCATAATTCGCTCGAATCGTGTTTGAATGATTTGGTTAGAAAACTTGTCCGTTTATGAGTTTATAATAAAAAATCATTGTGACATCATGTATATATGTTTGTACATGTATGCATGTGTTCTTGGGCGGTTTCAATGGGCAAAAGAGGCTTCATTTAAGCTTTAAAAATGTTGTAAGCCATCACGAATGATCCGAGCTCGTCCGAGAATTGATTGCAAATCATTTCCTAGGCAAAATATAGCATTTGCATCAGTTCAGACGTCTAAACTAACGTAACAGACGTATATCAAAGTTGTTTGGAAGTTATTTGCTACAATTCAGACATTTGAACCGACGCAACAGACGTCTATCCTGAGGCAAATTAATTGATTTCCTTTAAACGATCTTAACTTTTGCATACGTTATCGGAATTTAGCGAAATCGAATCTGTTGGAATAATATCAACGAGAGCTTTGCAATGAAACTAATTTGGAATAATTTAGAGCTTACAGAAATTTTGGGTGAAGGAAAACGTCCGATGTAAACAATCGAATGTTTATCGTTATCTAACAATTTCAGAACCGATTAAGGTGAGAACTCTCTCACTCAACCATTTTATAAAGTTATTTTTATAACTGAATATTTTTTGATTGCCTATGATAGCAATACATGTTTGGTGGATGTGGACGTTTCGAGTTTTATTGTTATCATTATATTAAACTATGAAAATATTGGATAAGTTCACATGTATTGTGATGTAAACCCCACACGGGTATTGAGACGATAATTTTACACATCGCCCAAGTATCCAATTAATAATCAATGTATGTTGATTGAAAACCCTACACGGGTCTAGGGATGATAATAACTTCACACATCTCCCTTGTGCTAGTTGTATGTCAATCGATTGATTGACGGACCATAGTAAGCGTTATTTAATTATTTAACGCTTATATAGTTGTAGATGCACTCTGCATGTGAATTAAGTGTTTAACAGTTGTTTATCACTATTTTTTAATACGTGCTATGTATGGAATCCATACAAAAAAAACTATATGGTAATTGATTGAGTCACATTTCGATTCAGAATATGAACGAATATTTTAAAAACAATATTCAGTGAAGAATCAAAATATGATTTTGATGTCCGATTTTGGATGTACATGAAGATATTGATATAATTTGGATGAAATACTCCAAATTTGTAAAAATAAAATATATTTTTATCTGAATGAATTGGTTAACAGATAGAATAAGGAATTGATATGGTTTTAATATAGCCAGAATTTTTCCAACGTATGAATTGGAAAGGATTTAAATGGAAATAATCTTCGGAATATGTCGATATTGGATTCCATGGCTATACGAATATTGTTGAGGAATTTGGAAGATATATATATATATATATTGTTATGCCCAATACGATATCTGTGGGTTTCAGAATTTGATATTGAGTATAAATCGATATAATTTCTATTCAGAGACTTGTATTTGATATCAAATAGGATTTTGGGTTTTTCGTGATTGGTATCTTCAATAACACTGTTCTTAAACCAAGTTGGGAAAGGGATAAATCTTTTAATGAAGATTAATGAAGTTTTCCAATTAATACATATAATTGGAATTAAATGGAAGTTGATTTTAGGTTCATTTTGAACGATGTTTGAATGACATTAGTTCTTAAACCCAATTAATGGTGAAAGTATGATTTGGAATTTACAATCTTTTAATTAAGGCAAACATTTGTCTAGGTTTCAGCTCAGAAGTCTGTCAAAACTCTCAGGATTTTTTTTTCTGTATGATCAGACGTCTGACCTGTGCAGAAATGCACAATAAATTTTTTGAGTTGTATGTTTAGAGATATATTGATCTAATTTCTTTCGAATTAAATTTTCGATTAAACTTGTTTAAATATGGCATTGAATGATGAAAGCCAAGGATTTAACCCAAGGAAAGACAAGATAGATTTCTAAAAGAGGAATAATCATTAAGTAATGATTTTTGAGATGAAAACTAAAGGAAGTTTTAATGAATCTTTAATTAGATTGAAATGTGAATAAGGTAATTAAATTTACCTAATTCAAGAAATGTTCGAGAATGAAGTACCACCAGTTTTACTCCATGCGATAGCCAAATCTTTAGTTAAATTTGAAACGAGAAATGGTAATTGAATTTACCAATAACACACTGAGTGTTAGATATTGAGTACTACCAATTTTGCTCCATGGGATAAATAGGTTGGGATTGGGATAATAAAATTATGATCACTTCGGTAAGGCTCGTTGATCCCTACTAGTTGATAAACCTTAATTTGGTTTAATTTGTGAAAAGATATTATAAATCTTTTGAGATGATTTCAAAAAATATTTGAATAAAAGAATATTCTGAATTGGAATGAGGCGTATGTTGTGTTTTTATGGCACTTGATTTTAAGATCCGCAAGTTATTTGGAAAGATCGGATTTAAACCATTCTGAATAATTGATTAGACGACAAAAAGTCGAAGATATAAAGACGATGGTTGAAGACCAGAGATCTTCACACCGTATAGATGACTACTGATGTCTTGATTGAGATGTACACGCAAGACACGGTAATAAGTGGTGATCGTGCACCATACTTGGAGATCGACTAGATATGCGAGGGTCTTTCTCCTGTATTGGACATATGTGATGAGGAATAAGGTGCCTCCGATTTCGTTCAGACCCAGAACGGACTTGTAAATGGATTGTATGTCTGACATTGTATTTTGCACTGTATTCATTGATCTCTGCTAAATATATATATATATATGTGTGTATATATCTGTTTGGTAGCGGAGAATTTATTCCCTTGCTTAACACCCTTCTCTTAGACGTACCAACTTAGAGGTTATATATTCGTGGAAATCAAAGTTACAGTATGGATTGACAATGTGACATGCTAAGTTGCATGGATCAAAACTTTTGTTGAAAAGAAGGGCCTTGTGGTTGATGATTAATTGATGATTAAAGCACAACTTTAAATAGCGTAGCTTTATGTAGCATTAATTCGCGAGCTTCACACCCCGGTATGAACCAAAAACGGGATAGTGACTACAGGGAAATGGACATACGTTAGCTTCTAGCTAAAGGTGATGTCATGGTATGGAACCCAGACATTTACTTATATGGATGTCGGATATTATTTGATTGAAGGCGAGGTACCTCGGATTTGATATCAGGACCGACTAAAAGGTCCTAAATGGTCAACGTGACTGACCATTTTGGAGGTTCGATAGAACCCGCTAACGTATAGTTTATGGTATAACTAATCAGCAACGACTGACCGGCCCTTAAGATCCAAGGGCTCACCAGAGTTTGAGTCCTGAGGCATGTGCTAGAATGTCTCGAAATCAGCGAGAATGATCACTTGCCTCGGTTCCTAGATGGAAATCCAATTTCCAATACGCGTTTTTACCGTTTTAGTTGTAAACCTATACGACGACATAATATAATGGTACCTATACCGCCTATGATTGATACATTTATATTTGAAGTTGATTTCTTCACTTATAGTAATAATAAAAGATAAATTTTGCATATAGGGAATGTTTTTCCATTATAAGGTAAAACTCTATCCTCGGGTTTGTGTTTGCATTGTGTTATGGGACCTGGGTCTTATAATGGCATCATTTTTCCTTTTAGCACTGCGTTATTTGTTACATGGTATTCTTAGGATAAAACATGTTCCGTGTTATACGGCATGGTCCCTTGATTTACCCTACATTAAAATAAAGCTAATAACTATTTTAATTCTCACACCAGTCCCATGACTGACTCAGAGTTTATTGTTTCAACCTAAACTCTAGGTGCCCTTATTTTCCACGCGGGCAGCTAGAAGTTTTGGTTTCACATATATTTCTTTCTATAGGATCCTGGTTTACAACTGGAGCT
Organism: Allium sativum; assembly: GCA_030737875.1. NCBI lineage: Eukaryota > Viridiplantae > Streptophyta > Magnoliopsida > Asparagales > Amaryllidaceae > Allium > Allium sativum. The sequence continues at coordinate 278,679,273 of CM060911.1, forward strand.
ATATTCGGAAAGCTTTGTATCCTTGTATTTTCTTCAGTTGTGTTAGTTGCTGTATTTCCGCTGTACATTGTATTTATACATTTTAAATTTACGTAATTTTTAAATCTTTGATATTTTTCCACTGTATATTATTTATTTGTACTTCGATATATTCTAGTACTCTGATGTAAACTGTTGTCATAGCAATGAAATGTTCTGATGTTTGTGTTCTTAACACAATCCAGGCTCCTCCGTTTCTTCCGGGATCGGGGAAGTCTAGATCGTGATACTTTAGGTCTTTTTCTAGTTCTATATACTCTTTTAAACTATCAGTAATTTTAGATGAATCTGTGGGCACTCCATTTGCACATTCCAACTATTTTGAAAATCATGGGATAAAAGACTGTAATTTTGTTCACACTACAAAAATTATGATTATCATTATCACAACAATTTTCTAATCTTTTATTGATGTTTCAAGTCACATGATATATTATCGATGGATTAACTCAACCAATTAGATGATTTATGCAAAAAGATAGAATTTAAGCTTTCCCTAAAGCGTAAGCACTCTTCTTACACTAAGGAGCAAGTGTTAGACCATAAATTTTTTAGATATTGCATTGGAATAACTTTTTATTTGAGTAGAATATTATTTTGAAAGGCATTGTCTCGAAAGGATGTTTTTCAAAAGGATGTCGCTTAGAAGGGATATTTTATAAAGGTAAAATTGCTTAGCATCGAGAAAATGAATCAGCATGAATGAGGTTCGCTTCATCTTGCAGGAAAAGAACCAAACAACCACTTGCGATACAAAAAGTAGCCTTCTTTCATAAAGAAATGGAGCTTACTACGAGATCATCTTATTTCGAAGGCCATCAAAAGGCGGGAATCATACATCCAAAAGAAAACAATCTCTATATTTTATTTGCTACAATGTCTGGATATTTCATCTTTCACACAATTATGAAGCCAAGTACTTCTCTTCAAAAAACCTAATAATATCCTTGTTTCAAAAAAATATTTCACAACCTTCGTTATGCATCCGGAAAGTATGTGAAATAAGAAAACCGCTTTGTTTCCTTAATATAAGAAGTTCAGAGCTCAAGCAAGTTGTTTAGTATCATTGTCTAAAAATGGCTTTGCATAGTAATATCTTATTCATTTTTATCATTATACATAATTTCATAGTCGAATTCGTTACATTAGGATTGTTTTGAATCACTTAAACAATAGGGATATCCTGCTTTCTTATTTCAGATTCGAAGCAACCCCTCTGATTATAAGAAAAAGTAAAGACATTCCAAGGATAAGCTATTAAAGCCAAAAGTTGAAGCAAGGGAATTAAAGCTGCCCAAAGCGCTTAAACACATCGAAACATATCAAGCTGGCCTTAGTGGATCATGGTCAAACCCCCATCTATAAATAAGGGAATGGTAGCAATGATATGAGAGACAATTTTATCGTCATATCATTTTTCACTTTTCATTTTAGGAACCCTAAATTGAATTGATGACAAACTTTGATTTAGATATTGTAATTCAATTTATGCATATGATGATCTGAACCTTGCCCATGACAATAGTATTAGATTTATTTGACTTTATGCTAATTTGACATGGAATTTTGAACTTTATAGATTCTGCAATTTACAGAAATTCCAATATAGATTCTGCAATTTCAATGAATTAATAAAGAAAATCTTATATCCAATTAAAGCATCTTTAATTGATGATTATTAAATTTAACAATTTATAAAGATTCTAAAATTTTACTGGGCAATTCTATTGTTTTATATTTCACAATGTTTTGGGAACATTCTCCTAAACTTCTAAATATAGGCATGGGTATATCATTTCATCAAAGTTAAACAACCTCTACATATGTGGTAATGACTTAAAGCCTGATTTATTTAAGTCTGCTTTTCAATAGGATTTTGCACAGGCTTAAAAATAAATAAAATTTCGACATTATAAATGTAGCATTCTGTAAAAAGCATAACTTTCCACCCAACTTATGACTTCCAAGTCTCAAGACTGAATTCGTTCTTCTTGTTGTACTCCCTTTCTTTTCAATAAAAAATATGTATTTAAAATTGTTTGAATACTCATTAAAATTTAAAGTCCGAGTTAAATGGAGTCTATATTTGTAAATGCAGAAGTCACTATTTTCGTAAAATTGATTCAGTCCTTCTCCTCTTCTCCTTTTATTTTCAATCCTTCTCCAATATATATATATAATATTTTTATAATTTCTAGAAATAGTGAAAAATGAAATATCACGGAGCTTTACTGCTTTGTTTAAAAATATGAGAAGATAAATATGGATTTATGGCTATATTTATGAGCGTTCGAACCAATTTATTGATGTAGGTTGTTGATTCCTTTTTCAACATTATTACTTATTACTATTAATTTCCTTAATTATATTTTAATTTTAAATCTTCAAACATCAATAGTAGTGCTGTCGATTGACACTTGAAAAATCTGAAATTCGTCTGCATCCGCGTCTGAAAAGCGGGTAAATATACGATATTCGAAAAAAGGATGCGGATGCAGATATAGGTATATCCACATCCGAAAATTTTCCATTTGCCTTTTCTCATGATTATAGCTTAAATTATATGCATTTTAACATAATTCAATATACTAAATTATTATTTTATAAAGTTTCATGTCCTCTAAACGTGTTATAATTGCTCAAAATTATATATTATCATCATATTTATTTATTTTTAGCACATTAGTAATCAATTGGGATGAAAAAGCTTAATATTAAGCTAAAAAAATTCATTTATGTTCATTGATTTATCGACTGTTGGTCGAGCGGATAATTATCTGATATCTGTCTGGATCCATGGATGTAGATATCCGATATTCGAAAATAATTTCGGATGCGGATGCGGATGCGGATATGGAACTATCCACATCCGAAAGTAACCGTTGACAGCCCTAGTCAATAGTAACTCCATTTTAACTCGAATTGCAAAGCTTTATATATGTAAGCTGTAAATACTCTTAATATTGATTTTGATAACAACAACCATATAAACATTACTACTAACATATCCTCAAGTTTTGCAGTTACATTAGATATATTATGAATATATTTATAAAGATAAACAAGAATACAAAAGAATAATTTTAGAAAAAGGTTAATCAAAGCAGTGGAAGAATTACAGGGGAAGGATAATCAAAGCAATTGAAGACCTAAGCCTGTTAAAGATGAATATTGAAGAAAGAGGTGTTTGAAGTGATGACGAGTTGGCTGAACCTTAAAATATATTGTAAAAGATCCCATGGCAATTAGCTTGAAGCCAATCAACCATTGACCTCAACCGAGTCACCAAAATCCGCAAATATAAGGAAATCTGGAGTGCTGAATATTTGCAACACTTATAAGTATCTTTCGCAACACTAGGTATGTCGACATACACCTTTTGGTATGCCGACATATAACGGCTTTTCCAATTTTCAAATTTAAATTGATAAGTTATTTCCCTCCATCTCTTCACCAAAAGACATATCCTTTCAAACACTATTTAAAGGCTTCTGGTAACGAATTTTAACACCATATTTTTACATTTTCTTCTGCTCCTTCTTCTCCATATGATCTCTATAAAAATCCATTGAATACTATCCTATTATTCTTACAAATCCACTCTCTTTCACTTCAATTTTTCATTGATTTGCAAGACATACAATATCAGAGAGTTATACTTGAATTCATATCATTCTCACTCTGGTTTCTTCCTATTTCCTCAAAGAATTCAAAGATATATTGCCACTGATGGTCTATAGGGTCATTGCACCAAATCTACAAGAATATGTATTGAATATACGACTACTTGCCATTGTTTGTTGCTGTTGATAAGGAGAAGGTGTATCTTGTATCCCGTAAAATCAAGATTGTAAAGGTATTCTTGCCACTCGTGGAAAGCAAACGATTATAGTGGAAATCTGCATGGTGAAGTGCAGGACTGGATATAGGATAGGATAATCCAAACCAGTATAAAAGTCCTGGTGTTATTTACTTTACTGCAATTTATTTTTATTACTTATTTCTTTCTATTTTAATTTGAATAGATATAGTAAATACACTTCATCTCTCTAGTGTCTGAATAGCCTTAAGATCCATTAACACTGTGTTATAAATACCTCAGTTCCCTAACAATTCGTACCAGAACATAGGTTTTAGAAATTTCATCATCTGAATTTTGGAAATATTAAATGGCTAGTGACACTAGTAACACCTTTATTAACTCTTTTACAAAAGGGAAATTAACCACCAGACCCCCTCTGTTTGACGACAGTAATTATGCTTATTGGGCTTGTAGGATGAAATTTTATTTGCAGTCTAATGGTTTAGATATTTGGAACATTGCCCAAGTAGAATACATAAAGCCTCAAACTGAATATTCAAAATGGACACCAGACCAAAATACACAAGCACTTGATAATTCTAAAGTCATGAACATTTTATTTTGCTCCTTAGATAGAAATGAATTTAACCGAATGTCTATCTGTAATTCTGCATATGAAATTTGGAGAATACTGAAAGTCACACATGAAGGCATCAGTAAAGTAAAACAGACAAAGATATCTATGCTAACTCTCCAGTTTCAACTCTTTCAAATGAAATCAAATGAGTCTATTTCTGACATGTATTATAGATTTCAAGATATAGTGCATTCCTTAATATCATTAGAAAAGAAAATTACTGAAGAAGACCAAGTTAGAAAGATTTTGAATTCACTTTCTAGTGAATGAGATCAAAATACTCTGGAAATCGAACAAGCCAATGATATTAGTATTATGTCAATAGAAGAATTAATTGGTAATCCAATGTCCTATGAAGTAAAATTGCAGGTTAGAAAAGAGAATCAAGGAAGTGAGAAGAAATCACCGGCACATAATGCAATGATCAATAATGATGAACGAAATGATGATACTGCAGGTGATGATATCGAGTTTATTACCAAGAAGATCAAGAAATTCTTGAAGTATTGGATAATGAAGAAACTTCAACTAACAACAATAATTCCAAAAATGAAAATGTTGTTATATGTTTCGAATGTGATAAACCCGGACATTTGGAAAGAGATTATCCCAACTTGAGAAAACCAAAGCACATTTCAAATACTTTTGATAAGGGGAGGAAACATGCATTCAATGCAAGATGGGATGAATCATCATCAAGCGACAGTGATTCAAAAACAGAAAAGGCTAACATATGCTTCATGGCGATGGATGAACAGGTATGGAATTTTGATAAAGAAATTACTGAAGTTTTAAATGAAATGCATCAGAGATATGAAATACTTAGGAAAGAGTACGATAATAGTTTGTCAGAAATAGATAGATTAAAAATATCTAATGAAAAGTTAAGTAAAGAAAAACAATATCTAGAAGATGAAACTGAAAGATTTAATGCCCATAAAAATGAAAATATTTAACACTTGGAAGTTTTGAAAAAGTGAAAAGTGAAAATGATTCCTTAAAATCAAAAAATCTTTCAATGAAGTCACAGATCACTGATCTGAATGACAAAATAACATCTCTGGACAATGTTATTCTTAGCCATAGTAAGGATTTTGATATAATGAAAAACGATATAGAAAAATTTAACAATGTAAAGGATAACTTAGAGAAATTATTATCTACATGTAAAAAACTAGGAATAAACATGGACTTGGATATACCCTTCAGGATAAATCAAAGAAAAATAATACTCATTATATTAAGTTTGTTAAAACCACCAAGTTCAAACCAAAACTTAGGAAATTAAAGTTAAATCCTCCAAACAGGTTCATTAACTTATGGGTCCCAAAAATGTTGGACAACATTGAAAAAGAATAATATATTTGTTGTTTTATTAAGGTTCATTTATTTAATAATTATATTTTGGAAGGGAATTCCAACTCTTTATGGGTTTGGTGTCCCAAACTTAACACCATGGACCCTAAAATAAAAAGTGTACCAATGAGCATATTTTTATAAATTTTCAAGAGCCAAATAAAGATGGTTAAAGCATATGACAAGAAATCTATTGAACCTTGAATGAGTATGAAAATGATTTTTTTAGTGGCACCAATAAAGTCGGTAACTCTAAAACTCGTCTATTTATTTAATTTATTTCATGTTTTAAATTTATTTGATTTCTCCTCTTGTGTTTTTTATATGCTTATGCAAACTCTACATATTGTCTAGAACTAAATTAAACAATTCTTTTTACCCTTTTTTTGTTGATGATAAAGGGGGAGAAAAGGTATAAATATACTGGACAAAATGATAGGGGGAGTGCACAAAGTTAGTGGGAGTCAATTTCAAATATAAAAGTATTATATGTTATCTCTCAAATATTTATATGGTTTTCATCATAAAAAAAGGGGAGATTGTTAATACTCTTGGTATTGATTTTGATGACAACAACCATATAAACATTACTACTAACATATCCTCAAGTTATGTAGTTACATCAGATATATTATGAAGATATTTAAAAAGATAAACAAGAATACAAAAGAAGAATTTTAGAAAAAGGTTAATCAAAGCAATGGAAGAATTACAGAGGAAGGATAATCAAAGCAATGGAAGACCAAAGCCTATTAAAGATGAATGCTGAAGAACAAAGGTGTTTGAAGTGATGAGCAGTTAGTTGAACCTTGGAATATCTTGTTTAAGATCCCATGGTAATTATACTTGAAGACAGTCAACCATTCACCTCAACCGAATCACCAAAACCCACGAATATAAGGAAATCTGAAGTGCTGAATATTTGCGACACTTATAAGTGTCATTTGCAACACTAGGTATGTCGACATACATTGTAGTGTCCCGTATTTTTGGTAGTCAATTATTTTATTTAAATTATTATTTTAAATATTATATTTGGAATATTAATGGATTTTAGCATTGAATTCATTTATTAAAACGAAGTTTGAACGTTAAATTTATATATAATTTAAATCGAACTCGAAATGGCATGGTTTTTCGTATTATTGAGTTTTGAACTTCAACTGAATATACAGGATCCGATATAAGTCGGATTACTATGAAAGAAGAAACATGGAATCTTGTTGATAATAATTTTCATATGGAAGAGAAAAATTCAGATTCTATGTTATAGATTGTTAACTATGTCTAATTCAAATTTTAAAATTGTCGCTACGGAAATCGTTATTAAAATATAACGTTTATTAATTAATATAATAGGGTTTTAATAAATATCTGGATATCATTTGACTCGAAATGTTGATATCGAGTTGTATAATTTGTATTGTTTATATTTGAAGATATACAATAATTTTATTTTAGTAATAATAATTTATTATAATTATTTCGGAAGTTAATTAATATTTTAATCGATATTATTATAAGCCCTAAAAATGGCCATTTTGCAAACAGGGTCCGTTTTCAACAAAATTTCTTTCATTGAAACCACAACGTTAAATTACTGTACGGTATTAAATTTTGTGGCAAACGATGTCGTATGTGACAACGACAACCATAAACGCCCAGTCATTTTTTATAGCGCGTAATTAAATTAAATTAATAGATGGGTATTTGTGTATAACTTGAGCAGACGATCAAATTAAGCCATAAAAGCAATTTCGTTGAGTTAGTATCGACGTTTAGAGTCAGAATAGGCAGGCAGTTTGTATTTTTGGACATCGGGTATGTTGGTGTCCAAAATAGCGTTGTTTGGTATAAAAAAGTACCGTACAGGGAAACTGTCTCAGAATGCGATGAAATTTGTGCCGTTGGATTCATATTAATTAACTATTATAAGATTTCAATTTTGTGCCAATCGAACTTACCGTTTGATCGTGACAACGATGAACACCTAGATTTTTATTTAATCAGTTATATTATTTTGGCCAACTTAGACAGGGGTAACTTTAAATAAACGACTAGCCAAATGAACTCCGATTTTAACGAAACAAATTTCATTGGATCTATAAGGAAAAGGACTAGTAGAATTGCAAGGTTTCAAGTTGATCGGATTTATTTTGTGATTGTGGGAAATTTAAACGTGTGATTTTTAACCTATGATTTATAAAGGACTTTTTACAAACGACCTCAGAATTCAACGAAACCTATCCCATCGTGTCCGGAATATTTTTTTTTGCTAGGATTAGGAGTTTCGTCTCGATTGGATGTCATTTGTAGGGGTTTTAGCTTGTTACTTTGCCATGAAGTTTCGTTAATAATATTTTATTCAAAACGCCACACTATAAATATCACTATACGGTCAACAACCCTAAACATTTATTCATTCATGGTCAACTAGTCCCTACCGCCTCCTATTTACAATCAACGATCAGTATTGATCAAAATTTCTTCCTTCCAAATTCCAAAAGCGGTTGATCAAATCCAATAACACCCAACAATAATCTTGTAGTACTCTACGAGATCTATCTTCTATACAGTGGAGATGGTGTTCAGAGGTCTAGGGTGACGTCTGGCGAGGTCAAAAGCTGCCTTATTCGAGTGGACTTTGGTGGCGACAGGCAGAGTTAGGGCATTCGAGACTGGAGTCAATGGAGGAGCGGGATGAGGCGCACGAGGAGGCAGTCACTGATCGAACTCCGATGGTCTTAGGGAGGAGCGACTACTGATTTTCGAACTCGAAATTTGGTGCGAGCTTCTGAAAGAAGAACGAAGGGAGCTGTGTACAGGAACAATCAGACTAATTGTTTTTCCCTAACCAACTAGTTAATTAATGACTTCTATAACTAAGAGATGCACTGATTAGTTTAAGTGCATGATTGCTTAATAACTGCAAAGAAAATGGGATGGATCATGGGCAAAAGATAGCAGGAGCGAGCAAAGATGATCCACCTATTGAAGTTTTTAAGCAAAATAATCAAGTTTTTATTAAGCTATAATTAAATTAGTTGATCTTAGCATAAATCATTAAACGATGTATATTGTTAATTCTTGACAGGTTTGAATACTAGGGCAGAAGACATGGAAGGAAAGTCACGACATGATCCTATCTTACAAGGTAATTAAAAATTTCTTTGTTAAATATATGGAACAAAATTAACGAGATAATTATTTAATGTATCGTATAATTTTAAATATGCAGGAGCAAAACAACAAGTCATAGAAGCAAAGAAGGAGTAAACATGAAGCTTTTCGAGCCTGATAATTTATGTGGAAAGTAGCTAGTTAATTAAAATGTTAATTAAGAAAATAATTATTTAATTAACTCATGAATGCCTATAAATGTTATAACTCGTATAAATTTTTATTCTTTCATCAGAATTGAACGAAACGAAAGGCGATGGGACTATCCAACCGAAGTCTACATTATGGAACAATACTGGACGGAATTGGAATCAAATGGATTTTTTTCCAATTAAATTAAACGCTTGTTTAATTTAACTGAAATGAGCGGTTTAACGAAGTTATAAAAGGGATTTTAAGCAAATATGATAGCTTAAAAATAAATGTTTAGTTAATATTTGAATTAAGTAAAGGAAATAAAGATAAAAGGGGTTTCATATTTAACTTGAGTTTTTTAAACAAGGTTTATAAAGAGAGATGTGAAGTCAAAACGTTAATTTTAAATTAATATTAGTAAATAATGGAATTGAGAGAAATGAATGGGATCAAAATGAGATTTTCTAAAAGGAGAGATTAAAAAGGGTTTTGTAATAGAATTTGGTAAAAGATTTAGTAATGGGATTTGGTAATAATAACTGGAGTTATAAAATGAATTCTTTGGAAGAAGTTAAGGTTAAGAAGTGATTTTTATTAAGAAATTACATAATCAACATATTAAGTAATTACGAGTTAAATTTAAAAAGTGGTATTTCCAAAAGTAAGAAAGTTTTATAAAACGTATTTTATTAAAATAGTTTAATGAGAAGTGTTTGATATTAGAATGAGTATAGGTTTTTAAATATAACTCATATCCATCTTAAGATAAGAACGATGTTGATCAAGGTCCGAAAGGTAAATAAATACCCCAACTTGAACGACTTGATTATCTGAGGATGATATTAGTTTGTAATAGGAAAGAGATTAAGAATAACTTATTATTTCCATATGAGAAATAATAGCGCAATGTAAATAAAAGACCCAAGAATTTATAATGAGATTTCCAAAGTAACAGAAATAGGGAGATTTGAGAATATATATATATATAATGGTATTTCCAAAAGAAAAAGGAAATAAAAAGTGAAGTTTTGGAATGAGTTTATTCTTAAAGAATAAGAGTACGGTGGTGTTTTCAAGTAATGATGTTTTATGTGAAATTTGATAAACCAAAGTGGAAACATATATATATATATATATATTTATATAAAATTTAATTCTAAATAAATAAAATAGTTTTGAAAATAATCTTATGTTGAATAAGAAATGAAATGCTATGTTGATATACTGGAGTAATTTTTAAGTCTTAAATTAACCATTCATTAATTATTTTAATTACCGAGGCCAAGTAACGCCGAGTACTGAATAAGTGAACTCATTTTACTCTCATGATTATTTATTTGATAGTTGAATAACCAATTATCAAATTGGACCAATACAATTGTTGGTACGGAAAGAGAGGATCGAATTTATATTCGAAAACCATTCTGAACTAGTACATGGAAGATGTTGATTAAAGATGGAGCAATTGAAGACCGTTGATCTGCATGAGCGGAAGAACTACTTGTTGAATTTCTCTGGTTTAGCGACCAGAGATATTTTGATAGCTATTCTATCGTGATTGGAATCTTCGGATTGCAAGGGCTACTCGCTACTGATCCATGGGGTGATTCCTATATTGGATGCAATAGGAGAGTGCCTTCAGTTCATCCTGTTCTTGGATGACTTGTATGGGTGAATGTCTAACAAAGTATTTTCAAAGGGGTCACGTATGCCGATTTCCTCAAAGTATTTCTGTTGGTGGATAGTCATCACCCAGAATATTTTTGTGGATGTCAATTAGTGATATCCAGCGAATCTGACGATTTGGCATTTAAAGTGAATGGTGGCCAGATGTTCTCAGAGAGGATTTAAACCTCTAGCCTCATCAATCGGGAAATAGCACAAAATCGGGTAGGTCGCATGGCTATGTGGGACGCACCCATCAAAACGGTATATCATTACCTGATCTGGAGAAATCATATGCCTTCAGTTGTCCCTTTTGTTTTTGTATATATGCTATCAGTTCGGTTCCCTTGCCCCCAACCGCGGTAATGATATATTTGGTACTCTCAAGAGAAGTGGGAGGACGGTCATGTTTAGCATGGGTTGCAATATGCTCTTGTTGAACCCCAATGTACCCATCTTTGGAGATACATTGTCGGGAAGGTGGTCCCATACCTTGCCAGGAAATCCATTCTCCAATAAGAGCCCGAGATTTTGATTGTATACTATGTGTGTAGAGCGTGAGATGCAAGCGTTCTGCTAGAATGATATTTGTTTGTATTTAGGCACTATTATAATAGTAGAAAAGATATCGATTTCAAAAATGTTTTGGGTTATCGTATGGCAAAAACCCTCCGTATTTATTTGTGGATTTGGTCTTATGATTATCATTTTATTTCAAAAGAATTTTGACTTTAAAATCAACTTGGATGATGCTTTTAAACTTAGTGTGTTTATCTCACTCTGGTTCACCAGACTGATCCGGTGTTTGTAATGCTCGGGTTAGACTGGGTTGTACAGGTTGAGATTATCAGATGCAGTGAAGATACGAGCTGGAGGTGTTCAGACATATGATATATCTAGTATTTATTCCGCTGTGTGATTGTATATGAGGGCAGGTTGATATAACTGTCCAGATGTGTTGATGACTCATATTATTGTAAGTATTTTTAAAGCTCTCAATAAAGATATATTTTTAAATTATATTTTGTTCCCCTGCGATGTGAGACTCTGTGTTGTGTTTGGTACTTCTTCTTCTTTTATTCTAATATTTCTTTCTTTCTCATCTCACCCTATAATTTCTTTCTAATAACGTTCTTGTGTTTTCGATGCTTGAACGTTCGATATGGTGCTTTAGTGTCTGTTTTCGGGGTCGAAAATCTTTGTTTGTTACATACATCTTTTGGTATGTCGACATATAATGGCTTTTTAGATTGTCAAATTCAAGCTAAGAAGTTATTTCCCTCCATCTCTTCACCAAAAGACATATCCTTTCAAACACTATTTAAAGGCTCCTAGTAATGAATTTTAATACCATATTTTCACATTTTCTTTTACTCCTTCTTTTCCATATATTCTCTATACAAATTCATTGAATACTCTCTTATTATTCTTGCAAATCACTCTCTTTCACTCAATTCTTTACTGATTTGCAAGCCACACAATATCAAAGAGTTGTACTTGAATTCATATAATTCTCTCTCTGATTTTATCCTATTTCCTCAAAGAATTCAAAGATATATTGCCATTGATAGTCTATAAGATCATTGTACCAAATCTGTAAGAATCTGTATTGAAGATACGACTGCTTGCCATTGTTTGTTGTTGTTGATAAGGAGAAGGTGTATCTTGTAGCCCATGAAATCAAGTTTGTAAAGTTATTCTTGCCACCCGTGGAAAGCGATTATATTGTAATTCTGCACGGTGAAGTGCAGGACTGTATATAGGATTGGATAACCCGAACCAGTATAAAAATCCTGGTGTTATTTACTTTACTACATTTTATTTTATTACTTATTTATTCCTATTTTAATTTAAATAAATATAGTAAACACACTTCATCTCTCTAGTGTCTGAATAGCCTTAGGATCCATTAACACTGTGTTATAGACACCCCAGTTCCCTAACATAAGTTACTCGGAAAATCATCATAAACACAATGTGGTAAGTTTGCTGGTCAAAATTTTAAAATTTCCTCAGATTCGATTTTTAAGCCTTATAAATTTATTTGTTGATCCTTGTAGTCTGTTATTGTTCATTATACTAGGAGTTACATCATAGCTTTAACTTACCGGTCCTTGATAATACATGCACTTCTTCCTAGACGCCAATTTAAATTATGTTTGTAGAAGAATTTTCGAGTACAGTTGATTATTCACATAAACACCATTTGGCATGATACCTTATATGTTCAGGTGCATTAGACGTAGTTTTGTCGAAAGACTAAATCTTTGGAGTTCTATTATTTACATACACTAAATATGCATCCATTACCATTTTTTCACATCTGTTAAATTACTTCACTCGCCTTCTTAGACCCATCAATTTATTTTAGTTTCTTCCTCCTAATATTGATCCTCCCAACAAAATGTACAACTTTGTCCATCACTTTTCCCCTCCTCTCAAATGCCCATTTTTTCCTATTCACTTAACATTATCATGACAATAACCTTACTTTTCCCCTAATGATGAAATAAAAGTTTCTTCTTTTGATTTTTTCATGCCATTCATTTTCTTGCATATATGATTCATCGGTAAGTATGGATCCAATTAATGTAGCTATGGCCATGGTGTTATCAAAATTAATCACATGTAGATTTCATTTTTTTAATGTAAATTAAGCCTCTTCAATTAGGCCTATCATATTTAGATTAACTTACAACTCAAATTGTTACTATTGTATAATATAGTATAAAATATTTATTATTACTTTGAACAAAAATATTAGATTGTTATAGCTTTTGTGGAAAATTCAACAAGAAAAGAAGGGGAAAAGGTGCAATGAATCAACTTTTCCACCCTTAGAAATTGACATTAATACATCAACGATATTCACATGTCGAATAACCAAGCGCCAGAAAGATTGATAGCTAGGGAAAAGAAAGAAAAGATAGTACATAATCTCATAACGCAGCAGGACAAATAATAGATAATGTACAACAATATTTATATAAAAGAAAATTGAGATTTTATAAAAACACATTAGAGAACAACTTACAAGTCAAATTTTGACTGTTTAATAATTTGTTCCCATAAACATCAAAATCTTGATCAATAATGTGCACAACGGAATAATACAAAATACGAGAATACATTTTAAATCCCCAACTCCTCTTCTGAAGTTCTATGTTAATCCAAACTTAATCCGAAAATATGTTTGGTCTTACTTGAGCATTATCACAAAATGACGCCCAACTCAATCAACAAGACCAGCGTGAGAAAGCTTAAGTAAAAAGAACTAGTCACTTTTAAACCAAATTCAATAGTTGGTGATATAACAATCAAACTGTCCTAAAGCACTCATATACAATTTCCCAAGGAGATTACTAAGCCTCATATGTTTTCTAATCAACAAAATCTTCTCAATTATTTTCTCTCAAATGATTAATATACTTAAACCTCCGATATATGTATACATTAACACACACTTAAGAAAATTTCTCGCCTAAATTATATAAAAAGAGTTGAACAAATGTTATTGGAAAAATTAGTTACTACAAACCCAAACCACTTATCTACAAACTTAACTCTCTTAAGTCCATGCATTTGTTTATGGAATTAAGTTTAATTCCAAAACAGTAGTCTCGATATCAAACTAATATTGTCCATTAGATAATAATGAAGTCGTTCAAGTTGGGCATAATTACCATAAACCTTAACTGATAACATCCTTATCTTCAAAATAGATAAAAGCTTGATGTCTTAAATCCGGGTATCAAATAAATGATTTCACAGGCTCTATATACAATTCTCTTTGGATAATGTTTTATAAACTATTTGATTTCTCAAATCTCTTTCTAATAATAAAATCCTTCACTCATTTTAATTAATTAAGTCTCTTTTATATAATCCAAAATTCTTTGCTTTATATAGTAATTAAATCACTTCTTAAGTTAATTTAATTAACTTAAATATCACTAGTAAATTATTTTAACTTACCCAAGCTTCAATTATAAAAATGATTAATCAAGTTTAAACATTTTTTATAAATAATTTATCGATTCATAATACTATTGATAAAATTAATCTAATTAAACCTTATCAAGTTAATAATTATTTATCATAAATATTTTTATTTAAAATAATTCTGAACTTCCAAATAGTTGTTAATTACAAAATAAATAAACATAAGTTAATTGCTAATTAAAAATAAATATCCAAATTATTATTAATTAAAATAATAATTAACCTTTAAACAATTATTAATTTGATAACAATTCATTTCTAAATAATTTCTTCAAAGCCACTTTTACTAAAATAATAATCAATCCTCTAAACCATTATTTAAATAATAATTTACTTTTAGTCCAATGTTAATTAAATATTAATTAAAAATTTAAACATTTGTTAAATAATAATTAACATCCAAAAAACTATTAATTAGATAATAATTAACATCTAAAACATTGTTAAATAAATAATAATTTGCCTCTTAGTTGTTATTACTACAATTAATAATTAAAACATTCTTAACAAGCTGATAGTTTTCTAAATTTGAAATCAGCACTTAGATAAATTCAACCCCGTAATTTATCTTATTTCCTAGAAACAGGCTCAACAACTCCAATGGTACTTAAAAATGCTACCATTAGATTTAATGACATTTAAATCGTAACTCGTGTTTTTACATAATTAACAAACAAGTAAATGATTTATTCGATCAATTGATAGTAACAATTAGTACAAACAATTGACAGGTCAATATGTGTCCAAATAAAAAACCTAGACAGTGATTTTTTCTATTACTTAATACACGGTACAATCAATTCAACTTAACTATAGTGCAAATACCACAAAGCTACCTGAGTTGGAGGAATATTATCAAAATAAGGAGCACTTTTCTACCTTTTGTCCAATACAACTTCAATGTTATGAATAGGGTATCATTCGGGAATGCATCTGGGATAAACCTGGGTTGATCTTAAGTGATTTAGTGGATTATAATCTAAGAAGAGCCTCTGGTATTCCTGAAAATGCATTTGTAGAAGATTATTTGAGTGATGGTCAAATTGTCCTACCATATACTAGTTCAGCTATTTCGAGGAAATTATCGGCTAATATATCAACAAATTTTCATTTCAATGGTGATGAGAGTATAATTTGGAATGGGAAAGATCGCGCTATAAAACATGTATATACTTTTTTATAGAGTGAAAATCAGGTGTTTCCTTTGCATGCTGGAATCTGGAATATGGCAAGCTCTACCAAAGAGAATTTGCTTTTATGGATAGTAATGAAAAATTCTGTTAACACTATCCATAAGTTTCATTCTATTGGTATTATACCAGATAATTTGTGTGTCTTTTGTAGGGCAGAAGATGAAACAAATACACATCTTTTCTTTGAGTGTGCATATGTATACCAGATTTGGTATAGGGTACTAGCAAATGGAGGTTTTCATAGGCCTTCTAATGTGAGCATGTTAGAGTGGTATAACATTTTCAAGGTAACTCGATGGAAGATTGCAAGGTGCTCTTGAAGATTCTTAAAAAGTTTATTTATGCAGTTTGATATGAGAGATATTGCAGAGTTTTGGCATGAGAGTGAAGAATGCAGATGACTTATATTCTATTATTCATAGGAGTATCTTGAAGGGGCTTCATGCTGGCTAAGAAGGTGGCTTTTTGTTCATCCTATATGTCTATAATTTGCAATCTTGTTTCCAGTAGTTAGTTAATTCTAATTGTGTATAAAAGCTTATATTAGCTTTTTTGGAGGTTTTGCGTTGGACTATTGTGTTGTGTATATATGTAACACTGTAATTCTTTGAGTGTAAATAAAAGTTTGCAACCTTTCAAAAAACTTAATGATAGTGAAATGAAGTTTTATTCCATTATCAGGTGTTAGTTGTAAATTTTAATTATAAATCAACATAATTATTTAATATGCCTTTAAAATTTCTATAAATTCATTCATCGACTCTGACAACCTAACCTAAAATATATCTTCCTTAACCTAGGCTAGTAGGCCCAAACCAAGCTAACTAACCCACACTACCTTCCGTCCCCAAATAGTACATACAAATAGATAGAGATACAATATACTGAACAAAACAGAGATGTAACACCCCATATTTTCTGTAAATATTAAAGTAATGAATTAAAGAATAAATAATTACAAATTTGAGGATTAAGGGAAACGGGTTACGCCATTGCGTTCGTCTCGGAATTCTTCTTGAGATAGAGTCTGAGTTTGTGTAAATCGGAATCCGTATGAAGGAGTTATGACCTTCAGAAGATTCAGAATTTAAAATAAACGGCTCAGAATAAAGTTCAAAAATTCAAAATTCAAAATCAGAAACAGAAGCGGGCTGTGCGGGAAATTTCCCGCCCAAGGCCAGGTCGACCAGGAGGTCGACTAGGGGGTCGACCTCCCCCCATACAGGTCGACCTGGGGTCGACCTCCCCCCTCGGGTCAGATCTGAAATCTGACGTGTTTTCTCCTGTGACGAATTGCTGTGTCATTAGGGCTTGCATGGCACATTCTGGTTGGTTCTCTTAGGTTTGAATGGCTTTGATTTGCTCTAGGTACATCTGATGGCTCCTATTAAATCAAACTTCTATATAAGCAACCTAAATCTAAACCCTAAAGCCACACAAAAGTATTCCTAAGACCGTCATGCTGTCAACACTCAACCTAGAGTAGCCGCCATTCTCATTCAACTAGAAAGCAAGTAGGAATTGCAAATCAGATCTGATTCAACTAAGAGAATTCAGCGTCTACAACAAAGGAGAGCTATTCAAATTCAGAATACAGATCCCAAAACTCAAGACTAGCCTCCTTTTTGTAAGTCCAGTTATCATTTAGACCTAAACAATATTAGAATTGTGACTAAATAATTGGATGTAGAACATCGCCTAATGTAAATCTATCCCTATCCTTTCTGTTAAAACTGAATTGATTAAGACCATGACTCTTATCATGCTTGTGATCATGTTGTATGTAATATAATGATAAATGTTAAAGCATTGAAATAGATCCATATGTTGTATAATTCGTCAATGACAAATTATGTTATATATTTTGGCGATGACATAAATTGGCAATGACATATTATAATTTGGCGATGGAATATCATATTGAGTAATTTGGTGACGACATACCATATTGTATAATTTGGCGATGGATATCATATTATGTAATTTGGCGATGACATTCCATATTGTATAATTTGGCGATGGATATCATATTGTGTAAATTGGCGATGACAAACTACTTTGTATAATTGGGCGATGACATTTTATGCCGCATGATTTGGTAATGACATCTATATGTTGTATGTCAATTTGGGAATTTTACGCAAGTTAAACCATGTTCACATATATAACCCAAAACTACATGCTAGTATGATTAGGTTCATGTTAGATTAGATCCAACTAATTTGCGAAGTTCACAATTACATGCCTAATGTTAAGTTTATGTAATTCTATGTAAAACCCCTATTTCATGATTCATGTTGAGTAGATCTAAATTTGCAAGTTCATAATTAAGTGTATATTGTTCTATGCCATATTCATATGACACATGTGTAGTTAGATCCATATTTTTGTGTTGTTGGAATTATTACATGTTCCTCTTTTTCCCCTTTTGTGTAAAAGTTAGGCTATGTATCGAGCCTAACGTTTTACGTGATTTATGCGAACGTTTAACGGGGGTAACGTTGGGGAAAAAAATATAAAATTATATATAATTGGCATATTTGGCTCATGAACATGTAAATGTTTTATGGCATAAAGTGGTATAAATTTTTATACCTAAAATTATGAACTTGATTTAAAAAGGAAAGCGGGGCTTGACTTAAATGGCAATAATTTACATATAAATATAAAGAGTAAATATGTAAATTTAGAAAAGATGAATATGCCTAACCCGAGGTTAGATTGAGTTACGGTGTAAGACTGCCCGGAACCGCCCGGCACATCCAGCAACCATAACAATATATATCTAATGTGGGAGGTTAGTGCATCGTGCCCAAAGGAACCCGAGGTTAGACTGAGTTGCGGTGTAAAACTGCCCGGATCGGACCAGCACATCCAGTAACTGCAACAATACATGTCTAATGTGAGTGGTTGGTGCTTTAATAAATGAATTAAAGCTAAGTCAGGAATGGTAGGGTTAAGTTAATTAAGGAAACACTTAAGCAATGCAACATGTTAACTAAACTGATGGGCGGGGTTAGGTTAACTTTGACACTTAACCAATTTAACATGTTGACTAGAAACCCTAGTAACGAGGACCCATTTCAGCAGTAACCCACATAGATGTATCATGGTACCCTGAACTAGGCAGGGTGGTGCACGATTACTGGGCTGATTATAAGCGGTCAAAACGACGACGGTTAGTATGTCAGTGTAGGTTCCGACGGAGTATGGGCGTGCACGTACTCCGGAGTGGAAAAAGCAGGCACTGGGCATCAGTAGTTATACACTATGCATCTTGAATCGTGTCGGGCTACCACCATAGGATTTGATACACCCCATGGTGGGACTAGCACAGGTATCTACAATTGAGCGGGGCCGTATGACACAAGTGGAAAACGCGTGCGAGTAGGAGCTGATCAATGAAAAGGAATCACTGGGTTTGAACTCGTGATAATGGTTGAAATATCTAGTAGGTGCAGTGAATATGGACGTGAGTGCGATAGTATGTTTAGTTTATCTTGCCTTGTTTATCTTGCCATGTTTATCTTACCATATCCTATGTTACCTTATTTCCTTGTTATTGTCCTGTGTCCAGTTTATTCAAAGTCATGGTTCTCTTATCAGTTTACATGATGAATAATCACCGGACTTACCAGACTTATGTCTGACCCATTTTCTTTCGCCCTCTTTTCTTCCGTTCCCCCCTCAGGTACCCAGGGAGGGAATAACACAGCTTAATTTGGACCATTCATCTTTCCAAGCTTGAATACTCCGTGATGTGTAGCTTGGAACTTCTTATCTTTGGCTATGTCTTTGGACACACTACTACTTGGGATTTATGCAGTTTTATTTTGTTCTATGCTTCTTTATGTAATAATCAAGATAGAGATTCTGATTTAATGACTTGGAAGTTGATTTGAAGCAGTTTGCTGTAATGTTTTGCTATGAACGACGTTTGAAGTAAAGTTAGTTTTTTATTTTCGCTGCTTATATATGTCTGTCTTATAAATTATCTGTGTCTTTTACCTACAATGCTCCACCAAAGTTAAGTAATTCCCTTTGTGAGTGACCTTAATGGAGGTGGGGTGTTACAAGAGACAAGCTTCAAATTCCAAACACATTATGCACAGCCGTAGAGGTATGCTAGTTGCACATGCCTTCGAGTCATCGCTGGCCGCTATGACCACTACCACTCGTGAGCCTTGTGGCTATCTCTACTAGCCAACCTTCCTAAACTCTAGTTGTCCCCTCTCTGAAATTATCATGCAATCGAATCATTTAAACAAGCAACAGGAAAAACGCGACCCTTATCCATTCTCTATCAATCGTCTTCGACGAGTGTTAGAAACTGTATCGCCACAACCGATGTAACTACCACCCTTGACTCCACCTTCAACCTCACATCGACCTTCGGTGGTATGCTCATCCCTGGCCAACCCCATACCTGAGCGACATCAAAAATTAATAGTAAACCCTAAAAATGACAATGCCCCTCACCACCATTCATCGGAAGTCTGGCGATCGCCACTGTGGCTTCGATACTGCCCTATGCTTCTCCATAAGCGAACATTACTTCAAACATTTGCTAAATCCACCAAATTCTATTTTATACCCAATTTCAAACAAAACAAGATTTTTGCTCCTATACTTAACTAAAAATCCAGAAACAACTTCTAAAAATAATGGTTTTTTACGATGATTCTATTGATGTGATCCGTTCACAAATTTGCACCAGCTTTTGGCTCCTAACCAAACCCAGGTTATTCATTGCAATGAATATGATGCACCAACACCAAAGTTCTAATGGTATGCTATGAATCAAAAGTGTTGCATCCATCATAGCTTTTTCTTAACAGCAGTGGGATTAGATGAGGATAAGTCCCAAGAAATAAGTTTCCCTTTAGCTTCCTCTATTATGAGATGAGGAGGAGAGTTATTAGTGAGGAACAATTGTAATTTGATTGATGCTAAAACATGATACAAAGAGCACATATATATATAGTGCTATGAGCCCAATGGTTAGTACAAAATACACCAAATATGTATGAGCCTAACAGCTAGTATTAAATATACCAAGTATGCATGAGCCTAACGGCTAGTATTCAATATACCAAGTGTGCATGAGCCTAACGGCTAGTAGATAATTACAAAACATACTAGATATGATAAAAGGTGTTCACACACTAACGGCTTTATTGTAAAAACTCTATTGTCTTCATTATGCCCCCTCGGTTCGAACTAGAGTTTCCTTTTTCATTCTGGCTTCCGCCTCCACTGATAACACGAAGTTCCTCTCTCATTATGATAAAATTCTTGGTCGAAAAGGCCTTTGTGAGAGCATCTGCTCTCTGATAGTGTGCGGGCACATGACATATTGCAAGTCTTCCTGATTGCGTTCTTTCTCTCTTAAAGTGGAGATCAAATTCAAGATGTTTTGTCCTTGAATGTTGGATAGGGTTTAGAGATAAAGATACTGTGCTCTTATTATCGCACTAAATGACTGGCTTTCATCTTGGAGTGAAACCAAGCTCCTCCACCAGTGATTCTATCCACGTGGTTTCAGCTGTAGCGCTTGCCAGTGCATGGTACTCCTCCTCTGTGCTAGATCTGGATGTGGTCTGTTGTTTCTTCGTACACCAGGAAATGATATTGGAATCGAGGTAAACGTGGTATCCTGAGATGGACTTTCGACTGTCAATATCGTTTGCCCAATCAGCATTGATAAATCACTGTAAGTTAAGTTCCTTTTCTGAATTTAAGCGTATGCCGTAATGTCTTGTGCCTTGTAAGTATCGTAACACTCTCTTTAAAGCCATCCAATGTTCTGATAAAGGGTTCTGCATGTATTGGCTGAGTTTATTGACGTTGTAGCATATGTCTGGTCGAGTAATAACTGCGTATTATAACGCTTCGATTATGCTTTTATATTGTTTGGCATTGTTGATAGCCTCTCCTTTGTGCTTAGATAGTCTTAGGTTTCTAATCATAGGCGTAGGTAATGGGTTTGTCTCGGGCATATTTGCCCTTTGCAGTATTTCAGTGATATAATTTTGTTGGGATAATAATAATTCACCATTGTTGTTCCTAATCGCTTGTATTCCAAGAAATTTTTTTAGTTCCCCCAAGTCTTTAATGGCGAAATTTTGATCCAGCTTGTATACGGTTCTGTTTATTTCTTCGTTGTTGTCTCTTATTATTAGCATGTCGTCAAGTATACTAGAATGAACACAGTTCCATGTATTTCCTTCTTCATATATAGAGAATTGTCCGATTTAACTTGTGAGAAAACTATGTTAGACAAAGTTGACTTTAGCTTTTCATACCAAGCTCTCGAAGCTTGTTTTAAGCTATATATTGCTTTGTGTAGTTTGCATACTTTATCACCAGTACTATATCCTTTAGGTTGTTGCATATATACCTCTTCAGTCAATTCCCCATTCAAAAAAGAATTGTTGACGTCCAGTTGCCTCACCTTCCATACTTTTTTTAGAGTGATGGTCAATATAATTCTGATGGTTGTAGGTTTTATGACTGGGGAAAAAGTTTCGTTGAAATCAAAACCAAATTGTTGTGTGTAACTTTTTGCAACCAGTCTGGCCTTGTATTTGTTAATAGATCCATCTTCTTTTCTTTTTATTTTGTATGTCCACCTACAACCAATCACATTTTTGTGTTTTGGTTGAGTCACTAAGCTCCAAGTGTTGTTTCTTATGAGAGCTTTATATTCAGTGCCCATTGCCTCCTTCCATTTGTTTGATCTTATGGCCTGAGTGAAATTCAATGGTTCGATCTCACTGGCAGAAATATTATATACTTTGGGTTTGAAGATGCCTCTCTTTGACATGATGATCATGTGATGTCCAGTTGATTGTGGTGATGCCTGCTGCTGTGTATCATTGTTGCTAGTAGTGTCAGCATGGTTGTTGTTTTCTATATCTTCACTATACTGCATGTTTTGATTTGATTGATGTATGTTTGTATCTTCTGAGTCATTGTGTGTCTCATTGGTTTTCTCATTTGTTCGGTCCATAGTTTCTTCCTGTGTGTTTAAATTGCCTGTGTGTTGTTGCTCTTCATTTCTATCAATTGAAGGTGGTTCAGTAATGAACGGCTCGAACTGTATGTTATTGTTTATGCTTTGTTCCCCATCCTTTTTGCCAATTTTCTTTTCTACATAAGGAAACTTGTTTTCATCAAATATCACATGTCTAGAAACATATATTCTCCCATTTTTGTCCTTGCACTTATATCCTTTTTGGTTTTGTGCGTACCCAATGAATGTGCATGAGCTTGATCTCATACTTAGTTTATGATTGTTATAGTCTCTCAAATATGGAAAACATTGACACCCACAGGTTTTCAGAAAACCATATTCTGGTCTAACACTGTATATCATTTCATGAGGGATTTTGTTGTTTAAGACTTTGGTTGGCAACTTGTTAATGAGAAATACCGATGTGTAGAAAGCTTCATTCCAATATTTCATAGGTAATGAGCTTTGTGATAACAAAGTTAGACCAGTCTCTACTATGTGTTGATGTTTTCTTTCGACTAAACCACTTTGTTCGGACGTATGGGGGCAAGTTAATCTATGTTTGATCCCTCTTTTGAGAAAGTAATTAGTTAGAGGTTTAAACTCAGCTCCCCCATCTGTTTGAACAACCTTAACAGTAGTGTTTATTTGTTTTTCGACATGAATTATAAATTGCATAACTGTATTGCAAACTTCTGATTTAGTTTTCAGCATGTACATCCAATTATATCTAGAATAAGCATCCACAAAAGAAAGATAATACCTGCGTCCCTGATATGAATTTAGAGGCGCAAGTCCCCACAAGTCAGCGGCTATAAGCTCCAATGGTTCATTATAGCTGGTTTCAGAATCACTAAAAGGGAGCTTGTGGCTCTTGCCAAGTTGGCAGTGTGTGCATGTGTGTTTGATAGGTACATTTTTATAATGAATGTTATTATTACGTAGAACAGTCTTAACAGTTTCCAGAATAGGATGTCCCAATTTTACATGCCAAGAATTAATCAGGTTACATTTACTGCTATTATTGTCATAATCAACGTTATTGCAGCTATTCCTAATATAGTCATTCTCACTAGTAGCATCTACATTATTGTACCAGAATTCTCCACTTGATTTTGCAGTCTTCAAGTTGATAAATTTGTATAAACCATCGTATAGGTTACCTTAATGTAATATTTCATGATTTAGGAATCTTTAACTAGGCAAAACCTAGCGTGAAATTCAAAGTAAACATTATTGTCGTTGGCAAATTTTGATACACTTAACAAATTTTTATTAATCGTGGGTACCCTAAGAAGATTGTTTAATTTGAGTTGTCTTTTCCTAGAAATTTTCTCTTTGCCTATATGTGTGATACTAGCAGTACTACCATTATCCATATGCAAATTCCTCATACCTAAGTAATTTCTTCTCCCAATGTTTAAATTTTGAAGATTGCTAGTTATGTGGTGAGTCGCTCCTGAGTCAGGGTACCATTCTTTGAAGCCATTGTCTTCATTTTTTAATTCATCATCATCTGCAACATTATGTCTTCGGTTTGCGCCATTATTATTTTGAGCCGAATTCCCTGTTATTGCCATATTTGCTTGTGCTCTTCTTTGTAAAGAGTAATTTTGGCTTGCTTGTTATCCACCTGTGTCTGAATTATACCTGAAGTAACATTTGTTCGCCATGTGACCAAACTTTTGGCATATTTGACATTTCACATGATAGTTGTTGTTATCTCCTTATATCTGCTTATTTTTTACTGTGGCATAATTGGTAGAGAACTTATTTGTGCTGGTTTTCTTTGGTTGATTCTGCCTTCATGAGCCAGGAGTGCTGATCGAACGAACTGTAAGTCATGTAAGGTTTGCTGTGTGGCTTACACAATTACTAGAGATTCGTATTCTTCATCTAATCTACCAATTATAAATAGAATTTGCTCACTGTCACTGATCTTATGGCCAACAGCATTTAGTTTGTCACATAGATTTTTAATTTCTCCTAAGTATTTCTTCATGCTTGCCTCCTTTTTTTTAGAATTTTGTAATTCCCTTCTATATTGCATGATTCTAGCAACTGATTGTGAACTAAAAATCTGTTGCACAGTGGTCCATATTTCATGAGATGTGTTGTAGCCTACTATCTGTGATAACAAACTCGGGCTTATCGATGATAACAGCCATGATGATAACAGGCTATCCTATTTCTGAAATTTGACGTGATCAGGGTTCGGTGAGAGATTGCCATCTTGGTCTGTTATCATCACTAGTGGTATAGTTATGGTTCCAGTGACATATTCTTGTAGTCCATAGTCCTTTAACGCAATTTCAATTTGGTATTTCCATAGTATATAGTTATCCTCATCCAACGATGTAGTAATGACTTGACTGTTTGGTTTGATCAGGTTATGATGGCTTGGTGGGGTGTTGTTGACGGCGCTTTCTGATACAGCTGATGTGGCGCCAGAGTAATTGGCCATTAGATATGAGAATATGATGAGTCAGTTTACTTATAGTTGCAGCTTTTTTGTCTCACTTGTATCACCGTAACGTGATAAAGCTCACGACAACATGTAGAGATCCAGAAAAGAATAAAGAATGAAAGAGGTCTGGCACTACAGAGTTGGTTTTGTAGCTGTGATCAACACTTTTGATAAAGAATAAGCCTTTCGGCATTAAGGCTTTGATACCATATTAAGAGATGAGGAGGAGAGTTATTAGTGAGGAACAATTGTAATTTTATTGATGCTAAAACATGATACAAAGAGCACATATATATAGTGCTATGAGCCCAATGGCTAGTACAAAATATACCAAATATGTATGAGCCTAACGGCTAGTACAAAATATACCAAATACGTATGAGCCTAATGGCTAGTATTAAATATACCAAGTATGCATGAGCCTAACGGCTAGTATTAAATATACCAAGTGTGCATGAGCCTAATGGTTAGTAGATAATTACAAAACGTACTAAATATGATAAAATGTGTTCATACACTAACTGCTTTATTGTAACGGCTCTATTGTCTTCATTATCTTCTAGACACTTATTCTTGTAATGTCCCCATCTGGTTGTAATCAAAGCACCTCACATTTGGTTTTCCCACAGTTCCTCTTAACCTCGCTTGATTAACACTCATTGGCATAATCCCTTTTATTGTCACATTTAAAGCAACCACATCATCTTTACCCTTCTTAGCTTTTTCTCCCTTCAGTGCACCCTTTCGTTTAAAGATCTTTCTTTTCTTGGGTCGTTGTCAGCTTATCATTACCAAATAAAGCAATCAATTTTTTTTGGCAAGGCCGACGGGGTTGAGTGGTCCCCTACCACTTTATTGATATACCAAAGTCGAATACATAGAAATAAGGAGGCCTAAAAGAAAAAAAGAAAACAAGGAAAAAAAAGCGTATCAAGCTAATAGAAGCTAGACAAAATACAAATATACATTTTGCAAAAGAGTTAAGAGCTCAGTATGCCCAGATCGAAAATGAAATTCAGGTATTTGACAACATCCCTAATATCCTGCCAAAGCTGTTTCTTAAGTTGGTTAACTGTCATAGCTTTCTCAGGTTGAAACACTTTAATGTTCCGCTCTCTCCATATCTTGTGCACATACTTCTTAAGGATATGGGTGCAGGTTCTAGCTCTTGTAGTCCTTCCTTTGCAATTCTTCATGATGGCATCCCAATTAAATGCTGAAGCAGTAACAGTTATTCCCATCTTAGCAATAGCTTCTCGCAAGATAGGTTGAGTTTCAGAGCAAGTGAAGAAAATGTTCAAGACATTTTCATGGTGTGTATTACAATAACAACAATCTGGCTGCACATTCATTCCCCACACGACCAGTTTGTCCTTGGTTAGTAATGCATGGTGGTACACTTTCCATAAATTGAGATTCTCCTTAGCTGCATTATCCTTCCTCCAATTGATTTTATTCCACCTGCATTTCGTCAAACTTGAAATACCTTGCAGTTCATTGTACATTTTACTAATAGAAAATAGCTCACCATGCCATTTCCAAATTGCTTGCTTAGGCGGTACATTGAACAAGTTACTGGAGTAAATCTCGGCCCAAATTTTGTTGATATTTTGGTTAGATGTTCTAGGAAGCATAAAATGGTTGTTGTTAATGACATTGTCAACAGTAGAAAGGTCTCCAACCCCTGCTTGCATGATTTCTTTGTAAGAGAGTGTCTTCGCTAGGATGCGACCGAAGTGTAGCCATGGATCGTGCCAGAACTTAGTCAGACTGAATGATTTATCACCAAAACTGAAAAGTGGCAAAAAAAGATTTCTTAGTTTCAGAATATTTTTCTAAGTCCGGCTATGGTTCTGGTTCTCAACCAAACACCGTAGACTGGTTTCTTTAAGTACATGATTAATCGACCAATTAACCCACAGATTCTCTTTTATACATAGAATATCGTTCTTATGCTTACCTAAAGCCGCAGTGTTCCACTTACACATGTTAATAATTCCAAGCCCACATCTAGACAAAGGATTTTCAAGCAAGGAAAATGAAATAGGAGCCAAGTATTTCACATCAATATTAACTTTCCAAAGAAATCTCATGAAACCAGTTCATATCATATGAATCAGCTTTTAAGGAAGAATGAACGCTCTCGCTCAGTAGACTTGCATAGAAACAACTACAACTTTAATTAAAGTTAGTCTTCCCACTTGACTAAGCATTTTGTTAGACCAACAATCAAGCCTAGCTATTATCTTATCGTACAAAGATAAGCATTGTTGAGTAGTGATCCTAGAGGAAGCTAATGGGAGCCCCAAGTAAGTTATAGTTTCAACATTACAAGCAAGACCAGTTATATTTTGAATTTGTTGTTTGTGTAAACCAGAAATGCCAGCAGCTTTGAATTCAGATTTGTCAGTGTTGACTCTCAAGCTAGTCATATTATAAAATTTCTCAAGAGTGTTCATTATAGTATTCAGAGTTTGCGTTTCCGGTTTGCAAAAAAAGATAAGATCATACGCAAACATGAGTGATGTAATTCTAGGATTAGTACATTTGGGATGTAATTTAAAACTGTCATTTTCAACAAGGTCATTAAGTAATCTAGTGAGTAATTCCATAACAATAATAAAAATATACGCAGAAATAGGGTCTCCTTGTCTAATACCTTGTTTACTCTCGAAAAAACCAGCAGGCGTTCCATTAACATTAACAGAAAACCTAGCTGAACTATTGCAAGCGTATATCCATGCTACGAAACATGGGGGGAAACTCATGTAGCTCAAGATTCTAGAAATAGAAGTCCACTGAATAGTATCAAATGCTTTCCTGATATCAAGTTTTAACATGATTCTAGGTGAACAATTCTTGGTATTGTAACCCTTTAGTAATTTATGTGCTACTAAAACGTTATCAAGGATGTTCCTAGACGGTAAGAAAGCTGATTGGTTCATGGAAATAATGTCCGGGAGAACTAGCTTGAGTCTACTAGCAATAATTTTAGAGATACGCTTGTAAATAAAGTTGCAACAAGAAATCGGTCTAAAATTGCTAACATTCAAGCATTTTTAATCTTAAGAATCAAAGCTATTGTTGTGTAATTAAATAAGTTCATCATTTTATCACTCTTAAAGAACTGATGAGCAGCTCTTAGAACATCAGCCTGTACAATGTTCCAGCTGTGCTTAAAGAAATGAGCGTTGAAGCCGTCCAACCCTCCGCAAGAGTTTTTGTTAAGTGAAAATATTGCAGATTTGATTTCATCATCAGTTATGATTTTTGAAAGTAAATCAGACTGCACTTGGTTAATCACAGGTAAAATCATGGGGTTAATACTATCAAGGTCTAGGAAGAAGTTCACTGAGTTGCCAAAAAGTTTAGAGTAGTATTGGACAAAAGCATTCTGAATTGTATTCAAAGTAGAGCATACCTATCCTCTATCATCCGCCACAAAGTGAATGGCTTCCCTGACGTGTTTAGCTTTAAGGACTACATGGAAATATGCAGTACTTCTATCTCCCTCAGCTTTCCACTTGATACTCGACTTTTGTTTATGCATAAGCGATTCCGCATGGAGTGCGTCTCTATATTTGATAGAAATTAAGCTTTCTTCACTTACAAGAGCAGAGTTACTCGTGTCAGCTTGGATAGTTGTCTGAACCACGGCCAGCTTCGATTCTAAGGATTTCGAGAGAGTGTTGCCAATACCATATTTACTGCTGGACCATGTTTTTAAAGCTGTCTTAAGAAGCTTCAGTTTTCTGGTTAGTATACACATAGGATTACCATAAACTGTAGTCTCCCATTGACTCTTAATATTATCATTAAGATCAGGATTTAATGTCCAAGCATTAAAAAATTTAAAGCTAGGGAATCTATTAAAAGTGTTCTCCCCTAATCTAAGAATTTGAGGCGAATAGTCTGAGATAAGCAGGGGAGTTAGTTCATTAGATAAATTAGGCCAGCTGTTAATAGCAGCGTTATTACAGAACGCATGGTCAATTATGGGAAAAAAATTCCAAGGACCGTCTCTCTTGCTGTTGTTCCACGAGAAGGGTAACCCTGTAGTACTAATTTCAAGAAGATCACAATTACTTATAGATATATTTAATACTATAATCTCCGGTAGAGCGATTGGATTACCTCCAGCTCTACCAGTGAGATTTGGCGGGGAGTTAAAATCGCCGCACACGATCCAAGGATACGTATGCTGCATGCAGTTCAGCAAATCATGATAAAATTCATCTCTAGCATTATAAGAGTTAGACGCACACATAAAAGTGAAATAACATGACATAATTGAAGGGATATGCAAGTCATGACAATGAATGAACTGGCTAGAAGTTGAAATCATGTTGAACTTATGCATAGTTGGGTCATAGATTAACATTATTCTACCATAGCTAGAACTGCTTAAGTTGTGTAAAAGTAACCAGTTTGGGTTGATATACCTGGCAGCTCATAAAGTTAAGGCTTCGTTGAGCTTAGTTTCAAGAATGGCCACGGCACTTAAGTTGTATTTCTTAATTAAGTACTTACATTGATCGAGCTTGATGTCGTCGTGAGCTTCAGGAATATTCCATACACTAATGTTGTGTATCATCGGTAAACCCTTTTGTTTGGTTTTGCACGCTTGCCATAGATCTCGTCTGGATCTGACTCTGCTCTACAACTGTTAGTTTATTTTTCCTACCACTTTTCATCTCACTTATAGCATTTTCAGGTTTATATAAAGGAGAGTCGATAGCCGCTTTGAATCCTGATGGTTGACCAATATTAAAATACGAATATTTAGCTTTATTTTTCATCATGCCCTCCCTGTAATTATCAGTAGAAATTGAGTTTCTTTTGGGGATTTCTTTAGGAAAAACATGAGCTAGAGGTTGTATTTCCTGGTCATTTCCCAATATGTTGGCATGATTTTCATTTTCAACTTCATGCAAGAAACATGATGCAGGTAACGCAGCTACAAGGGTTCAAAACCAGAGTTTGTGTTCTCAAACATGCTGTCTTTGTTCTCAAGACTTACGCTCACTTTCACTTTTTGTTTACCAGACACATCATCAATTTCCTCTCTATATTTACTTTGAAATAGTTCTCCTTAAGTTGCGACATTTCGTCTCATTACTTCCACGATTTCATGCGATAAGCCTTGCTCAAACTCCTTTTCTTTTTTGTCATGCTGTAACTTTGCTTCACGCCTTACCTCCGTATCAGTCACTAGATCAGGACCTGTTGTAATATCATTCACATCGCCATTTGGAAGTGCAGCAAAGCTGTTACCTATTAGTAGTGGAGCGGATGCCGGGCTTATTGCTGTTAAGACTTTTCCATTCCTGGTAATTTCATTGTTCCTTTCTCCTGTTTGCTCTTCGATGCTTCTTATGTTATTTTCTGTCCGTATCTTGCCTTCCTCAATTTCTTCATCAATAATCACTTTCTGGATTGCATGCGCCTGACTGGTGCTTGGTTCAGAGATATTGTAGTTAGTAGGCCAGAAATCTCCGATACTACTCTTAACCTTGTTAACCTTGTTAACCTTGTTTGCCTCTCGTTTTTTATTCTTTTGCACCTTCTGCCATGTAGGAACATTGTGCTGAAGTGGTTTTCTACCATAGGAGTTTTCAGCCCTCCTCATTGCATTGTTTTTTGTCATTGCATTGTTATTTCTAACACCTTGATTGACCTGATTCTTCTGCTCATTGTTTTCTGTGATGCCTTCCTTCATTTTCTTACTTTCTTCCGCGGTTTGATCGCTAATTTTACTTTCTTCACAATTGTCATTGCTGTGTCCAAAAGTTTTGTAGCTAGTGCATACCAGAGGCCGCCATAGATTGGTTATTTTAACTCTTTGTGTCCCTCTACCTGGTATCTTAACGAGAAAGTCTTCTATAAGTTGTTTGTCTGGTTTGATTCCTATCAAGCATCTGACGTAATTCAGCCTCTCTAACCTTTATGTTGTTTCATCAAGGCATACCATTCTTCCCGAACGACACACTAACCAGTTAATCGCTGGATGTGACCAAGCGAAGAGTGGTATATTTGAGAATTGAACCCATATAGGCACTGCTTTGATTTGACCAAAGACATTATTTACTTGCGGATCGTACGGTTTAATGATAAATAGTTTGTTCTTCATTATCAGTGGATCACCCATGAGTATTTTCATTCTGTCCTTTTGATGGGTGAATTGAAATAGAAATAAAACCCCATCCGACTTAACTGTAAATGTACCTTTCAGCTTCCAATTCGAGTCAACCTTGTTAAGCACAGCTGAAAAAGTTTGTGGTGAGTCAAGGAAGAAGCCGACTAGTGATTCGCTCCACACTTTTGTCCCTGCGTCTTGAATGTCAGGGGTGAATTCCATGACTCCTTCTTTATCGAAAGTAGGGTTCATATCAAGGGGGTTGTACTTCCCCGCATTCCTTGGAAGATGCTGAAAGAAAGAAGTCCAACGCCGTTGATTCGCTGATTGCTCAGAATTCGAGAAAGGAGGAAATTCAGAGTTGGAAAGAGGAGATTCAAGGTTGGTTTGGGGATCAGGCGGAGCTGGAGGAGGTATGGGAGGTGGAGGAGGAATGGGAGGAGGGGGAGGTTGCGCGATTTGAGATGAAGTGTTTAAAGCGACAGGTTGTGGGAGGCTCGAGGTAAGAAAAGTACCTACTCGCAAGTTAGCCATTAAAGAGGAAGGAGAAAAAAAGAAGAAGCGAAATGAGGATTGGAATAAAGCAATCAATTCCTCATTCGTAAAGGCCATCTCTACCGCAATATTGCAAGGATCTCTAAGTGTGGCTTCATTGCCTTAGAAATCTTCAGTTAACACCTAGATAAGCTTATCGTTTCTCTTGATCACCATGTTTATGGTACCATTAGCATATAGGAATAACTTCTTAATTTATGGCATACTCAATCATCGACATGTCCACTTGATTAAGTTCAACTTTCTAAGAAACATCGGCTTAGTAACCTCAGACGAATACCTTTCTAAAATCTCATTCAAAATTCTACTCAAGTAATCTCCTCATCTAGTATTCACATGGTCACTATGTTCCATCGGTGAAAAAAGCTCCTTGCAACTGGCTTGAAGTCGATCTTCCTTTCTGCTCGTGTGTTAAGCCCAAATCCACCAAGATCCTCTCACAAAGCAACAACCAATTATCAACCACGATTGGATCTTCCATTCCAATAAAAGGCTTCCCTTCGAGTCTAACAAAATCTTGACTGGTCCTTTCATAGTTGTTACCATCTTTTTCTACAGGATAAGCTCCTTCAGCATTAGCAGCATTCACTCCAACAAAACCAATAGCAGCTCCAGCTTGCATTATATTGACAAAGAACTGCACAAATTCCCCATATACATTGGTAGGGTTGTAGCATTTTCATATTTGTTAACTCTATGACCTTGATTCCTTCGAGCATTAGGTCAAGTATTTCCAATAGTACTAGAGCTTTTGCCACCTAAATTCACTTTTCCCCTCCTTGTTTCCATAATTAGTTCCTTTTATCTGCATAATAGTTTATATAATACAAATACGAGTATGTTATAATATTATTATCCCATAGCCTGATCCTTTTCTCTGATCTTTAAGGTTATACTTTTCAAAACTTCATTAAGTTAAAAATCATTTTAAGTTAACACAAACTTATGATCTGATACCAAAATGGAACACCCTTTTTAAGACCCAAAGCTAGGTGTCATAGATGCTGCAGTCATCCGTATTATTAACTTCTAATAATATAAAATGGATATGTTAATGAATCATAACAGTGAAGAATACAAGGATATGAATTTTTTTCTAAACATCATTCATCGCATTTTCCATTAGCATAACCAACATTTAGATCAAATATAATTATTACAAAACATAGCTACAAGAGCAACATATTTAGATACCCTCTCTGTCGATTAGATATAATAATAGATACTAAATAGCTTTTCCTTCACATACTTTCAACCAAAAATAACCCAGAGCGGAAAGAAACTCTAAAATAGGTAAACGCCTCATGCATATCTCCAGAAGCTGTTCATTAAAGAAGAATCTAAAAAACCTTACTCACAATCTACTCAAATGAGTACCTTAGAGTTCAAGGAAAATAAAATCTTCAAATTAAACAACGATCTAATACGAATGATAGATACTATCCCAAAACAAATGGATATCTAATGAGACCACGTATCTTAATGGAACGAGTTTCCCTCCATTTAGTGTTCTGATAAATAATAACCAATCCTGAGATCTAGTAATCGCAGAGGTGATTAGAGATAATAAATTATAATAATAATATGCAATATATAGTGGACTACCGATAAAAATGTTAGTGACGATAGCAACAAGGTTTGGATGCATCTTATATCATGTTAAGTGATATTCCATACATCAAGAGGTTATCGATTAGGATGAAATGATATGACATATCACCAAGGACAAAGGGGG
Organism: Allium sativum; assembly: GCA_030737875.1. Taxonomy (NCBI): domain Eukaryota; kingdom Viridiplantae; phylum Streptophyta; class Magnoliopsida; order Asparagales; family Amaryllidaceae; genus Allium; species Allium sativum. The sequence continues at coordinate 278,713,190 of CM060911.1, forward strand.
CAAGCCTTGTTTTTCTCCCATGATATAGGCAATGGCATGATGGTAATAATTTTTAAATTGATTTATTACTATCTAAAGTAATTTTTTTCTCCTACTCTACATTCATTCGTAAGATTTGATTGGTTAAGGAATACTTTTTTGAACTATCATTTAGACTTTTCAAATTTCAAAGATCAAAACATTTAAAAATAATTTATTATTCCATTAAGCTTGTCTAACTTAGGAAAACCATAAAAACATGGGAAAATCCTAAAAATCCATATAAATTTGGAGTAACACTCTTTATCCTATATAAAATTTTCAGATTGAAATTATCATTTAAGCATTTTTAATAATTAAAATTTGTATTTAACACAATCCCAATCTTAGGAAATTTATGAAAAATTCCTAGTAAAAAATCTTGAAATTAAAATCCATCTCCAAAACATATTAAGAACATCATATAATAGTTTCAAACCGATTGGAGATGTAAAACTATAGGTTCCTATCTAAAACCTTTTAAATTTATGAATAAACAGACATTGCTCTACCCAAAAAATGATATAGCATAAAATCATCAAGAAAGCAATCATGAAATAGACAAATGATACAAATATTAACCATGGTCGAAACTAACAAAGGTAGAAATTATTATTCATCTTAGGATGGATAGGAGAATTAAGAATTTCTGTTGATAAACCTGAAGCTTGATTTCCTAATTTTCCTGAAAAGATTTCTTATTTTTCTCTTCTTTTTGGCAAACCTCAACTAATTCTTTGGTTTTAGGTTTTTGTTTTGCAAATGAAAGAATTGAAATAAAATGGTGAAAGGTTATGTTTATGATGGACTATGTGTTTCTCACTTTTCCCTTCACATAAGCCTTCACTTATTTTGGTATAGATTGGTTAGTTACAAATGTCAAACCATATTATGAAATAAATCTCACCTTATCATCCTAATACGTTATTCTATTTAATCTATCTAATTAAATTCTCAAGTAACATTGTACTATAAATTAAGGTTGTTACATTTTGACTTTAAGTTGAATAACAATTAAGATGATACTAACTTCTACAACAAGTAAGGAAAATCAACTTTTAGATGGTGTTTCACACAAAAAGTTTACCATATTTCCAACCATGGACATAACATGATCGCAATGCCATTAGATCAAATGTATTGCCTATGTACTCAAGATCGATTGTGCTCCAAGTCCAAAGAATATTATATAGCGCCACTGCGAGATCTTCTATTTTGATTTAGTTTTAACAAAATGTAGAACATTTTCGTCGACTTATCATGTGATTTATTTGAACAACCACAAGTGCATAACCACTTGGTATCCTCTATTAGTCATAAGTAATGGACCATCCATTGTATGGATAGCATCACATGCATTAGTCTTAACAAATGTATATACATCCTTTTCCATACATGTCAATTAGGAATATATAAGTAATTAGTATTTATATATTTATCTAATTCTCATGGTTAGAAGCACATCTGTATCTATAATTGATAAACAAATGATTCTCTTAATGATTTTCTACGTACATATATCTAATGTAATTAATTCATCATTTGTATCCCTAAATAACAATAAAAATAAAAGAAAATAAAACCAAAAACACATTTTATTTGGAACAAGATTGTTTATAGATTTAAGTTTATATAACTATTTGTAGTGTAAAACTTAGGGCACACACTGAGATCTTTGAAAAACATTCTTCTAAAACGATATATTTTGACATTGCTTCTTCTAAAACTTGTTTTCCTTTTATCGTATTAGTTTTAGGCTCATTTTCGCTAATATGCCTCCAAGATCTCTATTGATTTCATTAAATTTGTTAAAAATTTCAACATTCATTTTAACTAAACAAAATTTAAGGGAACCTATGATCATATTACATATATGTCTACCTTTGTTGTTAATTTATCTTTTTCCTTTTTTTGGATCATGTTACGACTATTATTCTATAATAGTGTTACAATGTGTAGAATCATAGGCTCTAATGCCATTGATAAGTATTTTCAATAATAATTTTAAATGCCTATTTGAAACAACCCAAAATAAGATCACCTTAACAAAGGATATCTAAATAGTCAAATATGGATTATTTCTAACAAAAATCAAGTTTAAAATGATACTATATGACAATAAACTCATTTTAGGAAATTATTCTAGTAAATATTTCCTTAGGGAAAATATTGATAAAATGACCGAAACTGTTTCCGCCGATAAAACTAATTTCCAACTATAAGGATCATGAATGATTTTGGATACATGCACTTATTTCCCCAAATAAGCAAGAATGGGCATCGTTATTGACGCTCCAAATATTGTTAAGGGGAGGTCAAGTTTTAAAAACACTCCAATCACACAAAAAAAGTTAGGGGGAGCCACGCACTTAATTTTTTACGTTCCATTTTTACCTTGGTAATAACACCAGTTACCTTCCCAAATCCCAATCAATTTCAAATGCAAAAAAAAATCTCTAAATTATTTGCAAACAAAAAAATGATCGTTTCGGGGGAGATAATGGTGAAAACGAAGAACGTGAAACAAATGAGATTATTGATAATTTAACATATGAGAAATGAAATTATTTTAAAAAGCGATCTACAAATGAGAAATGAAATTATTTTAAAAAAGTGATCGACAAATGAGATTATTGATAATTTAACATATGAGAAATGAAATTATTTTAAAAAAGCGATCGACAAATGAGAAATGAAATTATTTTAAAAAAGTGATCGACAAATGAGATTATTGATAATTTGATATAAAATTCTGATGCAGTTCGACTTATATACTGTATAAATTTTTTTAATTAACAACAAAAAACGAATTATTGTAAAGAAGGCTAATTTGGTAAAATGAATTTTATTTGTTAAGGGGGTGCTCTCTACATTGATACTTCCCTTAACAAATTCTTTTTTTCTTTTTAAATTGACCTGCCTTTAACAATATTTGGAGTGTCAATAACAACCCCTGCAAGAATGTAAAAACAATATCTTGAAATTTACTATTGAAAATAAAATAAAATAAAATAGAACGTTATCAAATAAATATATTTTATTTAATAATTGATTTATGGACTTAAATAAAGAATTATCAATTTAATAATTACTGTAATGATTAAAATAAAGGTGTAAATGATTAAAACAATCATTTTGAATATGTTATATAGTGACAACACATCAATGATGAACAAATTTTATAAAGGAATATAAGTGAGCTGAAAATATTAAAAAAACCCAATATTGCTTTATTTGTATAAACCTGGATTTTGTAAATAATTAATAAGTATTATTTAATATGGTTTTAATACCTACGTAATCATGATTTATTTATTTAATAAGGTTTTTTTTGAATATTTTGCTTAAGTAAATAGTTTGACAGAAAACTAGAAATATGACCGATAAGTGAATTTCAGACTCTTGACGGTTTAAAAAATATGAGTTATATAATATCATGTATCATTTATGTCATACGTACAAATGTATATGTGCACATGAAAAAATATAAATATAAGACAGTGATCTTCAATCTGCTGACGAGTTTCTATGATCTCTGGAGACTGCAGTGGACCAATTTCCTGAAGATACTTCCTTATATGATGACATGCTACATGCCAAAAACAATCTGCAGATGAAATATAATATTAAATATTGGAGTTTAAAGCAACAGAGTATGGTATCATGGCTTTAACAAGGCGATATAAATTCGAATTTTTTTTACAGCAAGGTTACATCTAGAAGATTTCATAACAACATAAAAGCTCTCATCAACTCTCAAGGCGAACTACTTCATCAACCTGATCACATAGAACAAGAAGCTATATCCTATTTTACATCTCTTTTTAATGGTGATAGGATATCTCACTTTCCACATTTTTAACGCATTTCTTTTACTAATACATAAGGGAAGAGAAATTTACTGCAGGACATTTCTTTAGTTGAGGTTAAGCAGGCTGTATTTTCAGTGCACAACGACTCCAGCGCCGGTCCAGACGGCTTCAATTCTAAATTCATGAAACTGCATTGGGACCTCATCCAAAATGACCTCTTGAAAGCAATGCAGGATATTTTTATCTCAGGATGATTGCCGAAAAGATCGAATCACACTTTCATAACTTTAATACCAAAAATTGATAAGCCTACGTCAATTACCCATTTCCTACCAATTTCATGTTGCAATTTGTTCTATAAGGTTTCCTCTAATATTATGTGTAATAGACTCAATCATTTTTTGCCTCATCTCATCTCACACAACCAATGTGCCTTCATTAAAGGTTGTCATGTTGGAGACAACATGCTGCTAGGACACGAAATGTTGAGAGATTTCAAAAAGAAAGGTATTTCTAGGTTCTGCGTCAAAGTAGATTTAAAGAACGCCTACGAGATGATAAGCCGAGAAGTTATTTGTTATTTCATGTTACTCATTTCGCTAACCTTGTATATGAATGTATATCCACTCCTACTTTTCCATTTTGTTTCACATTATACCTAAGGAATCATCTCCTCTACACGTGGGATACGTCAAGGTGATCCGTTATCGCCTTACCTCTTCACTATAGCAATGATATTATCCTCTTATCTCATGTAGGAAGCCACTGAACTTAGAGACTTTAGTCTGATATTCAGTTTTGATCCTCTGATAACACATTTGCTATACGTGGATGATCTCCTCATTTTCAGTTGAGCTACTACATCTTCTACTTTGACTTTGAAAGGAATTTTTCACAAACTACATATTTTTTACAGGTCTCACCATAAATGATGGCAAAACCAAGGTCTTCTTCAGTCATTTTGTCCCGAATGCTGCTGATTTAAAAGGGATTCTGGGGTTCGATGAAGGAATACTACCAATTAAATATATAGATGTCCCACATTCATCAAGTTTTACTTGAATTACTCTGAGTGCCAGGCGTTGATTCATTGCATTCAAATGAAAATACAGGGGTGGTAGTCTACATACCTTAGTTACGCAGGTCGAGCTGAGCTCATTAAATCGGTAATCACTCTAGTCGTTCTTTATTGGCTATCCGTATACCAGATTCCGGAGTACACTCTAGACAAGATCCAATCACTATGATCTGATTTTTTTTTGGGGAGGATCACAACACAAGGTTTCTTGGATTTTCTTTATGTAACCCTAAACAAGAGGGTGGGATTGGGCTCCGTCTTTTCCCAGATCTCAAAAAAGCTTGTTGTATAAAGCTTCTCTGGAACTTCCATACAACGAACAACCTCTGGTCTTCATGGATGAAAAGAAGATACTGTAATCGCAACTTTTTCTGGTCTATGGTAGTGGATAACAACGCATCTAGCACCTGGAAAAGCATGTTCAAATTAAGAACAGCAGGAAGCCAATACATGAATAAAGCTATTATTGATCGCAGCAAACTTCCCTATGGTTTGAACCCTGAAAAATTGTAAATGCCTTGTAGATTTGCTCGACATTAATAGGTTTCAAGCCACAGGGAATGATAGAGACACAATAGACATTATTACTCGATCTAACACACTACAACCCTCCTTACATCCTACAACATGTGAAGTGGTAGAGAAAATTCAAAAAGTCACAATTTCATCGAACAGGTTAACAGATCATTATCAATGGTGTGATGGTAACGATTTCACATTACAAAGGCATGGGACCATGTCAGGTAGAAGGGACATTATAGACCTATTTACTCGGTTATTTGGCACAGTAAAAATAGTTATCATATGACATTCATTTCTTACTTGGCGGCTTGTGATCGCCTGAACACAAGAGAAAGGTTATCTCGTTATGAAATTATTATAGACACATTATGTCCACTATGTGAACGAGAAGCCGAGACCAGCCAACACTTATTTTTTAATGGTGAATACTCCTCTTTTATATGGTGTTTGATGAAATTAGAACTCCACATTTCACCAACTATCTTATTGTCACTCGATGCGGAAGCAAATTTACTACTCCCGCGATTCAAAAAGAAGGATCAGATTAGGGATTTAGCATTTGCTGCTTCTACTACTTCTATATATTTCATTTGGCATGAGAGAAACGAATGGATCTTTTCCAATCATCAGACTCACTACACAATCAAAGCTAGGCAAATTAAGAAGGAAATTTATTACCTGGTGCAGAATAATGGATCGATATCTGAAGCTTCAACGGAAATGTGACCTTACTTGTGAATGGGGGATTGAACTTCATGACCGTGGATAACACAGAACGTAGTTGGGAGAGATGAATTGTTTGGACATTGGGCCTATTAGCGGGTTTATGTTTTAATTGTATCTAAAAAACTATGTATTTATTTATGTATAAAACTAAGGTACCCATTTTCAAAAATATATATAAATATAAGATAATGAAATGGTTAAATAAAGTAAGAGAGGTTAGTAAAAGTAAGCATATAAAAAAAAATAAAAGAGGACAAACTCACCATCAAAAGCTACCTTCTCCTTACACATGCATGGCAGGGGTACAAGTCGACTTTGAAGCATGAAAGGAGGAGGCTAACATGTGTAAATAATGGGAGTAGATGGTGTAAGGGTACGTTGTTCATTTAACAAGATATGGTAACTCTAAATTAAAATGTTCCAAATCTTTTATAATAAATGCACATCTCCTCTTTTCATAACTTCACATACATATTTCTTTTTATTATTTCTCTTCTTCAAGCTCCTAATACTCTCATTAACGGCTTTCAAAACTTAGGAAAAATTATCCTCGTTCCTTACTAACTTTTTTGAAGTCATATAAAACGAAATTGAAATCCTCTCAAATTCTTCCGAAGTTCTTATATCATTATTAGAAGGTTTTATACTAAGCTTAAAGTCAAGGAACAAATGTTGGAAACTCCATCCATGCATCGTCAAAACCAAAGGAGGAAGAGGAAGCTAGCTCGAGATGCTTCGTTATGATCGTAGCCGAGCTATAGCGAATCTTAGGAATTTTAAAAACAGGTGAAGGTGAGAAAGTAACTTTGAAATGAACCTAACTACCCACATGTTAATGAAATGATTATTGTTGTTATAATGAAGTTCAAAGATGTTAATACTTGTTATTATAATTGTTTTCCAAGTTTGATTGATAATATGCTTGTTGTATGGATTATTTAACAAGTCACGTAAAATATATGTCGATAAGCACAAAGAAAATCACTCTCCTTCCTTAAACGAAATGGTGAAAATAGAAACTTTAAACCCTTTGAAAATGGTTTAAAACATTTTAAAGATGAAGTATTAACACTTCTAAATGTTAAAATGAAGTTTGCAAAAAAAAAAAAAATTAGAGAAATTTTGTACATTGCGTAACGGTAGTTCACGACTGCACGCCCTAATTTGAATCATTTGTATACAAAAACTATGAATCTAAATTCTTCGAAGTAAGATTTTTCTGAACTCTTATAAGTATATCTTTCCATGAATTGAAGAAAAACAATATTTCATTGAGTAAATTATGAAATATGAGCAAAACCATTTTTGAGAAACATCATGGCTCTACAGTACAAAATCCAAAAGGTACACTTGTTTGAAAATAAGATTTTAAATTCAATAAAATGTGCAATAAATCTTATAAATAATTAAAAAAAAATTAAGTGCTTTAAGTTAAATCTATGAAGTTTCCAATAAAAGATAACTTGCTTTTATCAATCAAGCCGAAATAGTACATTTCGCAGCACTTTTCAATAACAATGGAGATTGGAGTTCAAACTTAACAAATCTTCTCCAAAATTTTGGTGAATGTTTTGAATGATTAATGAAGTAATTTGAAGATAGTCCGAAAGTCATACAAATTACTAAAAGATATTTAAATAGTTGAATTGAATCAAAAAACTATAATAAGCAAATGATTTAATCTTGGCTCTAATAAGCCAACGAGTATGCCTGATTTTTCTATATTTGAGATTCATATGTAGGTGATTAACTATAGATATGTACTGGAGCAATCAATGCTCTGACTCACTTGGTTCTTCTATGGGGAATAGATAGAGTTGAAATTTTGGTGAAGTATAAAAGATAAAGTTCTATAAAGCCAACTGAATTGGATCACCTCAAGATGACCCTGTTGTATTTAGTATTATATTCTGATCTGGGAATCCTTACTATCCATGAGAATTTAAAAGGTGTTTACATCATTATTCGATGAATAGTAGAGATTGAACATGGAAATTGACACCGAGTAGAATGGGTATGATTTCTTTGGATCTACCATACTAAATTGGATTCGCTATCCATGAACACCAAATAAACATGATTTAATGATTCTATATATGTACCTAAAGAATATTTGAAGTTACACATCCTTAAAATATATTTTGTGAAGAAGTAAATTAAAAAATAAAGAACATTCAATACTACCTAAACAATATTTTTGTGATGATTGATTCAAGGAGATAGAATCAAATTAGGATGGTTCCTTTACGAAAACCACTTCGGATCAATTGATGTTTCGAAGAAAAGAAGATTGAAGAAAGAAGAATTACAGAGATTGAATGAAATTTGTTGTCACTGACCCTTGGAAAATTTTCCCATATTATAAATCGACAGCAGTTCTGCATTCAGATCTACAAAGCAAGGGCTCCTTACTACCCATCACTAAGCTCATCTTGGTTATGGTAGGAGGAGTGCATTCAGTTTATCCAAACCTAGGATGACTTGTATGAATGAATGTCTAACGTTGTATTTCTTATACGGATGTACTGATCTCTATGAATGTACATCTGTTTGGTGGTATGGAAACTGGCTCCCTCAGATGTAAGAGCTCAGAGGTTGTACAATAATAGAAATCAGTTGCATGTGGTAAACTTGGCAACTGGCAACTACTTAAGGAAAGGTAATAGAGGCCTTTAGCCTCAATAACTGGAGTTGGCAGAAAAAGTGAACGCAATGAGGTCAAGTGGGTAGCGTACATTTAGATACATTCATCACCATTCTAGATTTCTCTTTATATGTCGAGCAGTGGAATATATGGTGGATTTCGGATAGGTCGATCATAACTAAGGTGATTGCATACTCGGTCAGTACACCACCAATGAAGGGTCTATGTAATTAATTCGGTCTTGCTTGTTGGCCGAAGGGTAGTTGGTCTTGGTACATCCCTCTAGAGGTATACTTTATGGAAGGTAGTTTATTATCTTGCCATCATATGGAAATTCACTCTCCTTAAGAACTCGTGATTTTGTTTGTATTACCAAACATACGTGGAATTTAATAATGGTAGCAATGATATTTTGATTTGATTTGGTTTAACGAGTTTTATTCTGCAAGTCATTAAAGATAATACAGATAATTTTATGTAGAAATGATTTGGTTACCATAAGAAAATAAACCCATGCCATGTTTTATGTGGTTCATGATCTTATGCGATATCTTTATTTTCAAAATGTCAGATTTGAGTTTCTTAACGCGATATCTTTATTTTTGAAATGTCAGATTTGATTTTCTTACACGAGTCCTATGACTGACCCGGGGCTATTCTTCTTAAAACTCTGGGTGCTCTATTTCTCCAAGCAGCCTATTAGCTTGGGTTTTACTTGAATCAATTGGATGGAGATTAGAGTTGATGACTGTAAATAGCTAATTACTCCCATCTTAACTTTCTTAGATCATTCAACAATTGCGAGGACTAGTTTTATGACTTCCCAGGCTGGCACTAGTTATACTTCGATAATTTTCCACTGTAATAATTTTGAATGATAAATATATGTATATATATTTCCACTGTGCAAGATTATATTCTTTCTACTTCTTTCTATTTTCTTTCTTACAAAAAAGTGATCCAATTCTTCGGCACTTGGTCTCATGTAAATACCATGTATGTATTAGTACTGATTTGTGAGGATTGAGGAAGCAGATCATTTAACCGTTGGCTTTTATTTATGGCCTTTAATTGAGATCAATAGTCTACGGGACGTGTTGGGGTAAGGGTCGATGCTTCGTTATATATCACATAGTTATGGCCTCTATTATGCATCAGCCTGCTTTGGTACTAGCGATAAGTCATGATTCCAAAATTGAATAGGTGAATGTATATAATTAATAAATAAAGCATTAGATGCGATGGAATAGTAAAGTACCCTCTATAATTTACACAAAAAACCTTAGGAAGAGTCATACAACTTCCAAAATAATTGAATAAGATGTCAACACTGCTCAAAACATCATATGGGACTTCGCAAACTATATAATGACAAAGATTGACTTGTATCTCAATGGACTTATTTGCTAATACAGTAACACCATTCTCCTATAACTAGCATAAATGAATATGAGTAGAGGTATGAAGGTTGGGAGTCTTAAATTCATCAGAATCTAAGGGTGATGAGTTGAACATATACTAGTCTTAATCTTTTGAAATGATTTTAAAACTGATATCAAATATATTAGAGAAATATACATAGATAAATGTCCTAACTTGGTAAAAATTGGCGAAACCCAGATCTAGATGGTATGGGGTACGTATAGGTATATATGGATGTATTTGACGTGTTACATGGTTAGAAATGTTTATAGAACAAAGAAGGAATAAAAACAGATGAAGAGACGCACAAGAACGGCTTCAGAGCGCAATGCCCCTACAACAATTGACTCATTGTTATCAATAGGTTGACTGGTCATTATCAATCGACTGACCGATTATAATTATCGGTTGACTAGTTGGCGGAAATGGCCAAGGACCTTTGCAAATTTGTGTTGCCTTCATTTCATATTCTTCACACGTTTCGAGCTTAGAAACATCCTTAAAAATTGATAAAATACTGAAATATATTTCTGAGGGTATGAAAAATTTGGAGTGATTTGGATACTTATTTATGTGATTTAACCATTTTTAATTTTAATGACTTGGTAGTTTACACATAACACATGCTTGTATATTAAAGTTTTCCAATCCTTCATCAGATGTTATTCTGAGTTGAACATGAACTACAATCGCTACATTAAGTTTTTTGAGTAAATACCTTTAATTAATAGTTTTATGTAAACTTTCTCTATATAAATAACTTTATTGGAGCTTCATCGATCACAATTATATTCCTCTTTCTATTTAGGTGCAATTTTAACTTAAATAACTCGATAAAATTACTATCAGCATTGTTATGGTCATCATCATCAAAATGCTATAGTCATGTTTCCAATATCTTAATAGCTTGTTGTTTATTGATGTATCGAATGATCTCTGTTGAGATGTTAAAGCCATGTGATCAAAAAGTGCTACCATGAGATCCAAGCAAAAAAGGGTGGGGTTAGGGCATACTTACTTATATTCCTAGCCTATAAAAGCATTTTTTTTATAAAAAAGAATCTTCCTTTTGTTACCACAAACAACTCGTAGAAATTTTCTCATAATTCAATATATAAATAAGTTAAAAATGTGGAACTATCAAATTTATTTCATGATGAACGAAGATTAAAATGGAAATAAAGAATGTCAACTATTGGTTTTGAACTAGAAAAGATATATCATTTGGCATTTGTAATCTTAAATATATTAATTGTTATGATTTTTTATTACAACAAATAGATTACGACCTGAATGGCTATAAATAAATCTTTTCTTGTCTTGTATTATAAGAAATTGAATGAAGTTATTAATGGATTATGCCTTATTTTTTGTTCGATGTTTTTCTAAATAGAAAACAATGGCGCAAGCCCAAGTACATACTGGCAAATACCCATAACCTACAACCATAAAACAAAATAAATGGTAAGGTAAAAACATGCTCAAAACCACACCACAATACAATATTCATCAAAATTCTAGACATTTTCAAGACTAAAAAATAGTGGAAAGAAAACTAATCTTTCCTCAGTTTTACTCTAAACTTTCAGTCTTCGTTATGCTATTTGCCAATATATCCGAAAATGAAATATAATTATTGAATTTACTTCTCCTCCCAGCAATAACATCAAATTGGAGAGGCATTGTTGGTATCTTTCGGATAACTAGCAGATATGAAGAGATTATGCTTCAGATGTTCAGTTTTGCTTGCAATAGAGCGGATTCGAGAAGAATTGTTTCCAAATGAGATTATTCTTTAGATCTTCATATATGCTTGTAACAAGTGGATTAGTGATTGATATTTAGAAAATAGTTTATTTGGAACATTACCTAAGCAGCTTCTTCACAACAGGCTGAAACAACAGTACGATCTTCTCCAACTTTGCTAAGAGGCTCGATATCCACTTGTTAGACTTAGCACGATGAAGAAAGTTTTCAATATGCTTAGTCCCAGCTTCTCTATCATACCACTTAGATAAGTATCTAAGACCAGTTTTATCAACACATAATTATAAAATATAGTAACTAAAATCGCATGCGTCTTTCTCTAGAGATTTAGCATCAAAATCGTTATTGATGTAGATTTAGCATCAAAATCGTTATTGATGTGTTGCATTACTTGTTGTAGGTCCACATAGTTATTGGGTTCGATATCCAAGGACTCCTAATTATTGCTCTAAATATGAAAATAATGTATGCGCTTGAAAAACAAATGAATAGAAGATTACAAATCAAATTAACATAAAGGATAAAGTAAATTGTCTGCATAACACCATTTACTCATTCTTTCATTTGTTGGTACCCTGTTATTGATAATAAAAATTTGTACAAACTAGCATTTTTAGTTTATTAACTATGTACCAAATACATTCATGCCACCCTATGTTAGAATATTTATTAACCATAAATTCCTATTATTTTTAAAGAAGAAATTTTTCTCTTTTATCAGTAATCCATTCCCAAAATTGTGCACTTGCATCGACATCAATTGGTACTTTATCAATATCGACTTTACAGGACTCATTATCGGATGATCATGTGATTATCATCGATTATCTTTAATTATCGTACATAATGTAGCATTGGTATTTCAAAAATAACCAAATTACTCCACCCAACCTTAATTATAAAATATTCATCTTAAAACCAAGGATCAAACGAAAAACTAGAGCAACGACCCACTTTCTGACCATCAAAAGTCGACATCAAATACGATCATTGTACTTTAATATCAAACGTCCAAACTATCGAAAACACAGATTGTTAGGGCTAAAAGGAAAGAATTGGAGAAACACATAATCTCACATGAAAATGACAACATATAATAATAAAACTGACAAATGAATTGTCGCTCCAAGATACAATGTATATCAGAGTTAAAAACAAATCCTATCAGCTGAACAATTATAAAATTCTGATCTTACAATTGCTAATATGAAACTAATATACAGTGGAAATAAAATAATATGATAGGTGAACTTCCAAATCAATTGCATGAGTTCCATATCCAACTGACGACAACTTCGAGATAAGCTTGGTCTGACCCAAGCATTATAATGAAATAACACATGGGTCAGTCTGGAAAACCAGCATGAGAAAACTTAAGTAAAAAAGGAATGTACAATAATTCTGTGAGACCACGTCGCTAATTGCGGAACATGTTATAAATCATAAGAACAATATATATATATATATATATATGAATAAGCATCTACATAAAAAAATCACCTAAACAAATAAGGAATGTGTGTCATATGTAAGATTTGCCTACATAAAAGAAATAATAGAAGAACAACCCATTAAGAAGTGCGCATAGCACCTCGTGATGGAAATGAAGAAACTAGTCCAAAGAAAATTTGGATCGATCAAAGAAAAGGTTAATTTTCCCAACTAAATAGGACCGCACCACTTAAAGTATACCTCTAGAATATACTTTAGAATAGCTTACCGAAAAGTATACCTCCAGAATATACTTTAGAACTCAATTACTCTTGGAAATGTACTAGTCATACCTTACCAACTTCATCGAGTATCCAAGTATTTTACATATTGCAATACAGAAACCAAATCAACCTTATAGTAGATGTGAAATTACCCTAATGGGAGAAACCCCACATAGCTGGACGTTCAGTCACCTTCTGAATTTAGTCATTTTCCGACAAAGGTTAATAATGCTCAAAGAGTAAAAACCGTTTTAACTTGACGATACAACATAAGAAAGCTGAGCTAATATTGTTGAACCAACTATCAAGAATATTCAAAAATGATCGTATATGGAAATTAAATCACATTCTCTGACCATTATTTGTCGATTCCAAACTTATATTATCACTTAGTTAAAAATAAAGTTGGGCAAGTTGAGGTAGCGTTACCTCTAGGCATCGTCCTAACAATGTTTTCAATCTTCGAGTTAACAATAAGTTTTCATGCTTAGACATCTAGTAATAAGAGTATAACTAAATATTCTCTATATAAGCGAAATCATTTATGACTTTTTTCATATTCGTACAAAAAAAAACTTCAAAACTCGAACTTGTGCTTAGTTTTTACATTTCAAATATTTGAAAGAAAACAATTTTAACCATACTCTTTATAATGTTAACCAAAAAAAAGATAATTATAATCTAAAGCGTGTTTAAAAGAAAAGTCGAATCCCAAGTTACTAAAAAATTGTTTTCGATAAAACCCAAAATACTTAAATAAAAGTTCAAGCCTTTCCCATTTAAAAGAGTTTCTCATTTAAAACTACAGTTTATAAGATCTAAACAGTATTATTTACCCAAAAAAAGATAATAAATTCAATTTAATTATTTTAGTATACTCAAAGCAAATATTAATGTTCTTAAAGACAATTATAAAACTCCTCTTATAACTTAGAAACTCATTTTATTATTCTCAAAAGGATATAAACCGGATACCAGCATTAATTATCATGTAAGATAGTCAATAACATTTACGATCTCTTATAAACAATAAATCGATTATTCACAAACCTTTATTAGATCAATTGAATAAGTTTCAAAACCTTTTTCAATTCAATTATTATTCTTAAATCCACTTTATTTAATCAATTAAATTAGTTTTTATTTCTTTCATTAAATCAATTCGACTTCATTTTAAAAGCAACTTAATGAAAATAGATCAATCAAATCAAACCTCATTAGTTAAAATAAGATATTGGAATCAAGGTATTATTCATCAAAATGGTTATTAATTTCTACCAATCATTAATTATAATTAATTAAATAAATTTATGTTTCGATAACTACAATAAATTACAAAGTTCAATTATCATTGATTAAAATGAATAATCGAATTTCAATTCATTAATTAAATGCATAATTAGACTCAATTTGTAATTAGTTAAAATAAGATATTGGAATCAAGGTATTATTCATCAAAATAGTTATTAATTTCTATTAATCATTAATTATAATTAATTAAATAAATTTATGTTTCGATAACTACAATAAATTACAAAGTTCAATTATCATTGATTAAAATGAATAATCAAATTTCAATTCATTACTTAAATGCATAATTAGACTCAATATGTAAATAAATTTATAATCGTCATTAATTAAATTATAATTTTCTTTATATATCATTTCTGTGAAAACTCATGCTCAGGTTAAACATGATGTTTATTTTACTTCAATTATTGATAATATAAGTAAGAGATAAATTAGGGATATGCATAAGTAAATAAGGACAATAAATGAATATAAGCAAATGAATGCAAACAAAATAGAAATAGAAATAAACGGATGAATGTGAAATATACGAATATAAACAAAGAAGTAATCAATTCCTTATCAACCAAACATTTGTGTATTTTTTGAAGTGTTTCGCCGTAACTTAGTTCTCTACATACGCCCCACTTTCCTTTTTATATTATCTTCTACAACAAAATGATTATTTATGAAATCCAATATAAAATGGTAAATTAATTATAAACAAACAATTCAATAATAGCACACATATCAAAAAGCAAATTACACAATGACAATGTTTTCAAACAAGCATCCAACTAGCATGCTATAGCATCACATATATTAAATAATAAATTTGGATGTGAGTTAACTTGCCTAGATTCCAATTTTCGCTGAAGCAATATAATTTGAACTAAAATCAAACATGCGTTTGATTTTAGCACAAAATCATGGTAGCTCCAACAATACCATCATGGAGCTTATGACGATATGAAACCAACGTAATTAGCAACCTCATATGAGAAATTTAACGATTTGATAAGAAATCAATTAAATTAAACATTAATTAATTAATTAATTAACAAAAATACCCTTGTCATCCCTTAAATCCTTCTTCCCTCTTTTAAAATCTATGAACCTTCTTGTAGCCTAGTACCCATAGTCGTGACTTCCTCTTCCATTTTCTTCTGCATCTCACCATAAAATCAAAATCCGACCATGCCACCTTCTTCCTCTTCCAAAGCCTCTCCTTCCTGCCACCATCAGTCTCTGCCTGAGCTCCCCTATATAAGCACGAACTAAACTTACTGCCTCTGCATACAACAACTTAAGACATGAAATAAAGCAGTACAGCCCAATTTTCTGGCCACTGATGCAATACCACATAGAGAAGGCAAAAACAATCTTATATTTGACAACCAATGCCCACATGTTCAACTCGGTGGTACCTTAGTTCGATGTATTGAAATAATGATTTTGACATTGCACAACTAAAAGCAACCAATCTTGCACAGATGTGAAGAACATCCATAAAATAGTTCAAAGATGTCTCCTTTAAAAAATTTTGGATTCTAAAGTGAATCTAGAAGAAGGGTTTTTCCATGGGTTCTTTTATAGTAAACGTAAAGGAAGGGGGAGCAGGAAATAGAAGGGAGGAAAGAAATTCAAGGGTCTTTGTGTTTTGAGTAAGCTAGATATTATTACTTTAAAATTAATTTCATTATCTTAGCTTCCAATTCAAGTTAGCCAAGATTCCCAAGTTAAGAAAACATTACAAGTAAGCCATCACATCACCATAAAATTATTAATAATGTAAGTTAACTAATTTGAGCTATGGTTGATTTTTAATAAGGTTTTGAAGTGTAGATTATTTAAATAGTAAAAATCAAATTACAACACAAAAATTTCAAATTGTTTATCAATATGCATTTCAAATGTGCACGATTACGCAATAAGTCTAACCGTCACGAAGGTTAAAATCATACTATAATTTACTATTCCAAATCTGATGAAACTAGTTTTTATCGAAATCCAAGATAGTTTAAAAAAATGATATTTTTCATACTCATATATTATTTATATACCAATCTAAATATCCATTCAAATCTAAACTATTTATTATTGTCTACTATTGACCTGGGGAATTGTCGTTGTTCATGCACGCCAATGCCCAAGTGTACGTTTTGTAGAAAAACGATAATCCAAATCCAAAGTAATGAAGTGTGCAGGGAGAACATGGCTTTTTATAGTGGTTCGGCACTAATGCCTTCATCCACTTTATAGTAATCATTCGTCATACAATAGGTGAATACAAAATTTGTACAAGTCTGGACAATATTCGTGTATAAAGTTGTGTAATAGAACAACAAAAGGTTTGTTAATTCTAAACTTTGACAAAATGCCCTTTTTCTTCTTCGTTGAGCCAAAGTATGAAGCAATGTCCAAAACGTAGCTTCAATGTCCAAAAAAATTCAAAGATATCAAAATATATCCAAAAGTGGTGTAAATGTCCAAATGTTGTAGTCAAACGTTTGTGCAACGTTTAGAAGTCCAAAAGAAGTTCAAAATCTATAAAGATGATGAAGGCAACCATTAATGGTGCTTGGGAGCTTCAATCCCTTATGCTAAAGTGTAGGAAGAGTGTGAATGAGCCAACCTCTTTGAATGCCAAGCTTAAGGGGGTATTTATATGTGAGTTTTAGGACCAACAGCTTGATCCCTGGTGGATGTGAAATTCGTATCCCAAAAAAGGAGTCGAAAACCAAAGCCGCGTTGAAAAATAACATCCCTCAGTCCAAAAATCTCGAATTCCTAAAAACTAGATGAAAATGTGTTGCGCAGCCAAAAAACGTTGATCAACACGGTAAAATCAAGTGCCAAGAAGATCTTCCACTTTCCAATTTTGAACCCCAAAAAGCAGTGGCAAAAGCGTGTTAATTAAGTAAAATTCCCTGATCCACCCTTGCCAAATCGATTTGCCAAATCCGTTTGGCAAAAGCCAAGTTCGAATCTATGCCATATGATCAAATTTCGTATCAGAAAATCACGATGTGGAGCCGGGAGAAATTCGAATCCTACCGTGGTGCTCACCCCTATTTCATATGCTAGATTTCGATCCTCTACCTTGCCATTATTTTGAATCCCTAGCCGAACACAGAGAAACTAGTGCCAAGGTAGAGTCGTGCATGGGGATTTCGTATCCCTCATGGGACATAAAATCTGGGATTCAAAATCCCATGCAGTGCCAAGCCAAATTTCCAGAGCGTGATCAAGCTGATGTGGAGCCATGGATTTTGCAAACTTCCTTATGTTGATCACGATGTTTTTTCATGCCAAATCAGATGATCGACGCCAAGCATGAACGTGTGGAAAATGATGATTTTCACATGTTGATCACCTGTTTTTGAACATACCGAACCTGAATTTTTCCCAAAGTCATATTTTGATGTCATAAGTCGCGCAAGCCATTTTTTATGATCATGCCATGCAGATCCGTTGTTTTTGAGTGCGCAAAACATGAGTGTAATAGCCCGCATTTTACATATCAGAAGATCGTAAAATATATTTGTTTTATTCTCTAAGGGTTGGATAATTCTTATATTTTAATATGTTGTTTATGGGGATGTGAGACATGTCCATAATTTTTACCGATTTTGTTTGTGACCATTTTGCCCCTGTCAGCCTTGTACAGGGCATAACTTTTGAATCAGGTCGAATCAGAGGGTGAGATCCATGCCATTGGAAAGAAATTGATGATTGCCTTTCCGTAGAGTGGTTACATTAAGGATTTGGCTTAGTGGTTTGGGAGAAATCGCTGTTTTAAGGTTTTTCAGTCGATTATTTAGGTTTTGGAGCCTTAGTAGAATCCTATAAATAGGGGGTGAGAGTGGAGGGAAAAGGTTTACTTTTCCCATTCTCTCATTTGAAGGCATTTGATCTCCTTCTACCTCCTACACCTCTCCACCATTAAAAATCCAAATCTAAGGGAGGAAATCGAAGGTCTACACCATTCAAGGCTAGATCTACATCGTTTCAAGGGCAAATTCATCGGATCAAGGAGTTTGGTTCGAAGTATTCGCTATTCGGATTCTTATTTCTATCGTTTTAGATTGTTTCGAAAAATTGGTGAGTGATTTACATCTCTCACATGAATGCAATGAAGTATATGAGTGTTTGTGCATGTTTCTCATCAAATTGGGATGTTTTACCATAGATTTACACCATTACATGTCTATTTTCATATGCATCACCCTATGATCTAATCTAACAAGTTTTACTAGTTAATTTCATGTCATTTTACATGTTTATGTTAGTTAGATCTCTCATTTTGATCATATGTTCATTTTAATGGTTTTGGTGAGATTTACATCGTTTTTGTGGTAATCGTCATATACATATGGTTAGTAATGTTATGAGATGATTATGATTATGTTTAATGATTTTGTTTGAGTTGGTTTCGTCGGATTCGTCGTTTGGCGAAGTTTTGGTCAAAATCGGAGTTGAATTGCAATATGCAAAAATTGGCTCGGCCAGGAGTTGGCTCGGCCATAGGATGAATCGGCCAGAAGTGGGTTGAAACGAAGTTAGATCGGGTCATATTTGGACCAGGTCATATTTGGATCGGGTCGGTCATGTAGGTGTTTGGATCGGGTCGCTCATATTTGGATCGGGTCGGTCACGTAGATGTTTAGATCGGGTCGGTCATATTTGGATCGGGTCGGTCATGTAGGTGATTGGATCGGGTCGGTCATATAGGTGATTGGATCGGTCGAGTTTGAAGCCAGGAGGGTGTTGGATCGTGTCGGCCTATCTTGGATTGGGTCGATCTGAAAGGGGGCGGATCGGTCATGTTTTTTGCAATGCTTTTAAACGCTGTGGTTGATAGTGATGATGCTATGGTTTGTTTCCAATAGGGTTATTTTCTAAAAAAGTATGTTTTTCAGGTATGACTAAGATTTGGAGAAAAGGTCTGAAAAAAATATTTTCCAACAGCGTAGTGATGTAATTAGCTCGGTGATGGTGTGACTTCGAAGTAAACTCAAGTTGGAAGGTTCGAAGTGTTGAAAGATGTTCGTTGATTGGAATAGAACATCGAATGAAGTAACAATTCAAAGGTCGTGGGTTGGAGGATAATGGTTGATCGAGAAGGTTGCTTGAGCTATGAAATGTCATCAAGTTTGGATCACTAGAGATGCGAAGGCTGAGAAGTCATCGTTGCCGTAAGTTCTAGTAGGCTCAAAGCAGGGGTACAATGGGGGCACCCGAAGGACCGGAAGGTTGCTGGTCGAGTACCCTGGGCATCGTTGATAAGGCCTAGTTGTCAAGGTTGGACATATAGAGTTTATGCTAGAACTGGGGTTACCATTAGCCCTTGACCTTTGGCAAGGTTGGCCGTCATACGGTTAACGATGGTTTTAAAGCAGGATTGGCAGTGATAGCCAAAGTCAGTCATGGATGATTGGTTGTTCTGTTTGTACTATCTCACATAGATTATCCAAAGTCGAGGGAGATGTTCTTTGAGTGCTTAACTGATATTGGTTTAGGCCTCTGGGGAGAGTACTTGGGGAGTGTTAAACTCGATTAGGGTTGTCTACGTGAGACCTATGTAATCTGGGTACTATGAATGTTATCAATGGTTATTCTGGTTTCCATGTATGAATTGTAATCCCTTTGGTTGAATGGATTGTAAAGGCTTTCACTGTCCGATGTGGGGAAGATAAGGTTGAGTTCTTCTCTGGTGTCGTGGGTAGATTAGTATGTTTATCTATCCTTTCTCATACACTTTATTGTTGAAGTTATTTTGTTTTTTTATCGCTCACTAAGACTGTTGTCTGACTCAAGGTTTTATGTTTCCTCTTATTACCTTGGGTTGTTCATCCAGTTGTGGATGGGTAGACTAAGTAGCAGGTGACAGGTGATGTTTCAATGAGGACGATGGTGCTGATCAGTGGTGAGTAGGAGGCTCACGTACCAGTTTTACTACTATTTAATAATTGGGTTTCCGCTGTTTGCTTTTCTGAATAATGTAGTGGGACAACTTTGTATGAACACTATTTCCATGTTTGTGGATATTACTTTCTGGTTGTATGAAGGTCTTGTGTTTTTGCTTCACTATTACTACCTATTGTATATGTTCTATTATATTTTATCCTCGCACTGTGAGTTTACGATAGATTCCGCTTGTGTTTACCTACTCTGATGATCGTCCATGACTGCCTTGCACACCTTTCAGCGCATTATTTCTTTTGTATACTGCGGGGGTTATGGGCGGTCGTCGCATTTGGTATCGGAGCTCTAGTCAACGATTTTTGGCCAAAGTTCAAGTACGTAATCACGTATGAGAGACGTACTTGTAGATTTCAGTTGGATGCTTACTATACATAGTAGCATATATAGTAGTAGCGGTTGTTTTCCTTTAGCAGTTTTTCTTGAAGGTGGCTAATTATTCTAAATTATAGATTTAGAATGAGTAGACGAGAAACAAGACACGCTGCTAGGGGATCCAATACTGGAGGGGGAAATGGTGGTGAACCTTGTTACCCGGCCATGTTTGAAGCCATGGCAGAAGCAATTATGCGAAGGGTACCCGCTCCAGTGGCGGCAACGGTAGATGTTGGTGTGCGAGTTCCTAGAGTAGTAGATTTTGCAAAGCTTTGCAAGGACTTTACATCTCTAGGGGGAAACCATTCAAGGGAACTTAACCAGCTGAAGAGGTTCAGAGGTGGATGGATTCTTGTGTTCGAATCTTTGGAGACTTGGGTATCGAGGATGCAATAAAGAGAAAACTTGCATCAAGGCAACTGCAGAGTAGTGCCATGTAATGGTGGAATTCTGTTACACTCGAGACTCCAGAGGAAGAAATTTCATGGGAGCTATTCCAATCTAAGTTTGAAGCAAAGTTTATCTCCACAGCTCAGAAATCCGCTATATTCAAGAAGTTCGTAGAGCTGAAACAGAATGGTCGTTCTGTGCTTGACTATATTTCTAATTTCGAAACCTTGTCTAGATGTGCTCGTTCATACATTGATACACCATATTAGAAGAATGAGAAGTTTGTCTTGGTTTTGGATGCTCATATTGGAAAGCCGCTAGTGGACCATCTTGATGATTCTTTTGAGAAGATTTTGTATAAAGCTATTCATCATGAGAGCTTGTTTCCTAAGGAAGCAAATGTTGTTGTTTCCATCAAACAGGCTCAGAAACCACAGCAGGGTGGTAATATTAAGAAGACGAAGCAGCAATAGCAAAAGGGAAAATGGTCAAAAGAAACCCAAGGGTGAGGTGTTTTGCTTTGACTGCCAGCAGAAAGGTCATTTTGCTAATGAGTGCAAGAATCCTAAAGCTGGGAAGAAGTGCTTCAAATGTGGGAAGACTAGGCATGAAAAGAAGAATTGTCCGGAATTAGCTAAGGGCAAGCAGATTGTGAAGGCATATGCTTTGGAAGCCATGCCATCTTCTTCGAAGGCTCCTACTGCAGAGGAGAAGGGAAAGGGTGTCGTGGTGCAAGGTACTCTTTCTGTTAATGGTGTTTCATTTCGTGTGCTTTTCAATACTGGAGCATCGCATTTCTTCATTTGCAATGAGCTTGTGTGTCTCTTGGGTTGGAAACCTGAGATTTGTGATAGACCCTTCGAAGTGACTAATCCAATTAGGGGTTCGTCAAATCTTTGCATGTTATGTCAAGGTCTAAAGTTGTCGAGTCATGGTTGCTCTTTTGTATGTGATTTCTTTGTTCTTAACTTCGCTGGGTTTGGGATCATCCTGGGCATGGATTGGCTCAAGAGGTATGCGGTAAGGGTGAATTGCGAGAAGCTAGAGGTGAGGGTCGGGGATGTGGAAGGTGAAAGGTGTTGATTAGATGAAAGCACAAAGACGGGGTCTTTGTGAGTTATCTATATTCGCTTGGGATTCCACAAGAAGACCTGTCATCAGTGCTGATCGCTACTGAGTTTGTAGATGTCTTTGATGAGGTCAAAGGGTTGCCGCTGCATTGTGAGATCGAGTTTAGGATCGATTTGGTCGAAGGTGCTAGACCAATCGTTATGCCTCTTAGGCAGATAGCGCCTAAGGAACAGCGAGAGTTAAAGGTGCAAGTTAGAGACCTTTTGGGAAAGGATTCATTCGGAGGAGTGTATCCGAATAGAGTGCACCAGTCGTATTTGCAACCAAGGCGGATGGCTCGTTAAGATTGTGTGTGGATTATTGTGAGCTGAAAAAGGTGACTAAGAAGAACAAGTATCTGCTCCTAAGGATTGATGACTTGTTCGATCAGCTTCACAAAGCCAAAGTGTTTTATGGATTTGGCGACAGGATTTCACCATTTGAGGGTGGCTATGGATAGTGTGCCAAAGACTGCTTTTAGGACACCATCCGGTTTCTTTGAATAGTTGGTGATGCCATTCGGGTTGACTAACGCGCCAGTGTATTTTGTGGATCTTATGAATAGAGTGTTCAGAGATCAGCTGAACAAGTTCGTGCTTGTGTTCGTAGATGATATTCTGGTTTACTCCAGAAATGAGGAAGAGCATAAGATGCACTTGAGAGTTGTGTTAGAGATCTTGCAGAAGCTTCAGCTTAAGGCTAAGTTCTCAAAGTGTCATTTCTAGAATGATGAAGTGAGGTTCTTAGGTCATGTAGTTTCTGGAAAAGGGATAGCGGTTGACCCCGCTAAAGTTACAGCAATCCAGGACTGGGATCGACCTAAGAATGCGACGGGTGTTCGGAGTTTCCTTGGGTTGGCAGGATATTACCGACGGTTTATCAAGTATTTCTCCAAGGTAGCTGCACCATTGACAGGATTGACGAAGAAGAATGTAACACCCCGTATGTTGAATAACTTGTTATAATATAAATCAGGGATGAATTAAATTTTAAAATCTGAATCAGGGGAAACGGGCTATGCCATTGCGTTCGTCTCGGAAAAATACG
Organism: Allium sativum; assembly: GCA_030737875.1. Taxonomy (NCBI): domain Eukaryota; kingdom Viridiplantae; phylum Streptophyta; class Magnoliopsida; order Asparagales; family Amaryllidaceae; genus Allium; species Allium sativum. The sequence continues at coordinate 278,737,091 of CM060911.1, forward strand.
CGAAATAGAGTCCGAGTTTTCGAAAATCGGAGTCCGTATGACCCAGTTAAGGCCCGAAGAAGTTTTCAGAAAATTCAAATTTAGAAAAACAGGTTTCAAATGCAAAAGGGGGTATAGGCGGGAAAATTCCCGCCAGCACCAGGTCGACCCCCATGTCGACTGGGGAGTCGACACACATGGGGGCGTATCGACTGTAGTGTCGACACCCCTGTCGACACAGGTAGCTCGGCCAGTTTGGCTGGGTGCACTGTTTTGGCTTTTGGGCTGTGCTTGATGGCTTGTGACGAGATCTGATGGCTCTAAACTATCCTAGGGTTAATCCTATGGCCTAAAACACTTAACTAATCTATAAATACACCCTAAGACTACCCTAATCCATACTAAAAATAGATACAATGCCATCATGCCGTCAAAAACAACTTGAAGGAGCCTCCATCAAATTAAAGAGGAAGATAGCTTCTCAAATCAACTTCTAATCAACTCTAGCAACTTAATCTTCTTCATAGGAGTGCTAATCAACAAGTTGTGAGTTTCTATGCCTTTAGCAAGCAATTGCTAAACTAATTATGATAGGATATAATGAGGTTATGGTTATGTATGTGGATCAATGCAAGTTATGTTGTCATATGTTATGTGTCCATGATGTTAGTTATGCAAATTTTATGCTATATGTTCATGATGTTAGTTATGCAAGTTGTATGCTATATGTTCATGATGCAAGTTAAGCAAGTTTGATGCTATGTGCCCATGAAGCTAGTTATGCAAGTTGGGTGTAATTTATGCTATAGGTTCATGATGCTAGTTATGCAAATCACTATGATAAACATTGATCCATTATGACACCATGTTATGCAAGTTTGGTGTTTGATTATATGCAAGTTAACATATGACATTTTATGCAAGTTTGGTGTTTGATTATATGCAAGTTAACATATGACATGTTATGCAAGTTTGGTGTTTGATTATATGCAAGTTCATATATGACATGTTATGCAAGTTTGGTGTTTGATTATATGCAAGTAACATGTGCAAGTTTACACCTTTGTATGACATGCATACATATGCAAGTTAACCCCTTTATATGTCATACATTCATATGCAAGTTTACCCCTTTGTATGACATAAGCAACTTATGCAAGTTACCCTCTTTATGACATATGTGATTCATGCAAGTTTGGGTTGATTATTTATGCTAGTTGGGTTTGATGCTATGGTCATATATGCATGTTGACACCTTTAAAACCCATGTTGATGCTAATGTTATGCAAGTTGAACCCATTGTGTTTGTGATGAATCTTCCCTTTTAAGTATGTCATGTCAACGTATTACGTGGGAAACGATGGGGTTAATATTCATGTTAATAAAATGGTGTGAAGTTGGTATGATTATGCATACCATAAAGTGGATGGACATAATTGAGTCAATTATGTACATCGTTAAATTTGTAATTAATTAGGGATAATTAATACAAATTATGGAGGTGATTAATTAGGTGTAATTAATCGACTAAGACACGAGGTTGGACCCTTTTGTAGCATAAGACTGCCCGGAACCGACCGGCAAATCCAGCGGCTACAAATGATTGGCCCAATGTGAGAGGTCTTAGGCATAAACTAAATACGTGACAAGTGTAAAGACACGAGGTTAGACTCGGTTATGGCGTAAGGCTGCCCGGACCCGACCGACAAATCCAGCTGCCATAAAAGATAGTCTAATGTGAGAGGTCTTTGCAAAGGTTACGGTCTTAATCAATTAAGAAACACTTAACCAGATAAGCATGTAGTGGGGCATGAGGGGTTAAGTGGGTGCCTTGGGTGGCATGTGGAAATCAAGTAAGTGCCTTGGGTGGCATATGGAAATCTAGTGGTTTGCCTTGGGTGGCAATAGAAAATACGATTAGAATACTTAACCAAGTGGAAACATGTAATTAAACATGATTAAAGGGTTAAGTGGGATGCACTAGAAAAAGGGACAAGCTTAGGTGGATAGCTTGTGGGGGCCCATTTCAACCAGTAACCCATATGTATCTTATTGGGCTCGACCCATGTCGAGGACGGGACACGCGTACTGGGCTTGACTATAAGAGGCCAAAACGGGTTAGCGGTGGCAACGCAAGTCCAACGGGTTTCATATGCGTGTGTGGACCCGGGCTGGTAGGTAAGACGTTGTTGCATCGTGTAGGTATAAGCCGTGCACCGTTGATTGTATCAGGTTGCCACTTTGGGGAGTGATACTGTAACACCCCGAATTTCAATTAATACTAATGGTTAGAAATTAAAGTATAATTAATCTCAGATGTGAGAACCAGGGGAAACGGGCTACGTCATTGCGTTCGTCTCGGAAAAATACGCGAAATAGAGTCCGAGTTTTCGAGAATCGGAGTCCGTATGGCCCAGTTATGGCCCAAAGAAGTTTTTAGAAAATTTAAATTTAAAACAGATTTAAAATTCAGCTCTAAAACAAGTTTGGAGCCAAAAGAGGGAAGGGGGAAAAATTCCCGCCTAGCCCCGTGTCGACAGGCATGTCGACAGGGGTGTCAACAGGGGTGTCGACAGCCCTGTCGACAGGGGTGTCGACACAGGGTGTCGGCCCTGTTGATCTGGGTGCACCAGGTCTGGTCTTGGTTGAGTCTTGGGCTATGTTCTAGAGGGTTCCGAAATCTAAGGGTCCTAATCAAATCTAGGGTTAATCTAAGGGCCTAAAACACTACCTAATCCTATAAATAAGACCCCAACCCTACCCTAATTCATTCATAATTAAATCTTGTAATTAAACTATGGCAAAATGAAACTTGATCATGGCCTCCACAAATCAATGAAGAGGGTTGCAAGCTAATCACTCTCTAATCAACCTCTAATCCATTCTAAGCATCTTAATCTTCTTCATTTGGAGTGCAAATTTGCTAGTAGTGAGTTTCTATCACTTTGATGATCTTTTGTTAAACTAAGTAGATGAGATGTGATGGGATTTATGGTTTTGTATGTGGATTAATGAGTCTTGAATCATATGATATGATGTTAGCATTAATCTTATGTTTATGCATGTTGAGTATGTATGTTTATGCATGTTTATGCATGTTGAGTATGTAAGTTTATGCAAGTTTAATATGGTGTATGTTATGTTTGCATGATGCTAAATATGCAAGTTGTGGGCTATGTGATCATATGCATGTTATGCAAGTTCATGGTGATATGCTATGCAAGTTACATGTATGTTAATATGCAAGATATGCTATGCAAGTTACATGTTTGTTAATATGCAAGTTACATGTATGTTAATATGCAAGATATGCTATGCAAGTTACATGTTTGTTAATATGCAAGTTACATGTTTGTTAATATGCAAGTTCATGATGACACATTATGCAAGTCTATGGGTTAATATGCAAGTATATTATGCAAGTGAATATGTAAGTTATGTGACATATTATATGCAAGTTATGTGACATGTTATACAAGATTATATGCAAGTTATGTGACATATTATGCAAGTTCATATGCAAGTTATGTGTTTGTTAATATGCAAGATGGCACCTTTGAAACATGTTCATTCATATGCAAGTTGACACCTTTTATATGTGTTATGACATGAGAACGAAATTACGTGGGAACGATGGGGTAATTAAATGCATAAGTTAATAAGATTGTGTGAAATTAATATAATTATGCATAACATAAAATAAAGGAACATAGTATGGGAATTTGCCTATTAAGTTAGGTGTACCCATACTATGTGTTGGGAATTTACCTATTGAGTTAGGTCTACCCCATGGGAATTTACCTATTGAGTTAGGTCTACCCATGTTATGAAAAGCTTAATATTAATTAGGGATAATTAATTTAAGTTATGAGGGTGATTAATTAGGTGTAATTAATTGACTAAGACACGAGGTTGGACTCAGTTGTAGCGTAAAACTGCCCGGACCCAACCGGCTTAACCAGTTGCTACAAATGTTAGCCCAATGTGAGAGGTCTTAGGCACAAACTAAATACGTGATTAATGTAAAGACACGAGGTTAGACTCGGTTATGACATAAGGCTGCCCGGACCCAACCGGCTTAACCAGCGGTCATAAAAGACAGTCTAATGTGAGAGGTCTTTACAAAGGTTACGATCTTAATTAATTAATTAAGAAACACTTAACCACATTAGCATGTAGAGGGACATGAGGGGTTAAGTGGGTGCCTTGGGTGGCATGAGGAAATCTAGTGGTTGCCTTGGGTGGCAATGGGAAAATACGATTAGAATACTTAACCAAAGTGGAAACATGTAATTAAACATGATTAAAGGGTTAAGTGGGATATACTAGAAAAAGGGACAAGCTTAGGTGGGTAGCTTGTGGGAGGCCCATTTCAACCAGTAACCCATACGTATCTTTGTGGGCTCGACCCATGTCGAGGACGGGACACGCATACTGGGCTTGACTGTAAGAGGCAAACGGGTTAGCGGTGGCAACGCAAGTCCAACGGGCTTCATATGCGTGAGTGGGCCCGGGCTGGTAGGTAAGCCGTTGTTGCATCGTGTAGATATAAGCCGTGCACCGTTAATTATATCGGGTTGCCACGTTGGGGAATGGTACACCCCATGGTGGGGCCAGCACGGGTATCTACGTTAGGGAGCCGATCGAATGGGGAGTAGTGTGTACACCTAGTGGATTGTAGGGCCCCGTGGCGTCTACTTGGTCACCTAGGGGTACGCAAGTACTATTAAGTTAATTTTATAAGTCCATGGGTGGGATCAACCTTTAAGTTAGGAACGACTGGTGTGGTGCAGTTTAGTAATTTACCTTAGGAAGGGTAGATGCGTCTTTATCTTTTATCTTAGTTTAGTTGACTGCTTAGTGCAGCCATTAATCCCCATTAGTTACCGTATATCAGTTTATGTCTTCTCTGTTTACTTTAACGATTGTATTGTTAAAGTTATAGGACTCGCTCAGACTTATGTCTGACCCCGTTGTTTTTATCTTTTTTTCCCAACCCTCAGGTCCTACGGTGGATCCTAGCAGTAGTGGAGCTTGATCGGATTGCTGTTCCAGTCTTTAGGAGCTTGGATAGATGTAAAGCTCTAGTTATCCAGTTATCTTTTCTTTTGTTTTGGCTATTGTATGAGAGTGGGATTATGTACTTCTTTATTTTGATGGATATTGTACTTGACTTTTATTGTGGTTTTATGATGTAACCAGACATGTTTTATTTCCGCTGTTATGAGATGATGTTTTGAATTTCAAGTACTGTTTATATCTGTCTTGTTGTAATTTTTCTGTTCTATATTCACTAAAATACTCCACCGATGCTATGGCATTCCCTTAGTGAGTGACTATAGCGGGAGTGGGGTGTTACAGATACACCCCACTATGGGGCCAGCACGGGTATCTACGGTAGGGAGCCGATCGCTTGGGGAGTAGTGGGTACACCTAGTGGAGATAGGGGCAGACGGCACCTATGTAGTCAGCTAGGGGTACATGAAACTACTGGTTAAATTTTCTAAGTCCTTGGGTGGGATCAACCTTTAAGTTAGGAATGACTGGTGTGGTGCAGTTAGTAATTACCCTTGGGTGGGTAGATGCGTCTTTACCGTTATCTTAGTTCATCCTATGTCTAGTTGGCTGCTTAGTGTAGTCATTTATCCCCAGTCATCACCGTACCAAGTTTATATCATACCCTAGTTACTTTAATGGTTGTATTGTTAAAGTTATAGGGCTCACTCAGACTTATGTCTGACCCCGTTGTTTTTACCTTTTCCCCCCTCAGGTCCTCAGGTTGGGCCTAGTACTAGTGGGCTTTGATCAGATCTCTTATCTATCTTTTGGAGCTTGGACCGTTGATGTAAAGATCATCTTATCTTTTCTTTTCTTTTATGGCTATTAGTTATGTAGTGGGATTATGTACTTATGTTTTTATCAGGATGGATATTTAGTACTTGACTCTTTTATGGTGTTGTAACTAAACATGTTTACCTTCTGCTGCAATGAAATGATGTTTTAGATTTTCAAGTATTATTTATATCTGGCTTGTTGTAATTTTTCTGTTCTATATTCACTTAAAATACTCCACCAAAGTTAAGGCATTCCCATAGTGAGTGACCTTAGCGGGTGTGGGGTGTTACACGTGGTATCAGAGCTGGGTTACCAGAACAGATAAAACTTTTAGAAAAACTATTTTTCTAAAAACATTTTTGGAAGAAGTATTTTCAAAAACATGTCTTTTGAGAGAAAAGTTTTTGAAAGAAAAGCATAATCCCCAATAGCCATATCTTTATCTTTCGAATTCTCCGTTTTGAATCTTTCCTTTTTCGTTTCAGCATGGCTGAAGATCTTAATTTTCCGGAGGGTGTAGCGATACCAGTATGGTATAGGAGATTGATGGAGGCTAGGGCCACCGCTGCGGGTCCAGCAAATGTTCCTCCACCAGTTGCACCCAATCTTCCTCCCCCTCCTCCTCCTCGCACGGATACTTTTGCTAAGACTTGCAAGGAATTTAAGGCTATGGGAGGGAAACCTTTTCAAGGATTAGAAACTTTTGTGGAAGCTAGGGATTGGCTTAAGGAGGTGGAAGAGTTGATAGATATCTTTGAGATGGAAGAAGGAAAGAAGGTCAAGTTAGCTGCTTGGTTAATGAAGGGAGAGGCCTCGTTCTGGTGGGAGGTCACTAATGGAGAACGCCTTGTTGACTCTTGGGCGGATTTCAGACAAAGGTTTGTGGCAAAGTTTCTCTTAAGGGCGGAAGAAAACCTGTATATGGAAAGGTTCTTGACTCTAAAACAAGGAAACCTATCAGTGAAGGAATATGTCAACAAGTTTAATCAATTGGCAAGGTTTGGCATAGACATGGTGAATACACCAGAGAAGAAGGCTTTGAGGTTCGTTAAAGGCTTGAATGAACCGATGCATGGATTGGCTATGACTCACATCCCTATGGGGGCCACCTTTGAGAAGCTAGTAGACATGGCACTTATGCATGAGGAAGAGACGGGTCCCAATGCTAATAAGGCACCCGAGAAGAAAGGAGATCAGAAGAGACCTCAACAGCAACAACAAAACAAGGGTGGGAAAGGCAACGGTGACAAGGGAAAGAAGAAGTGCTTCAATTGCGGGACACCAGGCCACCTAAGCAAAGATTGTCGGAAGAAGAAGACTGGCTGCTTCCACTATGGCGAAGCAGGGCATCTACTGAAGGACTGCCCTAAGAAGGGGCAAAGGACGGGATCTACCTCAGGAGGACAGGTGCAAGCTCTTATGGCACCAGGTCAGGCAAGGGGGCAAGTTCAGGCTCTCGCGGTCCCACCGATTCAGGAAAGAGGTAGAACTATTTCCGTTGAAAGACTGGTTTTTTCTATTTGATCATCCTGTCCGTACTTTATTCGACTCTGGCGCATCACATTCGTTTATCTCATCATCATTAGTTGAGTCACTGCACTTAGACACCAGTCTAGTAGATGATCCCATGGTTGTTTCAAACCCAATTGGGTGCTCCACTTATTTGTCCATGATATGTTTGGGTTTGAAGATTTCTATACTTAGCGTTGAGTTTAGATGTGATGCTTTTGTTTTGGCTTCATGGGCTTTGGGTTGATTTTGGGCATGGACTGGTTATCCAGTAATGGTGCCGTTCTTGATTGTGAAAGGAGAGTGGTTAGGCTCATGACCCGCTTGGGGAACACTCTCGAGATCTCATGTAATCCCATGAATTCTGTTATGCTAAATTATCTTGAATCGCTTGACGCTTCGGTCGAGAATTTGCGATCTGTTAGAGTGGTCCGGGAATACTCGGATGTGTTTGAGGAGGTGAAGGGCTTACCTCCGAAGCGGGAGATAGACTTCCGAATATATCTGGTGGGCAATGCTAAGCCAATATCTTTGCCAGTGCGCCACATGGCTCCTCGTGAGAGGAGGGAACTCCATAAGCAAGTAGGCGAGTTGCTTGAGAAGGGGTTCATAAGACGAAGTATATCGGAGTGGGGTGCTCCGGTAGTTTTTTCCACGAAGGCGGATAGGTCTCTCAGACTTTGTGTAGACTATAGAGAACTCAACAAGCTCACAAAGAAGAATAGACACCCATTGCCGAGGATTGATGATCTCTTTGATCAGTTGGTTGGCGCCTCTGTGTTTTCGCAGTTGGACTTAGCCACGGGGTTTCATCAGTTGAGAGTGGCTGAGGATAGTATAGAGAAGACTGCCTTTAAGACTCCGGATGGTTTCTATGAGTGGCTTGTGATGCCATTTGGTTTGATGAACGCCCTAGCATACTTTGTTGATTTGATGAGTAGGGTGTTCAGGGAGTACCTTAATAAGTTCGTGGTGGTCTTTGTGGATGATATCTTAGTCTTTTCTAAGAGTGAAGAAGAGCATGCCCTACATCTTAGGGAAGTGTTGGAGACTCTTCGAGCGCATAGCCTTAAGGCTAAATTCTCTAAATGTCACTTTTGGAGAAAGGAAGTGCGGTTCTTAGGGCACGTGGTCTCTAAGGAAGGGATAGCTGCGGATCCCGCGAAGGTAGTGTCCATCCAAGATTGGAAGGTTCCGCAGAATGCTACCGAGGTGAGGAGTTTCTTGGGGTTGGCTGGCTACTATAGGAAGTTTATCAAGGACTTCACGAAGATATCAGCCCCATTAAATCGCTTGACGAAGAAGAATCTAATCTTCACATGGGACGTAGATTGTGATGATGAGTTCCAACGGTTAAAGAGAGCTTTAACCAAAACTCCAGTCTTAGTGTTGCCAGATGGTAGTAAGCCATTTGTTGTTTATACCGATGCTTGTGGGACAGGACTAGGCGCAGTCTTAATGTAAGAGGGAAGGGTAATAGCCTATGGTGGAAGGCAGTTGAGAGCACATGAGAAAAATTACCCTACACATGGTCTAGAGTTGGCCGCTATTGTTTTTGCGCTTAAGTCTTGGCGCCATTATCTTCTTGGCCAGAGGTTCGAATTGTTCACTGACCACAAATCATTGAAGTACTTGTTTTCTCAGAAGGATTTGAACTTAAGACAGCAAAGGTGGATGGAGTTCTTAGCATCCTATGATTTCGAGATAGCGTATACCCCTGGCAAGGGTAACGTGGTGGCGGATGCCTTAAGCAGAAAAAGGTTGTCCTTGAGTCCATTGTTCGTGGAATGACGAAGCTTGGAATTTATCTCAATGTTTGATTTCAGACCTTCCGTTGACTTTATACCCGGTTTGCTAGCATCCTTAGAGGTTAGACCTACTCTTTTGGGACGGATTGGTGAGGCACAGCGGGACGACCCACAGTTGGTTGAGTTAGTAGAGAAGCTCATAAGGGGGGAGTCGTCCAGCCATTTGAGTAGGTACACCCTAGACGATAGGGGGTGCTTGCGTAGAGACAGTAGACTTTGTGTACCGCAAGACGAGGGTTTGAGGAAGGCTATTCTTGATGATGCACATCGTTCAAAGATGACCATTCATCCCGGTGGGGACAAGATGTACCGAGACATGAAGCGAGTTTTCTTTTGGGCCGGTATGAAGAAAGATGTGGCCGAGTATGTCGTTAGATGCTTGGTGTGCCAACAAGTGAAAGCGGAGCAAAAGAAACCAGGTGGATTGCTTAACCCATTGGAAGTTCCGCAATGGAAGTGGGATAGCGTCTCGATGGATTTTATTGATGGGTTACCGAGATCGAGGAAGGGTAATACGGGGAATTTGGGTTGTGGTAGACAGACTTACTAAGAGCGCCCATTTCATACCCGTGAAGAGTAAGAGGACTGCTCCATGGCTAGCTTCAGTTTACCTTCGAGAGATAGTTCGGTTGCATGGTGTATCTTCTAGCATAGTGAGCGATCGAGATCCTATCTTCACTAGCGAGTTTTGGAAGAGTTTGCAAGAGGCGGTAGGGACTCAGTTGTGTTTGAGCACCGCATATCATCCTCGGACGGACGGTCAGACCGAGAGGGTGAGTCGTGTTTTGGAAGACCTTTTGAGGCTTTGTATCTTAGATTTTGGAGGTACATGGGAAGAGCATCTTCCATTGGTGGAGTTCGCATATAATAACAGCTTTCAGTCTAGTATTAGTATGGCTCCTTTCGAAGCTCTTTATGGAAGGCCTTGTCGATCACCTACATGTTGGTGGGAGTCTACGGATAAGATCTTGCTTGGGCCTGATATGGTTAGAGAGACTTCGAAAAAGATTGATTTGATTCGAAGAAGGATGAGAGCGGCGCAAGATAGGCAGAAATCTTACGCGGATAAGAGGAGGACGGATCTTGAGTTTGATGTTGGGGACATGGTTTTTGTCAAAGTATCTCCATTACGGAATGTTGTTCGCTTTGGGTCCGTTGGGAAGTTAGCACCAAGGTTTGTAGGACCGTTTCCTATTAAGGAAAGGATTGGACGGATGGCATATAGAGTGGATTTACCCGAGAGACTTAGTGGTGTACATGACGTATTCCATGTGTCACATTTGAGGAAGTGCCTACATGAGACCGCAGAGGTGGTAGAGCCGAGCTTGCTTAGAGAAGTGGAGGTAGAGCGTGATGCGACTATTCGACGAGCTCCTACCCGCATCCTTGGGTCAGAGATTAGGAAGTTGAGGAACAGAGAGGTTCAACTAGTCAAAGTGCAATGGGGAGATGATGAGAGCAACGCTACTTGGGAGACAGAAGCGAAGATGCGTTCACTGTACCCATTTCTTTTTGAGGGTATGTCTTTTAACTTCTCCTTTATCGTTTGTCTAGTACTTATCTTATCTTTAGTATGTCCTCTCATTAGTATCTTTGACCTTTAGATAGGGTAAACCTATGGTTGAAACATGTGTTTGAGACATGTTATGATTGATGGATGCGTGTGGATGCAAGTGTTTGCTAGTGGTTGCTCGTGGATGCATATACACACACTTTAGACACTAGATCGGCTCAGTCACTTCATATTGCATATTGCATATAATTATGTGTAGGTAGCTATATTAATGGATGTATAATGGTTGTGTTATCACATGGATGATGCATTTTGGTGTATGGTTGTGCACACATGTAGAAATAGTATGTGTCGATAGGGTTCTTTCGCATACATATTGGATGCATGGCACTATCATGGTTTGCATTAAGGAGGTCAACTGAATCAGTAGACCGCCTGATTTTGCATTAGACAGGGAACATATACACACACTCTTTGCATATGTTCATACAACATTAGAAACTTTAAGGACAATGGATGCCAGTGTTTGATGGTTTAGTAGATGGTTGTTTGGTTGGTAGGATACGTTCTTCTTGACTTAGAGATTTCGAGGACGAAATCCTTTAAGTAGGGGAGAATGTAACATCCCGTATGTTGAATAACTTGTTATAATATAAATCAGGGCAGAATTAAATTTTAAAATCTGAATCAGGGGAAATGGGCTATGCCATTGCGTTCGTCTCGGAAAAATACGCGAAATAGAGTCCGAGTTTTCGAAAATCGGAGTCCGTATGACCCAGTTAAGGCCCGAAGAAGTTTTCAGAAAATTCAAATTTAGAAAAACAGATTTCAAATGCAAAAGGGGGTCTAGGCGGGAAAATTCCCGCCAGCACCAGGTCGACCCCCGTGTCGACTAGAGAGTCGACACACATGGGGGCGTGTCGACTGTAGTGTCGACACCCCTGTCGACACAGGTGGCTCGGCCAGTTTGGCTGGGTGCACTGTTTTGGCATTTGGGCTGTGCTTGATGGCTTGTGACAAGATCTGATGGCTCTAAACTATCCTAGGGTTAATCCTATGGCCTAAAACACTTAACTAATCTATAAATACACCCTAAGACTACCCTAATCCATACTAAAAATAGATACAATGCCATCATGCCGTCAAAATGCAACTTGAAGGAGCCTCCATCAAATTAAAGAGGAAGATAGCTTCTCAAATCAACTTCTAATCAACTCTAGCAACTTAATCTTCTTCATAGGAGTGCTAATCAACAAGTTGTGAGTTTCTATGCCTTTAGCAAGCAATTGCTAAACTAATTATGATAGGATATAATGAGGTTATGGTTATGTATGTGGATCAATGCAAGTTATGTTATCATATGCTATGTGTCCATGATGTTAGTTATGCAAATTTTATGCTATATGTTCATGATGTTAGTTATGCAAGTTGTATGCTATATGTTCATGATGCAAGTTAAGCAAGTTTGATGCTATGTGCCCATGAAGCTAGTTATGCAAGTTGGGTGTAATTTATGCTATAGGTTCATGATGCTAGTTATGCAAATCACTATGATAAACATTGATCCATTATGACACCATGTTATGCAAGTTTGGTGTTTGATTATATGCAAGTTAACATATGACATGTTATGCAAGTTTGGTGTTTGATTATATGCAAGTTAACATATGACATGTTATGCAAGTTTGGTGTTTGATTATATGCAAGTTCATATATGACATGTTATGCAAGTTTGGTGTTTGATTATATGCAAGTAACATGTGCAAGTTTACACCTTTGTATGACATGCATACATATGCAAGTTAACCCCTTTATATGTCATACATTCATATGCAAGTTTACCCCTTTGTATGACATAAGCAACTTATGCAAGTTACCCTCTTTATGACATATGTGATTCATGCAAGTTTGGGTTGATTATTTATGCTAGTTGGGTTTGATGCTATGGTCATATATGCATGTTGACACCTTTAAAACCCATGTTGATGCTAATGTTATGCAAGTTGAACCCATTGTGTTTGTGATGAATCTTCCCTTTTAAGTATGTCATGTCAATGTATTACATGGGAAACGATGGGGTTAATATTCATGTTAATAAAATGGTGTGAAGTTGGTATGATTATGCATACCATAAAGTGGATGGACATAATTGAGTCAATTATGTACATCGTTAAATTTGTAATTAATTAGGGATAATTAATACAAATTATGGGGGTGATTAATTAGGTGTAATTAATCGACTAAGACACGAGGTTGGACCCTTTTGTAGCATAAGACTGCCCGGAACCGACCGACAAATCCAGCGGCTACAAATGATTGGCCCAATGTGAGAGGTCTTAGGCATAAACTAAATACGTGACAAGTGTAAAGACACGAGGTTAGACTCGGTTATGGCGTAAGGCTGCCCGGACCCGACCGGCAAATCCAGCTGCCATAAAAGATAGTCTAATGTGAGAGGTCTTTGCAAAGGTTACGGTCTTAATCAATTAAGAAACACTTAACCAAATAAGCATGTAGTGGGGCATGACGGGTTAAATGGATGCCTTGGGTGGCATGTGGAAATCAAGTAAGTGCCTTGGGTGGCATGTGGAAATCTAGTGGTTTGCCTTGGGTGGAAATAGAAAATACGATTAGAAAACTTAACCAAGTGGAAACATGTAATTAAACATGATTAAAGGGTTAAGTGGGATGCACTAGAAAAAGGGACAAGCTTAGGTGGGTAGCTTATGGGGGCCCATTTCAACCAGTAACCCATATGTATCTTATTGGGCTCGACCCATGTCGAGGACGGGACACGCGTACTGGGCTTGACTATAAGAGGCCAAAACGGGTTAGCGGTGGCAACGAAAGTCCAACGGGTTTCATATGCGTGTGTGGACCCGGGCTGGTAGGTAAGACATTGTTGCATCGTGTAGGTATAAGCCGTGCACCGTTGATTGTATCGGGTTGCCACTTTGGGGAGTGATACACCCCACTGTGGGGCCAGCACGGGTATCTACGGTAGGGAGCCGATCGCTTGGGGAGTAGTGGGTACACCTAGTGGAGATAGGGGCAGACGACACCTATGTAGTCAGCTAGGGGTACACGAAACTACTGGTTAAATTTTCTAAGTCCTTGGGTGGGATCAACCTTTAAGTTAGGAATGACTGGTGTGGTGCAGTTAGTAATTACCCTTGGGTGGGTAGATGCGTCTTTACCATTATCTTAGTTCATCCTATGTCTAGTTGGCTGCTTAGTGTAGTCATTTATCCCCAGTCATCACCGTACCAAGTTTATATCATACCCTAATTACTTTAATGGTTGTATTGTTAAAGTTATAGGGCTCACTTAGACTTATGTCTGACCCCGTTGTTTTTACCCTTTTCCCCCTCAGGTCCTCAGGTTGGGCCTAGTACTAGTGGGCTTTGATCAGATCGCTTATCTATCTTTTGGAGCTTGGACCGTTGATGTAAAGCTCAACTTTTCTTTTCTTTTATGGCTATTAATTATGTAGTGGGATTATGTACTTATGTTTTTATCAGGATGGATATTTAGTACTTGACTCTTTTATCGTGTTGTAACTAAACATGTTTACCTTCTGCTGCAATGAAATGATGTTTTAGATTTTCAAGTATTATTTATATCTGTCTTGTTGTAATTTTTCTGTTCTATATTCACTTAAAATACTCCACCGAAGTTAAGGCATTCCCATAGTGAGTGACCTTAGCGGGTGTGGGGTGTTACACGAAGAACCAAGTGTTCACATGGGATGCAAAGCGTGAACAAGCGTTTGGAATCCTGAACGAGAGATTGACGAGTGCATTTATGTTTACCATTCCAAGCGGGAATGAACAGATGGTGGTGTATACCGATGCATGTGGTACTGGACTTGGAGTAGTGCTAATGCAGAAGGATAAGGTTGTGGCCTATGCGAGTCGACAACTGAAGCCTAATGAGAAGAATTACCTAACTCATGATTTGGAGTTGGAGGCGATTGTATTTGCTCTAAAGATGTGGAGAAATTACCTGTTGGGAGTTCAATTTGAGTTGTTTACGGATCACAGGTCATTGAAGTATCTTTTCTCCCAAAAGGATTTGAATCTTCGGCAACAAAGATGGTTAGAGTTTCTGGCGTCATATGATTTTGGCATAGCCTATACTCCGGGCAAGGGTAACATAGTTGCAGATGCGTTATGTCGAAGGCACACAAGTTTGGAAGCGATGTTTTCGGAATGGAAGAGCCTCGAGTACTTAGCAAGGTTCGATTTCAGGCCGAGGTGTGAGTTGGAACCTGAAATGTTGGCAAGCTTATCGATAAGACCAACTCTTATCGAAAGGATTGGAGGGAACCAAAAGATAAAGAGTTCGAGGTCGATTGAGAAGGTTGGCTTCGAAAGCAAGGGCGATTAGTTGTTCTTGATATCGACAGATTGAGGGATGAGGTTCTGAGAGAATGTCATCACTCGAAGTTGACGATTCATCCCGGTGGAAATAAGATGTATCAGACATGAAGAGAACCTACTATTGGGAAGGGATGAAGCGAGATATTGGAAAGTTCATTTCCAAGTGTATGAACTGTCAGTTCGTGAAAGCTGAACAGAAGAAGCCAAGCAGTTTACTTCAGCCATTGGAAGTTCCTACGTGGAAGTGGGAGCAGGTATCGATGGATTTTATCGATGGACTACCTAGAACCAAGGTAGGAAACGAAGGGATTTGGGTTATCGTGGATCGGTTGACTAAAAGTGCGAGATTCATTCCTGTCAAGTCGACTAGGACGGCATCGAAATTGTCTGAACTTTATGTGAAACGAATTGTTCGATTCCATGGTGTTCCAAAGAGCATAGTGAGTGAACGAGATCCATTATTCATGAGTGGATTTTGGAAAAGTCTACAAGAAGCTTTGGGAACCGAGTTGTGCTTGAGTACGGCATATCATCCCCAAACTGATGGTCAGACCGAGAGAGCCAATTGAGTTTGGGAAGATCTCTTGAGGGCTTGTGTGTTAGACTTCGGAGGATCATGGGAAGACCATCTACATCTAGTTGAGTTTGCGTATAATAATAGCTACCAATCTAGCATTGGGATGGCATCATGCGAAGCGTTGTATGGAAGGTCGTGCAATTCTCCAGCATGTTGGCTAGAAAATGGAAATAAGTTGGTACTTGGGCCTGAGATGATTAGAGAAACCTCTGATTGTATCAAGATAGTTCGGCAACGAATGAAGGCAGTCCATGATCGTCCGAAGAGTTACGCTGACAAGCGTCTTAAGGACATGGAATTCGACGTGGGTGATATGGTTTTCGTGAAAGCTTCGCCGCTGAAGAACATAGTTAGATTTGGTAAGAAAGGAAAGTTAGCTCCAAGGTTTGTTGGACCATTTCCGATAATTGAGCGAATTGGGAAGCTCGCATATATATTGGAGTTACCCGAGAAGATGTCGAGTGTGCATAATGTGTTCCATGTCTCGTTTCTACGGAAATTTGTGCATGATTCGAATATAGTGGTATCTCCAGAGCAGTACGAAGACTTAGAGACCGTAGTTTCGAGACCTCGTAAGCCACTTCGTGTTGTGGGGAATGACACGAAACAGCTTAGGAGGAAGACGGTTAAGCTAGTCAAGCTGCAATGGAGTGAGGATGGAGACGGTTGTACCTGGGAGACGGAAGAGAGCATGAGAGCGACTCATCCAGAACTCTTCGTCGGTAGGACCCTTTGATATCATATCTTCGTTATATTGTTGTATCTTGTTGTAGATTGTTAGAATTCCGCGTGCTAGGATAAGGCTATGGATGCATGGCTTGATGGATGCTAGTTTGGATGATAGGACTGGCTTTTCATGGATGATAGGCATGCGGAATCATTGTGATTACTTGGGTTTGTTAGGAATTTTGGGGGTGAAATTATTAAGGGGGGAAGAATGTAACAACCAGCATTTTACGTATTGGAAGATCATAAAATATATTTGTTTTATTCTCTAAGGGTTGGATCACTCTCATCTTTTAATATGTTGTTTATGGGGATGTGAGACATGTCCATAATTTTTACTGATTTTGTTTATGACCATTTTGCCCCTATCAGCCTTGTATAGGGCATAACTTTTGACTCAGGACGAATCACAGGGTGAGACATGTGCCATTGGAAAGGAATTGATGATTGCCTTTCCGTAGAGTGGTTACATTAAGGATTTGGCTGAGCGGTTCAGGGGAAATCGCTGTTTTAAGGTTTTTCAGTTGGCCATTCAGGTTTTGGTGCCTTAGTGGAATCCTATAAATAGGGGGTGAGAGTGGAGGGAAAAGGTTTGCTTTTTCCATTCTCTCATTTGAAGGCATTTGATCTCCTTCTTCCTCCTACACCTTTCCACCATTAAAAATCCAAATATAAGGGAGGAAATCGAAGGTCTACACCATTCAAGGCTAGATCTACATCGTTTCAAGGGAAAATTCATCAGATCAAGGAGCTTGGTTCGAATTATTCGCTGTTCGGATTCTTATTTCTATCGTTTTAGATTGTTTCGGCAAATCGGTGAGTGATTTACATCTCTCACATGAATGCAATGAAGTATATGAGTATTTGTGCATGTTTATCATCAAATTGGGATGTTTTACCATAGATTTACACCATTACATGACCATTTTCATATGCATCACCCTATGATCTAATCTAACAAGTTTTACTAGTTAATTTCATGTCATTTTACATCTTTATGTTAGTTAGATCTCTCATTTTGATCATATGTTCATTTTACTAGTTTTGGTGAGATTTACATCGTTTTTGTGGTAATCGTCATATCCATGTGGTTAATAATGTTATGAGATGCTTATGATTATGGTTAATGATTTTGGTTAAGTTGGTTTCGTCGTGTGGCGAAGTTTTGGTCGAAATCAGAGTTGAATTGCAATATGGAGAAATTGGCTCGGCCATAGGTTGAATCGGCCAGAAGTGAGTTGAAACGAAGTTAGATCGGACAAAAGTTGATCGGGGCATATTTGGATCGGGTCGGTCATGTAGGTGTTTGGATCGGGTCGGTCATGTAGGTGATTGGATCGGGTCAGTCATATAGATGATTGGATCGATCGAGTTTGAAGCCTGGAGGGTGTTGGATTGGGTCGGCTTATCTTGGATCAGGTTGGTCTGAAAGGGACGGATCGGTCTTGTTTTTAGCAGCGCTTTTAAACACTGTGGTTGATAGTGATGATGCTATGGTTTGTTTCCAACAGGGTTATTTTCTGAAAAAGTACGTTTTTCGGGTATGACTCGGTTTTGGAGAAATGTTCTGAAAAATATATTTTTCGGGGGCAACCCCCCCTCCCGAGCCCTAGCCGCAACACAGTGATGTAATTAGCTCGGTGATGGTGTGACTTCAAAGTAAATTCAAGTAGGAAGGTTTGAAGTGTTGAAAGATGTTCGTTGATCGGAATAGAACATCGAATGAAGTAACAACTCAAAGGTCGTGGGTTGGAGGATAATGGTTGCTCGAGAAGGCTGCTTGAGCTATGAAATGTCATCAAGATTGGATGACTAGAGATGCGAAGGCCGAGAAGTCATCATTGTCGTAAGTTCTAGTAGGCTCAAAGAAGGGGTACAATGGGGGCACCCGAAGGACCGAAAGGTTGCTGGTCGAGTACCCTGGGCATCGTTGATAAGGCCTAGTTGTCAAGGTTGGACATATGGAGTTTATGGTAGAACTGGGGTTACCATTAGCCCTTGACCTTTGGCAAGGTTGGTCATCATACGACTAACGATGGTTTTAAAGCAAGATTGGCAGTGATAGCCAAAGTCAGTCATGGATGATTGGTTGTTCTGCTTGTACTATCTCACATAGATTATCTAAAGTCGAGGGAGATGTTCTTTGAGTGCTTAAATGATATTGGTTTAGGCCTCTGGGGAGAGTACTTAGGGAATGTTAAACTCGATTAGGGTTGTCTACGTGAGACCTATGTAATCTGGATGTTATGAATGTTATCAATGGTTGTTCTGGTTTCCATGTATGAATTTTAATTCCTTTGGTTGAATGGATTCTAAAGGCTATCACTGTCCGATGTAGGGAAGATAAGGTTGAGTTCTTTTCTGGTGCCATGGGTAGATTAGTATGTTTATCTATCCTTTCTCATATACTTTATTGTTGAAGTTTGTTAGCTGTTTTATTGCTCACTAAGACTGTTGTCTGACTCAAGGTTTTTTCCCCTCTTATTACCTTGGGTTGTTCATCCGGTTGTGGATGGGCAAACTAAGTAGCAGGTGACAGGTGATGTTTCAGTGAGGACGATGGTGCTGATCGGTGGCGAGTAGGAGGCTCACGTACCAGTTTTACTACTGTCTAATAATTGGGTTTCTGCTGTTTGCTTTTCTGAATAATGTAGTGAGGCAACTTTGTATAAACACTATTTCCAAGTTTGTGGATATTACTTTCTGGTTGTATGAAGGTCTTGTGTTTCTGCTTCACTATTACTACCTGTTGTATATGTTCTATTATATTTTATCCTTGCGCTGTGAGTTTACGACAGATTCCACTTGTGTTTACCTACTCTGATGATCGTCCATGACTGCCTTGCACACCTTTCATCGCATTATTTCTTTTGTATAGTGCGGGGGTTATGGGTGGTTGTCACAATGAGTTTGTCGAAATCCATATATTTTTCAACAACGAGTTTTGCCATGTGATCGGATCGACGCTTAAGCATTTTGAACTAATCGAACTGAGTCGATCACCTATTTTTACCATGTTTTTTTCAAGTCCATTAACAACAATTTCGCAAATCGATGTTATTTCCAACCTTCTCTGAACGCATTGCGACTTCGAACAAATCCTTTGTGTTTTTTGACAACGTTCTTGAAGCTTGAGCGCGTCGCTAAAATCTTGACATGTGACAGCTTTGACCAAAAAGCGTGTTAACATATTGCCCCCGAAACATGTCTTGCTTTATAGAAGGAAGAAGTATTTTGCGCGAAATCCAGAAACTAAAATCAGGAGAAGTCCGAGGTGAACTTGTATAACCAGAAAACCGAAGAGCCATGATTGCGCTGGATCGTACAAAATAGAAATCCCAAGCCAATAAACTAGAAATCTACGATCTCTCCGGATCGTATTATCCATGAACCAAAAAACCAAAAAGCTTGAAATCTAATGAATGCCGACGATCGCTTCTGTTTGTTTAGAGATAACCAGAATAACCGGAGGACAACAGGAGTCCGATAACCTGAAAAACCAGAAAATCCATAGCCAGGAAATTGGTGAAACTTGAAATCCGTAAATCAGGAATAACCAAAAACCATATAGCTAAATATCCATATGAGTTCAAGGCAGCATTGCTAAGACAAGACGACTAAGACCAAGCCAGAGAATTCCAAGACGGCTTTTTCAAGGAAAAACGACCGAGGATAAGCCAGAAAATTCTAAAATGACCTTGCCAAGGTAAGACGACAAAGGATAAGCCAAGAATCAAGGCAATGTTGGCAAGGTAGGGTAAGATGACTATTGATAACCATGAGTGAATAATCTTGTTGCGTCACTGACAAGGCCACTCGATGTAATCCAATATCCAGATGAGCCGTCTTGATGGGACGATTCAATATCCAAACGAATGAGATCCGCCAACCAGGAGCACAAGATCCAACATGTCACAAATCAAGGTAATCTTGCCAAAGTAGGGCAAGACGACCATTGATAGCCACACACTTATTAAAATTTACAATCCAGTTCTGGGTTTCATACCCAACAAGGAAGCGTCCTTACTTTGCTAATTAATTTTATTAAAGTCGTAAAAGTTAGGGATTTTTTAGAAAAGCCAAAAGAATACCCAACGGTTCATCATCCGCAAAGAGCATGCCTTGGAGGCTGGCCTGGCCCCGTGCATGGTAGGTGGACTTGGTCCTTCTTTGGTTCCAAATTTATTTGTATGGAAGGTGAATGTTTTATCATTGCAAAGCACATGTCTAGGATCTCACCAGTTCCTATTCATGGGTAAGAAAGATTAGCCAATCGAAATCCAAAGTCGGGAAAAGTAAAGTTTAAAGTAATAACCATGGAGGGACGATATGTTGTCGGATAAAGAGCCTGCTTAGAGATGCCTGTTCCCGTGCATGGGTATGTTGACTCAATAATCGTACAACCGAAATAGCCAAAAAAGAATACATCCAGAGGACTGAAGTCCTTTAAAGCCAAAACCACGAGCGAGACCGAACATCCAAATCCAGAGAAAGCCAGAGTGAAACCATAAGCTCGAGAAGCCAAGAAATAACGTTGGAGAACCAAAAGCGAGAAAGATATAAGTAGAAAGATCATTATCCGAAAGCTGGAAATCCACAACCGAAGGCCAAGAATCCAAGTGACCACAGAAGACCAAATCCAAGAAGCCAAACCAAAGAATCCACAAGACCAAGACCAAAATCCAGTAAAAATGAAAAACCCAAAAGCCAAATAATAAAGACATCCACAAGCCATAAGATAATGTTGCTTCGAAGGCCTGAATCTGAGACACAAGAGCCAGAATGAAGATCAACTAAAGTCGGGCAACAGGCACTGGGCCTATCCCGAGTAGTAGAGAGGTTTGTGCCTGTTCAAGCACCATGACCCGAATCTTAAAAAACCGTGCCTGCTAACCGTGTGTGACACGCTCTTCGATCATGTCCAGAGATGCCGACACCGATTCACATTGGGGTTGTGGAGCCCATGAGATATACAGTTGCGACCAGAATCCCTCTATTTCTGCATAAGTTCCAGCCTTGGTGGCTGTTTGAATGTGTTAGGGATTGTGGAATGGATCGTTAAGGCAAAGCAAACACTAGAGGGGGGTGAATAGTGTTTGCGAGAATTTAAACAAAATCTAAAATTTATGTGAATAACAGAATGAATTAAACACCACAAACATAATCACATACACAGATGCAAAATAAACAGAAATAAAAATGCAGAAATGGAGAGAACACACCAGATTTTATACTAGTTCAGATTTCTCCTACGTTCAGTCCCGCACAACATTGGATTGCGCAAAGCTTTATTACTATATCAATATCAAGTACAACCTCCTTGATTTCACGGCCACAGGGGATACGACCGATTCCTACTTTCCTTGATTTCACGGCTACAAGGAAAACACCGATTCCTACTTCCTTGATTTCACGGCTACATGGAATACATCGATTCTTGCTTTACTCAACCCAAGCAATTACAAACAGCCCTATAATTCTTCAATAGCACTTGATTCGAAGAGAGATGAGAAGAGAGTGTAGAGACAAGAAGTTTGATCAAAATGGAATTGAATTCAGTAGAGTATAAGTGTAGAAATCATAAAAACGATTAAGAATAATTATATAATGAAAGAGAGTGAAAGTGGAGAAGAAGGGATAATTAAAAATTCGAATTCAAGCCCTTTTTATAGTGTGTGAAAGGTTGCAGCATTTCTGAAACGTTTCAAATGGTGAAAAGACACTTCCTTTCAAATTTAAATTTCTGACAGTTAGATGTCGACATACTCTTTTCTGTATGTCAACGTACGCTATTGTAAATTTGAATTTTAAACATTTTCAAGTGTTTTGATATAAATATAATTCTGGAAATTCTTGGATAAAAATATAGTGTTGTAAACTAATAGTATAAAGTAGGAAAACATATGAAAACACAAATTTAAACTATATAAACATATTTATAAAATTATAAAGTTTTAAACTGTATAAATATAAAACATAAATATATAAAACTTAAGTTGGAAAACAAAAAGAAAAAAGAAAAATAGAAATGATAAAAAACAAAATAGAGATAATTGAGGATAGAAAATAGAATTTGAAAATCAGATTATGAAAATCAGAATTTTAATATTGAACCTGGGGTGCTATTTAGAGTCTTACAAAATCTAGTCTTTATAACTATATTAATCTTGGACTCTTGAAATCTTGAATACTCATGAGTCTTGAAATTTGTCTAAATTCTAAATCTATATCATCTTTAAACTATATAGTCTTCAGTAGTATATCCTGTATATAATTCCTACATATGTGTATATATATTCTATACAAAACGTGTTAGTATATATTTTATAATCAATGATAATGGAAATAAGGTTGTAGTCATCAAAACTACATTCTCCAACAATCTCCCCCTTTTTGATGATAACAACCTTAGTTTATAAAATATCATACATGTATACACCTGTTGATGATTCTTCTAATACTCCCCCTCTCTGTAAGAATCCTATAAACTATGTCTATATTTTATAATCCTCCCTTGGCATTATCAAAAGGAAATTCTAAAGGTACTCCCCCTAAATTGTATAACTTTCTGAATAAAACTTAAGTAACTTACCCAATAAAGATACCCCCCCCAGGCTTAATTTATTAACTAATTCTAAGTAGAATACTCCCCTTAATCTATAATAATAGTAATACATAGCAATATGATGATTAAATACAAACCAATCCAAGTATTATTATTACATATGTTTGTTTGATACATGTATACAAACCAAATCACACCATATGTCTTAATATATACAAGTTTCAAACTATAGAATTCAAATCAGATCACACCACATCATATGTCTTAGAATATTTAAATAAATCAATCAAATCGTATCGAATAACTAAACATATCTTGGAACTTCAACCCGTTCATCTTGTCCAGCAATTGGCTTCTTCTGGATGTCCTTCCACTCTTCTTCAATGTTATGTAATGTTTGGTTGTTTTCATTTCTGAAATGAGAAGAGATATCCCAACGAATCACATCAATTTTTTTCTTGATACTCAACCATCCTCATTTGAATTAACCCTAGTTTGTGCTGATTACGTAGTACTATGAAGAGAGTTTTCTTTAAAGAATTCAAAGAATCATCAAGATTTTCATCTATATTATAAATAGGATTTGCCATGAATTTGATAAGAAATGAATAAGGAAGGAGTTATAGAATAATGATTTTTTCTAGAAGAAATAGACTTAAGTCTAGATTTCGTTGGATTTTGAATGGACATGAGTAGTTATTTTAATTTTAAAATTGGAAATAATTTGAAAATCTGTCAGTTATATGTCGACATACTACAGTGAATTTTTTGAAAATTTTGAAATTTTGAATTCTTTTGAAATCTTATTATATTATAATTAGCTTTATAGTTTTTCGAGAAACATAAAGATGATTTTATCATAAATAAAACTCTATTCATTACTTAATAGAAATCGAATACATCCAAGTAATCAAGACACATTTTAAATATGAGATTCGAAAGCAATTACAAGGAAATATAATTGAATACATAAAGATAGATTAAACTAGATGACCTAGTTTTCAGATGATGATAAGGAAGATGAAATTCCAGGCTTTCTTCCTATCTTGACCATGAATTTGGATATTTTGGAAAGTCTCTTGATAAGCTTCTTTTGATTGTTGACGATTTTCACTTGATTTTTAACAATCGTCTCTTTGTAAATACGTTTAGAAGTTGGATACTCAATACTTTCCATAGAAACTTCTTCTTCTTTGAATTTCATTGGCTCTTGTTCATGTTGCATTCAAACTTGCTTGGCCTCGAATGTCTCATATGGTTTGAAAGTGAGAGGAGTTTGCATGAGATGAATGTTTGATGCATCAAACACTTCTTTAGGCACAAATTCTTCTTCATGAAGATCAACATTAAAGTATTTGAAAATGCGAGTGAGATAAACACCATAGTAGTGAGTCTTTTCTCGTATAGATAAATCTATGGGCTTAATTTCATTTAGAATCATTTCGGCCCAATTGATGATATATCCACCCATAATAGCAAAGAGAGCTTTTTGGACTTTGGGAGTTGGATTGTTGAAATTTCCAAAATGGGGAGTGATGGTATGTTGGAGGGGAAGGTTGACAATTCTTGTTTTTGGGAGAAAGAAGCAATTTTTGAATTCCATTGGAGCACCATCTTCAAATGTGTCATGATAGGTTTCCAAATTGGTTTCTTTGATAGCAAAATTGAAAGATCCGAGCCTACGCTTCTACAATTTAGAATAGTGCCTAAGAGTTTGGCATCAAGAACAATTTGAGTGCCTTTGACACTACACCTAATTTGATTTTCGTTGCCTTCATAAAATCCACGATCGATAATTGCATGGAACATCTTAACGAGTTTAGGATAACATACTTCGTCGTTATCACGAGAGTCAATTAGACTCAACACTTCGTTGTGTTCGAAAAGAGAGACAAGATCATAAGAGGGAAAGTCGCTAAAGACGGCGAAAGAACCCGTGTTAACTTTAGCATTTGCTAAATAGTTACCATAGGTTTAGATGGCCTCTTTGTCATTATGAAGATAGCCTTTGATGGTTTTGGTTATCTTCAATTTTTGAGATGAACTTGAGGAAGCCATTGAATTGATAATTTTGAAGAGAATATATATGACGTTTTGTGAATGAAAGGTAGAAAGGAGAGATGTATATATAGAAATTGAATGGATATGAATTGAATGAATATGAATTAAATAGGCACAACTTTTCAAATTGAAATGACACCTTTTCAGACTTTGGGGGTTGGTGAAAGATTGGAGGGAAGTTTGAAAGTTTAAACTTTTTAAATTCAAAATTTAAATTTCAAAACTGGTCATATATGTCGACATAGACATTTTATGTCGACATACTTGTCTAATTTCAAACGGAATTGGATTTTTTGTGTTTTGAGATTTATATTATCGAATTATATTTCAGGCTTAACGATTTCCTGAAATAATTCTAATCTTAATAAACACACAAACCATTTATTTTATTAATTTATTGGTTACTTAATATTATATTATTTTTCTGAATTTCAAATTTTAATTTTAAATTTCAAAAATTTGTTTTTAAGGTTTTAAATTAAAATCAAAGAAAATAAACAAAGCAACCGTTCAACTTAATAAAATTAAAAATTAATTAATGCGTACCCGATTTTTAGATCCTTTTCTTCATCATTTTTTGAACTTTGAATTGCCGTAAAATTATATATTCGTATTTCCGGTTTCTGGCTCTTCATCATTTGTTGACGAATCTGAATCATCTAATGGTGTTACGTACGCTTTCTTTCTTTTCCTTGACGAATTTCTGTTGTCTATTTGTTGAGTCTATTTGTCTGGTTATGGACACATTTTCTTTATATGGCCTGGTTTGTTGCAGTTAAAACATCGACCATCATTAAATTTTGAATTTCCTTTATTTTAACTATTCCTTCTATATTTTAGAAATATTCTAAAATGATTTGTCACAAACGCTGTTCTTCGTTATCTTCACTATTCGAGTCAGAATCATTTGTTGTTGCTCTAAGTGCAATAGATTTCTTTTCGGTTGATCTATTTTCTTTTATTTTCTGTAATTAGACTTCATAAGACATCAAATTTCCGATTAACTCCTCAATCTTCATTTCATTGACATCATTGGCTTCTTTAGTAGCCAAATTCTGATCCCATTCTGGAGTTAGTGAATTCAATATTTCTCTGACTTGATCTGCTTCAGAATAAGTTTTTCCAAGTGCTGTTAATGAATGCACTATCTCTTGAAATCTGCAATACATATCTGAAATAGACTCATTCTCATTCATTTTGAATAATTCAAACTAATTAACTAGCATCGCTATTTTAGTTTGTTTAACTTTACTAGTTCCTTCATGAGTAACTTGTAAAGTTCTCTAGATTTCATGAGCAGTTTTGCATACTGATACTCTATTAAACTCATTCCTACCTAATGAACAAAATAACATATTCGTGGCTTTAGAATTGCTCTGTGCAGCAGCCTTTTGTTCACTTGTCCATTGTGCAAATGCAATTGTAGGTTCAACATTGTAACAACCCACAAATTCTGAACCAATTTAAAAATTTTATCTTAGAAAATTTTAACGAATTTTGATGTTATTATTAGTAATAATGGCTAGAATTTATTTTAATCGAAGTTAAAATGAACAAATTTAATTTAAATATAAAAGGAGTTAAAAATGGCGCGGCAGTTTTAAAATTTTAATTTTGAACTTTAACTGAATGTACATGATTCAAAATAAATCAGAATTGAGTGAAACCAGAAATATTTAAAACTGTTTAATATATCTTTCTAACGAATCTGAAAAATTGAAATTCCACAGCGAAAATCAAAAGTTATGGCCAGTTCAATATTTAGAAAGGTCGTTGTAGAATTTTTATATATAATATATATGGCCCAAAGGGCTACTTTTCACATATAAAGGAATTTGGACTCGAAACCACTTCCATTGAGTCTGGAATAATGTTTCTGCATTTAAAAAGTATAAACACTTATATATTTTGAGTTTCGGAATTTATTTGTTTAAAAATGTATTTTTAATATTAAATATATAGGCCTTAAAAATAGTCATTTTTCAAATGACCTCCGTTTTCGACGAAACCACTTTTGTTGGAACCGGAATGTCAAATTATAGCTAGGTTTCAATCTTTAGAATTTTTCGAATTAATATGTGAGCGTGGAAAAAGAAAATTGTGTTTTGACTATTTTAGTAAAATTTAAACGACTTGAAAATAGCCATTTTTCAAACAGTCTCAGAATTCAACGAAATTAGTCTTGTTAGAACCGTATCGTCATAAGAAAGCTAAAAATAAATTTTCTGGAATTTTTAGAGGTCATATGTGGCCCCGGCATATTTAAATGCACGGTCAATAGTTAATTAATTAATTTTTAATGGAATTTTATATAAAAATTTCTACAGATTTCGGGATTGGACCCCGAGACCTGCCCCATTGCGTTCAGAAGGCCTCAAAATGTTAAGATCGACAGTAAGCTAGCCCAATTCTGAGACAGTCCAGAAATCCGCCTTTATAACACGTTTTTCAATGAATTTAATAATAAAAATAAATAAAAAGAAACCCTAATTCTCTCAGCCGCCGCCTATTCAAAACAATGGCCAGAAAGCTCCGAATTTCAAACGCTAATTCCTTCCAATCCGTTAAATGAAAATTGACAAATTATATATCAAATCGAAGAGAATTCAGAGAGCTTCGAATCTATACGGTTAAGATCGGGTTTTGGTGCACGGATTTTGCGAATTTTGAGCAGGAAGGCAGCGCGTTCGGTTTCGGGTTTCGAGGTGAGGAGGGGGCCGAGCTTGGTGGGTCTCTGGGCGGTGGTGGCTCGTGGTTCAGGCTTCGGAGTGGTGGTGTTGGATCGAAGGACAGGGGCTCTGTGGTGCGTGCGCGCGCAGGGGGGATTGGAGGAGGAAGATTGGGTTCGGCCGAACGTGAAAAAGGAAGAAGAAGGTGGATTATTTTAATATTATTTTATTTATTTAATATTTAATTTATCCAATGTTTAAAAATCGATAACTCTTTCATACGAGGGCCGTTTTACGAACCGTAAGTTGCGTTGGACTCGTCTTTCAAAGATCTTCGCAATGCGCAGACCAGAGCTGAATCCGAGACAGTCGAATTTTCAGCCATATCAATGTGAGAATTCTGAATTTTATTATTTAATTAATTATAAATTATTTTTCTTGCATTAAAAATAATTGTATAATGATGTAAATTAAGATCTGAAATGTTCTATGATTGATGAATTGTTGATGATTGCTTGTGGTATGTTTGTTGGTCATGTTATGCTGGATCCGCATTGAAATCTCATGTATTGTTGAATTTTATTTGCGATTAGAAAAATAAAACTAAATTTAGATTTAAATCATATTTTATTCAGATCTAGTTATTCTAATTTATTTTAAGATATTAAAATATTATTTTTATTATTCTGAGATGAACGATAGAATCTGATCGACAAATAAAACTTATTTTTATTTGTTTATATTACAATAGGATTTGAAAGACAAATAAAAAAACTTTATTTTTGTTTATTTGTTTACTTTGCAGCAGAAAATGAAACAAAAAATAAAACCTTATTTTTATTTGTTTACTTTGCAATAGGATTTGAACGACAAATAAAATATTATTTTTATTTGTTTATTTACAATTGAATATGAACAACAAATAGAACATATTTTTATTTGTTTCCATTACAACAGAATTTGGCTAACGAATAAAATCCTATTTTATTTGTTTACATTTAGAACACGATTTATGAATTATAGTAAAAATTCTTCTTTTTACTGTCGCATTAAACGTAAGATGTTCTAGGAATAGTATAGCAATAAAATACTAAATTTTATTGTTGATATTAAAAACATATTGGAAAATAAAACTTTATTTACTTTATATTTGTAAATTATAGGTTATATTTGGAAACCACCTTTTTGTTTACATTTTTATGTAAATAAAAATACATGTTTTGGAAATCACAACTTTGGTTACATTTTATATGTAAATTAGAAATTATTTTCAAAAGTTACATTTTTGTTTGCAAATATATTTTAAAATATAATTCATTCTTTTGTTTGAATTCACTGATGCTAATAAACTTTAAAAATAAAACTATTCCTTTAATTACATTCAGCAATGCAGTATATATAGAAAAGTAGGAATTGTTCTTTATTTGCATTTACCAATGCAAATATATATTGAAACAAATTATTCTTTCATTTGCACTCACCAATGCAAATACATATATTGGAAATAAATTTTATTCCTTTATTTGCATTTATCAATGCAAATATGCATTGAAATTAAGGTTTATTTTTTTGTTTGCATTTATCAATGCAAATATTCAATGAAACTATAGTCTATTTTCTTTATCTACATTTACCAATACAAATGTACACATTTTTACATGTTGAGTAGAAATTGTTAAAAATATACCTTGGAAATAAATGTTGTTTCTTTTATTTGCATTCACAAATGCAAATATACTTTGAAATAGAATATACTTTGGAATAAAATATATTTTGAATTATAATATGCTTTGAAATGAAATAAACTTTAAAAATGAAATTTGTTCTTTGATTTGCATTTATTACTGCAAATAAACTTTACAAATGGAAGTTGTATTTACTTTGCATTCACAAATGCAGATACCCATTGAAATAAAAATTGTTCTTTTATTTGCATTCACAAATGCACATATATATATTGAAACAAAATTGTTCTTTTATTTGTAATCACAAATGAAAATATACATTAAAAATAGAATTTGTTCTCTATTTGCATTCCTTGTTTCAAACAACTAGAATAAAAGTTACATTTATATATTTATTTATTTGCTTTCCTTGTTGCAAATAAAACATCAAAATAAAAGTTTCATTTTTGTTTGCAATCCTACATGCAAACCAAACATCAAAATATAAGTTACATTTGTAAATTTGCATTTTTGATATGAATAACTTAACATTCATATTTTTATCATTAACGTAAAATAGACACAAACCCACATTTTTGTCTAAATTAAAAGAATGAAACAAAAATATAGCACTGGAATATTTTATTAGAATTGAAACACAAATTAATCATTATTGTAAATTTATATATATCTTATGTTTGGCAAGATATATACTTGTTAAGATAGATTAGTTAAATCAAAATATTTATTTTTGTCGAAACAAAAATTATCATTTTTGTCTCATTAGAATTGCCAAAACAAAATAACCATTTTTGTTTAGGGTTAAACTAGCAAAATAGAAATTATCAATAGAGACAAAGTTATTATTCTTATTCGTTCATTGCAATAGAATTACATATAATATAAAAGAGATATTTTCTTGTCATGATTCTGTATTGTGTATTACACTTCCATTCACAAGTTACCCGACTTGTTTATGTGATTGGGACGATAATTTTCACACATCGCCCAAGTGCACAAATTAGTTTATTATTTATTTGATGGTTGAAACCCCACACGGGTGTTGGGATGAAAATTTACATACACTAATCCCAATATTCAGTTGTATGTTGATCGTTAGATCGACAGGCTGCGATGAGCGTTATTATTTAATTTTAACACTTACACAGTGGAAATTACACTTTGGATGTAGATGGGTGACTTGATGATTATACTGTTATTATCATATATATGATGTGTGTAAAATCCATGTAATCCAAATTATATGGTAAATGATTGAGTCGCATTTCGATTCAGGTGTTCTTTTAAATAAGAATATTTTTAATTTTGAAATTTTCTTTTATATAAAGGATATTCTTTCATAAAAGAGAAATATATTTTTAATCAAGTATATGTTAAAACAAAGAATATTTGTAAAAGATAAGAATTTGTAATACAAAGAATACTTCTCATTTAGAATCTTTTATATAAAGAATATTTTTAATGATTATTTTAAAGTATGTTTTTTAAAGATCATTAGGATTTGCAATCATATTTTATGATATGAAATAAATTGAGATGTGAAGTGGATTTATCGTGGACGATGTTTTAAACGACATGTGTCCTTTAATCCAATTTACATTGAAATTATTATTTGGAATTTTATAAATCTATTTTATAGATTTAAAAAGGCATTTTCTAAGAATCAAGTTTTCCAATTCAATATATTAAATAGGAATTAAGTGGAAATTCGATTGGTAATAATCATAATGGGCTTCTGTAAAAGAAGACCGATATTATATATGGAATTTAAGAGGCTTTGCCGTTATTCCATTTATATTATTAGTCCGATATAGAAATTTATATCGATTATGTATTGATTTGATTTCTGTGGAATTCCATACTTTAGAAATTGATTTGAGGGTTTAACGTGAACTGTATTTTAAAGGACACTAGTTCTTTAACCTGTTTAAGACAGATTTATTTCTTAAATTAAATGATCTTGTAATAATGATTTTTGATATCAAATCAAAATTGGAGTTTTAATAAATCCTTTTAAAGAAGATTTAAGATTTTATTTTCATAGTTTATCTTTGATAAAATTAATGAGAATCTTCTAATATGAATATCTTATTAAAAGAATACTCGGAGTTGGAATGTGGCGTAATGTGTGATCTTCCAATATTTGCTTTTTAATCACAAAATCCGCGAGTTATTCAGAAAGACCGGGTTTAACCCATTCTGAATAATCATCACGACGATCAAGAGTCGAAAATGAAGACGGTGATTGAAGACCGAAGGTTTTCACATCGTTGGGATGATGATGACTGGTATCTTGAATTGGGATTGGTCTTCCAAGGCAAGGTATTTAGTAATGATCGTCCAAACGCATTTGGAGATCGACGGACACGTTGTTTCGCTTAGACCCAGAGCGGACTTGTAAATGGATTGTGTGTCCGACATTGTATTCTTTTTTACTGTATTTGTTGAATGCTACTGATTATATATTTATGTTTGGTGGTAAAGAATTTATTCTTTACTTATCACCCTTCTCTAAGACGTATGATCTTAGAGGTTATATATACATATATTGGTAGATGATCAATAATATGGTAGGGTCTGACAATGTGACATGCTAAGATGCAAATGATCAAGGCTTTGTTGAAAATCAGGCCTTGTGGTTAATGATCAAAGCACAGTCTCTTTAGGCATAGCTTTGTGTATATCGTGACTTCGCGAGCCTCACACACCGGTTGAGTCTAAAACAGGAGAAGGGAACGCAGGGAGTGCACACGTTTCTTTCTAGCTAGAAGTGGTGTCAGTTCTTTAACACGGCCCGACATTTGCTTATGTGGTTGATGGAATTTTTGCGAGGCCTCGGTTTATTCTTATCGGTCGCCCTCGGCTGATTTGTAGGTCCAATGGGATCGGGGAGCGTGTGTTCAGGCATAACTAATGCACTAAAGTATTTGTGGACCGGCCCTGCTGTATCCAAGGGTTCTCCATCGTCTGAATCCTGAGGCATTGCTAGAGTGTCTCGAATCAGTCAGGAGCTCCTCCCTAGCCTTGACTCATGATGGAAACCCAATTTCCAATACGCCCCTTGCGGTTTTGATTGTATAACTAGTATGGCGACATAGTAGATGGTAGCTATGCCGTCTAGGATTGATATTATAGTTGAAATGTTTTAAATATATATGTACACACTAACAATAATATCATTTTAACGTATCAAGCATCCTTTGACCATTATAATGTAAAACCCTATCCTCCAGTTTGCGTTGCATTGTGTGATGGGACTTGGGTCTTATAATGGTTTCATTTTTCTAAAAAGCATTACGTTATTTGACGATTTACTTTATTTTATGCACTGGCAATCCAATGGAGTAAACCCGTTCCACGTTAGCGGCGTGGTCCTATGATTAGCCTTATTATTAGATAAATTTGGTTAAGAATTCTCACACCAGTCCCACGACTGACCTGTAGTTTGTTTCACTTTACAAACTCGGGTGCCCTCTTTCCACACGGGCAGTCGAGTAGTTTTTGCAGATATAGTTAAGCAGGATCCTGGATTGAAGCCTAAAGCTGGGTCCAGAATATTGATGGCCTTCCGCTGAGATTAGTTCCGCTGCAATGTATTTAATCTATTGTAATTTATCTTCCATTGTATTAATTATCGATGTACTCTGATATTCTGTACTCTGATGTAGCATTTATTATTGATGTTATAAAAGTCTGTGTTGTTGTTCTGATGTTTTGTATGCCCAAAGTTAACGTACACGGAATTTGAACGGTTTTGATCGATCTTGCGATCTTGGGATCAGGCGAAATCCGGGTCGTTACAAACATGCTCATTTTGTGTATTATTCCATGTGTCTAAACCTACTGACTGTAAACAAATTCTGATTCTACATGCCCAATATGACTAATTACTACCATTAAACAATGGTGGTCTAACAGTAGATTGACCCCCTGTAAAAGAACTATTATTGTTACGAGTGTTGGTTGCCATTATCACTAATTTCAAATAACAGATTATGAAACTTTTGAAAGACCTTGCTCTGATACTAATTGCTAGGGAATGCAGAATGGATAGTTAAGGCAAAACAAACACTAGAGGGGGTGAATAGTGTTTGTGAGAATTTAAACAAAATCTAAAACTTATGTGAATAACTGAATGAATTAAACACCACAAACGCAATCATAGATTCGGGCATAGATGCAAAATAAATTGAAATCAAAATGCAGAAAAGGAAAAAACACATCGGATTTTATACTGGTTCAGATTTCTCGTACATCCAGTCCCGCACAACGTTTGATTGCACAGAGTTTTACTACTATATCAGTAGTCAAGTACAACATCCTTGATTTCACGGCTACAAGGGATACAACTTATTCCTACTTTCCTTGATTTCGTAACTACAAGAAAAACACCGATTCCTACTTCATTTATTTCACGGCTGCAAGTAATATACCGATTCCTACTTTACTCAACCCAAGCAATTACAAACAACCCTATAACTCTTCGATAGCACTTTATTCAGAGAGAGATGAGAAGAAGTGTAGAGAGAAGAAGTTTGATCAAAACAGAATTGAATTCGGCAGAGTATAAGTGTAGAAATCATAAAAATGATTAAGAATAATTATATATTGAAAGAGAGTGAAAGTTGAGAGGAGAAAATTAAAAATTCGAATTCAAGCCCTTCTTATAGTGTGTGAAAGGTTGCAACATTTCTAAAACGTTTCAAATGGTGAAAAGACACTTCCTTTCAAATTTAAATTTTTGACAGTTATATGTTGACATAGTCTTTTCTGTATGTCGACATACTCTAGTGTAAATTTGAATTTTAAACATTGTCAAGTGTTTTGATATAAATAAAATTCTGGAAATTCTTGAATAAAAATATAGTGTTGTAAATTAATATTATAAAGTAGAAAAACATATGAAAACATAAATTTAAACTATATTAACATATTTATAAAATTATAAGGTTTTAAACTATATAAATATAAAACATAAATATATAAAACTTAAGTTTGAAAACAAAAAGAAAAAAAGAAAATAGAAAAGATAAAATAGAGAAAATTGAGGATAGAAAATAGAATTTGAAAATCAGATTATGAAAATTAGAATTTGAATATTAAAACTGGAATGTTATTTAGAGTCTTACAAAATCTAGACTCTATAACTATATCAATCTTGAAATCTTGAATACTCATGAGTCTTGAAATTAGTCTGAATTCTGAATCTCTATCATCTTTAAACTGTACATTCTTCAGTAATATTTCCTGTATGTAATTCCTACATATGTGTGTGTATATATATATATATATTCTATAAAAAAAGTGTTAGTATACATTTTATAATCAATGATAATTGAAATAAGGTTGTGGTCTTCAAAACTCCATTCTCCAACAGAATGGATCGACAAGGTGAACTTCCAAAAAGATTTCTTCAGGGTTGTGAGTAAGTTCTACATGAGCCGAGGACTTAGATTTCTTTCTAACCTTCGGGTGGTCCTTCCAAGAATTCTCTTTACCGAAAGATATAACTTGATTGCACAAAACTTCTAAAACTGAACTCCCATTGGGATTGGGGGTGCTCCCTAGTGTAGCGAGAGCAGCGTTGATCCGAGGATCAACGTTGCCCTATTGTATAGTTTGCGAGGTTGCTCCCATGTCCAAGTTACGAACCGTGGAACATAAGCACTTGTTCCGATGATGTCTGTTTGGTTAATCGATCTTTCAGAACCATGCAACCTACCTTAAATCCGAGAGAGAACGGTATTCATAACCTCAGCTTGCTGATCCATACAAGCGATCTAGCCTCTAACCAATCTCGCCAAATCCTCTCGAGTAACCAAGTCTGAGAGTTCCTCAATTGTAGAGTGTTCTTGACTTCCTTCACTACTAGTACTCTGAGCTTCAGAGGTAGCATCGAGCCTTCTCCGTTTAGCCATGATGAAAAGTGAGTAACAAAGCCGAAGTCGAGAACTGAAACCATAGTTGAAAACCAAAATCGAAATCGAAGCTGAAATCTAAGAACCAAATCTATAACATAAATCAAAGTTGTGCGCTCCCTACTTAGTGCACCAAAGTGTTGATGTGGGGAATTGTCGTTATTCGCACATGCCAATGCCTGAGTGTACGTTCTATAGAAAAACGATAATCCAAATCCAAAGCAACAAAGTATGCAGGGAGAACACGACTTTTTATTGTGGTTCAGTGCTAATGCCTTCGTCCACTTTAGAGGAATTATTCATTATATAGTAGCAGATGACATAAGCTATACAAGTATGGACAATATTTGTGTACAAAGTTGTGTAATAGAACAACAAAAAGTTTGTTAATTCTAAACTTTGACCAAAATGCCTTTCTTCTTCTTCGTTGAGCCAAAGTATAAAGCAATGTCCAAAGTAGCTTCAATGTTCAAGAAATTCCAAAGATAACCAAAAAGGTCCAGAAGTAGTGTAAAAGTCCAAGTAAATGTCCAAATGTTGTACGAAATTTTTTGTGTAATGTTTAGAAGTACAAAAGAAGTCCAAAATCCATGAAAATGATGAAGGCACTCATTAACGGTGCTTGAGAGCTTCAATCCCGTATAACAAAGTGTAGGAAGAGTGTGAATGAGCCAACCCCATTAAATGCCAAGCTTGGGGGCTTTTATAGGTAAGTTTTGGGATAAACAACCCGAATTTTGTAACCCTATGGGATGAAAAATTCACATCCTAAAAACAAAGTGGAAAACCAAAACTGCGCTTAAAAATCACATTCCTCAATCCAAAAATCTCGAATTCCTGAAATTGGGTGAAAACATGTGTTGTGCAACAAAAAAACGTCGATCAACATGGTAAAATCGACTGCCAAGAAGATCTGCCACTTTCCAATTTCGATTCTTAAAAAGCAGTGGAAAACGCGTATTGATCAAGTAAAAATTCTCTGATCCGCCCTTGCCAAATCCACTTGGCAAATGCCAAGTTCGAATCCATTCCAGGTGATCAAATTTCGTATCAGAATATCACCGTGTAGAGCCGGGAGAAATTTGGATTCCATCGTGGTTCCCACCCC
The DNA here is from genome assembly GCA_030737875.1 of Allium sativum. Taxonomy (NCBI): domain Eukaryota; kingdom Viridiplantae; phylum Streptophyta; class Magnoliopsida; order Asparagales; family Amaryllidaceae; genus Allium; species Allium sativum. Next base: position 278,773,426 of record CM060911.1, read on the forward strand.
TATTTCCTATGCCAGATTTCGAACCCTTGTTCTGCCATTATTTCAAATCCCCAGTCGAACACGAAGAACGTGTATTCGGGGCAGAGTTGTGCACAGGGATTTCGTATCCCTCTTGGGATACGAAATCTAGGATTCGAAATCTCGTGCCATACCAAATTCCCAAAGCGTGATCGGGCCGATGTAGAGCCATGGATTTTGCCATTTTCCCTGTGTCGATCATGATATTTTTTTGTGCCAAATCAGATGATCGACCACCTTTCCAGATGTAATCAACCAAGTACGAACACCAGGAAAATGATGATTTTCACGTGTCGATCTCCTGTTTTTGAACATACCAAACCAGAATTTTACCAACTGCCAGATTTTGATGTCGTGAGTCGCGTAAGCCATTTTTCATGATCTTGCCATGCCGATCCGTTGTTATTTTTGAGTGAGTGAAGCACTATTTTACCGAAACCCATATATTTTTCCACGACGAGTTTTTCCACGTGATCGGACCGACACGCTCATGCATTTTGAGTTGATCAGGCCGAGTCGATCACGTATTTTTACCATGCCAGTTTTTCCAAGTCACTAACCACAATTTCGCGAATAGACGCTATTTCCAACCTTTTTCCGAACACGTCGCGACTTCAACCTAATCAGTGTATTTTCTGATGACGTTCTCGAAGCTTGAGTGCGTTACTAACCAGAATCGTGACGTGTGATAGCTTTGACCGAAAAGCATGTCAAAATCTATTAATTTACTAAATGGTTTTATTATCAAAATTGATTAACTAAAGGAAATCAATTGAGATTACCAAACTCGTTTAGTTAATAGTTATTTGCTAATTCAAATATTTAAATAACCATTAATTGGAATTCAAATGATAGATTCCAAAAATGAAATTGTTTATATACTTAAAATTAATTAAATATTTAAAAATTCCAAAAATTTCAGGTTGATACAACTAATTTTTTTAAGGGTGTGTTTGTCTTAGGTCCCTAATAAGTTTGGAAATTAGGCACACGTCTGGTCCTAAACTTATTATAAATTACATCCCTACTTCTCGAGAATTCATTAAAAGAAAATATCATGAAAATTCATAATTAAATAAAACAACTAATCATCATTAAATTTAGGTATTAAAACCACCGAAAAATAACTCAAAAATCAAAAATACAAAAAAAAGCAAGTTTATGCATCAAAAGATGCACCTATTTGTAAACAGTTGCATATATTCATGCATATATTTCAGTGTTGCATCAAACTGTAGTATAAATGCATAAATGGATGCAGCTAAACAATATTATATGCATCTTTTTATGCATATATTCAAATCCGGCCTTTTTTTCAAACATTCACAGTTTTCAGACATTGTTGCACACATTTATGCACTATACAGAATAAATGCATACATTCATGCACATATTCAGAAGCCTTCATCCCCTTTAACTTTGTTGCATACATGTATGCATATATACAGAATAATTGCATACATGTACGCAACTATTCATAACACATGCATCTCAGTGCAACTTTATATGCGTACATGTATGCAACTATTGGTAATCGTTGCATACATGTATGCATACATTCATCCAGATTTTCAATAAAAAACACTGGATGAATCTATGCATACATGTATGCAACTATTTGTAATAGTTGCATACATGTGTGCAACTTTTTTTTTTCGAGATCATCTCGGTTTATTTGCAGATTTTTGATTTTTTTTATATTACAGCGCACAAATTCCTTCAGAAAACACGGAAGTCCAAAAAGAAGGACCCACTTCGAAATTGAAACTTACCCTAGATTCCATTTGTAATTCAATTATTTTTAAGGAAGTACGACTTATTTTCACTTTTTTTAATACTATTTGAGAATCCGTTCTAACATAATCTGCAATATTCTCTATAATTCAGAATTAGTTTTTGTGTATTTGCTTGATTATTTTTTGAAATAATACTCCGGAAATTATTTTGTTTAAGATATTCTACTTTTATCCATTTAGCCCATAAAGATTCTTCATTAAAAAAAATCTCCAACACAATTTTAAATGGTTTGTAAACCTGAAAATTTTCATATTTCTTAATGTCATGCCACCCTCTTTTCATACCTACAGACTTTAACCCATTTTAACTTTCCAAAAACGTCGTCTCCAAAGAAAATCAACACATCTTTTATTTAATTTTCTAACTGATGTTGCATGTATATAATAAGCTTTTAATCAGTACAACAATATATGACACATAACGGTTTTAATAAGTTCCGATTTACCTGTAATAGATGACAACTTTCTTGACCAAAATTTCATTTTTTCGCAGCCCTTTATCTACCAAAATTGAGAAATTGCTATCTTTGATTTGCTTGATAGATAAAGGCAGACCAAGGTACTTAATTGACAAATTACCCTTTGTAATATGTAGAATCTATGGGACCACTTTTCTACTTCTACCATGTTTAATGAAGTATGACTTACTTTTTATTTTGAATTCATTAATCTACAAAACTACATCCTTATATAAACACCTAAATATATCTAAATAGAATGTGCATTAGAACTTTTTAGCCTTAACAGATAATATCAAATCATCAGCATATATCAAATGAGTAATAGTACGTTGAAATTTATTGATAGGAATCATAGGATTAGTAATACCCTTAATAGTTTCCATCTCCATTTTTATAGAGAAGAGTTCTATAATCATCATAAAATATAAAGAGATAAATGGTCTTCTTATCATGTACCTTTGTTGCTTTTGATAAAAGTCTGTGGCTTAACTTGTATTAAAGTAGAGAAAGTTGGGATATTTATTGTTGAGATATTCAGAATGAGTTAATTAGGAATGATATTAATAATTGAGTTAATGTTGGAAATAAAGACAAATAAATACTTTACCTTATATTCGGTATTGTATTAAGTGTGATTTATATTGGGTATTATTCAATTAGGCCAAATATTCCCTAGAATATGCTGTACTAGATTATTCCTCTCTTATATATAAGTAGAAGGATCTCTCTTGTAATGGACAACACAAATTAATAAAATGTAGTCTGCAATTGTTCATTGCTCTTCTCTCTCTTCTCTCTGATCTCAATTCTTTCATGGTATCAGAGCGGGTCAAAGGAAGGAGAGGTATATATATATATATATATTAAAAAAAAAAGGGGGAGTCGGCAGTCCCTAAAGCCAGTGCAGCACCGTCGTGTGAAATCTTCAAAGCAAGCTGTCCCTCCGTTGAAGCCAATCACTGCTCCGATCTGAAGCCAATCACTGCGCCAACCTAAAACCATCAAAACCAAACCAAAACCAAACCAAAACCAAAAAATCAAAACCCAAAACCAAAAACCATTGAGTGTGGTCCACTTTAAAAACCATTGAGTGTGGTCCACTTTAAAAACCATCAAAACCAAACCAAAACCAAAAACCATTGAGTGTGGTCCACTTTAAAAACCATTGAGTGTGGTCCACTTTAAAAACCATCAAAACCAAACCAAAACCAAACCAAAACCAAAACCAAAACCAAAACCAAAAATCAAAACCCAAAACCAAAAACCATTGAGTGTGGTCCACTTTAAAAACCATGAATATTGAGTGTGGTCCAATTTAAAAACCATTATTGAGTGTGGTCCACTTTAAAAACCATTGAGTGGTTGGACCACTTTAAAAACCAATGAGTGGTTGGTCCACTTTAAAAACCATTTGTTAAAAGTGAAGAGTTGCTGATGGCGTATGGAAATTTGAAGCTGACTGTCATTTTGTTCGTGATGCAATCCAAGGTGCAATCCAAGATGGGCATTTGTGATCCGCATGCTCCATCTTGAGGGGGGGTGTTGAGATATTCAGAATGAGTTAATTAGGAATGCTATTAATAATTGAGTTAATGTTGGAAATAAAGACAAATAAATACTTTACCTTATATTCGGTATTGTATTAAGTGTGATTTATATTGGGTATTATTCAATTAGGCCAAATATTCCCTAGAATATGCTGTACTAGATTATTCCTCTCTTATATATAAGTAGAAGGATCTCTCTTGTAATGGACAACACAAATTAATAAAATGTAGTCTGCAATTGTTCATTATACACTATACATTAATCACAAAATTTGTTTAGAGAACTCATATTTAACATTATATGATGTAAAAAACTTTTTGTCAACCATGTCATAAGCTTTTTGTAAGTTAGTTTTCATACATACATTATCACTAAGTTGACTGTTAAAATTTCAAACTATTTCATGTGCTAGTAAATAATTTCATAAATCAATCTATTAGGAATAAAAGCACTTAGATTTCCAAAAACTAAAAAAGCAGAAAATGCTTTATTCTATCTTTAATTGTAGTTGCAGAAATTTGGTAAATGAAGTTACAACAAGATATAATAACTAACAGTCCAAAGGTTTTTGTTTTTAGGAATTAATGTAATTAAGGTATAATTTTAAGATTTTTAAAAGATTGTGTTCATTAAAGGACTTTTCAATAACATTAATTAATTGACTTTTGATTATATCTGTATAAGCATTATACAACTTTGCATTAAAACCATCAAAGCCAAATTTTTTGTTATTCCCAATCTTGAAAACAATATATTTAATTTCCTTTTCCATTATAGAGCAAATAAAATTTCCTCTGCTACAAAATTAACTATAGTTTTGAAAAATATCTCTGGAAAGATAATTTCTAGATTTTCTGCATTATGAAGCTTATCAAAATAAGTTATTGTAATTTCATTATAATAACTAGTAAGATAATTTCATTATATTGTTAAGATTGAACCTACTACAAATTTTAGTATGAATTCTTATATGTATAGTCATCACCTTGAATGAGCCAATCCATTTTCCCTTTCTGTTTTAAGTTTGAAGTTTTTATATATAATTCCTTAGAGAAACAACTTTGGTCAGAGGAAAATTCTTTAACACTTCCTATATCTTTTGGATTCTTATTAGAAGTTAAAATTTTACTAGACAAAATTAGTAACAACAGGAAAATATCGTCAAGAAAAAAGTGAAGGATTTTTTAGCTGTAAGGACAACCCTCTAGAACTTTATTCCAAAGGAAAAAGCTAATTATCACACAACCTGTTCTTCTCCTTCTTCGATCTCGTCAACAACTTCACTCTTCCTCCTCCAACCATGAAATTCCATGCCATCAACCCTACAGACCTTAGCGACTTTGGACTAACTTCCGAGTATTCTTGTTCTTAAATTTATAAATTTCAATAAACCCAAAAATATGGTAAATATGTGTTGCAATGGCTACTAATCTCAATTTTGACCAATAGGAAATGACCAGAAACTATCACGATGCTGGATACATTAAAACAACTCCATCCATACAAAAATTAAACGCTTCGACGCATTCAAGATGAAACATGCATCAATCATGCCCTAACTTTTTATTCCTATTGCCTTCACCAACAACTACTAGGGGAAGATGAACAATGGTTATATTATCTGAACCGTTCGATGATCATCGGACATCAATAAAAGTATTTACTGTCAAACATTAATTTTAATATTTTTTGTATCATTTTTCTTAGTAATCTCATCATTAGAATTTGGTTTTCAGTTTTATAGCATATACGGTATCATAGTTTAGCTAACAGCTTTTAGATATCGCTTTATAATGTTTATGGTATCTGACTTTAGCTATCAGTTTTACAGCATATATGGTATTAGTTTTTAGATACCAATTTTTAGTTATTGACAACAATCTTTAGTATCAGTTTTGAGTTAATAGTTAATTAAACATTATTTTTAAATTATTGTTTGCAGTTTTTAACCTTTTGCTATGGGTATAGTTTCTCTAGAAAATGTAGATAACTGGAAATGATGTTGCTGCTGACATGTATGAATTTGAATAAACACATTCTTAAATCTGTGAAACCAATGGTGCGGATACTATGAATTTATTAAAGGATAAGACTTTTGATAATTGGAATGATTTGCTCATAAAATGGAAAGGATGATTTGCATATTTTATAAATAAGCAAAACAGATGTTGTACGTGAAATCAATATAATCACAATAAGCATTATTGTCATGATTCTAAGAATATATATACTTATTGAGATTTATACTTAGTTGTATATGTGGTAGGATAATTTTATGTAAATGAACTTGGTTATATAACTATATTGGTTTAGTACATATTACTATGTACGGTTATTTTCTCTTTGTAATTTAAAAACCACCCTACATATACACGGGAATTGTTCCTGGATGGCCTCCCCTTCTCATTGAAATTCTTCATCGATCCCCTGCCAGGACTCCTAGCTTTAAAGTGCCACCGAATACCCAAGCATATGGAATTCTACCCTCTCCTAGAACTAGCAGCATGACATTAGCTACTTCGCTTTCCAAAAGTTTACCCAATGAGTGAATTCCTAGCTGTATGGAATGTGAGAGGTGCTCATAACCCTCTTAAGCTTGACCAAATTGTAAATATCATAAATCAATATAATCTCCACCTTTTTGTTATTCCTGAAACTAAATTAAATCGACATCTATCTTTTACTTCTGCGTCTTACATCAAACCAACCTGGACTGTCTCCCATAATTTAGATCATGCTGAATATGGTCGTATTCTCGTCATTCATAATCCCTCCTTCCTAGATCTTCGCATTGACTTTGCTAATAGACAACTCATACACTTCCATGTAACTAGCCTAGCAAATCATTCCACCTCCTATCTAACCATCATTTATGCAGACAATTCTGTTGCTGTTAGGCAATCTCATTTTGACCTTCTTTCTCTTTCAGGAAGAATTCCCATCCTTGGATTGTTTTAGGTGATTTTTATTCTATCCTATCCTTCAATTAGGGCTGTAAATTTTGTTCGAATGTCCGACGTCCGTTCGTGTCCGTGACCGAAATACGTCCGTCCGAATCCGTCCGATTTTCATTTAGGACACGAGTTAGGACAACAAAATTTGTACGAGAAAAAAATCATGTCCGGTCCGAGCTCGTCCGAATTCGTCCGAATTACTTGTAATTCGACATATAGTTGAGAGAAAATCTAGTAAAATGTACAAAATGTGATATAAATAGCCATGTCCGACCGAGTCCGATCGGTCCGAACATGTCCGTGTCCGACCGATTTTATTTAGGACACGAATTAGGACAACGAAATTTGTCCGAGAATTTTTTTGGTCCGGTCCGTGTTCGGTCCGATTTGTTTTAGGACAGAAACTGAACACACCTCCGTCCGGTCCGGTCCGACCGATTTACACCCCTACCTTCAATGACAAGTGCGCCGGGGGTTGGGGGGGGAGGCTACTACCAGGGGATATTGAGCCTCTTAATTCTGCAATTTTTCATGTTAGTCTCATTTTTGTTAATTCTTTCGGGGCACAATACTCGTGGAATAACCATAGTAGAAGTGGAGTGCGAACATTCACTAACATTGATCACACTTTTTGCAATTTCAAAGCTCTCAAAACATGGCCTAATCTCCACGCCAATTTACCTAATCCAATCCTATCCGACCACTGCCTGATGATCCTGTCCTATGGTCCATCTATGAGAAGAGAGCAATCTAGTTTTAAATTTTTTAACTCATGGATTGATGATCCTAAGTATTCTTCAAAAAATTACACTTCCTGGTCTCCTCCTTTTTCTGGTAATCCGATGTTTATTTTTCACAAGAAGCTTAGAGAAACCAAAAATGCACTAAGGGTTTGGGCTTGCTTGAAGTTTGGAGCTGGCTCGAAACTTTCTGATAGCTTGAAAATAATTTTGAATCAGGCCCAGAATAATCTTCTCAATTATCCAACTGATCCTGCTCTTGCATGTAAGGAGAACAGAATTTTTGGAGAGCTGAATGCGGCGCTGGAAATTGAGGCGGGCATGAAGAAACATCAATCTACTTTAAAATGGAAGCAAGAGGGGGATAGGAATACCATCTTTTACCATGCCGTTGTTAAAGCAAAACATGCTAGGGATCACATTCATAACATAGCTAATGAGAATGGTAATTTTTTTGATACGCCGAAAACTATTGATACTGCGCTTTTAAATTACTTCATTGGTCTACTTGGAAATAGCAACAACTTCATCCCAAACTTAGTGCGAATTGATGGTGTCAACCTTCCTTTCCTCTCTGCATTACAATCTGATCAACTAATCGCCAAGTTTACAGATGCTGAAATCAAATTGGCGCTTTTTTCCATGAACAAAAAATCTTGTAGAGGACCAGATGGTTTTAATGTTAGTTTCTTTCTATCTTCCTTGGACATTATTACTGCAGATTTTTATAAGGCAATACACAATTTTTTCGACAAATTCAAGCTGCTAACTGAAGTTAATGCCATGAACCTCGTCTTGATTCCAAAAACCAAGAATGCTTCCAATGTTTCTTCATTTAGACCCATATCGTGCTGTAATGTAACTTATAAGTGTATTTCAAAGATATTATCCAATCGACTGTCGTGTGTTCTACCTACTCTTATATCCCGAAACCAGTCAGCTTTCCTGCCGGGCAGAAATATACTTGATAATATTCTTCTGCACATGAACTAATCAGGGGATACATTAATCAAAGTGAAACTCCATTGGTAATGCTGAAGTTGGATTTAAGAAAAGCATACGATAGCATACAATGGCCATAGTCAGAATTATGGTGCGAATGAATTTTCCAACGGTTTTTGTAGCTTGGCTTTATATTTGCATATCCACCCCAACTTTCTCGTTTGTTTACAATCGTAAAACTTCTGGCTATTTTAAGAGCAAACATGGTATATGTCAGGGTGATCCGATATCTTCTTACATCTTCATCCTTGTTATGGAGCTACTTACTTCAATGTTCAAGGAAAAATTTGATAACAGGTTGATTCGCTATCATCCGAAATGTAAGCATATTGGAATATCTACTTTGCTTTTTGCGGATGATATAATGGTATTCAGTAAATCGAGTGACATGTCACTTATTAATATACTTGAAGCGCTAAGTAACTTTCATGCTATGACCGGTTTAAAGTTAAACTCGTCCAAGTCGCAAGTTATGTTCGTGGGTATTACGAATGATAATTCAGCGAGGTTATGTGATTTTCTAGGCATGCAAATTCTTGAAAAAGGATCCTCCTATCTTGGACTGCCTTTATGCACCTCGAGAACTTGCCGCTTTATAACGGAATTATTGGTTCTCTTTCAAACTAGGAAAATCGATTTCTTACGCAAGCGGGGCGTCTAATTCTTATTAAAAGCATCGGGTTTTCCATGTTTGTGTACTGGGCAAGAGCATTTATTCTTCCATAGAGGCTTATTGCTATGATAACATCGGCACTTCTTCGTTTTCTATGGACTGGCAGCGCACATGGGAGGAAACCAATTGCATGCGCTTTCAGCAAGATGCAGTTGCCTAGGACTAAGGGTGGGCTAGGCTTGATTTCAATACGGTATTGGAACATTGCTCCAGTGGGTTCTCATTTTAATAGTTTTATTACATGCACTGAAAGTTTATGGGTAACATGGTGTTGGCGATATTATGTGAGAAATGAGAAATTTTGGACGATGGAGATCCCCACGACTTGTAGTTGGGTTTGGCGATGTATTTTATCATCAAGAGATAAATTCTTACCATGCATACAATACAATATTTCACCGCGATGCCTGGTATCTTTTTGGGACGAGCCTGGGATATCTAAAGGAGTGAACTGTCTAAAATTTTGGGGTATTGCTTTATGATGCAGTCAGGAATAAATAGAAATGCAAAGATTACAAATTTCTTGGCAACTGGTAAAGTGGTGCTGCCTTTTACTTCTGACTTTCATGCACGTTCTATATGTGATGAGCTGATTAAAGATATTGCATACTCGGCTGACGGTAGGATTTCGTGGAATGGTGCACCGCACAGTGTTAAGAAGGTGTACTTAATGCTTATTAATTATGATTCATTGTCGATGTGTCCTTGGGCGAAAATCGTATGCAGTGCGGCCGCAATACTGAAATAAAACTACATGCTATGGAAAGTTATCAATGATGCTATTTTAACAAAACATAACCTAAATGCGATGGGCATGACTGTGAATAGAACTTGCGTGCTATGTGATAATGCAGAGGGGAATCTTGGTCACTTGTATTTTGAATGTGTTGTTTCATTAGCACTCTGGAGAAATTTGTTGGACTTGTTTGGCATTGATTTACATCCGGAAACTACTCAAGCACAATGGCACTGCATTCTCTTGTCAACTAGATGGAGAAAGGAAGATCACATTCTCTTCATTCTTTGCATGAAAAAGGTTGTGAGAATGATTTGGGAAGAACGTAACTTGAGAGTTTTTGAGCTGAAAAGTAATGTAGTAAATGTATTGTGGGGGCACTTGGAACTCCTAATTAGGAGAGACTTGTCTTCTTCGCTTTATAAGTTTGATGCGTCCTTTTCAGTTTTTTGGCTCAACCTTTTGTTGTAATTTGTTTTTTTTTCATGTTTGTGTGATGTTGTATCTCCAGTGTGTTGCACAATGCTACTGCATTGTGTTTTCTGTATGTTTCCTTTTCTCTTTTAATAAACGTGGTAAAGGTCCAATTTAACCCCGCTTATCTTGCAAAAAAAACGTGGTTGTTTATTATCACTTCTAGATATTCAACATGTGTTGAGAATATGCAGATTGCATAAGAAATGATAGGTTATTATTTTTTATGTTGGTCAAGTTATTCGAAAATATCTATAGTGTAGCGTCAGTTTTTAGTACAACTTGTTTCAGTTTCAAGCATATAAAATTTTAGTATCGGTTTGTGCACGATATTAGTATCAGTTTCGGGTATTATATAATGACCCATATTTTATGTATCACATAATCGTAAAATAATTATATTTAATTCCGTTGTATTCGTATCATTATCAAATTTTAATATGTTGTTTATGGAAACGAGAGACATATCCATGATTTTCACCAAATTTATTTGTGATTATTTTTCCCTTAGATTTACTGTTTTAGACGTAACTTTTGATGGAGGTCGAATCAAGTGCTAAAATCGGTCTCAATATCAGAATTATGGTTGAAAATTCCATAGAGCGGTCACAATACGGATTTGGTTCAGCAGTTCGGGTAAAATCACCATTTTACGTTTCACTTATGCTAAGTAGACTAATTAGCCGCTAATGGGATGATTAGCAAGGCCATCAGGCTAATCACCTGTGATTATAAATAAGGGAATTTGGGGGGAGAATTAGAGTTTCACTTCTCATTCAAGCATTAGGTCATTGTCCATGATTTTCCGGATGCAATATAAACCCTAGTTCCTTCATATATTTATTTTAAATCACATCGGAAGGCAAGATCTACATCCGGGAAGATTGGATTTTGGTTTTGCATCAAATCGAGTGTTTCTTCATTGTCTCTTCGCTGTCCAGATTTAATTTCTTTAGTAATTCATTGGATCTAGTCTTTGGTGAGTGATAAATATCTCTCACACGGATATATGGGCAATATGTCTTAATTTAGGATTATTTTGCAACATGCATGCTAATATCACCTAAAATCTTATTGCTTATGTTAATTTCATTATTGGAAACCTTAAAGCAATCTGATTTGATCATATAAACTAGTAATTTGTTAAAACAATCATGCTTAATGTCCACTTAGATCCTAATTATGCTAGATCCATGACTTTTATGCCATATTTCATATATGTTCATATTTGTACGATTGATCATGATTGAAATTGTCTAAATTGATGTCTGATTTGGTGAATTGTATGACTTCAGTTGATTTGGTCATTTAGAATTTCATATCGTAAGCTTAGAATTGATAAATAGAGAAAATCGAATGTTCAGATGATCGGATTAAGATGAAACTTGGCGGAGGAGTCTTGGATGCTGCCGGGACGATGCACCGAAAATTTCATCATGAAAAAAATCTAAGTATATGGATCGGCGTCGATCTATACAAGTCATGTAAAAATTTTAAGGTGATTTGGATGGGTCGGAGGATATTCGCACGAATTCACATTGATGGATCGACAAAGGAATTCATCGAGAAGGAGTCGTGCTTCGAAGTTAGATCGGAGGTAAGTACTCCAGGAGGGAGTGCGCCACCCAACAATTAAGCCAAAATTTGGCTAAGTGGGTGGATCAGTATCGATACATAGCCAATGGACTGATACCGATCCATCAGGGGTGATAATTTGGGGTCGCGACTTTAAGGACGTGAAGCACTGGCCTTCTAGAGTTTGCTAATGGTATTGAATTGTGAGGAACTTCTATGTGATGGAACTAGTCGTCAACAGGGCGTTATTTATACAATTTTGAATTCATGGCAGGGGTAGTCGAAGTTGAATGGATGAGAACTGATCGTAGGACAATGCAGCGAGACGATGAATAGAATCGAGTGGGACTCGAGTTTGTAAGACAGTGTATTGACTCAAGTGGGGTTTGAGTATGAGAGATAATGGATTAATTCAAGTGAGATTCAAACTAAAGGACAGAGTCATCAAGGATGGCTTGGAAATTAGAAGTGCCAAGGAATTGTTGAATGGTGAAGGTTCTAGTGGGCTCAAAGCAGGTGTATCATGGGAATGTATATTAGGATCTGAGAGATCGAGTACCATGGATCGCTTGGGGAGTGATCTAGTTGTTTCGAGGAGGCGAACGTACGTAGACGTACAAATGTCTGACTAGAACCATGGTTCCATCAGACCTTGGTAGATGGTAACGCCCAGTCAATCGATATCAACGCATTCAAGGCTTTAGTTGGTGTAGCTAGGTTATTGCTTATCATAGATGATACAGTTGATTTATGTGTTCTCTTCCATTTTTCTCTAGGCAAGGTATCACCGTAGGACATTAAAGAGAAGCGGGATTGGGAACCCTATTCTGACTTATAATATTCTGTGTGTTTGTGTAGCATATTATAATGAGATTATTATGTGCTAACTCTTTGGATTTAAGGACGGTTCAGGTGAGACTTGAACTGTCTATTATCATATTATTCTAAGTAACCATTGGTAGTTATTTTATCGCTTACTAAGACTATTGGTCGGCTCAAAATTTTATGTTTGCTCTTATTACCATGGGCTACTCATTGATGGTGTCGATGAGTAGGCTGAGCAGCAAGTTACATGTTTTGTGGTGTTGATGTTGTACGATGACAAGAAGGAGGTCGGCATGCTATTTTCTTATATCTTATTACTATTCTGTTGTTTTGTTAAAAGAGTCCGAGGGATGTAGTGAGGCATGTTGTGTTTAGATATTCACATTATGGGATGTATTGTACTTGAGATTTTTTGGTTTTTAAGATGAGACTTTAAACTTTTCTATGCTTCATTACTATATCCTATTGTATATTTTATTATTATATGTTATCCATGCATTGTGAGCTATACGATATGTTTTGTCTTTGGGTTATTTTCATTGATGATTGTCCCATATCAGCTAGCATTTAGATTAATGTAGGAGGTATGTGAACGGTCATCACATTTGGTATTAGAGCTTTGGTTAATCGATTTCACCCAAAGTTTGCGAACGTAAAAGTGTATGAGAGACATATTTATAATTTCTAATGGATGATTACTATATATAATACATAGTATAGATGTTTAGTAAGCACTTGAGCACCATTTTGGCCTTTCTCTAGTGTTGACAAATCATTCTTGTTTCCAAGTAAGAATGATTCATCGAACTTTGAGACACGCTGATAGGGATGAGTTTGTTACTGGAGGGGTAAGCGATGTAGCCAGTCGGGAGCTACAGCTGCAACGCCCAATTATCCCGCTATATTCGAGCCCATGATGGAGGCGATCATGAGAAGGATGCCCACTCTATAATCTGTAGTAGAGTGTGTTTCTCCTATGTATGCAGGCACCTAGGGTTGTTGATTTCAATAAGCTCTGCAAGAATTATACTTCTCTGGGTGGCAAGCCGTTTGTTGGTACGGAACCTGCTATAGAGAGTTAGACTTGGTTGGATATCTGTGTTCACATCTTCGAGGATTTGGTGATTGAAAATGCAACAAAGAGGATGCTAGCATTGAGGCAGCTTAAAGGGTGGGCGATGGATTGGTGGAATTCCAATACTCTTGAGATTCCAGAGGAGAAGATCACTTGTGATCAATTTAGAACTAAGTTCGAAGAGAAGTTCATTTGTACGGTTCATAAGTCGATACTCTTTAATAGGTTTGTTGAGATGAGGCAAGATAGAAGGCCAATCACTGAGTAAGCAATAGATTCTGAGGCCTTGTCGAAGTGGCTCATTTGTATATTGAGACTCCGAATCAGAAGAATTAAAAGTTTATTATGAGTTTGGACAAGTGCCTTGGAAAGCAGCTAGTGGATCATATTGATGATCCATATGAGAAGTTAGTTTAGAAAGCTTTAAGTAAGGAGATTCTATTTTCGAATAAGGACGAGGTTGTTGTTGAAAGTAAGAAGGAGTTGAAGCCGCATCAGGGTGGTGGAAATAAGAAAAAGTGGAACGTCAAAAAGAAACAAAAACAACAAAGGGAAAATGATCAGAAGAAACCTAAGGGTGAGGTTCCCTTCTTTAACTATCATGAGAAGGGCTATTATTCCAAGGATTGTAAGGTTCTAAAGGTGGAAAGGAAGTGTCTCAACTGTGATAAGCCTGGACGTTTGAGGGAGAACTGGCTAGAACCATCGAGAGATAAGCAGGCTGTAAGTGCATTTGCGTTGGATGTTGTGTCATCTTCCTCGAGAGGTACGACGAAGGGGAAGGGTGTTGTGGTGCAAGGCAAGCTTTTGGTTCGAGGTGTTTCAGTTCGAATTTTGTTTGATACTGGAGCATCGCATTCTTTTATCTATAATGAGCTTGTTTGAAAGTTAGTTTTAAAACCTGAGCTTGTTGATAGACCATTAATTGTAATTAACCCAGTAGGGGTTCCTCTAGTCTTTGCATGCTTTGTCATAGTCTAGTTTTGCCAAGTCATGGTTGCTTTTTTATATGTGATTGTTTTGAACTTCGCTGGGTTTGGGATTATTGTGGGTATGGCTGGCTCAAGAGGTAGGTGGCTATAGTGGATTGCGAGAGGCTTGAGGTAATGATCGGGAAAGTGGAGGGGTAAACGTCTGTGATACACTGCTTGCGAGAGGACGGGGTCTTGGTCATCTTTTTATTTCGCTTGCGATTCCGTGGAAGGATTGCTATCAGTGTTAATCATTTGAGAATTTTCTGATATATTTAACGAGGTCAAAGGACTTCCACTACAATTGGAAATTGAGTTTCATATTGATTTAGTGGATGGATCCAGACCTATAGTCATGCCTCATAAGTGAATGGCTCCAAGGGAACAGTGAGAGTTAGAAATGCAAGTTGGCGACCTTCTGGAAAAGGATTTGTTTGAAGAAGCATCTAAGGATGGGGCGCACCAGTAGTGTTTGCAACCAAGGCTAGTGGATCGTTACGATTGTGTGTAGATTATCATGATCTTAATAAGGTGACCAAGAAAAACAAGTACCCATTGCCGACAATCATTGACTTATTTGACTAGCTTCACGAAACAAGGTGTTCTCCCAAATGAATTTGGCCAATTGATCTCTGCTAAGGATATTGTGCCGAAGATTGGTTTTAGGACACATCCAAATTTCATAAGGGGACGATGATGCCATTTGGATTGACTAATGTACCAACATATTTTGTGGATCTTGTGAATCGAGTTTCCAGGGATCAGTTGAACAAATTCATGCCTGTGTTCATATATGATATATTGGTTCATTCCAGGACTGAGGAAGAACACAAGATGCAGTTAAGGATTATTTTAAAAATCTTGCGAAAACATCAACTGAGAGCTAAGTTTTCAAAGTGTCGCTTCTAGAAGGAAGAAGTAAGATTCTTAGATCATGTCGTATCGGGACAAGGAACAATGGTGATACCACTAAGGCGGCAATAATCTAGAATTGGGATCGACCCAAGAATGCGACAGATGTTAGGAGTTTATTCGTTTAGTTGTATGTTACCGACTATTTAGCAAGGATTTATCGAAGATAGTTGCGCCATTAACCGGATTAATAAAGAAGAATCAGGCCTTCGCATAGGACGCGAAGTCTAAGCGTGCTTTAGGAATCTTAAAAGACAGATTAACGGGTGCTCATGTGTTAGTTATTCTGAGTGGGAAAAACGAGATGGCTCCTTATACCGATGCATGTGGTACTGGACTTGGAACAAGGCCAATGCAAAAGGAAAGAGTTATGGATTACGCAAGTTGAAAACTGTGTACGAAAGAAATTACCTAACTCAGGATTTGGAGTTAGCAATGTTAGTGTTTGCTTTAAAGATTTGGAGGCATTATTTGTTAGGAGTTAGGTTTGAGTTGTTCAGGGATCATATCAATGAAGTACCTTATGTTGGATCTATATTAACCCAGGAGGGGGGGGGGGTGAATAGGGCTTATCGGATATTTAAACAATCTCAGAATAATAAAAAATGCAGAAAAAGAAAATCACACACAGAAGTTACCCAGCTTCGGCAAACCCCGCCAACTGCTTCATTCCTAAGTTTTTTTTACTAAATATTTAAAACAAATCCCGCTTACAAACCCCTGTAAACTCGCAATCCCTGCTCTTGTCCTAATCCTACGCTCAAAATCCTAGACTGATCTTTATACTTAAGATAAGATTTTTCCCAGAATACAGAGCAGTAACCTGTAAACCCTTGTTTGGAAGTAAACTAGTAAACCTATAGATTGTTTCCAAAATTAAAATAACAAAAAAGAAACAATAAAACCCTAGAATACAAAGTTTTTGAATGAAAAAGATTGGCCCTTTTCTTTCTTTATTTCTTTGACAAGCTTAGTTTTTATATTTTATTTGACGTAAAATAAACTCAGTAAAATTATTAAATTGATTTATAAGATTTGTTTTGGAAATTTTAAAAATTCGATTCTTAAAATCATCGCATAGCCCTTAAAAAGTGAATTTTTGCTAGGAAGCTCAGAATTCGACAAAATAATTTTTTTTGGATTCATAATGAAAAATCATTGTTGAGTTCCAAAATGCACGTCTAACAGAGTCAGTGTGTGGCCATGCAAAGCAGAACCATTTGTTCAAAAATAGGCAGTCATTTTACAAAGGAACATCATTGAGACGATCTCAGAATTCGATTCCGTTTTTTTATGGATTTGTGTCTCCAATAATGGTTAAATCCAGAAGGCCATAATTTTTGGAGTTAGCGTGTGTGCGTGCAAGAAGAAAAGGTATGCTAAAATCGCATTTTTGAAGCTAATTTGAGCAATTTTACAAAGGAACAATAATGAGACGACCTCGGAATTCGACGAAACTTTTTTTATTGAATATGTAACGTCGAATAATGGTAAAATTCCAAATTTCATGATTTTCAGAATCAATATGTGACCGGGCGTGATTTTTAAAATGAAAAACAGATAATATTTTGACTTTAAAAATTCGATGTTTGTGCATACAGACTAGGAATTTGAAGAAACCAGTTTTGTTGTGTCCGTAATGTCAGAGAGTAGTTGCGTGTTAATTTTCATTGGAAACTAAATCCGTATGTGATCATACGAATTTTTGAACGATGAAAACAAGCAACAATAAAATAAAATAAATAGGATAATCAAATAAAAATATATATAACCCTCATATATAATATCATTTTCATTTCCTAAACCTAATCATTATTCCCCTTTCTTCAGTATTCTTCACGTTGCCTCTTTCTTGCTTCCAACGTGAAGAACTAAGCTTCTTCCATTTTTAAAAATACACACAAGCCTCCTAAAATCACGAAACAAAATCCGTTGAGATCCTTGTGAGGAGAGCATCATTCTCACCTAGGTATTGTTAGGTTCGGCAACATTTTTGCTTGCCCAAATTTTTGTAGCATGTGACATTTGGTTTTAGGGTTGTGATTCACTGGAGATTCAAGCTTCAATTCATGTTCTAGCTATTGTTTTTGGAATGAGCATGGAGATTAAAGCTTGTATGCGAAGTTTTGTGAAATTCAGTGCTTAAAGTTGTCGAGGTCTACTAAGAGGCAACATATAAAACGCTGATGACGCATTTTTCTTGGGAGGTTTAGGCAGGTTGTGTTGGTGATGGTTGTGGAGAGATTTAGATGAGAAGAATGATGGTGTTAATGGTCTGGATTTTAATGAAGTAATGAGGGAGAGGGAGGAGCTTCAACACAGCGGCAATGAGGCCTGTAAATGAGCAGGTCAGCGTGCTTTTTAATTGGAGAAGGATTAGAGAAAAGGGAGATTAGTTTAAGGGTAATTAATATCTTTATTATATTGTTAATGACATATATATATATATATGTATCCAAACTTGAAAAATGCATAACTTTCTCATAGAACTTGGAATTCAGCGAAACAAGATCCATTGGAGCCGTATCGATGAGAGCTTCGCAATGAAATGATTTGGAGCTTGTCTCAATTTTTGGTGGAGGAAAACGTCAGATTTGATCAATCGAACGTTTACGATATTTAGCGACAAACCAATCAAGGTAAGAACTTTCTCACTCACTATAATACTTGTACAGTTATTTATTTTATAACTGCATATATGAACTGCTAGTATTGATTTTTATCAGTTTTAAATTATCACAAAAGTTGTACGGTGCCTGTTAGCTCACATTCGCTGTTGTTTGAAAACCATGGACGATTTATTTGATTGTATTGTGTTGTGATTGTGATGTGAAATGTAGTAAATAAAATATACATGTGCGATGTGAATAAAATATACATATGAGATGTGAATAATATATATATGCGTTGTGAATGAAATATGTATATGAGATGTGAATAAGATATATATATATATATATGCGATGTGAATAAAATATATATATATGCGATGTGAAAAAAAGCGATGTGAATAATATATATATATATATATATATGCAATGTGAATAATATATATATATATAATATGAATAAATTATACGTATGAGATGTGAATAAAATATATATATGCGATGTGAAAAAACATGTATATGCGATGTGAATAAAATATATATACGATATGTGAATAAAATATATATATGAGATGTCAATAATATATATACATATATATATATATATATGCGATGTGAAAAAAAAATGAGATCGAATAAAATATACAGGAAAAAATTGTGAAGGACAATTGTCCAAAAGGACAAGGGGCAAAAAACTTGTCCAAAAGGATAAGTTTTAGTGCAAAATGGAAAAATATGGGACCCCCCTGAAATTCACCATTTGCACTAAAACTTGTCCTTTTGGGCAAGTTTTTTGTTGGTTGTCCTTTTGGACAAATAATTTGGTGAGTTTGTCCTTGTGGGAAAAATCCCCTAAAATAAATATATGCGATGTGAAAAAAATTATATATGAGATGTGAATAAATTATATATATATATGAGATGTGAATAAAATGTATATGCAATATATAAAATGGTCATGATATGGAAAAAATATTTGTTTGCTAAAAATATTATTTTTAGCTTATATACGAGATACATAAAATGTTCATGTAATGAAATGAATATTTGTTCGCTAAAAATATAATTTTTAAAATATATGCGCACGGTATAAAATTGTCATGTAATGGAAATAATTATTTGTTTGTTAATAAAATAATTTTTAATATGTATATGAACTATATAAAATTGTCATGTAATGGAATATTCAAATTTGATTAAAAATTGAAAAGGAAGTTAAAATCGTTTTAAAATGAATTTATAAAAGATTTATGAAATACGTTTTGAATGGAAATCAACAATATATATATTATATATATTTAATGGCTTGAATAGAACGCGCCTCGCAGCGACCATTCGCGAATTTCAACCATTAACTTCAAATGGACGTAACGGGAGATTCGGCCGTCGGATTCTCCTAAAACCGAAACCATTGGGTTTGTATCAAAAAAAGATTTCCAGTGAATATAAGAGATTTGAAATCTAACAGTCAGATTTTATGATATGTCCAAATCAATTTCAGAAATTGTCGCTATGGATGCAGTTCGATGGCCGTAATTGGAAATCACTGTAAGGGCCTTAATAAAATTATTAGAAATAGGAAAAAATTATGCAAAATCATAATTACTGATTTGAAAAGATTTGGATCGAAAATTCTAGTTTTGAAAATATAAAAATATATTTGTATCGAAATGAACTAGTTAATAACTAGATTAATAATCCAATGTTTATAAATAAATAAATTGGATTGAAAATGGTTTTAAAATAACCAGAATTTTCCAAGAATAAATTGGAATGGATTTGAGTGGAAATAATCTTCGAAATATTTCGATATTGGATTCCGTTTTTATACGAATATTGCTGAGGAATTTGCAAGATGTAGATGTCTTTATTCCCAATATGACATCTGTTGGTTTCAGAACTTGATGTTGAATATAAGTCGATATTATTTCTATTCAGAGTCTTGTATTTAATATCAGATTGAATTTTGGGTTTATCGTGAATTGTATTTTAAATGACATTTGTTCTTTAACCCAATTAAAAGCAGGATTAATTTCCAGAAAGTTGAATTTTCATTAAATAATGATTTTTGAGATTAAAACTAAGTAGAGTTTTAATAAATCTTAATTGGATTGGAATGAACAAATGGTGGTTAAATTTACCAAAACATGAGATGTGGTATAAACCAAATATACTTGGTTGTTGATACTGATTGTGATTGATTGACTGTTTGGATTGTGCTTGACCAGTTTTTGAGCAAAATATGCTTTTACATTTAACATTGGGTTGGGTAGAAATATTTG
Source organism: Allium sativum (assembly GCA_030737875.1). Lineage (NCBI taxonomy): Eukaryota > Viridiplantae > Streptophyta > Magnoliopsida > Asparagales > Amaryllidaceae > Allium > Allium sativum. The sequence goes on from CM060911.1 coordinate 278,794,077, forward strand.
TATGCTAACATCTTGTGAACACATCATGATTTGACTACGAGATGTTTAGCGATGTTGTTGAGTTCATTTCAAATTTAATGAATGATTTTGAAATGATATTTTCTTAAGTGAAAAAAATGTATTCCCGATTTTGTATAGAGAATGTTTTGTAAAGATGTTTTATGAAACAGAAAGGATTTCGAGAGCTTAACACGATGTTTCTAAAATGATTTAGAAATGTATTATGGTTTTACATTGTAGTTCAACATGTAACCGATTAGTTGCTATTGATGATGTATCTGTTCGATGGCGGAGAATTTATTCTCTTGCTTAACACCCTTCTTTGAGACGTACGAGCTCAATGGTTAGGTGATTAATAGTGACTGATCATATGTGTGAATTGCTGATGTAAATTATTATATTTTGTAAAGTACTTCTGATTATTATGTTGTGAAATGATTTTCCCTACTTCTGGATATAAAAATGATTTAGTATGCGGCTAAAGATTCTGCTAACCCGGACGACTAAAAGTGTGGGTGAGATAACCGTGTAGTCGTCGAGGGCATGGGATTGTGCATCGTCAGTGTGGCCTGCTACATCGTGGGAGGTGCACATTTATATATCGAGTTGGTAAGGTACTATCCTTTTCCTTGTCTAAAGGGAGCCTGATATTTGGTTGCATACTTGTTTCTATGTATTGTGATGTTTTGGAATTCATATTTCCAAAGATTTTGGTTTGAGATCCCGAAGTGAAATCTACTTTGATATAAAAGCTAAATATGTATTTCAAATGATTTGAAATAAGAAATCAGGAAATAAAGTCCAAAGGAATAATTTCTGCAAAGTGAATTGGATTTAGAAAAACCTAAATTTGGGGATTACGCCTAAATGGGTTGATTGGAAAATTGTATGTTGTATGATGCATTGTAGATCCATATATCTATTATTGGTTATTGGTTAGGCGCTGATATTCATGGGGTTAAACCCGTTCCGTGTTATACGGCATGGTCCCGTGATTTATCCAATTTTAAGTAAAAAAATTAATAACTGTTTTGAGTTCTCACACCAGTCCCATGACTGACCTGGAGTTTATTGTTTTCACCTAAACTCTAGGTGCCCATATTTTCCACACAGGCAGCTAGTATTTGTAGTTTTGCAGATTATTTCATTTAGCAGGATTCTGGATCGAAGCTTAAAGCTGTGTCCAGAGCATTGATAGTTTTTCGATGTGTTAGTTTATTTGTTTTCGCAGCATTGTATTACATTTATTGTAAATTTATTTTTCGCTGTATTATTTTCGATACTCGAATATTCTGTACTCTGGTGTAACATTATTATGATGTTTATAAAAGTCTTCTGTTGTTTGGTCTGATGTGTTATGCACCCATAGTTAGCGTATCCACCTTTTTGTTTGATTTAAGTCAGTTTAACGATCGATTTGGATCGACCGAGAGGGAGGGTCACTACATATGGTATCAGAGCTTTGGTTAACTCAAATCTTTGGGGTGCAACTCAGTATAACAGAATAAAAGTCTCATTAGAGATTGTATTAGTAATATCCTATGAAAGAAAACTCATTAGAGATAGGATCAGTAGTATCCTAGAATGAGAAACTCGTTAGATATGGGGTTAGAAATTCCCTAGAATGAGTTGAGAGTGACAAGTTTATAATTAACGTATTTTTGATTATATGTATAATCCGATTTTAGAAAATATATTTTTTAATATATAAAAGTAATATATATTTGAAAAGCTAACCACCTAATTGATTGCTGGTTGTGTTGTGTGATTATTAGTTTAACTAATAAAAATCTTGAAATAATGAAGCCAAAATGAAAGGTAAATTAAGCCAAACCAAATCAAATTTTGAACTGAATTGAAAATTGGTTGGAACTGCGTACATATACATGTATATTTGTGTAAACAGGTCATAACATGGAAGCTAAGAAGAGGAATAAAATTGTATGCTCGACAAATAGGTACATATTTACTGTATTTATTGGGTTTTGATGATTTTATAAGCCGATTGGCAAGGCGCTTGGCTTTTTCTTTTTCTATTTGATTGATGAGGGCCCTATGAGGCAAGTTGTGGTTTTACCGATCAGCCCGTACAAAGGAGGTTATGGCGAAATTTTTCGAAAATTTAGGATGTTAGCCAAATTTTTGAGAAATTTGAAAATTCTTATAAACTGAAAAGTTGAAGAATGAAAGCCAGAATGAAAGGTGAGTTGGTTAGTTAAACAACTTTCTGCTCCATTCTTTGTTTAGGATGAAAAGATTTTAAGTGAGGGAGATTGTAACAACCCGTATTTTCAGATAGGGGTGGGCATAAACCGCACCATTAAACAGAAACCGCCCGACCCAAACCGATGAAACGTGCGGAAAACTGCTCCGCGTTATCTCTCTAAACCTAATATACAAAACCGACCCGAACCATTTTGTTATGGTCCGGTTGCGGTTTGAGGGTTGAAACTGATCGTATTAGACCAGACTGGATCACCTTGTATAAAAAAATATCAATAACTCAATTAGTCAATTGTGTGACAGATCAGGTTCTGTTCCGGGCATTGCCTTTCATTTCTAGTTCTGGCAATGCACAAATATTACCAAATCTACACTCTACAGCCCAGTACTCTAAAGCCCAATCCTACCACCAACCTTAAATTAATTCATCTTTATTTGCACCTCAAGAGCCCACTTACTTACAGACTTTCACTTTAAAGTTTATACGTCGGTGCCTACCTTGCAAAGTTCATTTCTTTTAATTTACTTTTTTCAGCAGCTTAACCTAATTCGTCGCTTCATCCCTAATTCGCCGCTTCTTCTCTAGTTTTCTGCTTCTTTTCCTTTTCAAGTATGAACGAGGTAGGTTTTGTTTAATTTCTACTAATTTGCTGCTTCGTTCCCTGATTTCCTTGTTTAATTTCCCTAATTTGATGCTTCAAATCCTTGTTTAATTTCCCGCTTCGTTTCCTTGTTTAATTTCCCTAATTTGTTGGTTCGTTCTCTAATTTGCTGCTTCACTTCTTTACCTATGGTGCGTATTACTTACAGTAATTTATTTAGTGCATACAGTAATTTACTAATTTATGTAGCTCTTACAGTCATGGACCCTTGGACCTCATGGTAGTGTAGTCGTTTGTGCTTAGTGCTTAGTTGCTTACAGTAGTTAATTTAGCGCTTACGGTAATTAATTTAGCTGCAGTCATGATACTATAGTCATTAGTGCTTACAGCAATTGATTTTTATATTTGGTAGCTAGTATTAATTATGCATGAATTATTTTGGTGTAGAGTATGGAAGGAGCACATGATTCACTGATCGAAAATGCATCTACCACAAACATACCATCTTAAGAGATACCATTACAAGGTCTGGTTGCTACTGAAGTTCAACCTGCTGCAGCTTCACTCCCGTTTGACAATGAAAGAAAGAACAAATCAGAAGTTTGGACTCACTTTAAAAAAGTTCAAAAATTCAGATGGCAAAGAGGTTTCTCCCACACAAGAAAAATGCAACTACTACCAAAAAGTTTATCAGTCTAATGCAAAGATCGGGACATCTTCCATGAGGACACACATGCTTTATCAATGTAAGAAATGTCCTATTTATGTAACAAATAAACGACAATTTTTTATAGCTTTTGATCCACTAGAAAATGGTGCAAAGGTTGTTTGTATTGAGTATAATAAGGATATTAGCAGACTTTATTGTGTTAGGATGATAATTCGAGATAAGTTTCCTTTTAATTTTATTGAGGGACAAGGATACATCGAGTTTATGATAGTAACACAGCCTAAGTTTAGTATACCGTCCCGTAGGACAATTGCAAGAGGGGTTTGGGAATTATATTTGGAGGAGAAAAATAAGCTTAAATCTGCTTTGCTAAATAACTCACAGCGAGTTTCTTTAACCACCGACACTTGGACATCAACACAAAATGTCAACTATATGGTACTCACTGCCCACTTTATTGATGATAGTTGGACATTACACAAGAGAATCCTTAACCTTGTTTTCGTTGCAAGTTATAAGGGTAAAACAATTGGCAAGTTAATAGAAAATTGTTTGATTGGATGAGACGACCCGAAATCCCGTTCTGACGGGAACAAGGGTTATCTTTGGAATATAACACAGAAACAGATAATAGCAGAACAGAATTAAATAAATACACCAGATAATGAACAACAAAATATACTGGATAAAAGTAATCATCAGAGTTACACAGTATACAGGATCTTACTTAGTACAAATACAGTTCAGCTATACATAAATGTCTACAGCGGAAATAAACAAAATATGTACAATAGGAGCTGAACAGCATAAAAGGAAATAAATGATAGAATCCATCTTCAGCTCCAGCTATCCAGAAAAAGAACCAGCTAAACCTGAATACAAGGCTGCCCGTGTAGAAAAAAGGGGGCACCCGAGTTTGAAAGTGAAACAAACTACGAGTCAGACATGGGACTGGTATGAGAAATCCACTCAACACATATATAATTGGCTAATCACAGGACCACGCCACTTTCGTGGAACGGGTTTACTCCATTGGATTGCCAGTGCTTTAAAACAAATCTTTCTTTTAAACATCGCTATGCTTTTTATAAAAATGAAGCCATTATAAGACTCAGTTCCCATCACACAATGCAACACAAACCGGAGGATAGAGTTTTTACCTTATAACGGCCAAAATATGCTTGATACGAATAAAACAAAGGCATTTGATATTATTGCTAGTGTTTATATGTTTTGAAAACAATTTCATATCATAACTATCAATCATAGGCGACATGAGCGTCCCATGCCACTATGTCGCCAAATATATATACAATCGAAACCGCATCGTCACGTATTTGGAAATTGGATTTCCGTCATGAACCAAGGCAAAAGATAGTCCTTACCGAATTCGTGACTCTCTAGCCCGAGCCACTGGCAAGCGCGCAGGCAAGCCTTGGAGTGACAGGGCCGGTCCACCGATGTGGATTATTATGCCTGAACAATACGTTTCCCCGCCCTTTGGGGCGTAAACGAGCCAACGAATGACTCCATCGGACCCGGATCGTCCGATCAAACCGAGGCGCCTCGCAAAAGCAACAACCACATAGGTGAAAAGTATATAAATGTCAGGGCTGGTAGGTCACTGACACCACCCTAGCTAGAAAGAAACGCATGTCCTCCCTGAGGTCCTTCTCCCGTTTTAGGTTCATACCGGGGTGTGAGGCTCGCGAATTCACGTTATACACAAAGCTACGCCACACAGGCGGTGCTTTGATCATCACCACAAGACTTTGCTTTTCAACAGAAGTCCTGATCACTGCATCTTAGCATGCCACACAGGCAATTCATGCCATGCTACTGATGTCCATCGATACACAACCTCTGAGCTCGTGCGTTTCAGAGAAGGGCGTTAAGCGAAAGAATAAATTCTCCGCCGCCAAACAGATGTATATTTAACAGAAATCAATCAACACAGAATAAACTCCAATGTCAGACACACAGTCCATTTACAAGTCCGTTCTGGGTCTGAACGAAACCGGAGGCACTAAATACCTCGCAAACCCTTCGATCACCACGTACGTCTGGACGATCACCACTCATTATCCATATTTCGGGATGCCTCCCAATCAGGACCTCGGTTACCATCCAAACGAGGTGAAGATCTCCAGTCTTCGACCGTCGTCTTCATCTTCGAATTTCAATCGTCGGTCAATTATTTGAAATGAGAATTAACTCGGCCTTTTCAAATAATTCACGTATATTTAGAATTTCAAATCAATTTATTTCAATGGTTAAATTATTCGACAACACCAATATTGTTCTTTAATGTAATTTTCACACCAAACACATTCAACCATCAAATACAACATAAATCGAGCAAATTCAGTTTATTTCCACTCCATATTGTTTATGGTACTTTATAATGATTTATCGCTATTTTTATTTATTTTAAAATAGCCCATTTATTCAAAACGACGCTTCGGGCCATAACGCGGCCGTGGCGCTGTTTTTCTTCAGATTTGATTTACACATATATGAAAATCTAACCGTTGGATCTTCACAAAATTTACATCATTAGAAAGGTCTTTTCAAAACGAATCCAACGGTTCCAGTTTCGGGAAAATCCGACGGTCGGATCTCCCGGTACCATCGTTTGAATTTTCGATTTCAAATTACGAACTGCAGCGTCGTTATTCGATTAAATATATAATTACATTTAAATATATATATAAATATAATCGCTTCTGGCGCTGTTTTTCTTCAGATTTGAATTAAACATTCCAGACAATCCAACCGTTGGATTTTTGCAAGGTTGGTGCCGTTGGGAAGATATTTCCAAGGCGAACCCGACGGTTGAGGTTTCGGGAAAATCCAATGGTCGGATTTCCCGCACTAGTTGTTTGAAATCACGGTTTCAAAATACGAACTGCACGGCCTCGTTTCGTTTTAATTTTATTTATATTTATATATTTATATAAATATAGTTCGTTCAATGATTTCAATATCGTTTTCACTTCAAATATTTCACTAACGCCTTAAATTTTTGGAAAATTTCGCCATAACCTCCCCTGCACCGGGAGCATCGGGAAATCGCAAATAGCTTTCCCGGTCCTTCTAATCTCAAAAAGAAAAAGAAAAAGCCAAGCGGCTAGCCAACAGGCTCATAAAATCATCACCCAAACAAAGCAGTAAATGTGTACCTATTTGTCGGGAACAAAATTTTATTCCTCTTCTCTAGCCCCTTTGCTATAACCTGTTCAATGAATATGCATGTACATATATATACGGTTCTTATCATTTATCATTTTCTATTCAACTTCATATTTGATTTCTATTTGGTTTAAAAACAACATTCATTCAAATGTTACATACATAGGTGCAAATCATTTCATTAGCTAATTAATGAATATTTCAACTCATATATGTTTATTTTGAACAAGTGGCTATTTTTAACACTTCACATTTCAACGATTCATGCATAAAATAAAAATGTGATTTTTATTGTAAAACAATTCATTTCAAAACCCTATTTTTCTATATAGTTCATATAGGTGACAAAATAGGATTTTATATATATAGATAAAAGGTGATTTTTATTATCAAACAATTTATTTCAAAATATGAATACCATTCAACACATGAATTTCTAATCAACGAATGAATATCAATTCAACACATGAATGTTTTCTATGGTTTTTATATATAGATAAAAGGTGATTTTTATTATCAAACAATTAATTTCAAAATATGAATACCATTCAACACATGAATTTCTAATCAACGAATGAATATCAATTCAACACATGAATGTTTTCTATTCAATGAATAAATATAGTTTAAGCATATGAAAATAATTCAAACACACGAATATTATTCAAAATTTCGGCAGCATAACGGCAGGGTAGTTAAAACCGGGACCGTCCCTAGTACGGCTCCTCGCTCTACCTTAAAACCTCGCGGTTTTTGACAATGGGAATCATGCATCTAGTTCGCACGCAGGCGGCATGTATATATTTATTTCATTTCCACAAACTAATCCTATGTGGTTTCAACCAAATATTTCTCAACCACAAACGGGTATTTTTCAACCACAATCAATCAATATCAACCACAAACAATCATTCGCTATCAATCAATTCTCACAACAACTTCAACCAATAAATATCGTCCATGGTTTGTGGACGAGGGGCGTATATATATATTTATATAGCAATTCACTTTTATTTCAACACATATATATATATAGTAAAAGAAATTGAAGAGTGAGAAATTCTCACAACAACTTCAACCAATAAATATCGTTCATGGTTTGTGGACGAGGGGCGTATATATATATATATATATATATATATATATATATATATATATATATATATATATATATATATATATAGCAATTCACTTTTATTTCAACACACATATATATAGTAAAAGAAATTGAAGAGTGAGAAATTCTCACAAATAGCTATCCAACTTCACGACACTTCCTTTAGAAATCTTCGCCAATCTCGCCTTTTGTCGCTTTCGTTGCCCGTATTCTCTACATATGTAAAAATCGAATTTTTACTATGTTATTCAATATATAAAAATCGAATTTTGACTTCGCTATTCAATATATAAAGATCATATTTTAAAAATAAAGATTATATTTTTAATATTCCTATGATGTAAAAATTATATTTTTATTGCTTTAAAAATATAAGAATCATATCTTACTTCTTCTACTTAATAAAAATTCCATCTTTTCTATTTTAAAAATATGATCTTTACTATCCAAGTTCAAATCTTTTTCTATTTAAAGTTCAAATATTTTTCTATTTAAAATTCAAATCTTTCTCTATTTAAAGTTCAAATCTTTTTCTATTTAAAATTCAAATCTTTTTCTATTTAAAATTCAAATCTTTTTCTATTTAAAATCTTAAAATTAAAATCAGTTTTAAACCATTTTAAAAATTAGTTTTTCCTTTTAAAATCAGATTTTAACCCGTAAAAAAATCAGTTTTAACCTGTAAAAAAAACCAGTATTAACCTTTAAAAAAAACAGTATTAACCTTTAAAAAAAAACAGTATTTCAGAATTAAAATAAAAAATAAAAATAAAATAAAATACTTACTTTAACCTGCGAAGAAGGGGGGGGGGGAAGAAGACGTCGGCGGCAGGAGGCGGAGCAGGCGAAGCGGAGGGTGGAGCGAGGCACGGCGGGCTTGGGTCGTGGCGTCGCGATGCTTCAGGGGGCTCGCGAATTGGGCAGGGAGGGTTTGGGTGCGTCGAGGTGGAGAGGATCGGGATCGGAGGGTGGAGCGGGGCACGGCGGTCGTGGGCGGTCTTCGGTGGTGGCGTCGCCGTCGATAGTTTTAGGGTTTTTTTTTTATTTCGAATCGGCAGAAAGAAAGTGAGGAGAGAGAGAGAGAAAAAAGGGTTTATATAAATTATTATTATTATTAAATTTCTATTTAAAAGTTGACTTTTTATTCGAAGTCGAAATGGGGCCCACCGACTGTCGTCCATAGAGTTTTACCCCCATTCCGGGCACAATGGGATATGTATCGCAAGCTGATTTGATCGTTACAATCAGTTTTCGTTGAATTTAAAGTGCAATTCGTTATATATTCAATTTAAACGCACATTTCAATTTAGTGGGGCCACATACGAACTCGAAAAATTCTAGAAAAATATTTTCTAGCTTCGTATTGACGATACGGTCCTAACAAAACTAGTTTCGTCGAATTCTGAGACCGTTTGGAAAATGGCCAATTTCCAGTCGATTAAAATCAACGGAAACTGGTCAAACGCGTTTTCCTTTGTCACGCTCACATATTGATTCGAAAAATTATGAAATTTGAAACCTAGCAATAACTTCACATCCCGGACCCAACAAAAGTGGTTTCGTCGAAATCCGAGGTCGTATGCAAAATGTCCATTCTTAGGGGCCTGAATTCCATAACGACTATTCAGAATTTTCAACTGGACATATCTTTTGATTCCCGCTATGAAATTTCGATTTGTCGGATTCGTTAGAAAGATATTCACTAACAGATTCAAATATTTTTGGTTTCACTAAAATCCGGATTGTTTTGCACCCGGCACAGCCCGACAAAGTTTGAATTCAATTTTCGAAACTACAGTGCCATTTCAGGCCTTGTTTATAATTATAATTAATTATATTCGTTTTCAATTGTCGATTCAAACTCATTTTTCATCGCCATTATCTAAAATATTTATTTTAAATATTTAAAATTCATTATTTTAGCCAATTTTAATTTTTTAAATTGGTTCAGATTTTCTGGGTCGTTACAATCTCCCCCACTTAAAACTTTTCGTCCCCGAAAAGGAACAAAGTCGAAAGTGGTTTGATAAATCTACAATCCCACAATACAACAACCAATTTGTTTTTAACCTTTCTAAAATATTCTGATCAAATCCTATATTCCTTCAAAAATCATTCAGAGTATAGAATAAATAGTGCACATCCATAGGAAGAAAATTGCAATAGAATAGAGAATTAAATGGTAGTGCAAAGTAGGGTAAATGTACCTGGCACCGGAGTCAATCAGAGATATCCACTCGGCATCTAGGATAAGCTTTCTGAATGCTCTCCTCAGTTTCCCAAGTACAATCTCGCGGATCTCCACTCCATTGCACTTTGACTAAGTGAACCTTCTTGTTCCCCAGCTCTTTGGTTTCTTTGCCGATAATCTTTAGCGGCTCACGTCTCACGGCCAATTCTGGAGTAATTTCAATATCCTGCTGAGCTGCTTCTTCCACGATCAAGTCTGGATCATGAACGTGCTTTCGAAGTTGAGATATATGAAATACATCATGAACTCCAGGCAACCAATCAGGAAGTTTGACCCTATAAGCGAGAGTTCCAATCCGTTCCAGAATAGGAAACGGACCAATGAATTTGGGTGCCAACTTTCCAGTTTTACCGAACCGGATAACTCCTCTCATCGGCGATACTTTCAAATATACATAGTCGCCAACCTCAAAGGATATATCTCTTCTTCTTCTATCGGCATAGCTCTTTTTCGGCTTTGAGCGGCGAGTAATCGCTTCTTAATAAAATCGACTTTGTCGGCAGCTTCTCGAATCATATCGGGACCCAACACAAGTCTATTTCCTGGCTCGACCCAACAAGCAGGAGATCGGCAAGGTCTACCATATAATGCTTCGAATGGCGACATTGTCAGGCTCGCCTGGTAGCTGTTGTTATAAGAGAATTCAGCCAAATGCAGATGGTCTTCCCATGATCCACCGAAATCTAGAACACAAGCCCGCAATAGATCTTCTAAAATGTGATTCACCCTCTCAGTCTGACCGTCTGTCTGAGGATGATAAGCGGTGCTCAAGTTTAACTTCGTTCCCAGCTCGACTTGAAATGCCTCCCAGAATTTACTAGTGAATATTGTATCTCTATAACTGACTATACTGAGTGGCACTCCATGTAGTCTAACTATTTCCCTGAAGTATATCTGCGCCAGACTCTGAGCAGTTCTATTTGATTTGACATGTATGAAATGGGCGGTCTTCGTGAAGCGATCTACGATCACCCAAATACTGTCATTTCCTTTTCTGGTTCTGGGCAGACCATCGATGAAGTCCATAGAAATATGTTCCCACTTCCAGCCAGGAACTTCCAGTGGTTGTAATAATCCAGCCAATTTCTGCTGGTCGCTTTTGACTAGCTGGCAAGTAGGGCATCGACTAACATATATCGAGATGTCTCTTTTTAACGACTTCCACCAGAATGTGCGTTTGATATCGTTATACATTTTATTCACACCTGGATGGATACTGAGCTTAGATTTGTGACATTCATCCAGTACATCCCTTCTGAGTTCAGGAATATCTGGAACGCAAATTCGCCCTTCTAACCTCAGAATCCCTTCGCTGTCTAGCTGGAAATCCGAAGCATTGCATTCACGAATTCGCTGACTTATTCCTTTGATAAATTGGTCCTCTTCTTGGAGAGCCAATATCTTATCAATCAACGAAGTCGCAATGATAAAACTGGCGATCATCTCATTCTTCCGACTCAGCGCATCAGCCACGACATTGGCTTTCCCTGAAGTATATATAATTTCAAAGTCATATGCTGCAAGAAACTCCAGCCAACGTTGCTGCCTTAGATTTAGGTCTTTCTGAGTGAATAGATACTTTAATGACTGATGATCTGTAAATAGTTCAAATCTCTCACCCAGAAGATAGTGTCTCCAGATTTTCAAAGCGAACACGATAGCCAATAACTCAAGATCATGAGTTACGTAGTTCTTCTCGTGTGGCTTCAGTTGACGACTAGCATAAGCTATCACTTGGCCTCTTTGCATTAACACTGCGCCAAGGCCTTCTCTAGAAGCATCAGTCCAGACTTTTAAATCCTGGTTGCCATCGATGATGGTTAACACTGGAGCTGTGGTTAATCTCAACTTCAGCTCTTCGAAAGCCTCCTCACTTTCTGGGGTCCATTTGAATTTAGAGTGCTTCTTCGTAAGCTTTGTTAAATGACCAGATATCTTCGAAAAGTTTTTAACGAACTTCCGATAATAGCTAGCCAATCCGAGAAAACTGCGGACTTCAGTGGGGGTACTGGGCTGTTTCCAATTCTGAATGGCTGTGATTTTGCTTGGGTCCACAACAATTCCTTCTTTCAATACAACATGGCCCAGAAATTTTACTTCATCTTGCCAGAATATACATTTGGAAAACTTTGCTTTCAATACATTCCTTCTGAGAATTTCCAGAACCTGTTCCAAATGCTTTTCATGTTCGGCCTTTGATTTAGAGAAGATTAGAATATCATCAATAAAAACCAGAACAAATTTATTCAATACTCCCCTGAACACTCTATTCATCAGATCGACGAAGTAAGCTGGAGCGTTACATAAGCCGAACGGCATTACTAACCACTCGTAGAATAAGTCGGGGCCTCTGAACGCTGTCATTGGAACACACTCTTCGGCAATTCGAAGTTAATGGAAACCTGTAGCTAGGTCCATTCGTGAAAATACTTGTGCGCCATTTAATCGATCCAACAAATCATCTATTCGCGGCAATGGATATTTGTTCTTTATTGTCTGTTTGTTCAGATCACGATAATCCACACATAGACGTAGAGTACCGTCAGATTTTGGGACAAATACCACTGCTGCACCCCAATCAGAGAAACTAGGCCTTATCAGACCTTTCCATACCAGCTGCCTTGTTTGATTGTCTAATTCCTCCTTCTCTTTCAAGGACATTCTTCGAATAGCGTGAACTACCGGCCTTGCATTGGGAATTAAAGAAATCTTGAAATCTATTTCTCTCTGCGGAGGTAAGCGAACAACTTCTTCAAACACATCCGCATAGTTCTTGACGACAGGAATGTCTTTGATGAGGTCAGGAATATTTTCTGAGGCTTCTGGGGTATTTTCTATTTGAGCTGGTGAAACATCCAAAGCTGCCCAGAAATCCTTTCTATTTGACGTTGGGCCTTCACAAGGTATGGTTATATAATTTCCCAATTGTGCTTTTGCCTTTACAACTCTCTCGGCGCATCTAACCTCCGCTTCATATTTGGTTAGCCAATCCAATCCCAGAATAAGATCGAATTCATTAAAATTCATGACGATAGAGATAATAGGGAATTTATAGCAAGAAAAAGAGACAGGTACTGCACAGATCCAACTGAGATTGATGGAACCCCCAACTGGATTTTGGACAGTCATGGGCTCTTTGAGCTTTTTCAAATTCAAATCCAACTTCTTGACTGCGCTCTTTGCAATAAAGCTTCGTGACGCGCCTGTGTCAAACAGTACTTTAACTGGAATGTTTTTGACATTGAGCGTGCCTTCTAAAACATCAGATCTTTCCTGAATATCTGAGGGTGCTGAGGCTTCTGCTACTTCATTTACTTGAACCGTTTTGGTCTTTTTCAACATCCAACAGTCTCTCTTTATATGACCAGCCTTATGACAAAGATTGCACTCCCGGGTCACTGGAAACTTATTCTTGGATTTAGATTCATCCCTTTTTGGTTTCTTTAGAGATCGGCAACTTATCGAGAGATGTCCTTGCTTATTGCAATTTGAGCATACAGTTGTCGTTACTGGTTTCTTCTCGGATTTGGCCCTTTTTCTCTTGGCACTGGCCTTCTTACTGATCTCAGACATTGTACTTGCCTCAGGATAATCAGTTTCCGACTTTGCTTTGTCACTAGAACTGACTTCTTCTTCATCTCGCAACATGCCTTTCCTGTCGAGATCTTCGTACTGATAGGCCATGTATATCATTTCAGAAAAAGGAAGCTTCACATGCCCCAATACTTTATTCTGGTATTTCCTTTGAAGCCCATTGATAAATCTCAAATTCTTCCTCTTCAGATTTTGAATTAGATGAGGAGCAAAGTGAGAAAGTTTATTGAATTTCTTATGATATTCTGGGATTGTCATGTCTCCTTGTATTAGATAAGAAAATTCGTCACATAATCTCTCAGTTGCTTCGGGAGGAGTAAATCTTTCTAAGAAAATCACTTTGAATCTGTCCCAGGTGATATCACCTTCTGGATTATCTTTAATAATTGAATCCCACCAAAACAAAGCTTCTTCTTTGAGTGCCCAAGACGCCAGTAATCTTTTCTGATCGTCTCTCAGCTTTAAACCCTCAAAGATCTTCTCTGCAGAACGAATCCAAGCTTGTGTTTCCATAATGGACTCCTTGCCTAAGAATGGCGATCCACCAAGATTTCGAAATCTCTTGAATAGAACTTCTATATCGGATTCTGGCTGCGGGAGCACAACTGGCTCATTAGCTAGTCGAGCCATATGATTACTTCTTCTGTTCCTGTCACTCATTTTCTAGTACTTCTGCAAATGGCAGATCAAGTGTCAGGTCACAGAAAAGGTATTTTAAAAATATAGAAACACATACTTTAATGTAAATGTGGCTACTGGGGTGTAATTTCATTCTGCTTTACTCATACTAGGATATTATTGATCCTATCTGTATAGAGTTACCCATCCTAGAACACTACTGGTTCTATTTCTGACGAGTTCGTTCGAATGTTATATTCCATAACTAAGCTTAACCAAAGCTTTGATACCACGTTGAGACGACCCGAAATCCCGTTCTGACGGAAACAAGGGTTATCTTTGGAATATAACACAGAAACAGATAATAGCAGAACAGAATTAAATAAATACACCAGATAATGAACAACAAAATATACTGGATAAAAGTAATCATCAGAGTTACACAGTATACAGGATCTTACTTAGTACAAATACAGTTCAGCTATACATAAATGTCTACAGCGGAAATAAACAAAATATGTACAATAGGAGCTGAACAGCATAAAAGGAAATAAATGATAGAATCCATCTTCAGCTCCAGCTATCCAGAAAAAGAACCAGCTAAACCTGAATACAAGGCTGCCCGTGTAGAAAAAAGGGGGCACCCGAGTTTGAAAGTGAAACAAACTACGAGTCAGTCATGGGACTGGTATGAGAAATCCACTCAACACATATATAATTGGCTAATCACAGGACCACGCCACTTTCGTGGAACGGGTTTACTCCATTGGATTGCCAGTGCTTTAAAACAAATCTTTCTTTTAAACATCGCTATGCTTTTTATAAAAATGAAGCCATTATAAGACTCAGTTCCCATCACACAATGCAACGCAAACCGGAGGATAGAGTTTTTACCTTATAACGGCCAAAATATGCTTGATACGAATAAAACAAAGACATTTGATATTATTGCTAGTGTTTATATGTTTTGAAAACAATTTCATATCATAACTATCAATCATAGGCGACATGAGCGTCCCATGCCACTATGTCGCCAAATATATATACAATCGAAACCGCATCGTCACGTATTTGGAAATTGGATTTCCGTCATGAACCAAGGCAAAAGATAGTCCTTACCGAATTCGTGACTCTCTAGCCCGAGCCACTGGCAAGCGCGCAGGCAAGCCTTGGAGCGACCGGGCCGGTCCACCGATGTGGATTATTATGCCTGAACAATACGTTTCCCCGCCCTTTGGGGCGTAAACGAGCCAACGAATGACTCCATCGGACCCAGATCGTCCGATCAAACCGAGGCGCCTCGCAAAAGCAACAACCACATAGGTGAAAAGTATATAAATGTCAGGGCTGGTAAGTCACTGACACCACCCTAGCTAGAAAGAAACGCATGTCCTCCCTGAGGTCCTTCTCCCGTTTTAGGTTCATACCGGGGTGTGAGGCTCGCGAATTCACGTTATACACAAAGCTACGCCACACAGGCGGTGCTTTGATCATCACCACAAGACTTTGCTTTTCAACAGAAGTCCTGATCACTGCATCTTAGCATGCCACACAGGCAATTCATGCCATGCGACTGATGTCCATCGATACACAACCTCTGAGCTCGTGCGTTTCAGAGAAGGGCGTTAAGCGAAAGAATAAATTCTCCGCCGCCAAACAGATGTATATTTAACAGAAATCAATCAACACAGAATAAACTCCAATGTCAGACACACAGTCCATTTACAAGTCCGTTCTGGGTCTGAACGAAACCGGAGGCACTAAATACCTCGCAAACCCTTCGATCACCACGTACGTCTAGACGATCACCACTCATTATCCATATTTCGGGATGCCTCCCAATCAGGACCTCGGTTACCATCCAAACGAGGTGAAGATCTCCGGTCTTCGACCGTCGTCTTCATCTTCGAATTTCAATCGTCGGTCAATTATTTGAAATGAGAATTAACTCGGCCTTTTCAAATAATTCACGTATATTTAGAATTTCAAATCAATTTATTTCAATGGTTAAATTATTCGACAACACCAATATTGTTCTTTAATGTAATTTTCACACCAAACACATTCAACCATCAAATACAACATAAATCGAGCAAATTCAGTTTATTTCCACTCCATATTGTTTATGGTACTTTATAATGATTTATCGCTATTTTTATTTATTTTAAAATAGCCCATTTATTCAAAACGACGCTTCGGGCCATAACGCGGCCGTGGCGCTGTTTTTCTTCAGATTTGATTTACACATATATGAAAATCTAACCGTTGGATCTTCACAAAATTTACATCATTAGAAAGGTCTTTTCAAAACGAATCCAACGGTTCCAGTTTCGGGAAAATCCGACGGTCGGATCTCCCGGTACCATCGTTTGAATTTTCGATTTCAAATTACGAACTGCAGCGTCGTTATTCGATTAAATATATAATTATATTTATATATATATATAAATATAATCGCTTCTGGCGCTGTTTTTCTTCAGATTTGAATTAAACATTCCAGACAATCCAACCGTTGGATTTTTGCAAGGTTGGTGCCGTTGGGAAGATATTTCCAAGGCGAACCCGACGGTTGAGGTTTCGGGAAAATCCAATGGTCGGATTTCCCGCACTAGTTGTTTGAAATCACGGTTTCAAAATACGAACTGCACGGCCTCGTTTCGTTTTAATTTTATTTATATTTATATATTTATATAAATATAGTTCGTTCAATGATTTCAATATCGTTTTCACTTCAAATATTTCACTAACGCCTTAAATTTTTGGAAAATTTCGCCATAACCTCCCCTGCACCGGGAGCATCGGGAAATCGCAAATAGCTTTCCCGGTCCTTCTAATCTCAAAAAGAAAAAGAAAAAGCCAAGCGGCTAGCCAACAGGCTCATAAAATCATCACCCAAACAAAGCAGTAAATGTGTACCTATTTGTCGGGCACAAAATTTTATTCCTCTTCTCTAGCCCCTTTGCTATAACCTGTTCAATGAATATGCATGTACATATATATACGGTTCTTATCATTTATCATTTATCATTTTCTATTCAACTTCATATTTGATTTCTATTTGGTTTAAAAACAACATTCATTCAAATGTTACATACATAGGTGCAAATCATTTCATTAGCTAATTAATGAATATTTCAACTCATATATGTTTATTTTGAACAAGTGGCTATTTTTAACACTTCACATTTCAACGATTCATGCATACAATAAAAATGTGATTTTTATTGTAAAACAATTCATTTCAAAACCCTATTTTTCTATATAGTTCATATAGGTGACAAAATAGGATTTTATATATATAGATAAAAGGTGATTTTTATTATCAAACAATTTATTTCAAAATATGAATACCATTCAACACATGAATTTCTAATCAACGAATGAATATCAATTCAACACATGAATGTTTTCTATGGTTTTTATATATAGATAAAAGGTGATTTTTATTATCAAACAATTAATTTCAAAATATGAATACCATTCAACACATGAATTTCTAATCAACGAATGAATATCAATTCAACACATGAATGTTTTCTATTCAATGAATAAATATAGTTTAAGCATATGAAAATAATTCAAACACACGAATATTATTCAAAATTTCGGCAACATAACGGCAGGGTAGTTAAAACCGGGACCGTCCCTAGTACGGCTCCTCGCTCTACCTTAAAACCTCGCGGTTTTGACAATGGGAATCATGCATCTAGTTCGCACGCAGGCGGCATGTATATATTTATTTCATTTCAACAAACTAATCCTATGTGGTTTCAACCAAATATTTCTCAACCACAAATGGGTATTTTTCAACCACAATCAATCAATATCAACCACAAACAATCATTCGCTATCAATCAATTCTCACAACAACTTCAACCAATAAATATCGTCCATGGTTTGTGGACGAGGGGCGTATATATATATATATATATTTATATAGCAATTCACTTTTATTTCAACATATATATATATAGTAAAAGAAATTGAAGAGTGAGAAATTCTCACAACAACTTCAACCAATAAATATCGTCCATGGTTTGTGGACGAGGGGCGTATATATATATATATATATATTTATATAGCAATTCACTTTTATTTCAACACACATATATATATATAGTAAAAGAAATTGAAGAGTGAGAAATTCTCACAAATAGCTATCCAACTTCACGACACTTCCTTTAGAAATCTTCGCCAATCTCGCCTTTTGTCGCTTTCGTTGCCCATATTCTCTACATATGTAAAAATCGAATTTTTACTATGTTATTCAATATATAAAAATCGAATTTTGACTTCGCTATTCAATATATAAAGATCATATTTTAAAAATAAAGATTATATTTTTAATATTCCTATGATGTTAAAATTATATTTTTATTGCTTTAAAAATATAAGAATCATATCTTACTTCTTCTACTTAATAAAAATTCCGTCTTTTCTATTTTAAAAATATGATCTTTATTATCCAAGTTCAAATCTTTTTCTATTTAAAGTTCAAATCTTTTTCTATTTAAAATTCAAATCTTTTTCTATTTAAAGTTCAAATCTTTTTCTATTTAAAATTCAAATCTTTTTCTATTTAAAATTCAAATCTTTTTCTATTTAAAATCTTAAAATTAAAATCAGTTTTAAACCATTTTAAAAATTAGTTTTTCCTTTTAAAATCAGATTTTAACCCGTAAAAAAAAAACAGTTTTAACCTGTAAAAAATATCAGTATTAACCTTTTAAAAAAAAACAGTATTAACCTTTTAAAACAAACAGTATTTCAGAATTAAAATAAAAAATAAAAATAAAATAAAATACTTACTTTAACCTGCGAAGAAGGGGGGGGGAGAAGACGTCGGCGGCAGGAGGCGGAGCAGGCGAAGCGGAGGGTGGAGCGAGGCACGACGGGCTTGGGTCGTGGCGTCGCGATGCTTCAGGGGACTCGCGAATTGGGCAGGGAGGGTTTGGGTGCGTCGAGGTGGAGAGGATCGGGATCGGAGGGTGGAGCGGGGCACGGCGGTCGTGGGTGGTCTTCGGTGGTGGCGTCGCCGTCGATAGTTTTAGGGTTTTTTTTTTTTCGAATCGGCAGAAAGAAAGTGAGGAGAGAGAGAAAAAAAAGGGTTTATATAAATTATTATTATTATTAAATTTCTATTTAAAAGTTGACTTTTTATTCGAAGTCGAAATGGGGCCCACCGACTGTCGTCCGTAGCGTTTTACCCCCATTCCGGACACAATGGGATATGTATCGCAAGCTGATTTGATCGTTACAATCAGTTTCCGTTGAATTTAAAGTGCAATTCTTTATATATTCAATTTAAACGCACATTTCAATTTAGTGGGGCCACATACGAACTCGAAAAATTCTAGAAAAATATTTTCTAGCTTCGTATTGACGATACGGTCCTAACAAAACTAGTTTCATCGAATTCTGAGACCGTTTGGAAAATGACCAATTTCCAGTCGATTAAAATCAACGGAAACTGGTCAAACGCGTTTTCCTTTGTCACGCTCACATATTGATTCGAAAAATTATGAAATTTGAAACCTAGCAATAACTTCACATCCCGGACCCAACAAAAGTGCTTTCGTCGAAATCCGAGGTCGTATGCAAAATGTCCATTCTTAGGGGCCTGAATTCCATAACGACTATTCAGGATTTTCAACTGGACATATCTTTTGATTCCCGCTATGAAATTTCGATTTGTCGGATTCGTTAGAAAGATATTCACTAACAGATTTAAATATTTTTGGTTTCACTAAAATCCGGATTGTTTTGCACCCGGCACAGCCCGACAAAGTTTGAATTCAATTTTCGAAACTACAGTGCCATTTCAGGCCTTGTTTATAATTATAATTAATTATATTCGTTTTCAATTGTCGATTCAAACTCAGTTTTCATCGCCTTTATCTAAAATATTTATTTTAAATATTTAAAATTCATTATTTTAGCCAATTTAAAAATTTTAAATTGGTTCGGATTTTCTGGTTCGTTACATTGGATGGGGAATTGAGAAATTTTTACAATTATAGTTAACAATGCTAGTGCAAATCAAACAGCTATTGATTATATGCGGGACAAGAATGGAAATTGGAAATATCTAGTGTTAAATGGTTTATTTTACATTTGAGATGTTGTTGTCATATTCTTAATCCAATCGTCAAAGATGGTATGGATGAGCTTGATAGTGCTATAGATGGAATTCGTAATTGTGTAAAATACACAAGGTCATCTCCTTCTAGGTTAGCAAAATTTAGAAGTTGTGCGACTCAAGAGAAGATTTACCATAAAGGTGGAATAGTCCCATTAGATGTTTGCACTAGGTGGAACTCAACATAATTCATGTTAGATATTGATTTGAAACATAGATATGCATTCTCAAGGTTAGAAGATGAAGATAGTCAATTTAAGGGGTATTTTCAAGAGAAAATTGGTGGTAAAAAAAGAGAGAGGGACCCCTAAAAAATGATGATTGGGATAAAGCAGCTCGTTTAGTAAAGTTTCTCAAATCTTTTATGATGCAACGTTGAAGTTTAGTGGAACCAAATTTGTTACGGCAAATGAGCCATTACTTTGGATGTCCACTATCATGAGTGAACTAGATAAATGTGCACAAAGTGGTGACTCATTGTTAATGAGCATTGGAAACTCAATGAAAAAGAAATTTAATAAATACTGGCTAAAGCTTCATGATATGAATAAGATTCTTGTTATTGCTGTTGTTCTTGATCCACGATACAAGATGCTCTATCTCGAATATTTTTTTCCATGCATTGAACCTAATCCTACAATGGTAAAGATGATGATTGAAGAAATTAAGTCAATGTTTCTCGACTTGTATTGTGAGTACTGTGAACTTGATCCTGTAGGTAGGCAAGCGTCATTAGATGCCACATTGTTAAAGATAGATCATACTGCTATTGTAAATTGTGAAGTAGATAGTCATGCAGCTAACATACAACAATTCATGAGACTTAGATAAGAAAGAGATGTGGTTGAGATAAAGAATGAGGTTGATAAGTACTTGGTTGATGCTTCTGAAGATCCTTCCAATAAAAAATTTGATCTACTCAAGTGGTGGAAAGAAAATACTCATAGGTATGTCTATTTTTAATTTTATTTTGCAAAACAAATAGTTAATTGAACGATATTATACTTTGTCATTTCTGTTATCAAACATATTAGGTATCCAATTCTATCAAAGATAGCGAGAGACGTGTTTGTTGTTCCTGCTTCAACAGTCGCATCTGAAGCAGCTTCCAGTCTTGGCTCCGGAGTTGTCGATCTATTCAGAGCATCATTAGCCCCAACAATGGTTGAAGCTTTAGTGTGTACGAGTGAGTGGTTGAAAGCAACTGGTTTTTCATTTTATAAGGAGCCCGCAAAAGATGAAATTGAGCTTGATGAAGAATTAGATAATGTGGAAAAAGTTAATTTTAAGATATTTAGTTCATAGCAATTTATTCTTATTACAAATGGATTTTCATTTAAATTCAAATTGCTGTTTACTTTGACATTGCAGCAAGTTTATTTACACTTTACAGTGGTACTTTACAGTTTACACTTTGACATTGTAGCAAGTTTATTTACACTTTACAAATGGATTTTCATTTCATAAGTGACATTGCAGCAAGTTTATTTACACTTTATAGTTTACAGTAGTACTGGTATACATTCCACATTTTTTCAGTCCATTAAAATGACTTATGTTTGCTTTGCTAGTTTGCTTGTTCACTAGTTGTCTTAGTTTATGTATATGGATAAATGACATTGCAATGATGATGTTATGGTATGTTGGAGTTTGCTTGTTCATTAGAACAGTAAAATGACATCTATTTGCTTGCTTTGCTAACGTACTGACCTTTTTTTTCTTTGGTAAAGGAAATGATGATATGGAAAAATGACATTGCGGTGGTTCAGTGGTTCAGATTTTGTTACTTCTTGCTGTGCATGCCAATATAAAAATTTCATGCAAGGTTTTAGAGATATAGTTTCATGCTGCAGTTGGTATTTCTTAATAGTTCCATGCTGTAGCAACTTTTGTATATTCAAATAGATGTGATGTTGTAGTTCTAGTTTAATATTTAAAGTTATGTAATTAAATAGTAGTATTATGTAGTCAATATATGTAAATGAAGGCTGAAGGTTTTGTGACTGAAATGGTATGCTCGAAGTATATGTGTATTTTAAAAAAAAATCTGATGTATGTGGTTGCTTGTTTGGATGTTTAAAATATATATAACTTGATTTTTTTTTTAAAACCGTTACATATGTACAAAGACATATGTTCCAAAATCAAACCGGACCGAACCGAAACCAGACCGAATGCAATTGTAACCGAACTGAAACCGGACTGTAGTAAAATATGATGTTACGGTCCTTGTTTTTGGTTAACCGCTTGTTGCCGTCCGGTTACGGTTTGAGCTTCAACCCGGCCTAAACCGACCTGCGCCCACCCCTATTTTCAGAACCAACTTAAATTTTTTGATTTAAGCTATTTTAAGGAATATGCGAATATAAATTGGTTATTTTTGCTAAATAAAATTTGAGGATAATTTTAAAATTAGTTTTTATATTTTATTTGACATAAAATAAACTCAGTAAAATTATTAAATTGATTTATAAGATTTGTTTTCGAAATTTTAAAATTCGATTCTTAAAACATTGCATAGCCCTTAAAAAGTGAATTTTTGCTAGGAAGCTCAAAATTCGATGAAATAATTTTTCTTTGGATTCATAATGACAAATCATTGTTGAGTTCCAAAATGCGCATCGGATGGAGTCAGTGTGTGGCCATGCGAAGCAAAACCATTTGTTCAAGAATAGGTAGTCATTTTACGAAGGAACATCATTGAGACGATCTCAGAATTCGATTCCCTTTTTTTTGTGGATTCGTATCATCTAATATTGGTTAAATCCAAAAGGCCATAATTTTTGGAGTTAGCGTGTGGGCGTGCAAGAAGAAATGTACGCTAAAATCGCATTTTTAAAGCTAATTTGAGTAATTTTACAAAGGAACATTATTTAGACGACCTCAGAATTCGATGAAACTTTTTTATTGAATCCGTAGCGTTGAATAATGGAAAATTTCCATATTTCATGATTTTTAGAATCGACCGGGCGTGATTTTTAAGTGAAAAATAGACAATATTTTTACTTTAAAAATTCGCTTTTTGTGCATGTGGACTCGGAATTTAAAGAAACCAATTTTGTTGTGTCCATAATGTCAGAGAGTAGTTGCATGTCAATTTTCATTGAAACGAAATTCATATGTGATCACACGAATTTTTGAACAATGAAAACAAGAAACGATCCAATAAAATAAATAGAATAATCAAATAAAAAAATATAACCCTCTTATAAAATATCATTTTCATTTCCTAAACCTAATGCTTATTCTCCTTTCTTCAGTATTCTTTGTGTTGCCTCCTTCTTGCTTCCAACGTGAAGAATTAAGCTTCTTCCTTTTTTTAAAAAACACACAAGTCTCCTAAAATCACGAAACAAAATCCGTTGAGATCCTTGTGAGGAGAGCTTCATTCTCACCTAGGTATTGTTAGGTTCGGCAACATTTTTGCTTGCCCAAATTTTTGCAGCATGTGACATTTGGTTTTAGGGTTGTGATTCACTGGAGATTCAAGCTTCAATTCATGTTCTAGCTATTGTTTTTGGAATGAGCATGGAGATTAAAGCTTGTATGCGAAGTTTTGTGGAATTCGGTGCTTCAAGTTGTCGAGGTCTACTAAGAAGCAACATATAAAACGCTGATGACGCATTTTTCTTGGGAGGTTTAGGCGGGTTGTGTTGGTGATGGTTGTGGAGAGATTTAGATGAGAAGAATGATGATGTTAATGGTCTGGATTTTAATGAAGTAATGAGGGAGAGGGAGGAGCTTCAACACAGCGGCAATGAGGCATGTAAATGAGCAGGTCAGCGTGCTTTTTAATTGGAGAAGGATTAGAGAGAAGGGAGATTAGTTTAAGGGTAATTAATATCTTAATTATATTGTTAATGACATATATATATGTATCCAAACTTGAAAAATGCATAACTTTCTCATACGAACTTGGAATTCAGCGAAACAAGATCCATTGGAGCCGTATCGATGAGAGCTTCGCAATGAAAATGATTTGGAGCTTGTCTCAATTTTTGGTGGAGGAAAACGTCAAATTCGATCAATCGATCGTTTGGCGATATTTAGCGACAAACCAATCAAGGTAAGAACTTTCTCACTCACTATAATACTTTTACAGTTATTTATTTTATAATTGCATATATGAACTGCTAGTATTGATTCTTATCCGTTTTTAATTATCACAAATGTTGTACGGTGCCTGTTAGCTCACATTCGCTGTTGTTTGAAAACCATGGACGATTAATTTGATTGTATTGTGTTGTGATTATGATGTGAAATGTAGTAAATAAAATATACATGTGTGATGTGAATAAAATATACATGTGAGATGTGAATAATATATATATGCGATGTGAATGAAATATATATATATGAAATGTGAAGAAGATATATATATATATATATATATATATATATATATGCGATGTGAAAAAAATATTCGATGTGAATAAAATATATATATATATATGCGATGTGAATAAAATATATATATATGATGTGAATAAATTATACGTATGAGATGTGAATAAAATATATATATGCGATGTGAAAAAAAAAAAATATGCGATGAGCATAAAATATATATACGCGATGTGAATAAAATATATATATGAGATGTGAATAATATATATATATATATATATATACATATATATATATATATATGCGATGTGAAAAAAAATGAGATGCGAATAAAATATATATATGCAATGTGAAAAAAAAAACATATTAGATGTGAATAAAATGTATATGCGATATATAAAATGGTCATGATATGGAATAAATATTTGTTCGCTAAAAATATTATTTTTAGCTTATATACGAGATACATAAAATGGTCATGTAATGAAATGAATATTTGTTCTCTATAAATATAATTTTTAACATATATATGCACAGTATAAAATTGTCATGTAATGGAATAATTATTTGTTCGTTAAAAATATAATTTTTAACATATATATAAACTGTATAAAATTGTCATGTGATGGAATATTTAAATTTGATTAAAAATTGAAAAGGAAGTTGAAATCATTTTAAAATGAATTTGTAAAAGATTTATGGAATACGTTTTGAATGGAAATCAACAACATATATATTATATATATTTAATGGCTTGAATAGAACGTGCCTCGCAGCGACCATTCGCGAATTTCGACCGTTAACTTCAAATGGACGTAATGGGAGATCCGGCCGTCGGATTCTCCTAAAACCGAAACCGTTGGGTTCATATCAAAAAACTATTTCCAATGAATATAAGAGATTTGAAATCTAACGGTTAGATTTCAAGATATGTCCAAATCAATTTCATAAATTGTCGCTATGGATGCAGTTCGATGGCCATTATTGGAAATCAATGTAAGGGCCTTAATAAAATTATTAAAAATAGGAAAAATTATGTAAAATCATAATTACTGATTTGGAAAGATTTTGGATCGAAAATTCTAGTTTTGAAAATATAAAAATATATTTTTATCGAAATGAACTAGTTAATAACTAGATTAATAATCCAATGTTTATAAATAAATAAATTGGATTGAAAATGGTTTTAAAATAACCAGAATTTTCCAACGAATAAATTGGGATGGATTTGAGTGGAAATAATCTTCGAAATATTTCGATATTGGATTCCGTATTTATACGAATATTGCTGAGGAATTTGCAAGATATAGATGTCATTATTCCCAACACGACATCTGTTGGTTTCAGAACTTGATGTTGAATATAAGACGATATTATTTCTATTCAGAGTCTTGTATTTAGTATCAAATTGAATTTTGGGTTTATCGTGAATTGTATTTTAAATGACATTTGTTCCTTAACCCAATTAAAAGCAGGATTAATTTCCGTAAAGTTGAATGATCATTAAGTAATGATTTCTGAGATTAAAACTAAGTAGAGTTTTAATAAATCTTAATTGGATTGGAATGAATGAATGGTGATTAAACTTACCAAAACATGAGATGTGGTATAAACCAAATATACTTGGTTGTTGATATTGATTGTGATTGATTGACTGTTTGGATTGTGCTCGACCAGTTTATGAGCAAAATAAGTTTTTACGTTTAGCACTGGGTTGGGTAGAAATATTTGTATGCTAACATCTTATGAACACTTCATGATTTGACTACGAGATGTTTAGCGATGTTGTTGAGTTCATTTCAAAATTAATGAATGATTTTGAAATGATATTTTCTTAAGTGAAAAAAATGTATTCCCGATTTTGGATAGAGAATGTTTAGTAAAGATGTTTTATGAAACAGAAAGGATTTCGAGAGCTAAACAAGATGTTTCTAAAATGATTTGGAAATGTATTATGGTTTTACATTGTAGTTCAACACGTAATCGATTAGTTGTTATTGATAATGTATCTGTTCGGTGGCAGAGAATTTATTCTCTTGCTTAACACCCTTTTTTTAGACGTACGAGCTCAATGGTTATGAGATTAATAGTGACTGTTC
Organism: Allium sativum; assembly: GCA_030737875.1. NCBI lineage: Eukaryota > Viridiplantae > Streptophyta > Magnoliopsida > Asparagales > Amaryllidaceae > Allium > Allium sativum. The sequence continues at coordinate 278,820,929 of CM060911.1, forward strand.
ATATGTGTGAATTGCTAATGTAAAGTACTATATTTTGGAAAGTACTTGTGATTATTATGTGGTGAAATGATTTTCCCTACTTCGGGATATAAAAATGATTTAATATGTGGCTAAAGATTCTGCTAACCCAAACGACTAAAAGTATGGGTGAGATGGCGGTGTAGTCCCCGAGGGCATGGGATTGTGCATCGTCTGTGTAGCCTGCTCCATCGTGGGAGGTGCACATTTAAATATCCAGTTGGTAAGGTACGTACCCTTTGCCTTGTCTAAGGGGAGCCTGATATTTGGTTGCATACTTGTTTGTACGCATTGTGATGTTTTGGAATTCATATTTCCAAAGATTTTGGTTTGAGATCCCGAAGTGAAATCTACTTTGATGTAAAAGCTAGATATGTATTTCAAATGATTTGAAATAATAAATCAGGAAATAAAGTCCAAAGGAATAGTTTCTGTAAAGTGAATTGGATTTCGAAAAATCTAAATTTGGGGATTAAGCCTAAATGGGTAGATTAGAAAATTGCATGTTGTATGATGCATTGTAGATCCATATATCTATTATTGGTTATTGGTTTGGCACTGGTATTCATGGGGTAAACTCGATTCGTGTTATACCGCGTAGACCCGTGAATTACCCAATTTTAAATAAAAGATTTAATAACTGTTTTGAGTTCTCACACCAATCTCATGACTGAACTGGAGTTTATTTTTTTCGCCTAAACTCTGGGTTCCCATATTTTCCACACGGGCAGCTAGTAGTTTCGGTTTTGCAAATTATTTCATTTAGTAGGATTCTAGATCGAAGCTTAAAGTTGTGTCCAGAGCATTGATAGTTTTCCACTGTGTTAGTTTATTTGTTTCCGCTGCATTGTATCACATTTATTGTAAATTTATTTTTCGCTGTATTATTTTTGATATTATGATATTTTGTACTCTGATGTAACATTACTATGATGTTTATAAAAGCCTTTTGCTGTTTGTTCTGATGTGTTGTGCGCCCAAAGTTAGCGTATCCGCCTTTTTGGTTCGATTTAAGTCAGTTTAACGATCGATTTGGATCGACCGAGAGGGAGGTTCACTACGTCGATTATCCTTTTCTTTATTTAATTTGCTCCTCCAAAATTGTCGGCTAGGGTTTCAGACGATCCTCTAACTTGTCGAGAATTGAAGGACTCGATTGCAGATGATCTTAGATCTTGTTGCAGATGAAACTTTGGGATCTCTGAATTCTCAATCACTCGGTCGAATAAAAGAAGTAAGCTCTCTGGAATTTTTTTCTTTCTAGAATATTTGTGCTTGAATTATTTTCGATTTATGTTATTTTGCCAGTGATGAGAATGGTGTATTTATAGGGTTTAGGAAACCCTAATCTATGATTTCAGAAATTGGCTTGCTTGATTTGTAATCGTGAAAATTTGGAAAACATTTATTTGATTTGTTGCCCCTTTGAATGCATGTTGAGTATTTTTGGAAAGTTTTTGAAAGAAAATTGTTTTGTTTCCTGAAACAGTTTCCTCGAATTTGTGGATACAAAATCATGCGTGAATTGCTTGATGCATCCGATCTTGTTTTTGGCCTTTAATGAATCTGATTATTTTAATTATAATCCTTTGGCCCCTTGCGTGATTGCTGAATGACTGTGAATACTATTTAACTTTTGCGATTTTTGGAATAAAATAATTTCCTTGCTTGTTTGATTTGCTGGAAATAAATTGCGATTATTTTGGCAAAAACATTGATTATACTCTTGCCTAAAAATGTTGAATTTGCCCAAAGACGACATTGTGATTTCTAGACATATTTAAATTGGTTGTCAATTATATTTTTCTGGAAAAATTTGAATTGTAAATTTATTGCTTGTCCAACAAAGATACTTTCCAAGAAAATAACATTTGAAAATTTCTTGAGACAGTATGAAACCCAGAAATTATTTCTTTCCAAAAAAAATATACTCTTTTGGCCCTATGTATTTGTGTATACATCTCTCTTCTTGTATACATGTTGTTGCTAGATGTTACATGCTTTGCTCATTTTATTATGTGCATTGTTATCTGATTCATTGTTGTATACTAGAACCTGTGCACATACATTTCAAGTACTCTTGTTATTCCTGAAATTGTGTGCATCACTTTTCCTAGCATGTTCCATATTTGTTCTTGCTACTTCTCTTAGCTGTAGAACATAGTGTTCTATTTGATCATGTATTAACTGGCTTGATTTTGAGCTGTTGTACTCCTTGTTAATATTTGTTTGGTTCGACCATTCTTCAATTCCCATTTTCCATTCCTACTTAACCACATTGTTTGTTGTGTACATGAAAATGTTGTCCACATGTAGATATTGTTTCCTCCATGTGCATGTCCCTGATTATCCACTTGAGCAATTGAACTTGAAATATGTTCCATGCTGCTTTGACCTGAGTATATAAATTTGGCTTTACTTGCTGCTTGACCATGTCCATGCAGACCCATTTTTGCTGAATCATTTTGCTAAAACCATTTTGACATGTATTTGCACTGTGCATGTTGAACCATATTTCTGAATCATTTTGGCATGTATTTTGCACTGTGCATTTCAAACCATTTTGCTGAGTCAATCCATGCTTGTGGTTTTAACCCAAGTACTTGCTCTGTCCATTTTTGGTTTGCATGTCGATTTGCATTATATGTGTGTGTGTGTTTTTGTCTACATATGTACTGGATTTCTTGGTTCATGTCCATTCACAATGTTTGACCGTATTGTCCCTGCACAGAAATACTTACGTATGTGTATACATGTATAATGCACGTGCAGTTTATATATGTGAGCCTTAAAGGATTTATCTACCTTATGGTATTTGCAGTAAATCACTATGAATATCATAGGTATTCTAGACACAGATGGATTTACAAATAAATCATACAAGTCAGAAAAATGATGAGAAACACATCAGAAAAATCTGAGGCAAATTTATATTTGTTTAGTTCTAGTTTATTATGAGTTTATTTCTGTGAAAGGTTTCCAGATGATGGGGCAAGAACAATACAAGATGTGGATATATTAAGAGTGAACAGTGGTATGTGAGTGAGAGAATGTAACTGAGTAATTGAGAAATTGTAGTGAGGAACATATGTAATAACTGAATGTAATGATTGGATGTATATATAAGAGTTCATGTACTAATCTATTTGTGAAATAAAATTTATTTTTGAATAATAAATACTTGTGTAAATGTTTTAATTCTATATAGAAGTATTATCAATCAAAAATAATTTTTATTTATGTATGATGTGAAAATAGAGAACAGTACAATTTCAAACACATTTGTAAAATAAAATATGTTTGCTATCATCAAACAAAAAAAATCACATATTCATCAATCTCCCCCTTTTGATGATGACAAACATACTTAAGATTTTGAATATAGAAAACGTGTTTGACATTGAAATATATGAACTCACCCTATATAAGTGCCCCCCTATAACAAAGTTCCCCCGACAATTGAAAGTAGACTTAATAAATTTGAAAGAAATTTGATAAATATAGAAATTAATTAAACACTTAGCATTAATAGAAAAATAGATTCTACAGAAGTCTTCATACACATCAAAATCTTAACTCTTCTCTCCCTTTTGTTATCATCAAATGATGAACAGAACTGGAATTTTATGAAGGATATGGTATAAATATAAATTCAAATCAATTATAGAATCAAACACCGCAAACCCCAAAATAATCAAACAAAAAATCATAATAACCCATAAGATAGAAACATATTTCACGATTTAGACGGTGGGACAATTATTACATATCAGGGAGGATTTCACAAATATTATTATTATTTCCTTTTCTTTTCCTTTTCCTTTTCTGTCTCCATTTTTTCAATTATTTATTTATTTATTTCAAGAACACACTAACAACGCATAACCAGATCTTGAATTTTTAAATGAGGTTAGAGAAACACTTATTGTTATTATACACAAAACCCCATTAATATATAAAACTATAATGGATGATAGAAGAATGATAGAGATAGAGATGGTTGTGAAATAAATTCCTAGATTACTCATATTATGAAATATATTCAACCAAATCAGGATTATTGAGAATCTTTCAACTATCTCATATTCTAAAATATAATGCAGTCACAATTTATCATAAACACCCAAAAGAAACTGTTCTTTTCTCAATGGTTTAAAAAAATGGTTTTATTTGTCAGAAAATGAATTTAATAACAAAACACCCAAGAAAAAATTTAACTAAAAATGCAGAGAGATTAATTAATTTTTATAATCCCTAAATCCAGTCGTAATTTGGAAAATCTATCTTCAGTACGGGGTTTAGTAAAAATATCAGCAAGTTGAGATTCAGTTGGAATAAATTCAATACAAATGTCCTCACTAACAATATGATCTGTAATGAAATGGTGTCTCACATTAATGTGTTTTGTGCGTAAATGATCTACAAGATTATTTGATAAATCTGTTTCACTCTTATTGTCACATTTCAAAGGAAATTGTTTATAGAACAGACCAAAATCAGAGATAGTTTGCATCATCCATAAAATCTGGGCATAACAACTTCCTAAGGCAATATATTCAGCTTCAGCAGTGGACAATGCAACACAATTTTGTTTACAACTTGACCAAGGAATAAGAGAATGACCTAACATGAAAAAAGTCCACTAGTGCTCGTTCTATCAGTGAGTGAACCAGCATAATTATCATCAAAAAATTCAACTAAATCAAAATTATCACAAGAGGGATACCACAAGCCAAGTTTTTGTGTGTGCAACAAATATCTCAAAATTCGTTTTGTGGCTTTTAAAAGAGATTCTATTGGGTTAGACTGAAAACGAGAACACAAACAGACAAAAAACATAATATTGGGTCTAGAACCAGAGAGATTGAGAAGTGAACCAATTATACCACGATATTTCTTCTAATCAACATCAACACCTTTTTCATCTTTGTCAAGCTTGGTTGTTGGGCTCATTGGTTTTCTCATTGGTTTTGCATCCTCAACTCCAAATTTCTTCAGCAGCTCCATCACATACTTCGTTTGAGAAATGAAGATTCCTTTGCTACTCTGTTTGATTTGAAATCCAGGAAAGTACTTCAGTTTGCCAACCAAGCTCATTTCAAATTTGTCCTGCATAACTTTTCAAATTTCTCACAAAAAATATCAATGGTAGCACCATAAATGATATCATCAAAATAAATCAAAACAATCAAGAAATCATTACCATCATGTAATAGAAACAAATTAGTGTCAGCACATCCCTTTTTCAAACCATTTCCCAAAAGATATGTACAGAGACAGTCATACCAAGCTCGAGGAGCTTGCTTAAGACCATATAATGATTTTTTTAGTTTGTACACATGATTTGGAATTTCATGACTATCAAAACCAGGGAGTTATTCAATAAAAACTTCTTCTTCTAGCTCTCCATTCAAAAAAGCACTCTTAACATCAATTTTCTTAAGTTTAAAACCTTTAAAACATGCAAAACTTAGCAAAATTCTAATTGCTTCTAACTTAGCAACTTGAGAAAATGTTTCATCAAAATCAATGCCTTCAATTTGATTATATCCTTCTGGACCAACTTAGCTTTGTTTCTAATTACATTTCCAGATTCATCAAGTTTATTTTTAAACACCCATTTCATTCCAATAATTGGATAGTCATTTGGCCTTGGAACCAGTTTCCAGACCTTATTGCTCTCAAACTGGTCGAGTTCATCTTGCATAGTTAAAACCCTACATTCATCATTAAGTGCAACATAATAAGAATTTGGTTCAATTTCATAAATAAAAGCATTACTATTACAAAAAGCATGGACATTCTTATTGAGAGAGGAATGAGTGCGAACACCAGCTATTGGACTTCCAGTTACCAAATCTGGAGGATGGTTAGGTTTGAACTTCAACTTCCCTACTTCAACTATTGCTTCTCTGACCTCATCACTGCCAGCTTCAACTTCATTGCTTCCCTTATCGCCTTCTTGAGAAACACCATCATATTTTTCTTTTCCACAAGCTATCTCCAAGTCCGATTCATCAAATTTCACATTAATGGTTTCAACATTTGTTCTTGATCACTTATTGAAGATTCTGTAAGCTTTGCTCCTTGAAGAATAACCCATGAAAATTCCATCATCAGCTTTTGATCCAAATTTTCCAAGTTGATCTCCTGTATTAAGAATATAACTTGGACATCCGAAAACTCTGAAATATGAGATGTTAGGTTTTTTATCAGATCATAATTCATATGACGTTTTATTAAGTATTGGTCTAATCATAACTCTATTCATTACATAGCAAGCAGTATTAGCTGCCTCGGCCCAAAAAGTTTGAGGCAAATTATGCTCACTCAACATGATCAAGCCAGTTCTTGTAGTGTACGATTTTTCCTTTCTACCATCCCATTTTGTTAAGGTGTTCGAGGAGCCGAAAATTCATGTTTAAAACCATTTTCATCAAAAAAAATCAAATTCTAAATTTTCAAACTCACCTCCATGATCACTTCTCAAAATTGTAATTGAAACAAATTTATCATTTTGATTTAATTTTGAAAACTTTGAAAAATAATCAAATGTTTCAGACTTTTTGGCTAGAAAATAAACCCATGTGAATCTAGAATAATCATCATCCAATACATAACAATAATGTTTTCCATTTAAACTAGAAATATCATTTGGACCAAACAAATCCATATGACTTAACTCAAGAAACCCAAAGGTGCTAACAACATTTTTACAGTGAAAAGATGAACGACTAAGTTTTCCCAAGAAACAAGCTTCACACACTTTAGAACTTTCAAAATTCTGATGCGGTGGACCTTTGACAAGCTATTTTGATTCCAGTTTCTCTAGAAGACTCATATATACCTGCATGTGTTAGTCTCCTATGCCATAGAGTTTCCTTTTCATCTGTCGCTACCAAACATATAGAGAGAGATCATCAAAAGAGAGTGTGTATGCATCTCCCTTTCTTTTCCCTATGAAAACAATATTGCCAATGGATATTTCAATGATTTTTCAAATCTCATTGTCAAAGACCACATTCATTACTTTATCACATAGTTGGCTTATAGAGATGAGATTATGATGTAAATTGCCAACATATAAGACACTAGCTAAAGCAAAGGTAATGTTACCTACTTTACCTTTACCAATGATTTTGCATTTTTTATTGTTGCCTAATGTCACATTCCCACCTTTATATTTTCCAAGGCTAAGGAACAGTCTTTTATCTCTTGTCATATGTCTAGAGCAACTTGAATCCAAATACCATTTCTGTTGCTCCTTGGCCTGCCAACATACGTACACAAAAAGAGAAGAGGATGACCCAGAGAAGCTCGTAGGTCCAAGAGTATTAGCGACTGAAGAATTATGAATAAAAGAGCCTTTTGGAACCCAGAATTGTTTATATTTTTATTCATGTTCCAACAGTGATGATAATTGTGAGCCAAGTGCTTAGGAATTCAAAATCGATTGAATTTTCTAATTTTGTTCCTACTCTTACAGTTTCTAGAACTATGCCCAGTTACCCTCACATTTCCCACACTTTGGAAAGATGCTTCTACCTTTTGCATTATCATTCACATCATTCTGTATTTTACCAAAACCTACTCCTTTTCTATTGTTAGCAAACAATTGGTTTCCTAATATCATTTTAAACGATGTTTAACCAATTGAAAACTTATTCAAGATTATTTTAAGGTCCTGGACTTTGGTTCTTAGTGTTGTATTTTCAGTCGTAAGTGGGGTACATTGGTTTATGAAATTCTCCCTTCTAATGTCACCATTCTCTTTCAAAAACAAAATTTTTCTTTTTCAAAATTTTCAATGTTGGACTTGAGTGTTGATAGTTCAAGAGTCAGATAGTTACAATTTTCACAATCTATATTTTAGATATTTCAAACTTTTTCAAATTCAGATTCTAATATATTACTATTGTGAACATTTTCAAATTTTTGGCTTTTAATTTCTCCACTTTAGGTTCAAGTGTACTAATAATTTCAGAAAGATTTGACACATAAAAAATAAGTCATTATAACTGTATACCTCGCTAGATTATGTTCCGCTGTCTTCTATGTCTGATTTTGCCATAAAACATAGATTAACTTCTTCCTCGCTACTACCCGAGGCTTCTTCTCCTTCCTTATTATCTCAAGTTGTTGCAAAGTCTTTCTTCTTCTTTTTGTTTCTTTTGTTGTGTTGAAGTAGTGGACATTTTGGTCACATACGCCCGGGCTTTTGGCAATTGTAGCAACTTGATTCCTCGTCTGAATTATCAAAGTTTCTCAGTTTGTTGGCTTTTGGTTTGTTCCTTCGAGGTTTTAATTTGCTCCACTTCACGATTATTTTGATGACCATAGCACGTTGTTTGATAGGATCTTCATCATCACTGTCGACAGTATTGGACAAGGCAGTTGGCGGCTTCTTCAGTTCTGAGTTGTTGCGATTTCCTCGTGCCTTCAGCTCCATTTCATAATTCATCACATTTCCAATTAGTTCTTCCATGCTTAGCTTATTCAAATCCTTTGATTCTTGGATTACTGTGACTTTAGCTTCAAAGTTCATTGGTAGAACTCGTAGAATTTTCCTCACAAGCTCTACTTCGGTATATGCTTTTCCAAGAGCTCTGGCGTTGTAAACCAGCACTGAGAAATGACCATACATGTCCTTTATGCTCTCATCCTTTTGCATAGTGAAGTTTCATTTCTGAATAAGGCATGGTGAGACTCTTTCATGTGGGACGTTCCTTCATGGGTGACCTCCAGAGTATGCCAAATTTCCTGTGTTGTATTACAATGAGAAATTACATTATATTCAGTTTTTTCAAGAGCATAAATTAAAGCGTTCATTGCTTTGGCATTAATAGAGTACAACTTCTAATCATTAGCATCCCACTTGTCCATTTGTTTAGGAAATTCAGTGGGAGTTTTATATCATGTTTCAATAATATCCCAAACTCTCTTAATCAACAGATACTAAATAATTTTTCAATCTAACTTTAAAGTAAGCATAATCACTACCATTGAACATAGGAGGCCCAACAATGGATTTACCCTTAGAAAAAGCATTATTCATTAAACTTGTGACTCTATAATTAATTAGACACTGGTTTTGATACCACTTGTTAGATCCATATTAACCCTAGAGTGGGTGAGCAAGGTTTATTGGATATTTAAACAATCTTAGAATAATAAAATATGCATAAAAAGAAAATCACACACAGAAGTTACCCAGTTCGGCAAACCCTGCCTACTGCTGCATTCCTATGATTTTTACTAGGTATTTAGAAACAGATCCCTCTTACAAACCCCTGTAAACTCGCAACCCCTGCTCCTGTCCTAATCATACTCTCAAAATCCTAGACTGATCTTTTTACCTAAGATTAGATTTTTCGTCAGATTACAAAGCAGTAACCCGTAAACCCTAGTTTGGTAGTAAACTAGCAAACCTATAGATTGTTTTCAAAATTAAAATAACAAAACAAAAAAGAAACAATAAAACCATATAACACAAAGCTTTTAAATAAAACAGATTGGCCCTTTTATTCCTTTATTTCTTTGACAAGCTCGGTCGTCCCTTTCTTTATTTCATTTGCTACTCCAAAATTATCGTCTAGGGTTTCAGACGACCCTCCAACTTGCGGAGAATTGGAGGACTCGATTTCATATGATCTTGGATCTTGATCGTAGATGAAACTTTGTGATCTCTGAAATCTCAATCACTCGGTTGGACAAAAGATTTAAGCTCACTGGATTTTTTTTCTTGCTTGAATATTTATGCTTGAAATATTTTCAATTTAAGTGATTTTTCCAGTGACGAAAATGGTGTATTTATAGGGTTTAAGAAGCTCTAATCTTTGATTTCGAAAATTGGCTTGCTCAATTTGGATTCGTGAAAATTTGGAAAAACATTTATTTCATTTGCTTCTCCTTTGAAACTGTGTTGAGTATTTCTGGAATGATTTTAAAAGAAAATTGATTTGTTTCTTGAAACAGTTTCCTTAAAATCATGTGTGTATTGCTTGATGTATCCAGTCTTGGTTTTAGCCTTCAGTGAATCTAGAGATTTTAATTGTAATCCTTTAACCCCTTGCGTGATTGTTGAATGACTTTGAATACTACTCAACTTTTGCCATTTCTGGAATAAAAAAAATCTCCTTGCTTGTTTGATATTCCAGAAAGAAATTTCAATTTATTTTTACAAAAACATTTATTATATTCTTTCCCAAAAATGTTTCCCAAAGATGACATTGTGATTTCTGGACATATTTAAACTGGTTGCCAATTATATGTTTCTAGAAAAATTTGAATTGTAAATTTATTGCTTGTCCAACAAAGATACTTTCTAAAAAAAACATTTGAAAATTTCTTGAGACAGTATGAAACCTTGAAATTATTTCTTTCCAAAAAAATACTCCTTTGGCCCTATGTATATGTGTATACATCTCCCTCCTTGTATACATGTTATTGCCAAATGTGACATGCTCTGCTCATTTTATTGTGTGCATGGTTATCTGATTCACTATTGTATACTAGAACCTATGCACATACAAATCTTGTACTCTTGCTATTCCTAAAATTGTGTGCATCACTTTTTCAAAGCCTATTCCATATCTGTTCTTGCTACTCCTCTTAGCTGTAGAACTTAGTGTTTAGGGTTCTATTTGATCATGTATTAGCTGGCTTGCTTTTGAGCTGTTGTACTCCTTGTTCATATTTGTTTGGTTCGACCATGCTGCCATTCCCATTTTCCATTGCTGCTTAACCACATTGTCTGCTGTGTACACGAAAATGTTGTCAATATGTAGATGTTGTTTCCTCCATGTGCATGTCCCTGATTATACACTTGAGCAATTGAACCTGAAACATGTTCCATGCTACTTTGACCTGAGTATATAAATTTGGCTTCACTTGTTGTTTGACCATGTACATGCAGACCCACTTTTGCTGAATCATTTTGCTGAAACCATTTAGACAAGTATTAGCACTGTGCATGTTGAACCATTTTTCTGAATCATTTTTGCATGTATTTTGCACTATGCATGTCAAACCATTTTAATGAGTCATTCCATGCTTGAGGTTTTAACCCATGTACTTTCTCTGTCCATTCTTTGTTTGCATGTCGAGTTGCACATGTATTGTTTATTGACTTTCTCTTGGCATGTACGTGTGTATGAGCGCTTTGTAGCCATTTTGAACATGTTGAACCACTATTCCTGCTATTTATATACGTACATATATATATATATATGCACAAATGTGTGTGTGTATATGTTTGAGTCTGCATATGTACTGGATTTCTTGGTTCATGTCCATTCACGATGTTTGACTGTATTGTCCCCGCACAGAAATATGTATATATACATACATATGTATGTGTATACATGTATAGTGCAGGTGTAGTTTATATTTGTGAGAACTAGAGGATTCATCTATCTTGTGGTATTTAAAGTGAATCACTGTGAATATCACAAGTAGTTTAGACATAGACGGATGTACAGATAAATCATAAAAGTCGAAAAAATGATGAGAAACACACCAGAAAAATCTGAGGTAAATAAAAATTTAAAATAAATTTATATTTGTCCAAATTTATATTTGTCCAAATTTATATTTGTTTAGTTCCAGTTTACTGTGTGTTTATTTTTGTGAAAGGTTTCCCGATGATGGGGCAAGATCAGAACAAGATGTGGATACAGTAAGAGTGAAGAGTTGTATGTGAGTGAGAGGATGTAATTGAGTTATAGAGAAATTGTAGTAAGGAACATATGTAATAACTAAATGCAATGATTGGATGTATATATGAGAGTTATGAAAAGATGTACTATTCTCTTTGTGAAATAAAATTTGTTTTTGAATAATAAATACCTGTGTAAATATTTTAATTCTATGTAGAAGTATTATCAGTCAAAAATGATTTTTATTTCTGTATGATATGAAAATAGAGAACAGTACAATTTCAAACATGTTTATAAAATAAAATATGTTTGTTATCATCAACAAAAAATCACATATTAAACACCTTCTCTCCCAAAAGGATTTAAATCTTCAAATGCAATGATGGTTAAAGTTTTTGACGTCGTATGACTTTGGTATAGCCTACGTTCCAGTAAAAAGGTTACGCAGTGGATGATTGCTAAGTAGAAGACACACGAGTTTGGGAGCTATGTTTACAGATTGGAAGCATCTTGAGTATTTGGTTGGATTTGATTTCAGGCCTCGCTATGAGTTAGAATGGGAAATGTTGGCAAGTTATCGATTAGACCAATTCTCATCAGAAGGACTGGCAAGCGAGATGCTAAGTTTATGGAGATCGTATGAAAATTAGAGACAAGAGTGGAACCGGAGGAAATTAAGAATTATGAAGTTGATCGAGACTGTTGGCTTCGCAAGGATGAATGATTGTTCTTGATTTAGATTGGTTAAGAGATGAGGTTCTAAAAGAACGTCATCACTCCAGATTGACTATTCATCCCGGTGGTAACAAGATGTATCAAGGTATAAAGCGAGTATACTACTAAGAAGGAATGAAAAGGGATGTCAGGAGGTTTATCTCGAAGTGTATAAACCGTCAGTTGGTTAAGATTGAGCAGAAGAAAATGAGCGAATTACTAGAGCCATTGGAAATTCTTATGTGGAAGTGGGAACAAGTTTCGAAGGATTCTATCGATGGATTACCGAGGCATAGGGCAGGAAATAAGAGTATATGGGATATCGTGGACCGCTTGACCAAAAGCACAAGATTTATTCCTGTTAGATAGACTAGCACAATAGCTAAGTTAGCTAGGCTATATATTAAATGGATAGTTTGATTCCATGGAACACTGTAAAGTACAGTAAGTGATCGACATTCTTTATTAAACAAAGGATTCTGAAAGAAATAGCAAGAGGCATTGGGAACCGAGTTACGCATGAGTACGGCTCATCATCCACAAACCGATGGTTAGATGAAAAGAGTCAACCGAGTGTAACAAGATCTTCTAAGAGCTTGTATATTGGATTTTGGAGGATTGTGGGAAGACCATCTTTATCTAGTTGAGTTTATGCATAATAATAACTAGCGGTCGAGTATTGGGATGGCACCATATGAGGCGTTGTATGGTAGACCATGTAATTCTCCATCTTGTAGGTTAGAGACTGGAGAGAATTTTATGCTTGGACCACTACTACAAAAGTGGGCATATTCGACACTAGTTTTATGTGGTCGTATATCAAAAAAGCGTTGCCATATGCCATTTTTTCAAATAGGCAACACTAGAGGGGCATGGCATCCGCGGCCATTGCCTTAGCCCTTTAAGGAAACGCTTTTGCCCATCTACTGCCACGGAAAGACAGTGTTGCATTATAACCCTATTGCAATAGTATATGCAAGTAATGCAACAACATATAGCATTGCCTTAAGCATAAGCCAGAGCCTGGCTTCCAGGTCATGGTAGTGGAGACCACATGAACTTTCCACGTCAGCTGCCAACGTGTCTCATGCCACATCATCTCTCCATGTTAGGTGCCCACAAGTCACAAGCCACGTCATTTCTCCATGCAAGCTGCACAAGTATCACATGCTACATGGCACCACGTAAGCTATGCCCCCCCCCCGTGCCGTACCAAATTGGAATTAGTAATATTGTACTTAATGCAACACCACAACAACATCTAATGCAACACCAGAAAAAATCAATTGCAATAGTAAAAAATCAACTGCAACTGTAATACAACCCTGTAATTACAAATTCTACAGTACATATATACAATCTAAACATTGTAGCACATTCATACATACATAGCCAAATATTCATACCATAATTCCACCTAAAACATTCGTTACCACAATCAGACCAACCAATTATACATACCAACTCATAGGTGTCATCACCAACACACATACCACAAGCGTCATCACCAACACACATACCACAAGCGTCATCACCAAGACAAACCACAAGTGCCATCACCAAAACATTACATAATTGCCATCACGAACACATACCACAAGTGCCATTAACAAAACATAAAAAAGTGCATTCACGAACGCATACCACAAGTGCTATAATTTAAAAGTACAATTCGAATGTATCACAAGTGCTAACACATACCAACCAAATACTTCATTAAATTGCCGGGGTTGCAGGAGTACCAATGTCAACTTCATCACTTGTTGTGGTGACACAAAAGTCTCCGACATGTAATTTAAGACATGGATTAGCTTCACCTAGCTTTTTTAACACCCATGACACATTCTTTTTCACTTTTATGTTCACCTTTTCTTCCAAATCCGCCTCAAGCTCTTGCCTTATTTTTTTCGTTAGCTCTTGCACATAACTGTCTGAAGAACCAGGAGTTCTTGGAGACATTTCAGCCATTTTACCTTGCCTTCCTACAAGCCAGTTCCGTGTGTGTCTCTTCCCACCAGAGACGGGTGCATCTGCCTCAACAATGTTTCCTTCATCCACCATTGCTTGAATCTTCTACTATAAAATGAAAACCAGACAAGCATATAAACAAGCAGCTGACAGGATTGAATTTATTAACATAACTGATTTTCTTTCAAACTAACTATGTTTTCAATTTAATAAGTAGCTCCAACAAACGTACAATGTGCCAATTATACTGACACAACTATTGATTCATAATTGATCTTGGGTCAAATACTTTATATAAGCTACTCGATAAAATTTATTAACAGAAGTGGTTATCTTTAAAACATATAAATTAAAATATGGAAGTTTCAACTGCAATGTGGTCATGTTTCAAACCAACTATTAAATTGCTATTCCAGTATCTAATGTACTTACGTATTTTTCCTTTAGTTCATTTGTGTTAGTCTTGTATGTTCTCCCCGATTCTCATTTATATGTTTCCGAATACACCAAGGCAGCATATGGGTAGCCTTTTCTGGGTCCTTCTTTCTCTATCAAGTATTAGGATTATCAAAAATTAAACAAAATTTTTAACATTCAATGTTAAGAATTTACAAATCTAGCTGCTGCCTGTGAACATTGTGACAATGATATAAAATATAATTCAATGATATAATGAATAAAAATAATCATATGGCCAATTCATCTCAATCACAAAAAAAAAAACTTAATTTCAAAAAACCACATACTATCTGTTCTTTGGCTACTATATGAGTTTTGGGACCCATGGTATGTGTCTCACTTAATGAATTGCGATACGCAGAATTAGTCTCAGCTAGGGCCTGGAAATCCAAAAAAATAGCACTAAACAAGGATATCATTAATTTATTTTTCCATCTGTTGCATGATTATTTAATTAGCATTATACAAATTTGTTTTCTTTTGTGGTAACATTAAAGTCGTACTTGAATTGCTTCATCCCCCAGTATTCCAAGAGCATTTTAAAATCCTCCAACAGAATTGTATTGGGCCTATTCGCAAGCCTTTCCTCATCAGTTGAATATTTTTTATAATACCTTGCTTTCATACGAGACTTGTACTACCTCCAAGAGTCATTAAGTGTGTTCAAGACCCACTTATGTCCTTCTTCCAGAATGGCATATCTTGCCTACAATACATCAAACAAAAAATTCAGGAAACAAACTAATTAATTTAAATCAAACATTTAGGAAGTCAGTTGAACTATGGTTTAGGGTGATAGATTTTACCAGAGCATAATCCAACATTTGTTGATTTAATTGATCAGTAACAACATGCCAATTGATGTAAGTAAGAGACACACTATCCTTTGCTATTGTCCCAAGAAAATTGCTCAACTCCGTAATATTATCAGAAACTGGCTAACCATCCTCATTCACCTCAATGACTACTTTATCATCGGGGGTTCTAGCATGCACGTTGGTCATTTTTGACTTCCCTCTAGGTTTTTTTTGGACCTTGTACTTTATATACCAAATTCAAAAAAGTAAATAGAAAATTAATGTATGGCATTGCATAAACATAATATGCATTCAAAACTTAAAATAGACACACTCAACAGTGTAGTGCAGTGCACAGATAAATAAACATTGCACCTGTACCTGCTTTATCTTCCTATGCAATCCATTCCTGCTCTAATCGATCAGTAAGATTTTCCATTATTGGAGGCGCTTCAACATTCTCCTTTTGACGTTTCCGCATCGCTAAATAAGCAGCGACTAAACCAGCAGCTTCTCATGAATTGGTTGATTATTTGAACATTTTGCTACATTTAGGTTGTAAAACTGGTGGATAAGACGTTGTAGGTTTTAAAACTCCTAAATAGGACAATGTAGGTTTCATCAATTTCTCTAATGTTTCTGCAAGTTTCTCTCGGTTACTGAGTTTCTTTGGAGTGGGAGTGCATGTCATTACATCCTTGTTGGAGCCAGCTTTCTTTGGAGGGGGTGTGGGTCATCGCTTCCTTCTCAGTTCAATGGCTGCATTGGTTCGCGAATGAGTTCTCAGTCCAGGTAAAGGATCCTTTGACTTAACAATTTTGATTCTCTACAATTAAGTCAAAGTTATAGATTTTTTATGTGTATAAAGGCAAAGACAATAAGTAGTAAAAAAAATAATTTTTTTATACCTCTGAATCTGATGAATCATCACTGACATCTTCACCATCATTTTCAGGGATGTATTCATCATGTCTATCAATATCTTTACCTTTTCCTTTCCTATTTCATGTGGCAGCCTCTTGCATACTACTAACCAATGAAGGCACCCCAAGTGATCTATTAACTACATCATTTTCTTGCATTTACGCGATTCGCTCTTGTTCATAATTCGTCAAAATTGATGGTTGTGAGGACTGCAAGTAGATAAAAATTATTACTCACCATCAATGATTAATTTAAGCTAGTTAACCAAATAGAGTCGACGTATAAACAGTTCTTGATATTTCGACAGAATGCAGGCACAAAGAACCAATAGTTACTTGATGTAGCTGCAGCCTTCACGGTCGGAATAGGAAATCGACAAAGTAATAGAAAACATTAAAATGCAGTTCTTGCTTTTACGTGCAAAATTTTAATAAAAAGTAGTTTGAAATACAAGATTTCATCCTAATTAATAAAGCTGAAATGAAAACTGAAAAAAAAAACCTAACATCAGCTTCATTCTCTTGTGTATCATTATCTTTATCTGCTTCATTTTCTACATTTAATTTCCTCCTGGTTACTTTGTCCGCCATCGTAACATCTTCTTCACCATTATTCGTATCAGGCTCCGGTGATAGTTTCTTCTGACCCACTTGAGTTGGATTGTTTTTCACCATTTTACGTTGCTGTTGAAGTCTATATGCAGTAATATTCTTATGCTTTACAAACGGTTTCTTAGCAGAACCTTTAACAATACAAATAATAATGATGGCCTCCTTTATAGTTTTTTAGACACACACACACACTCACACACACACACACACACACATATATATATATATATAAGAATGGATCTATATTACATATACATATATACCTTGAATTATGTTTTTCCTTGGCCGTATGATTACATGTGGCTGTAGTTTAATTAACGGCTCACTGTCTTTGTCAACGGTGTTGTCAATGTAAAAAACCACTTCTTCTGCCTTATTATAGCCCTGTACATATTCATTTACATCATTGTCATTCAATATCAGCTGTCAGCCACCCCTCTTTCCTTTGTTGACATAGACTCCTCTTATTTCAGTGTAATGGAGGCAGTCTTTAACAAAGTCCATAAGCACACTGTAAGAAAAGCAGTCTACATCATATTTTGTTACTAAGAAGGATTCTCCACCCACGTAACATGTCCTTCGAAACTATCCGTCATGGGGTAGCCGGATCTTTATAAGTTCATCCATCCGGCACAAATGAATACATTAGGATAAGGTACATGCACATTAAAGTGCACAAACAACAACAATTAACATTTTGGACTATAACAAATTTAGATGACATTAAAGAAAGACATTAAATCATGTGAACATTGTAGATTGCATTAAGAAAAAAGAGTGTCAAATACATTCATCAAAGACAATAGTTTACAACTAAAACAAAGAGTGCCAAATACATCATAAATTAGACAACAGATTAGAGCAAAATAAAGCAATAAGAAAGAGGAATATTTTTGTCCTAAAGAGATCGAATAGGATCAGGAACTTCTGCTTCTAGTTCTGTTTCTAGTTCTGTTATGGGGACATCATCCCTAATCCAACCCCCATCAATAACTTCTGGTTCTAGTTGACCACTTATGCCAATATCATGTGAATGCGGATTGCTCATGTCATCTTCCATTGCATTCTGATTTTCAGTATCACACCAATCTCTCGGCAATTTTTTAATAACGTAATGACTATTCTATTCAACTACATCTTCAACATAAAATAATTGCTGCACTTGCGAAGGCAGGACATAAGGATCATTTTTATGGCACTTACTAAAATTTACTCAAGTAAGACCATATGAATCTTTTTCCTCTTGGTACCAGCAACACTTAAAAAGGACAACTGTGAAAGCTCCCCAATAATCAAGCTCAAAAATTTCTTCGATTGATCCAATAATTGACTTCACCAACTATTGGGTTTTGTTCTTTCGAACTTGCAAAGTTGGTGGTTTTAGCAGTAAAAAATACACCACTATTTTATATGGTACATCGAGAATCTCTAAATTTTGTGTGGAATCTATATCCATTTACTGTATAACCGGTAAACTTCCTAGCTACTCGATTAGGACCTAATGCAAACACCTCTAAATCTCTTAAAATATTGTCCTTTTTCAAAACCTCTTCTTTTAGCCAATTCCAAAATTCTTTGAAATTTTCTTGTTCCCTCTTGTATCTTCTTGGATTTGCAATACCATCTACAAAAGTTTGAGGAACCCAAAATAATACTTACGGTAAAAAAACTATGAAATGCAGATAGTAATTTATAGTTAAGGAAAATCATATAGGAACTTAAGAACTTACTCGATCAAACTCTCATTTTCTTTATTACTGGAATTGAACAGAATATAGCGATGCATTGCCTTCCAATCTGCATCTTTCAAATTGAACATCTTTCCATCTTTATTCTTTGTTCCAATATGATATTCCACATCTTTTGGATATCTTCCAAAATCAATCGACATGTTTTCTGTTCCTCCATCAACGCTTAAAAATATTGAACAGAAGGTCACACACTCTTCTTCCAAGTAGCCTTCTGCAATCGAACATTTCAGACTGTTTATATTTCACACATAAGATTTTAACTTTCCTAGATATCGCTTAATTGGATATATGCATCTAAGGTGTTCAGGCCTGCCATATTCGATTTCTCTGCATAAATGAATAGGCAAGTGTACCATTATATTGAAAAAAGCCTATGGAAAAATCATTTCAAAATGACAAAGTATCTCGACAATTTCTTTTTGCATCCTCTTGATATCATCCACTTCGATAACCTTGCTCAATAGTCCTCTAAGGAATGCACTAAATCTGATCATTGATAATGCAACCTAGGGTTTTGACGCTTTCTTCATGGAAAATTGTAACAAATAGTGGAGTATGAAATGAGCATCATGGCTCTTATATCCCACAATCGTTCTCTCTTTTATGTGCATGTACCGACTAACATTCGAGGCATAACCGTTGGGCAGTTTGGCATTCTTCAATACAGAGATAAAGATTTCTTTTTCCTTATTTGTCATATCAAATATTGCAGCTCTAATTTCAACATGCTTTCCGTCACCATATTCAACAGGATGAAGGGACTTCCTTATGCCTAATTCCTGTAAATCCAAACGAGCATTTAGGTGATCCTTTGACATGCGACCTATATTAAGTAAAGTGCCTAATATTTTGTCACATATATTCTTCTCTATGTGCATGGCATCCAGGTTATTTCAAAGGGGATTATGACACCAATATGGTAAGTCAAACAGTATTGATTTTTTTTTTAAATGGACCGTCACTTTTACTCGGTTTCTTGGTCTTATCCCCACACTGATTTTTGAATCTCCGCAATAACTCTTCAATATCTATTCCTGATAATATTTCTGGAATGCTTCCCATTTCATTTTCGCCATTAAATCTCCTCTTATCCAGCCTCCACTTATGTGTCGGACCAAGAAACTTTCTATGGTGCATACAACACATTTTTTTGCTACACTTCAAATAATTTGAAGAAGTTTCATAATGGCATACTGGACACGCTAGTTTCCCCTTCGTGCTCCAACCAGACAACATGGTGTATCCCGAAAAATCACTAATCGTCCATAAGATGCTTGCACGTAAATTAAAATTCTCATCAGTTAAGGAATCATAAGTTTCAACGCCAACATTCCATAACGCTTTCAATTCTGCAATTAAAGGCTGCATATATATGTCAATATTGTTCTTTGGAGAATCTGGACCAGATATTAATGTTGAAAGAATCAAATTCTCTTTTTTCTAACATAATCAAAGCAGAAGATTGTAGTTTACCAAGCCATGTACTATAACTTGAATTCATTATACGATATGGATTAAATCCATCATATGCTAGACCCAATCTAACATTATGATTTTCTGATGAAAAATAGGGATAGCGAGCATCAGTCATCTTCCATGCCACACCATCAGCCGGATGTCTTAGTTTTCCATCTTCTTTCCATTCCACTTGGTGCCATCTCATAAGTTTGAAAAATTCTTTGCACATAAACATCCTTTGTAACCTTGGTCTTAGTGGAAAGTACCTCATAACATTCACCAACACTTTAGGAATCGACTTTGGTGGATCGTTATTATAAATGATGTCTTCTTTTTCTTTTACAGTCCATCTTGAAAAACCACAAATGTCACAAGCCTCTTTATCTTTATTCTCGGCCCAATATAACATGCAATGGTTTGGGCAGGCAAGTATTTTATGGTAATCAAGACCTAAATCCTTAATGACATTCTTTGCAGCATAGGAAGACAAAGGTAGCAGGGCATCAGGAAAGGTTTCTTTTATAAGTTTTAGTAATTCCCCAAACGCATACTCGTTAATTCCATAAGCACACTTCAAATGATAAATCCTAGTCAAGAAACTCAGTTGAGAAAATTTAGTGCACCTAGGATATAACGGTTTTTTTCCCTTCTTTAACATGCCGATAAAATTTCTCAGCCTCTGGATTTGGTTCTACTTCAAAGTCCCCAGGATTTTAATCAAATTTGTAACCCGTACATTTAAACATCACATCTAAATTATCCTCAAAATCCATCTCCGTTGCACAATCCATATGGTCATCAACACCTATTAATTTCGTCTCTGAAACCACACAAATCCACCCGGTATGTACTGGAGAAGGGCCACTACGATGATCGTATATGACATTTTACAATATCAATTTGGTTCTATACATTTTTTGCAAGGGACTTCATCTTATCACCCACTTTATAAATGGGAAATGCATTTCTTAGAAAAGCTTTTATCCCTTTTGCATATTTTGCACTCGATCTTGGAAGTCATATCCATATGTAGTACTCACTATCCATTGCCACAATCTAACCATAGCCTAGTAAAATAAAATTTGATACCACTAATAGTTTCAAGGCACGAACATGAGATACCCTATAAGGTTTGAGTAAATTAGAAATAAAAAACAGAACAAGTTAATAATTTATAAATATACATAATCAGTGTGGTGAAATCAGTGTGTATCCAAATCAACAATTGTTTTGATATGAATTATCACTAACTTTTGGAAATGGATTATCAGGAGAATACATAAAACAAGCAACTAAGGTTACCGAATGCAAATTTCATAACATTACATGGCTACAGTAAAAAAAATAGTATAGATACAAAGACTATGCAGGTGATATAAAGACGATACAGCTGTACCTAATACAAAGAACAATGCAATAATTTAATTTTGTCTTCTAATGTTTAGCCTTTGAAGCTGGTCATTAAGTCTACAAATGTCAGTTTGAAAACCAATAAGTCGATTTTGCAGCATTGTAAGTTGACGATGTAATTCATTTGCGTACTCAGCGGCACGACTTGGAAACTGATGGTCAATCCACTGCCAAAAGGTACACCCTGTGGGATAAACACGACATCTAATATAACGACGACCAATGTTGAATCCAATCGAAATAACATCTTCTACAACGGCATACCCACACTCACACATTATGATTGGTGACTCAACTTATTGTTAATTTACCACTTGGTTGTTTTGATGCTGACGACGCAAGGCAGCACGACGCCCTTTCTTCACGTCGTTTTTATTCTCGCCTTTGTCTTCAGAGTTCTTCTTGCTCTAGTTCATACTCACGCAAAACATCGTAGTGCTTTTCATGCATCTCTATATAAAAACCAATAGGAGTTTCTGGTGAAGATGGGCTTGACAGTCCTAGATCATCCATGCCCAGGGTATCTTCATGTAATAGCCCAAGAGATATTCGACCCCGAAAATTGATACTAAACACCATGTCGACTATTCAAGCATCGAAAACACTGGATCATTAATAGAAAGAGATTAGAGGGTGATATAAGGAAGAAAGAAATAATTGAATAGAAGAAGTTGAAGAGCTAACACAGAATCAGAGTCTCACATTGCAGCAGGACAAAATATAATATAGAAATAAATCTTTATTGAGAGCTTTAAATAAAACTTACAGTCATCAAAGTACATCAACACATTTGGATAGTTATATCAACTTGTCCTCATATACAACCATACAATGGAATAAATACTAGATATTATATGTTTGAATACCTCCAACTTGTCTCGGAACTTCATAGCATCCGAAAACCTAGAGCTGTACAACCCGGTCTAACTCGAGCATTACAAACTTCAAATCAATCTGGTGAACCAGAGTGAGAACAACACACTAAGTTTAAAGGTATCATCCAACTTAATTTTAAAGTCTAAATCTCCTCGAAAGGAAGGGATAATCATAAGGCCAATCCACACATAAATACAAATGGTTTTTACCTTACAATAACCCAAAACATTTTGGAATCAGTATCTTTTCTGATATTATAACAGTGTCTAAATACAAATAAATATCAATCTAGCAGAATGCTTGCATCTCACGCTCTACATATATAGTATACAATCAAAACCGCAGGCGCTTATTGGAGAATGCATTTTCATGGCAAGGTATGGGCAACCACCTTTCCGACAATGTACCTCTGGAGATGAATACATTGGAGTTCAACAAGAACATCTTGTAACTCATGCTAAACAAGACCGTCCCTCACTACGCTTGAGAGTTCCGAATATATCATTACCACGGTTGGGGGCCAGCCAACCGAACCGACGGCATACATACAAAAATTAAAATGGGACAATCGAAGGCATTTGATTTCTCCAAATCAGGAAATGAATATACTCTTCTGATGGGTGCGACCCACATAACCATGCGGTCTACCCGATTTTAACCATTTCCCGGTTGACGAGGCTAGAGGTCAATTTATTTATTTATTTACTTGCCTTTATTATTATTTTTAGAACATCTAGCCACCATTCACTTTGAATGTCACATTGTCAAATCCACCAGAAAATCACTAATTTATGTCCACAAAAATACTCTAGTTTTTAGGTTAAGAGAACCGTCATTCTCCCCACCAACCATGGTACGTTTGAAGAAATCAACTTTCGTGACCCCTTTGGAAATACTATGTCAGGCACTCGTCCATACAAGTCATCTAGGAATAAGATGAACTGAAGGCACTCTCTTACAACATCCAATATAGATATCACCCCAAGGATCAGTAACGAGTAGTCCTTGCAATCCGTAGATTCCAACCACGACAGAATCACAGTTTATCTTCGGGAGACAACCAGAGGTTTTTAGTGATCCTTCCGCTTACGAAGATCCACGGTGTTCAATGCTCCATCTTCAATCTTCGTCTTTACGTATATGCTAGTTGGAATGGTTTTCGAATATAAATTTGATCCCAGTCCTTCCATACCAACAATCGTAATGGCCAGATTTTATAATCGGTTATTTAATTATTAAATAGACAATCGTGATAATAAAATGAGTTCATTGGTTTAGTATTCAACATCACTTGGCCTTTTTAATTAAAAATATAATTAACAAATGGTTAATTTAAATATTCCAATATTTCGAAAATAGCATTTCACTTCTTACTCAATATACTAATATTCGCAAAACCATTTCATTTCAATACTTAGAAAAATATATTATAACAATATATAATATTCCATTTAATTATCGATTGTACAACATTAATTATTATTTAAACTAGAAAATCGGTTTAATTTATTATTCATAAACAATCATCATGGAAACTTCCTTTGTTTCATTACTTGAAAACAATAACTAATACATGTCCTTTGAAATTAACCCATTCTAAAACTCATTCCTTGTAACAACCCGGAATTTCTGAACCAATTTAAAAAGTTTATTTTAGTTATTTTAATGGGTTTTGAATTTTTAAAATGAATTATTTTAAATAATAATGACTAAAAATTTATTTTAAATGAAATTAGAACGTATAAATTTAAAATTTAATTATAATGAACTTGAAATAGCGCTGTAGTTTGAAAATTCCATTTTAATTTTCAATTGAATATACAGAATTCAATATAAGTCAGAATTGGATAAAACCAGAAACACTTGAATCTATATAATTATATCTTTCTAATGAATGTGAAAAACTGGGATTTCACTTTATAAATTGTAAGTTATGTCCAGTTTAAAATTCATACTACTCGCTATAGAATTTATATATATTTTAATAATATATAGCCCTTAAAAATAGCCATTTTGCAAACAACCTCCGTTTTCGATGAAACCACTTTTGTTGGATCTAGAATGTCAATTTATAGTCAGATTAAAATTTCATAATTTTTGGAATTAATATGAGAGCGTAATAAATTTAAACGCATTTGGTAAATTCAGTTTAAATTTAATCGACTGGAAAAAGACCATTTTTCAAACGGTCTCCAAATTCAACGAAATTAGTTTAGTTAGGACCATATCGTCAAAACATAGCTAGATATAATTTTTCTGTAATTTTTGGAGTCAGTATGTGGCCTCGGTAAATTAAAATGTACGTTCAAATTTAGTATTGACCATTATAATAATTTATATTTTAATTTTGATAAAAACTGGTCAAAACAGTCGAATTGGCTTACGAAACATATCCCATTATGTCCAAAATAGGGGTATTTGGCTTGAGGCACCAGTCGTTGGGATTCGTTTGGAGTTCGGAACGTTAAATATTGAGGTTTAGAAATAAATGAATTAAATATAATATAAAATTTATATAAATACCCCTAGAAAAAGGTCAAAACCCTAATCTAATTTCCCATTCACGTTCAGCCGCCACCAACCGTATGAATGTGTTTGTGAACAAATTAACAACTGTAAACAACTGTTAAATTCGTTCGGCATTCCTAAACAACAAGGATTGTTGTAGAGGGTGTCGAACTCTGGGACCAAATTATTTTATTAATAAATCCAATCAAGTTATCCCTAACTTTTGATTGGTTGAAAACAAAGAAAATAGCAGAAATTAAATAAAAGAGAGTTTTAACAATAAGTGAAAGCAATTAGGGAGTAATGACATAGATTAGATTAATATTCATCAATAGCCAAACAGATTAATCAGATCTAATTCATGTTTCTGTCACAAACATGAATCAACGATAATTAGGTTTCTAGAAACAAATACGTGAATAACAACAAGTATAGCCTATGCAGGAGCTAAGCTCTTAAACAACCATAGGCTATCAGGACAGATTCACTAATTTATTTCTAAAACCCTAAATATTAGATCTAAATCTGATAAACGTTAGATCGAACTCGAATATACCCTGTGAAGGAGCATAGCTCTTAAACGACACAGGGTATGAAGGTTCAGATCCAACGCTTGGTTCAGATCCAGATCTACATATATGAAGTTCTAATCTCTTTAGCTATGTGATTCATATTGAATCATATCTGCTAGCGTCATCACCCCCTAATCAAAGGGGATTAGCTAGACATAGCTAAAGAAGAAGAGAATAAAAAGAAAATAACAGACATGAACATAAATAAAATGCAAATAAAAACTAAATAGAAGAGAGAAAGAGGAGTTTTATTCCAAGAAGAGAATTAAAGAATAAAACCAAGTGTCTTTTACAATGAATGAGATAAAGTGTATTTATAGCTGATATGACAAAGGCTACTTGGCAAATTCCACAATGTGGGACTAAAGAATTAGCCCAAATAACACATAAGCTAGTGTGAACGGGGTTGTAGAGTAAGAGGCCTTGTAAGTGAGCCAGTGTGAACGCGTGCAGTGCATGAATGAGAAGCCTTGCAAAGGAGCTAATGTGAACGCTACATGAGTGAAATGGTCTGCAATTGAGCCAATGTGAACACAATATGAGTCTTTCGTGAGCCAAATCTACCCAACTGAACTCTATTTGCAACCGTTCTTCAAGCTTTAAACTCTTTAAGCTTAAGTAATTTTAACTTCACTCTTTTTCAGCAAATTCTTCATGCTTTATTCATCAAATGCTCTAAACCATGATTTTTGTCAACAATCTGAAAACACAGCTATAAATACATAATATCAATTATTTAAAAGATAAAATAAGATAAATATGCGGATAAAATATACACATTTACGTGTATATCAAATACCCCCATACTTATCTTTTTATTCGTCCTCGAATAAACTAAACTAAGATATGTCACACTTTCGTAGGAAATACGATTGCATTTAGCGTATGCAACAAGCCGTTAAACCTCTGGGTGTCCCCAATAGGACGAGTGTTGTCTCGTGAGGGTTTTCAGCGGATACTACCCACAAAATCCAAAGCGTCTTATGTACGCAGATTAATCAAACAATATATTTAAGGTCTTTCACATTCCAAGGATTTCACCTAACTTCAATAATAATGGTTTAGTCCCAAATTGTCCATCCCATAATTGGTGCAAAAATGAATAAAAAATTTCAAGCTGAATCGTAATTCCTTGATAACACTGTAATTGTCTTGAAGGTTAAGAGCGTGGTGTCAACCAAAGTTCTACACATCGACAATATACACCCAATCATTTATTTGACCCTTTTTTTTTTGAATAATTTTGCACCAATGTAACTGTAATGTAATGGATGTGAGTTATGCATAGATGAAGGAAAATTTTGTAAGTTCTAAAAATGTTATAGATAAGAGGGCAAGTGTATTAGTTGAACTTCAAGCTACAAAAGATAAAGTAATACTAAGGCACATATGAACATTTTTATTTCCTTTCATCTCCTCTACTACAATCCTCACTTCCAAGTACGGTATAATGGATGTGGATGGAATGGAACTGAATGCTTTATAGTCAAGAATGATGAATGACTATTTTATTCTGAGAGACTCTCTATTTATTTCATTTTTTTTCTTTTTTCTTTTTCCTTCTTTTTTTTCTTTTCTTTTCCCTTTTTTTTTCTTTTTTTTTCATTTTTTTTCTTTTGCATGATGAATGATGAGTGGAGATGGAATGGAATGATACCGTACATTATTTCATTTGATTCCTCCTCTACTAAACCAACACTTCATGAAAGGAAAGTTTTATGCCCTAGTTACTCTACTTCTATAACCTTAATTCAACACACAAGTCTGGATTGTTGTTATACAAAAAGCTGAAAGGAATGATAAGCAAAGTTTCGTAAGATAGATAACCCATATAAAATAAGATGTGGTATATGGTTATCCTACCTTAAAACAAGTACGGAGTGGGTGGTGTAATATTGGTATAAAAAGTGACGTTTTTGACCTTTAAACAAGGTTCTTGAGTATACCAATATAAGATAAACTTGTCGAAACATGGATGTAAATCGACTAAAACTTGGGTTTGAATAATGTGGGGTATCGAAGAAGAACGCTACAATGAGTCATTTCTCCTTAATTGGGCCAAGTGGATTTTAGAACTTACGATTTTGAAAAATTGAGTGGAAAAGAAAATATTATGCATGAAAACTAACTCAGAAAATCCAACAAATGTAGGTGCAAAATCCTTTTATTTCATGATTTTTTTTATTATTATTTTTACTTGCACATTCTAACATGTATAACAAAGGTTGACACGCTTACTCCAGAACACGACTAACGTCTGCACAGTCTCAAGCTAGCATCTTAAAAAGACACATTACGATTCAATGAATAAATAATGTTCATTCCCATCACCCAACAATTCAACTTATCAAACAAGAACCAAGGTGTTATTTATGAATTTAAGTTAATCCTTGTTCAATGAATGACCTACTTCATAAAATTTGATTGCTGATGTAATGTAAATTCCCCCCACACTTGAGTGTGACTGTGTCCTCACAGTCTTAATCAGACATATCTTAGTGAAAGGGAAAAACAAATAAGAGAATATTTACATATGTACAAAAGAGGGTTAGTGCGTCTTACCGAATGTAATGTGGCTCATGGAGGACCATGAGCTCTTCCTCTTGGTTGGGTATTGGTTCCAAGTAAGGTTTAAGGCGTTGACCATTGACCTTAAAGGATGATCCATCAGTTGGATTCTCAATTTCTACCGCACCATACGGAAAAACAGTCCGTACAGTGTAAGGTCCTGTCCATCTAGATTTTAGCTTACCCGGAAATAGATGCAGTTTTGAGTCATACAACAGAACTTTTTGACCTGGCATGAAAGTTTTACGTAAAATTGATTTATCATGAAAAACTTTTGTTCTGTCCTTGTAAATTCGTTCATTTTCATAGGCATCATTTCGAATTTCATCAAGTTCATTAAGTTGAAGCTTCCTATGTTCTCCTGTTTGCTCTAAATCAAGATTCAAAGTTTTTATTGCCCATAACGCCCTATGTTCTAGTTCAACTGGCAAGTGACATGGCTTACCAAAAATCAACCGATAAGGGGACATTCCCAAGTTAGTTTTGAAAGCGGTGCGGTAAGCCCAAAGAGCGTCGGTTAACTTTTGGGACCAATCTTTACGATTTCGATTCACAGTTTTCTCAAGAATTTGTTTAATCTGCCTATTCGATACTTCAACTTGCCCATAAGTTTGAGGATGATAAGGAGTGGATAACTTGTGGG
The DNA here is from genome assembly GCA_030737875.1 of Allium sativum. Classification (NCBI taxonomy): domain Eukaryota; kingdom Viridiplantae; phylum Streptophyta; class Magnoliopsida; order Asparagales; family Amaryllidaceae; genus Allium; species Allium sativum. Next base: position 278,849,863 of record CM060911.1, read on the forward strand.
TTATCGAATACTTTCTCATGAGAGCTTCAAAAGAACGATTACAGAAGTGTGTACCATTATAACTGATTATTGTGCGAGGTGTGCCAAACCTAGAAAAGATGTTTTCTTTCAAGAAGCGCACAACAACCTTGTTATCGTTTGTTTTGCATGGTACAGCTTCGACCCATTTGGAAACATAATCAACAGCTAAGAGAATGTAAAGGTTCCCAAAAGAATTAGGGAAGGGTCCCATGAAGTCTATACCCCACACATCAAAAATTTCGACCTCTAGAATGGGGTTTAGGGGCATCATATTCCGTTTAGAAATTTTTCCTAAGAATTGACATCGATCACAAGTTTTGCAAAATTCGTACGCGTCTTTGAAAAGGTTGGGCCAGTAGAAACCCGATTGGAGAACCTTTTCGGCTGTCTTTTTGGGACCGAAGTGACCACCGCATGCTTGGTCATGACAGAAAGAGAGGACACTATGAATTTCAGTGTCAGGAACACATCTTCGAATGATTTGGTCGGGACAATACTTAAAAAGATAGGGGTCGTCCCAATAAAAATGTTTCACTTGGGAAAAGAATTTGTGTTTATCCTGCTTAGACCAAAAAGAAGGGATCTGCTTGGTGACTAAGTAGTTGACAATGTCAGCAAACCAAGGATCAGTGGAGAGAGAAAACAGCTGTTCATCGGGGAAATTCTCGTTGATCGGAAGAGAAGAAGACGGGGCATTTGGAAGACGAGACAGGTGGTCCGCAATAACATTGTCAGATCCTTTTTTATCCTTAATGGTAAGGTCAAATTCTTGAAGTAGAAGGATCCAACGAATGAGACGAGCCTTAGCATCCTTTTTAGAGAATAGATACCTAAGTGCGGAATGATCGGTATAAGCCGTGATGTGTGAGCCAACTAGATAAGGCCTGAATTTTTCTAGAGCAAAAACAACTGCCAAAAGTTCTTTTTCAGTGGTCGTATAATTGATTTGGGCATCGTTCAAAGTCTTACTCGCATAGTAAATGACGTGGAGAATCTTATCGATACGTTGTCCTAGGACAGCGCCAACAGCGAAATTTGAGGCATCACACATGATTTCAAAAGGCAGCTTCCAATTAGGAGAGCAGATGATCGGAGCAGAGACAAGTTCATTTTTAAGATGCTCAAAAGATGAAATGCAATCAGAATTGAAGTCGAAAGGAACATCCTTACCAAGAAGATTGGTCAAAGGTCGAGTGATTTTGCTAAAATCTTTTATAAAGCGACGGTAAAAACCAGCATGACCTAAAAAGGATCGGATGTCCTTAACTGATTTGGGAATGGGAAGATTTGAAATAACTTCAATTTTGGCTTTGTCTACTTCAATTCCTTTGTTAGAGATGACATGTCCCAAAACAATGCCATGTTTAACCATGAAGTGACACTTTTCCCAATTAAGCGTTAAGTGTTTCTCTTTACAGCGATTAAGAACAAGATCGAGATGATGTAAACTGTAACACCCCGTGTATTATATAACTGTGAAATTCATAAATTAAACAATAAATAATTTTAAATCAAAGAATTAAGGGAAACGGGATACACCATTGCGTTCGTCTCGGAATTCTGCTTGAGATAGAGTCTGAGTTTGCGTAAAACGGATATCGTATGAAGAAGTTATGGACGAACGAAGTTGGGCGAAAAACCGGAAAAACGGGTCAGAATGCACTGGCGCACTTGGGAAGTGCGCCAGAACAAAAATGCACTGGCGCACTTGGGAAGTGCGCCAGTACATTTTTGACCTGGCGCACCTGCCAAGTGCGCCCAGGTCAAAAATGACCTGCTGGTCAGGTCTGGTCAAGTCCTGGCTGGCCAGGTCTGTGTTTGGTCGATTTTCAGAAGCTTGCTTTGTCATTAGGGCTAGGTGGCAGGCTCTAATTGGTCTCTCTTTCGAATGAATGGCTACGATCAATCCAAGCAACATCGATGGTCCTAATCAGTTCATAAACTCTATAAAAATGACCCTAGACTCTACCTAATCTATTCATTCAAAAATAAGAACGAGGCCATCATGCTGCAGAGGAGCGACTAGGAGTAGCCACCAATTTGAGAGAAGATTAGGAGGAAAATTCTAAAGCATAAAGCAACTTAGACAAATCAAATCAAATGCCTACGTCAAAAGGAGACGCATCTCCAAATTCCTAAATTGGAGAATTCGCCACACAATTGTAAGTAGAGTATTATTTTGGTATGAACAAATAACTGTGTTGGTTTGTATACTTGATTTGTGGTGATAAAGTAATCCATATTTGTGCGTTACTATGATTCTTATCGATTTGGGATATTGTACACGTTTGGATATTCTCAAATTATGTTATTCATTATAAAAACTACATGTTTGCGGTAGTTTTATGCAAGTATACGTTTGGAATATTCGCAAATTATGTAATCCATGTTGAAGCTACATGTATGTAGTTGTTTAATTGAAATTCATGCAAGTTTGGGGTTTTGCTACTATGCCATCATAAGGTGTATTTTTATACAAAAATCATTTTGTGAGTAATTGGAGCAAATTTGGGTTATTATAATCCATATGAAATTATGTTGAAAATTTGGCATCATGATCTATGTATTAAGCCATACTTTTGTACTAGAAAACCTCTTTGTGAACTTATGAATATGACTAGGCTATGATTGATATTTTGCATAATTGAAAACCATGTTAGGTCTATATTGTTAACAAGAATTATATGATGACATATGTGGTACATAGCTAGGTTAGATTCAAAATCCCATTTGCAAGTTTGCATGACTAAAGTAAAAATCATGATTTCATGTTAGAAATATTTATGCCATAAGTATATGTGTGCCATGGTTATGTGAATAGATTAAGAATCATGATTAAGTTGGATTAATTCTAGTTGAATTATACTTTTGTATTAGTCACAAAAGTAAGCACCTTTGTAAACATGTAGTAATCTTATAAACATGATTTGCTTATGTTTGATATTATGCCTAAATAAAATATAGGTTTATGTTATAGTTAAGCCTATGTGTCAATAGTGATATTCTTAACTTAACTACAAGTTTACATGGTTTGATTCATGTCACTTATGCTTTTTGACCAAAGTATATGTTACTACTATGCAAGTACACCAGTTTCTATTTTGTAGTTCCAACGTCACGTTGCAAGTTCATACGTTCACATTCCCCTTTTTGTGTATGTAATCACGCTTTAAGCCTCCCCTTTTCACATGGCTAGGTTGGGCTTAAAAAGGCTAAGCCCAACATATATATAATAAACGGACGTATTAAACGGGGGAAAATAACGTTGGGTTAAATTTATTAATAAATGAAAATATAAAGAAAAGGGGCCCAAATTCAAGTATGGGTTGGGCCCATGATTGGTGTAACCTTCACACCATTGATTTTTAATGGGCCGCAAATATTTACATATAAGAAAAATAAAGAAGAAAGACAAAATATGTAAATGTAGAAAATACGATGTGTTTAACCCGAGGTTGGATTGAGTTGTGATGTAAACCTGCCCGGAACCGCCCGGCTGTCCAGTAGTCACAACAATACCTATCCAATGTGGGTGGTTAAACATGGAGCCCAATAAGGACCCGAGGTTAGACTGAGTTGTGGCGTAAGACTGCCCGGAACCAACCGGCAACAGGCAGCCACAACAATACCTGTCTAATGTGAGAGGTCAAGGCTTTAATAAGACAATTAAAGCTGAGTCAGGATTGTTAGGATTAAGTGGACTAAAGACTTAATCAAAATGGAACATGCTAAACTAAACAGACTGATTGGGGGGTTAGGTTATAAAACACTTAACCAACTTAGCATGTTGGCTAGAAATAGAAAACCTAGTAGCGGGGGACCCTTTTCAGCAGTAACCCTATAAGGTGTATCATGATACCCTAAAACTAGGCAGGGTGGGGCACGATTACTGGGCTGATTGTAAGAGGTCAAATCGACGGCGGTGGTGTAGCAGTGTAGGTTCTAACGGGGTGCGGGCGTGCACACACTCCGGCGCAGAAAAATAAGGCACTGGGCACCAGTAGCATACCTGTGCATTCTAGGGTTGTGTCGGGCCGCCGCCATGGGACTTGATACACCCCATGGTGGGACCAGCATAGGTAACTACAACATCGGGGGCCGTAAGACACATGTAACTATGCGAGTAGGAGCCGATCATCATAGAATGGATCACTTCACCCTGATTATGGGGTGCCAGTTGGGAACTAGTTTATATGGGTTCAGAGATTAATATGGGGTACGATAGTATATTCGACCCTAGACAACTTAACTAAGTTTATAGTGCTTTCCTACTTCTTGTTTATACTTATCATACCCAGTTCTTTATTCATAGACAGAATAGTCCTAGACTTACTCAGGCTTTATGTCTGACTCTACTTTTCTTTCGTCTTCTTTTCTTCCGTTCCCCCCCCCAGGTCCACAGGGAGGGAACACTGCAGCTTGACCAGCCTTCATATCCAGCTTGAAGAGGAAAAATGTATTGCTTGGACCTTTTCGTTTTGAACTATGGCTTTGGACAACCACTATGGGGCTTTTGCAGTTTATTTATGTTTTTTTTATGCTTCTTTAAATGATGTAATCAAGACAGATTATGAAAGTGTTATGTTTTTGGAAAGGATGTAAGACAATCATGGTAATGTTGTTGTAACACGTATTTGCTTTTATGAAATAAAAGTTGCTGTTTACAAATATGTGTTCTTATATCTGTCTTGTATATCTGTGACTTATACTTATAAACCTCCACCAAAATTAGGGCATTCCCTTTGAGAGTGACCCTAACGGAGGTGGGGTGTTTCACTTGGTATCAGAGCATAGGTTTACCAGATAAGATAAAACGTTTTGGAAAATTTATTTTCAAAAAGGAAATTTAAAGAAGCATTTTTAAAAGATAAAATATTATTTTGCTTTAAAAGGCAAAGTCCCTCCAAAGCCATAGGTACTATCTCTTATCCTTCGTTTTGAATCTATCCTTTTTGTTTCAGCATGTCCGAAGAACTTAACTTGCCAGAGGGTGTACCAATACCTGGTTGGTTTAGACGGTTCTTAGAAGCAAGGGCCACTCAGCCAGGTCCTACCGTTCCTCCTCCCCCAGCTGCAGGAAATCATCCAGCTGCAGCCGCGCCTCTTCCTCCACCTCCTCCACGGGGAAACACGTTTGCTAAGATATGTAAAGATTTTAAAGCTATGGGAGGAAAGGATTTCCATGGAACTGAGTCCTTCGTGGCAGCTAGAAATTGGCTGAAAGAAACTGAGGAACTATTCATCATCTTTGAGGTAGAAGATAGACAGAAAGTACAACTGGCAGTGTGGCTATTAAAGGGCGAGGCTTCCTACTGGTGGGAAGTCACTAATGCTGAAAGACCAGTGGAGACATGGGAGGACTTTAGGGCAAGGTTTGAGACTAAATTTCTCTCAGATGCGGAAAGGAGTTTGCAGTTGGAAAAATTCTTATTTCTTAAGCAAGGGAACAAGACAGTCAGAGAGTATGTGAATCAGTTCGATGAGCTGGCTAGGTTTGGGCTGGACCTAGTCAACACCCCGCACAAGAAGGCTCTCCGTTTCGTCAAAAGGTTGAATGAGCCATTACACAGTTTGGCCATGACCCATATACCCATGGGAGCCACGTATGAAAGACTGGTGCAAATGGCATTGCTGAACGAAGAGGATAAGGGCAAGAAGGAGACAAAGGCAGAAAGCTCTCAAGGGAAGAAAGAGGGTTTGCAGCCTAAGAAGACAGACTTTAAGAAGGGCGGGAAAGGCAACAAAGAGAAGGGGAAGTGCAATTTCTGTGGCAAAGTGGGGCACTTAGTAAAGGACTGCCGGAAAAAGAAGGCCAAGGAGAATGGTGGGTGCTTTTCTTGCAGTGAGACGGGCCACAGGGCTAAGGACTGCCCAAAGAAACGAGGACAGGGGCAGAGGGCTGGATCCACCTCAGGGGCACAAGTTCATGTGCTAGAAGCGCCACCTTTGCAACAGCGAGGTATAAATACTTCTGTAGAAAGTGTAGTTTATCTTTATGATCACCCCGTTCGCACTTTATTTGATTCTGGCGCATCACACTCCTTTATCTCGTCTGCTTTAGTAGAATCTCTGCACCTAAAAACTAGTATGGTAGAGGACCCCTTAATTGTTTCAAACCCAATTGGGGGCCCAGCTCATTTGTCTATGATCTGTTTGGGATTGAAAATTTCTATTCTAAGCGTAGAATTTCAATGTAGTGCCTTTGTTTTGGGCTTTTCGGGATATGGTTTGATTTTGGGTATGGATTGGCTATCCAGTAATGGGGCCATCCTTGATTGTGAAAAAAGGGTTGTCAGGCTCCTAACCCAGCTCGGTAATACTTTGGAAATTTCTTGTAATCCCTCGTATGCGGTTATGCTTAGTTATCTTGAATCGCTAGATGCCTCTGTTGAAAATTTGCAATCAGTTAGAGTGGTTCGGGAATATCCGGATGTCTTCGAAGAGGTGAAGGGCTTGCCTCCGAAGCGGGAAATAGACTTCCGCATATATCTTGTAGATAATGCAAATCCCGTTGCGTTGCCCGTTAGACACATGGCTCCACGAGAAAGGAAAGAGCTCAGTAAACAAATTAAAGAGCTTCTAGAAAAGGGGTTCATTAGGAGGAGCATTTCAGAATGGGGCGCTCCAGTAGTGTTCGCTACAAAGGCGGATGGTTCACTCCGTCTATGTGTTGACTATAGGGAGCTCAACAAGCTAACGAAAAAGAATAAGCACCCTCACCCTAGAATTGATGATTTGTTTGATCAGCTTGTAGGAGCGTCTGTTTTCTCCCAACTCGATTTAGCGACCGGTTTTCATCAGCTAAGGGTGGCTGAAGATAGCATCGATAAAACGGCATTCAGAACCCCAGACGGCTTCTTTGAATGGCTTGTCATGCCTTTTGGCTTGACAAACGCACCTGCTTACTTCGTGGACCTGATGAGTAGGGTATTCAGAGATTTCCTCAACAAGTTCGTAGTGGTCTTCGTAGATGATATCCTTATTTTCTCAAAGAGTGAAGAGGAACATGCTCAACACTTAAGGGCAATCATGGAAACTTTGCGAGTCCATCAACTAAAAGCCAAATTCTCCAAATGCCACTTTTGGAGAGAAGAGGTTCCTTGGGCACATAGTATCCAAACAAGGGTTAGCAGTGGACCCTACTAAGGTAGTGGCGGTACAGGATTGGAAGACACCAAGGAATGCAACTGAGGTCCGAAGCTTTCTAGGACTAGCAGGTTTCTATCGAAAGTTCATAAGGGATTTTGCGAAAATCTCAGCTCCGCTCACGAAATTAACCAAGAAAAATCTAGTGTTCAATTGGGACTTGGATTGCGAGTTTGCTTTCCAACGACTGAAAAGGGCTCTTACAACAGCCCCAGTTTTGACGCTGCCAGATGGGAGCAAGATGTTCACTGTTTATACGGATGCATGTGGGACAGGGCTTGGCGCCGTCTTAATGCAAGAAGGAAGGGTAGTAGCTTATGGCGGGAGGCAGTTGAAGGTGCACGAAAAGAACTACCCGACCCACGATCTTGAGTTGGCCGCCATCGTCTTTGCACTCAAGTCTTGGCGACACTATCTCCTAGGTGAGAAGTTCGAACTTTACACTGACCATAAATCGTTGAAATATCTTTTCTCGCAGAAAGATCTTAACTTGAGGCAACAGAGATGGATGGAGTTTCTTGCCTCGTACGATTTCGAAATCTCCTACACTCCGGGCAAAGGCAACGTAGTGGCAGACGCATTGAGCCGAAAGAAATTGACCCTAAGCCCGTTGTTTGTTGAAAGACAAAGCCTAGAGTTTATAGCCAGCTTCGACTTTAGGCCTTCCTCCAATTTTGTACCAGGCTTGCTAGCATCTCTCGAAGTGCGCCCAACTTTAGTGGATTCAGTAGGGACAGCGCAACGCGAAGACCCTCAGCTTGTGGAAATAATTGACAGGCTAATTAGGGGTGAGACTTCAAGTCACCTCAACAGATACTCCATCGACGATAAAGGTTTGCTAAGACGAGACGGAAGACTGTGCGTCCCACAGACAAAAGATTTAATAAAGAAGGTTCTCGAGGAAGCACATCACTCTAAGATGACGATACACCCAGGCGGAGATAAAATGTACAAAGATATAAAAAGGACTTTCTTCTGGAACGACATGAAAAAGGACGTGGCAGAATTCGTTTCTAAGTGTATGGTGTGCCAACAGGTTAAGGTGGAACAGAAAAAGCCTGGCGGACTGCTACATCCTCTGGAGGTCCCGCAGTGGAAGTGGGATAGCATCTCAATGGACTTCATCGATGGGCTGCCTAGGTCTAGGAGAGGCAACACTAGCATTTGGGTAATAGTGGATAGGCTTACTAAAAGCGCCCACTTTTTACCTGTTAAAAGTAAAAGAACTGCCTCATCCCTAACATCACTTTACCTCAAAGAAATCGTTCGACTCCATGGAATACCATCCAGCATTGTTAGTGACCGAGACCCCATCTTTACCAGTGAGTTTTGGCGGAGTCTACAAGAAGCAGTAGGAACGAAGTTATGCTTGAGCACAGCCTATCATCCCCAAACCGACGGCCAAACAGAAAGAGTGAACAGAGTTTTGGAGGACCTTTTAAGACTGTGCGTCCTTGACTTCGGAGGGACATGGGAAGACCACCTTCCTTTAGTGGAATTTGCCTACAACAACAGTTATCAAGCAACCATCGGAATGGCGCCCTTCGAAGCTTTATATGGAAGACCGTGTCGATCGCCCACTTGCTGGTGGGAGTCTACTGATAAGCTCATACTTGGACCAGATATGATCCGAGAGACTTCAGAGAAAGTAGACTTAATACGAAGAAGGATGAAGACGGCCCAAGACAGACAAAAGTCCTACGCCGACAAGAGGAGAACCGACCTTGAATTTGAGGTTGGGGACAGAGTTTTTCTTAAGGTATCTCCGCTAAGGAACGTTGTTCGTTTTGGAACCACAGGAAAGCTAGCGCCAAGGTTCGTAGGGCCATTCCCTATCATCGAGAAAATTGGGAAAATGGCCTATAGATTAGAGCTACCCGAGAAACTGGCCGGAGTTCACAACGTTTTTCACGTTTCACATCTCCGAAAATGTCTACATGAGTCTGCTGAAGTGGTAGAGCCAAATATCCTAGAAGAAGCAGAGGTGGAACGCGAAGCAACCATAAGGAAAGTTCCAACCCGCATATTAGGAACGGAAGTGAAAAAGCTACGCAACCGCGAAGTCAAACTCGTCAAAGTTCAGTGGAGCGACGCCGAGGGAGACGCGACTTGGGAAACTGAAGCTAGAATACGCACTGCCTACCCTTTTCTTTTCGAGGGTACATCCTTGATCTTTCTTTTTCCTTAAGTTGCGCTTTTATCTATCTTTTTTTTTTAGTATATCTCCTCGACCCTATCTTTTAGGTAGAAACTCTTTGGATGAAAACATGTAATTGAAACATGTTATGGATGATGGTTGCAAGTGGTTGCAAGTGATTGCTAGTGGTTGCTCGTGGTTGCATATACACACACAATCTAGGTTTTAGATCGGCTCAGTCACTTCATATTGCATATGCATATATGTTTGCATTCGTATATGGTTGAACTTTAATGTGTTGTCATATGGATGTTGCATGTGTATGAATGATTGTGCACTCATGTAGAATCATGAATAGGGGGATTTGCATTCATAATGGATTCATAGCACTTACATAATTCGCATTAAGGAGGTCAACTGAATCAGTAGACCGCCTGATTTTGCATTAGATAAGTACATGTACACACACACTTCGCATATGATCATGAAGCATTAGAAGTCTTTTAAGGACAATGGATGCTCGTGTTTGATGGATGAGTAGATGGATGTTTGGACGTTAGGATGTACATTCTTCCTAAACTTGAAGATTTTGGGGGCGAAATCCTTTTAAGTGGGGGAGAATGTAACACCCCGTGTATTATATAACTGTGAAATTCATAAATTAAACAATAAATAATTTTAAATCAAAGAATTAAGGGAAATGGGATACGCCATTGCGTTCGTCTCGGAATTCTGCTTGAGATAGAGTCTGAGTTTGCGTAAAACGGATATCGTATGAAGAAGTTATGGACGAACGAAGTTGGGCGAAAAACCGGAAAAACGGGTCAGAATGCACTGGCGCACTTGGGAAGTGCGCCAGAACAAAAATGCACTGGCGCACTTGGGAAGTGCGCCAGTACATTTTTGACCTGGCGCACCTGCCAAGTGCGCCCAGGTCAAAAATGACCTGCTGGTCAGGTCTGGTCAAGTCCTGGCTGGCCAGGTCTGTGTTTGGTCGATTTTCAGAAGCTTGCTTTGTCATTAGGGCTAGGTGGCAGGCTCTAATTGGTCTCTCTTTCGAATGAATGGCTACGATCAATCCAAGCAACATCGATGGTCCTAATCAGTTCATAAACTCTATAAAAATGACCCTAGACTCTACCTAATCTATTCATTCAAAAATAAGAACGAGGCCATCATGCTGCAGAGGAGCGACTAGGAGTAGCCACCAATTTGAGAGAAGATTAGGAGGAAAATTCTAAAGCATAAAGCAACTTAGATAAATCAAATCAAACGCCTACGTCAAAAGGAGACGCATCTCCAAATTCCTAAATTGGAGAATTCGCCACACAATTGTAAGTAGAGTATTATTTTGGTATGAACAAATAACTGTGTTGGTTTGTATACTTGATTTGTGGTGATAAAGTAATCCATATTTGTGCGTTACTATGATTCTTATCGATTTGGGATATTGTATACGTTTGGATATTCTCAAATTATGTTATTCATTATAAAAACTACATGTTTGCGGTAGTTTTATGCAAGTATACGTTTGGAATATTCGCAAATTATGTAATCCATGTTGAAGCTACATGTATGTAGTTGTTTAATTGAAATTCATGCAAGTTTGGGGTTTTGCTACTATGCCATCATAATGTGTATTTTTATACAAAAATCATTTTGTGAGTAATTGGAGCAAATTTGGGTTATTATAATCCATATGAAATTATGTTGAAAATTTGGCATCATGATCTATGTATTAAGCCATACTTTTGTACTAGAAAACCTCTTTGTGAACTTATGAATATGACTAGGCTATGATTGATATTTTGCATAATTGAAAACCATGTTAGGTCTATATTGTTAACAAGAATTATATGATGACATATGTGGTACATAGCTAGGTTAGATTCAAAATCCCATTTGCAAGTTTGCATGACTAAAGTAAAAATCATGATTTCATGTTAGAAATATTTATGCCATAAGTATATGTGTGCCATGGTTATGTGAATAGATTTAGAATCATGATTAAGTTGGATTAATTCTAGTTGAATTATACTTTTGTATTAGTCACAAAAGTAAGCACCTTTGTAAACATGTAGTAATCTTATAAACATGATTTGCTTATGTTTGATATTATGCCTAAATAAAATATAGGTTTATGTTATAGTTAAGCCTATGTGTCAATAGTGATATTCTTAACTTAACTACAAGTTTACATGGTTTGATTCATGTCACTTATGCTTTTTGACCAAAGTATATGTTACTACTATGCAAGTACACCAGTTTCTATTTTGTAGTTCCAACGTCACGTTGCAAGTTCATACGTTCACATTCCCCTTTTTGTGTATGTAATCACGCTTTAAGCCTCCCCTTTTCACATGGCTAGGTTGGGCTTAAAAAGGCTAAGCCCAACATATATATAATAAACGGACGTATTAAACGGGGGAAAATAACGTTGGGTTAAATTTATTAATAAATGAAAATATAAAGAAAAGGGGCCCAAATTCAAGTATGGGTTGGGCCCATGATTGGTGTAACCTTCACACCATTGATTTTTAATGGGCCGCAAATATTTACATATAAGAAAAATAAAGAAGAAAGACAAAATATGTAAATGTAGAAAATACGATGTGTTTAACCCGAGGTTGGATTGAGTTGTGATGTAAACCTGCCCGGAACCGCCCGGCTGTCCAGTAGTCACAACAATACCTATCCAATGTGGGTGGTTAAACATGGAGCCCAATAAGGACCCGAGGTTAGACTGAGTTGTGGCGTAAGACTGCCCGGAACCAACCGGCAACAGGCAGCCACAACAATACCTGTCTAATGTGAGAGGTCAAGGCTTTAATAAGACAATTAAAGCTGAGTCAGGATTGTTAGGATTAAGTGGACTAAAGACTTAATCAAAATGGAACATGCTAAACTAAACAGACTGATTGGGGGGTTAGGTTATAAAACACTTAACCAACTTAGCATGTTGGCTAGAAATAGAAAACCTAGTAGCGGGGGACCCTTTTCAGCAGTAACCCTATAAGGTGTATCATGATACCCTGAAACTAGGCAGGGTGGGGCACGATTACTGGGCTGATTGTAAGAGGTCAAATCGACGGCGGTGGTGTAGCAGTGTAGGTTCTAACGGGGTGCGGGCGTGCACACACTCCGGCGCAGAAAAATAAGGCACTGGGCACCAGTAGCATACCTGTGCATTCTAGGGTTGTGTCGGGCCGCCGCCATGGGACTTGATACACCCCATGGTGGGACCAGCATAGGTAACTACAACATCGGGGGCCGTAAGACACATGTAACTATGCGAGTAGGAGCCGATCATCATAGAATGGATCACTTCACCCTGATTATGGGGTGCCAGTTGGGAACTAGTTTATATGGGTTCAGAGATTAATATGGGGTACGATAGTATATTCGACCCTAGACAACTTAACTAAGTTTATAGTGCTTTCCTACTTCTTGTTTATACTTATCATACCCAGTTCTTTATTCATAGACAGAATAGTCCTAGACTTACTCAGGCTTTATGTCTGACTCTACTTTTCTTTCGTCTTCTTTTCTTCCGTTCCCCCCCCCCCCAGGTCCACAGCGAGGGAACACTGCAGCTTGACCAGCCTTCATATCCAGCTTGAAGAGGAAAAATGTATTGCTTGGACCTTTTCGTTTTGAACTATGGCTTTGGACAACCACTATGGGGCTTTTGCAGTTTATTTATGTTTTTTTTATGCTTCTTTAAATGATGTAATCAAGACAGATTATGAAAGTGTTATGTTATGTTTTTGGAAAGGATGTAAGACAATCATGGTAATGTTGTTGTAACACGTATTTGCTTTTATGAAATAAAAGTTGCTGTTTTTCTGCTGTTTACAAATATGTGTTCTTATATCTGTCTTGTATATCTGTGACTTATACTTATAAACCTCCACCAAAATTAGGGCATTCCCTTTGAGAGTGACCCTAACGGAGGTGGGGTGTTTCATAAACACTCAGAGTAAGAATCACCGAATATGGAAAAATCATCCATGAACACTTCCAAAAATCGCTCGATCATATCAGAAAAAATACTAATCATGCACCTCTGAAAGGTTGCAGGTGCATTACAGAGACCAAAAGGCATACGTCGGTACACAAATGTACCAAACGGACAAGTGAAAGTGGTTTTCTCTTGGTCCTCAGGAGCGATAGGGATTTGATTATAGCCCGAGTACCCATCAAGGAAACAGTAGTACTCATGACTAGCTAGTCGTTCTAACATTTGATCGATAAATGGCAGAGGGAAATGATCCTTACGTGTTGCAGCGTTAAGTTTCCTATAGTCAATGCAAACACGCCAACCGGTCTGGGTGCGGGTTGGGATAAGCTCGTTAACTTCATTTTGGATCACGGTAATCCCTGATTTCTTAGGTACAACATGAATCGGACTAACCCATTGACTGTCAGAAATCGGGTAGATTATTCCATTGTCAAGGCATTTAAGGATTTCAGCACGAACTGCTTCTTTCATGATAGGGTTTAGTCGACGCTGGGGATCCCGAGTGGGTTTGGCATCATCTATAAGGTGGATTCGATGTTGGACAATCGAAGGACTAATCCCCTTAATATCAGCCATGGACAAACCAATTGCTTCCTTATTTTTCTTAAGGATGGGAAGGAGCAATTGTTCCTGCTCTAAAGTAAGGTCAGAAGCGATAATGACAGGAAAAGTTTCATTGTCTCCTAAGTAAGCATACTTAAGATGACTGGGCAGCACTTTGAGGTCAGATTTTGGGGGCGACTCAACCGAAGAAATTGGTTGAGGGATAGACTCATTTGTGAGAGGCTCGACAGGCATCGAATCAGAGACATTTTCGGGAGTATCTTGAAACAAAGTTTCATAATCTGATTCAATTTTGTTATTCAGATGGTCAAGCTCAGATTCATTATCGTGGACAGCATGGATTTCAGAAAACTGGTCCACATAAGAGTTAGGAGAGTTTTCAGTTCTGAAGATGTTTAGCTCGACAGTCATGTTACTGAAAGAAAGTTTCATAGACCCATTTCTACAGTTGATGAGAGCATTAGAGGTTGCTAAGAAGGGTCGTCCTAGAATCAAAGGGATTTGGTTTGCAGGATTGCTAACCTGTTGAGTTTCTAAGACAATAAAATCAACTGGAAAGATGAATTCGCCTATTTTGATCAACACATCCTCGATTTCGCCCATAGGTTTCTTAATTGAACGGTCAGCAAGCTGAAGGGTAACCTTGGTGGGTTTCAATTCTCCTAGCCCTAATTGGCGATAGACGGAATATGGAAGCAAGTTAACACTAGCACCTAAGTCTAGCAGGCATCTATCGATTTTCTTGTCCCCAATAGTACATGATATTGTGGGGCAGCCAGGATCTTTGTATTTCACTGGCATCGATTGGGACAAGACTTCGCTTAGAGTTGCCGCTAGAAACACTTTCTTAGGTACATGTATATGACGTTTTTGAGTGCACATATCTTTTAGAAATTTTGCATATTGTGGAACTTGTTGTATAATATCTAAAAGAGGAATGTTCACTTTAACTTGCTTAAATATTTCAAGGATTTTTTCTAGCTGATCCATCTTTTTCCTAGGTCGGAGTCTATGGGGAAATGGAGCAGACAACTCGGTAGGTTGGGCTACTTGAGTTTGAGGATGGTCCTTGTCAGAAATTGGCTCAATGTTTTGATCTGAGTTGGTCGAATTTTCGATAGGGTTTGGAAGATCGTCCGGTAAAGCATTTGGGTTGACCACATGGTTGTCAATCTTTTTGCCGGATCTAAGAGTCATGACCGCATTCAAGTGACTCACGTTTGAGTCTTGAATGATGTGAATTTGGTTGGAGTTAGGATTTTGACGGTTGGGGTTTGGAATGGTTTGACTCGGGAAAGTGCCTCTTTCCCGTTCGCTTACCGAAGTGGCTAACTGACTCATTTGCATTTCAAGTTTAGCAATCGATTGACTCGTGTTTTGCATGTGCGAAGTCAATAAATTTTGAAGATTGGTATTTGATTGGAGATTTTGAGTCGTCGCTTTAGTCAATTCTTCGAGAGTTTTCTCCAGTGATGTCAATCGTTTATCATCTTGGGGAACAAAAGATTGTTGCGCTTGAATTTGAGAAGGTGGCGCAGGGTTTTGGAATTGAGTTTGTTGAAAGGGAGGTTTCGAAAGATTATTCGAAAATGATTGAAAAGGAGGTAGAACCGCATTCGAATTTGCATTGTTTTGGGTCCAAGAGAAGTTAGGATGGTTTCTCCAACCTGGATTGTATGTTGGGGAGAATGGGTCGTTCCTAGCTTTGTTAAATGCGTTGAGTTGTTCCAATGAATGTGGGCATTGATCGGCTATGTGGTTAGGATCGTTACATTTGTAACATGAGGTCTGAGACGCTTGAGCTTGATTTATTTGCGTTGATGAAAGGACATTATCGAATTTGGATATCATCGCGTCTATTTTTGCTTCTAAGGCTACTGATGATCCTACCGAATGAGCGTTAGATAGGGAATAAATCGATTTCTCGTTAGATCTTTCCCATTGAGCTGATTTTTCGGCCAAATTTTCGAGAAATTGCCAAGCGGCATTGTGATCTTGGGCTAGAAAATTTCCTTGGCACATTGATTCGAGCATGGTTCGAGAGTTATTTTCAAGTCCATCGTATAAAATTTGACAAAGAGTCCATTTTTCGAAATTGTGATGTGGACATTTGACTAGAATTCTTTAAATCTTTCAAAATATTTTGCAAAGGATTCACCCCCAAATTGACGAAAATTGACGATTTCATTTCGAATTTTAGATGTTTTTTCCAGAGGGTAAAATTTCTTTAGAAAAATGTTTACAAATTCACCCCAAGTTCCAATCGTATTTGAAGGCAAGCTATACAACCATTTCTCAGCATAATCGGTAAGTGCAAATGGAATTAACCTAAGTTTGATTCCATCGTCACTTAATTGTTGAAATTTCATGGTGGCACAAACTTGTTCAAATTTGGTCAGGAAAATATAAGGATCATCACATTCTAAATTGCCGAACTTTGGAAGAGTATTTATGTGATTCGAATGAATTTCAAAGTGGTTACCCGTTGGGGCGGGCAATATGATGCAAGAAGGAATAGAAACCCGATCGGGGAAGTATCTATCCATAAGAGATCGAGGGCGATTTTCTTCGGCCATGGTTAAAGAACTGTTTGTTCGAACTAGACGATTATCTGAAGGATCACGAGTCCAATGACGCATGCACTAGCGAGAAGAATAAAGGAAGACGAGAAAAACAAATTTGAGACGCGAATTTTTTTTTTTTTTTTTACAAAACGAGGATTATTTTGAATTTTTTTTTTTAAAGAAAAAGAATTAGACACAAAAGTTTTTTTTTTAAATGAACCTAATGCGATTTACAATTTCTAGAATTATATAATGACGGTTTGATTTATTTCAACAAAAGACTTCTCAGCCAGTTAACGGACAGGAGTTATCGGTGCACCAGGAATCACCCTAGCAATGCAGCCGAAGGTTTAAGTACCTTCAGAGGAACAACCGATATAATATTTACGAATCACCGTAATATTTATAAACAGTTATTACTCTGCCGTAGTCTAGACACCGAGAAATAATCCGTTTGAACTAAACCAAATTGTCAAAATATAATGAAGTCCTTGGAAAGTAAAAACAAAACTATGATGAATGCGGTTTTTTTTTAATCAGTCACAGAATGAACAGTCTCAAAACAGTCACATAACAGTCAATTGCAGAGATAAAAAAACAATTTTTTTTTCTTTACAAGCAAGCCGATGCCCTACAGAAGAGTTTTACAAGCAATGTCTCTAATTTTTTTTATTTGCAGCAGCGGTCCCTGTAGAGTTAGAAAATACTCACCTTGATCGGCAGTCCGTCCAGTGCAGTTGAGTCGCGCTAGCGCGTTCACACCCCACTTGGTGTGCAACCGCTCAACCCGTGAATTGTCTGCTGCTTTCAGTTGTTGTTGCCTTCTATTAATCGCTTGACTGCGCTGCGGCACGGGTTCGGGCTAGGAGCCTGAAAAAAAAAAATTAGGCCTTTTTCTAATTTCCACCGTACCTGTTTTAAAAAAAAAATCCCAAACTTTTTTTCCTTTTTTGGTTTTTTCTTCTTTTTTTTTTTTTTTTTTTTGAGAAGAATACTAAAATGCCACTAAAACTAAAACAAAAGAAAACTAAGACTAGATCAAAATTTTAAACAAAAGAGATGATTTTTTTTTGATGAAAGCAACTGAAACAAAAGAAATGAAAAACTGCAACTGACGACTAACTAAGTCCTTAAAAGAAAAACTAGACAAAATAAATAAAACTAAAAAAACTAAACTAAACTAAACACGAAACAAAGGAAGACTTGGAAAGGAAAAAAAAGGACTCAACAACAAAATCAAAACTCAACTAAGAAAAAAAACAAAGAGTAAATGCACAAGAAAACAAATAACTACGCTCGAACTAAATGCTAGCAGTCAAAGCCCTGATAATCGCGCACCACAAGTGGTCAAGACACCCGTTTTTTTTTTTTTATCAGAGATTACGTCCCAAATCAATAAGGCCAAAACTAAAAATCACTCACTCTAAGGAAACCCGATCAAGCAATTATCGATGTTCTTCCTTTTTTTATTCTAATTAAATCAACTCCTTCCTAGAAAACCAGAAGACCATAAATCCCTTCCAAAAATCAAACGAGATAATCTTCCTCCTTTTTTTTTTCTTCGCAACCTTGACAATTCAGAACTAATAGAACCCTAAAACTGAAATAAATCACACGTCCCCCTTGTTCTCAGCAACAAAATAATCCCATCCCAAATAAAAATTCACGCCGCCTCCTTTTTTATTTTTTATTTTTAATCGAATGGAATTCAATTTCGAATTTGAATTTGTGAATTGGTCTTGCACTTTGTTCGATTGATTCTGAATTGTCGAGGTTTCCAATTTGAGGTTCGGATGCAGGACTTGCGTGAGCTTGCTGGACAGTTCGATGATGGTTGCGGGTCTGTTTTGGTAATTGGGGTTTTGGGTTCGGGAGGTGTACGGTTTTGGCAAAGGAAATTTGTACGGTGGACTTTGATGGCCTGGGTGTGAATAGGAGTTTGGAAGCAATCGCTGTGGTATAAAGTTGAACGGAGGGTCTTGAAGTTTGTGGATGTGAGGATGAGTGGTGATGGCTTCTGTGATGTATGGTACTCTTTGTGTTTAGAGCAGTTTGTTGTTTTGGTTTGTGCTGGTTTGCCAATGTGTGGATGGGCTGATGAGGGTCTTGAGCGGTAATGTGATGTTGGGGGGATGAAGTGTTGATGGATGGTTCAATGAGCAGGGTGGTATGGAAGAGCGAGATGATGTTATGGTTTTGAGGAGATGAGTGTTGGTGTTTGGGAAATCCTGGTGAATGATGGATCTGTGGAGGTTATGACAGTAGAAAACAAATGAATAGGAAAAGATAGCGTTGAGAAGGGAATATAAAGGTTGAATAAAGGTTTACAATGAGGGTGGCGCTGACTTGTTGACAAGGGTGGTGGAACGTTTGTTGTTGCTTCAGGTTGGGTGCGATTTGCCGAGTTGTCAGTTTTTGGTGGAGCGGATTTTGGTTCGTGGAGTGGATGCAGGTTGTCAAGTGGATGCAGGAGGCTTGCTGTTTGGGTCAGGTAATGGTAGCAGATGACGTGGGGTATTGAAGTGAGGAAGATTGGTTTGGTAAAGGGCGTTTGTTGGTGATGAAGAGGTTGAAGAGTTTGAAGAGGATAGGTATATGTAGAACAGAAGAAAGAAAATTGGAAAGAATTGAAAAAGGATTTATTTATTTTATTTTATTTTATTTTTTTATTTTGGGAAAAGGAATGTATTTATTGGGAAAAATTCAGAGATAGAAAGAAATAAATGACACAAAAGGGAAAGAAATTTGTAGAAAAGCGGAAAGAAGTAAATGAAACAAAACGGAAAGAATTTGTGCTAAAAACAGGAAAGAGATCAAACAGAAAATTTGCAATCTTTTTTTTTCTTGGTAGGAAGATTACAGTGTCATTGACTAACACCAAATCAAACCAGTCAAGATTTTTTTTTTCTATCAATGCTAGAAAACAAAAGGAAACAAAATAAAATAAAAATATTTTTTGTGTGTTTTTTTTATATGAAGTCAAATAAAAAAAATAAGAAAATTATAACTCGAAGGATTTAAAAATAAAAATTATTTTGGTCCCCGGCAACGGCGCCAAAATTTGTTGCGAACAAATTAACAACTGTAAACAACTGTTAAATTCGTTCGGCTTTCCTAAACAACAAGGATTGTTGTAGAGGGTGTCGAACTCTGGGACCAAATTATTTTATTAATAAATCCAATCAGGTTATCCCTAACTTTTGATTGGTTGAAAACAAAGAAAATAGCAGAAATTAAATAAAAGAGAGTTTTAACAATAAGTGAAAGCAATTAGGGAGTAATGACATAGATTAGATTAATATTCATCAATAGCCAAACAGATTAATCAGATCTAATTCATGTTTCTGTCACAAACATGAATCAACGATAATTAGGTTTCTAGAAACAAATACGTGAATAACAACAAGTATAGCCTATGCAGGAGCTAAGCTCTTAAACAACCATAGGCTATCAGGACAGATTCACTAATTTATTTCTAAAACCCTAAATATTAGATCTAAATCTGATAAACGTTAGATCGAACTCGAATATACCCTGTGAAGGAGCATAGCTCTTAAACAACACAGGGTATGAAGGTTCAGATCCAACGCTTGGTTCAGATCCAGATCTACATATATGAAGTTCTAATCTCTTTAGCTATGTGATTCATATTGAATCATATCTGTTAGCGTCATCACCCCCTAATCAAAGGGGATTAGCTAGACATAGCTAAAGAAGAAGAGAATAAAAAGAAAATAACAGACATGAACATAAATAAAATGCAAATAAAAACTAAATAGAAGAGAGAAAGAGGAGTTTTATTCCAAGAAGAGAATTACAGAATAAAACCAAGTGTCTTTTACAATGAATGAGATAAAGTGTATTTATAGCTGATATGACAAAGGCTACTTGGAAAATTCCACAATGTGGGACTAAAGAATTAGCCCAAATAACACATAAGCTAGTGTGAACGGGGTTGTAGAGTAAGAGGCCTTGTAAGTGAGCCAGTGTGAACGCGTGCAGTGCATGAATGAGAAGCCTTGCAAAGGAGCTAATGTGAACGCTACATGAGTGAAATGGTCTGCAATTGAGCCAATGTGAACACAATATGAGTCTTTCGTGAGCCAAATCTACCCAACTGAACTCTATTTGCAACCGTTCTTCAAGCTTTAAACTCTTTAAGCTTAAGTAATTTTAACTTCACTCTTTTTCAGCAAATTCTTCATGCTTTATTCATCAAATGCTCTAAACCATGATTTTTGTCAACAATCTGAAAACACAGCTATAAATACATAATATCAATTATTTAAAAGATAAAATAAGATAAATATGCGGATAAAATATACACATTTACGTGTACATCAGAATGACAGCCATGCTCCATCCTTCTATCGAGCACGACAGAGCGAGCACGACAGAGCGAGGCGTAGTCCGCGGCATTGTGGTGGGGGCCTCCGATCGAGGTCCGGCAGCCTCAATTGTCGCGTGCAGGTAATCATCGAAGTCGAACTTCTGTCGACCTGGAGCAATCACGTGGTAGAAGAAAGGATTAAGGGTAATCTCTTAATTAAGAAAATAATTATTATTAAATTAATATATTTTTGTAATTAATATTTAAAAATCCATAACTTTGTCGTACGAGGTTGGAATTCGATGATTTCAGATCCGTTGGAATCGTCTTGAGGAACACTACAACATGGAACTAACCAGAATGAAAAGGAGAGAATGAGATTTTAAAGCGAATTCAAATCCAAACAAAATAAAATCGCCAAATAAAGTCTGACGGAGTGGAAACCAACGTGAGAACTCCTTCTCACTCAATATTTTATCATGTAGTTATTTTTGGAGTTCAACACTCGAATTCACACAATCACATGAATACTAGCGATGTATGGATATTAGCGACACTCGCATTTCATACTCCGCGAATGGTCACTTGTGGCGCCGTAAATGGCATTGGGTAGTTGAGTATTTATTTAACAAAATTCCCTATACTACTATACCTGGTTAGTACCATAGAAGGGGGCACAGATATTTCTTTAAGAGCAAAACATGTTTCCAGATCTTAGAAGAGAATAAGACTAAAACGTAGTATATAACCTTTTGGACCTAGGTCCAATTATATTCTCAGCTCTTTTCTGATTCGCAACGGCTCTTTTCTGATTCACAATGGCTCAGTAAACGTAATGAATTATGTTAATATAATAATATTTAAAGATGTATACAGTTCAGGACATAAACTATAAATATAGGGAATTATATAAAATTCCCTATACTACGTAGTATAGGGAATTATATAAAATTCCCTATACTACTATACCTGGTTAGTACGATAGAAGGAGGCACGGATATTTCCGCAAGAGAAAAACATATTTCCAGATTTCAGAAGAGAATAAGACTAAAATGTAGTATATAACCTTTTGGACCTAGTTCCAATTATATTCTCTCAAGAGAAATGTTTTTAGATATGGTCCAAAACTGTATACATGTTTAAAACTATATAGGGGCTAATCTTCTATGGTACTAACCAGGTTTTGTAGTATATGGAATCATTTGATGATTCCCTATGCTACAAAACCTGTTACTTTTTAATTTAACCAAGCAGGCCGCTTTCTGTTCCAAAAAGAATAGCCAACTTTTCTTCACTAACTTTAAATCCGTTCTACATCGGCAAAACACAACTTTAGTTATATAAATCATCATTAATCACGGGTTAGTTAGATTAATCACTTATCTATTAGATTAACTAACTTAATTCTTAAACAATAACTTCACCTTAGTTTAAATAACTATATATGTTTTAACAGGTTGATGGTTTCGGTTCCCTGTACACAGCTCTTCAGACTTCCGAACTCATGTATGAATTTAGTAGCTCCTGCACATTTAAGACACAACAGAATTAACACATATTCATTAATTAACTAAATCTAATTAGGGTCTTAACGTTTGAAAATCATACTTAAAAATAAACTAATCAGAGTCAGTTTATATACTTTGTTTTAATCTATACAGGCCAACACCTTTCTTCTCTCTCACCCTGAAAAATCGACCTTAGCACGTCCAAGTAACCATGGCACTACACCTCTGATCACAATTCCACTGTGTATACCTGCTTCGTAAACAAACTGCTTTACTTCATTTGATTTCCTTCCAGATACCTGACATTACTTTGTCTCCAAACCCATTTGAAACCATCGTTCAAAATAATACCAACTCCTCTTTTATTCATTTCCGCTCTAGACATCTAACCATCCACCATGTACGCTGTCCACCTTGCACCGAGTTCTGCGCCCCGTTCTAACCATCGAGCCTACATCCATGACTACCCAGAAACGGGCCTCACATCCCTTAACCGACACTGTGAGCCTTACGTCACCCGTCATTTCTGTTGGTCAGCAAACCTCACAAAACCACAACTCCTTCGAGCTCAAATCCTGATCACCACGTCGAACTATCCTCGATCACCACCGTTGATATTACATTACTCTTGGAGTTGAACGACTTTGTAGTTATGAGATGTTGGTTTAAGTGAGCGCATCGAATGAAATTTGAGGAGGAAAGGTGAATGTTTTCATCCATTTATGTTTTAAGGAGGAGGCTGCTTAATTTTTGACTACGCGACTAAATTTAAATTGTGAATTAGGGTTACGTTGGAAATATATATAGCTGGTGGGACAAAATAATATTACTATATTATAGTAAAGCTTAACCGTGAAGTATCAGTTTAAAATAAGTACATATGACCTTCGTTATTGACAAAAAAAAGTAATATTAGCATAGAAAAATATTTCGTACACGATGGGACAGGTTTCGTCGAATTCCGAGGTCGTTTGTAAAAAGTCATTTATAATCGACAGGTGAAAAATCACACGCTTAAATTTCCCATGATCAAAAAATAAATCCAATCAACTTAAAACTTTGAAATTATATTAGACCTTTTCCTTACGGATCCAATGAAATTTGTTTTGTTAAAATCGAAGTTCGTTTGGCCAGTCGTTTATTCCTCCAAAGTTACTTCTGTCTAAAATGGTTAAAATAATATGAATGATTAATGCGTTTATTGTTGCTGCAATCAAACGGTAAGTCCGATCGGCACAAAATTTGAAACGTTATAATAATTAATTAATACGAATCTAGTGGCACAAGTTTTGTCGCATTCCAAGACTATGTCCCGGTATGCTATTTTTATACGCACCATAATGCTATTTTATACACCAAAATACCCAATGTCCAACAATAACAAACTACCGGCCTATTCTGACTCTAAACGTCGATACGAACTCAATGGAATTGGTTTCGTGACTTAATTCGATCGTCTGCTCAAGATATAAACAAATACCCTCTATTAAAATAATTTAATTATGCGCTATAGAAAATGATTGGGCGTTTACGGCTGTCGTCGTCATATACGACATCGGTTTTCCATGAAATTTAATACCGTACAATAATTTAATGTTGTGATTCCAATGAAACTAATTTCATCGAAAACTAAGCCCGTATGCAAAAATCTCTATTTTAAGGTTTATATAATGTTAATAAAATATTATATAAATACCAAAATAATCGAATTAAATAATAATAAATTATTATAATCATAAAATACCCATTATAAATATCATATAACTTCAAATATAAATTATACAACTCCATATCATCAATTTCGAGTTAAACGTTATTCAAATTATATAGAAATCCTTTTTAAATAATTAATAAATGTTATATTTTAATAACGATTTCCATAACGACTATTTTAAATTTTGAACTGGACATAACTAACAATCTATAACACAAAATCTAGATTTTTCACTTTCATATGAAAATTATAATCAACGAGATTCAAACGTTTTTTGTTTCACGGAATTCCAACCTAAATCGGATCATGTATATACAATTAAAGTTCAAAACTCAATATTACGAACTACCACGCCATTTCAAGCTCGTTTATATTATATATAAATCTTAACGTTCCAACTTCGTTATATAATCAAAATATATATTTTAAATCCATTTAAAATTCCAAATCAATATTTAAAATAAAAATTAAATTAAATATTTGACTACCAAAAATACGGGACATAAATCTTCCCCACTTAAAAGAACTTCATCCTTGAAATTGATAAAACCCATTATAATTTAAAATCGAATTTATTATAAATCAAAAACCAACTCAATATTGTAAATAAAAATTTTCAAAAATACCAAAAATTACCTAACACTTTAAATTTCCGGAAAAAGTCGGCAGAGTCTCCCCTGTACGGAGTGACATCTACGATATCGTAGGAACGAATAATATATAAACATCGACCCACACAGTCAGAAAATAACATTCAAAAACCAAAATTTATATTTTCGCGTAGGCGTACCTTTTACGAGCGCTATTGAGCATACTTGCTCAATTTATTTTGATCTACGCAACCAATATCAATCTACCTAGCCATCTGGCACCTGTACTTAACTCAATTCAATATATAAGTCACAATTACATGAAATGTTTAAATAATTTGTAAGGACCTAGAACTTCCCCGGTCTTCGAAGAGAAGGGGAAGAACGGATTGCCTTGGGGACAAGACGAATCCGAACACAAATAGAAGAACATTTTATTGCTTATTACAACAATTTCATCAGTATACAAGAATATACAGAGTATGAATAAATATTATACATTCGATAAACATTGGAGATTTAAATACATTACTGCAGCGGAAAAATAATACAAAACACAACTGAAAAGAATATACGGATACAAAGCTTTCCGAATATCATTCTAGCAATAAACCAGGATCCTATGAATATAAGTTTGCAAAACCAAAACTGCTAGCTGCTCGTGGAAAATAAGGGCACCCAGAGTTTAGGTTAAAACAATAAACTCCAGGTCAGTCATGTGACTGGTGTGAGAACTAAAACAGCTATTCTTTTGATTCTACAGTTAGATAAATCAAGGGACCACGCTGTATAACACGGAACGGGTTTCCTCCCAAGAATACTAGTGCATAAAACAAACAGTGCAATGCTAAATAAAGAACAATGAAGCTATTATAAGACTCAGGTCCCATCACACAATGCAACGCAAGCAGGAGGATCGAGCTTTTACCTTATAATAGCCAAAAATGCTTGATATGTGAAATTTCATCTTTTATTATTACTATAAGTGTATAGTGTCAAAACAATTTCAAATATAAATGTATCAATCATAGACGACATGAGTGCCCCATCCCACTATGTCGCCATACTAGGCTCTACAATCAAAAGCACAAAATGTCGTATTAGAAGTTGGATTTCCATCTATGAACCAAGGCAAGGGATCGTCCTTACCGCTTCGAGACGCTCTAGCCCGTGTCTCAGGAACAGAACGCATCGTCCCTTGGACCGTCAGGGATGGCCCGTCAAAGTGCAATATGGATTAAAAAACCTTGAACAATACGTTTCCCCGCCCTATGGGGCGTAAATGAGCCAAATGACTCCGTCGGCCCTAGATTGACCGATATAACCAAGGCGCCACGCAATCCGTCATCAACATAAGTAAAATGTCAGGGCTAGTAAAATGCTGACACCACTCCTAGCTAGAAGGAAACGCATGCCCTCCCTGATGTCCTCTCCCGTTTCTGGTTCACACCGGGGTGTGAGGCCCGCGAATTAATGCTACACAAAGCTATGCTATATTAAAGCCGTGCTTTGATCACCAACCACAAGACTCTGCTTTTCAACAGAAGCCTTGATCGTTTGCATCTAAGCATGCCACACGGGCAATTCACGCTATGCAACCCATGTATATCAATCACACAGAGTGAAATCCAATGTCAGACACACATCCATTTACAACTTCGTTCTTGGTCTGAACGAAACTGGAGGCACCTTATTCCTCATCCTGTATGTCCAATTCAGAAGAGAGGCCCTCACATATCCGGTCGATCTCCAAGTACGTCCGAACGATCATCACTTATTAACTTGTCTTGGGTGTACAGCCCAATCAAGACATCAGTAATCATCCAAACGATGTGAAGACCTCTGATCTTCAACCACCGTCTTCATCCTCGACATATCGTCGAATCAGTTATTCAGAATGGGATAAATAGGTCTTTCTGAATAACTCGCGTATATAATAAACAACTCTAATAAAAACACAACATACGCCTCATTCCAATCCAGAATATTCCTTTATTCAAATATTTTTGTTCTTTGGGAAAGGTTCCCATTAATTTTATCAAAGATAAATTCTTTAAATTTATTCTTTTAATCTTCCTTTGGATATCAATTCAAACCAAATTATGGTTTATCCAAACTAGTCGGGATTAGCGAACCTTACCGAAGTAATCATTTGTTTTAGTTTTTCCAAATCCCAACCTATTCATCCCATGAAGTAAAACCGGTAATACTTCATATCTAACACCACGGTGTTATTGGTAAATTCAATTACCATTCCACGTTCAAATCTAATTAAAGATTTAACTATCGCCTGGAGCAAAACTGGTGATACTCCATTCTCGATCATTTCAATCTAATTAAAGATTCATTAAAACTCCACTTGGTTTTAATCTTCCCAAAAATCAATATTAATGATTGTTTAACTTAGGAAATCATATCTTGTCTTCAACTAGGTTAAAGAACCAATGTTATTTAAAACACGGTTCAGTATAAACCCAAAATCACATTCCATTCCATCAGCCTTTAGCTGTAAATTAGCAAGTGAACAATTCCCTAAGTATTAACCCCGAAGGCCGAAACCAACATCAAATCAATACCCAGGAAACCATTCAACTTAACTAATCCCCAGTTAGTTTCTGATTTTCTTAACTCTGTTGGGTCTAAGAACGGTATTATTAAAGATACCATTCACGACAACCCAAAATCACATTCCATTCCATCAGCCTTTAACCGTAAATTAGCAAGTGAACAATTCCCTAAGTATTAAACCCGAAGGCCGAAACCATCATCAGATCAATACCCAAGAAACCATTCAACTTAACTAATCCCCACTTAGTTTCTGATTTTCTTAACTCCGTTGGGTCTAAGAACAGTATTATTAAAGATACCATTCACAAAACCCCAAAATCACATTCCATTAACAATGGAATCTTCATGGAAAACAAATCGATATATATATAATCAATATAAACTTCCATATCCAACCGATAATATAAATGGAATAACGACAAGGCCTTTTAAATTCCATATATATTAACCGTCTTCCTCTACAGAAGCTTACTTCGATTATTACCAAATCGAATTCCATTCAATTCCAATTTAATACGTTAAATTGGAAAACTTTACTTTGGAAAATCTCCTTTAAATCTTAACAAAAGATTTACAAATTCCAAATCCCATTTCACATACAATCGGGTTAAAGAACGAATGTCGCTAAAAACATTGTTCACGATAAACCCAACTCACATTCCATTTTATTCCAATTATTAAATATAATTGGAAACTCTAACAATCTTAATTAAAAGATTTATTCTCTTCACATGGGGTTCAAAAACAGTGTTAGTGAAGACACCGTTCACGACAAACCCAAAATCCCATTTGATATTAAATACAAGGCTCTCTTAAGAAAATATATCGGCTTATATTCAATATCAAATACCACAACCAACAAATATCGTATTGGAAATAACGATATAAATATATCTTTCAAATTTCCATAACAATATCTGTATAATCACGAAATCCAACATCGAAATATTCGGAAGACAATTTCGATTCAAATCCATTTCCAATTTATATATTGGGAATTCTGGTTATTTTCAAAACCATTTCAAATCCAATTTATTTATTTTAAAAATAATTAGATTATAATTCTAGTTCAAAACTAGTTCATTTCAATAAAAATCTATTTTTATCTTTTCAAATATGGAATTTTTCACCCTAATTCTTTCCAAATCATTTCTTATGATTTTACACTAATTATTAATAATTTTATCGAGGCCCGTACAGTCAATTTCCAAAAACGGCCATCGAACTGCACCTACAGTGACCTTTTCTAAATTTGATTTTGACATAATTCCAAATCCAACCGTTAGATTTCAAATCTCTAATATTCATTAGAAAGCTCTCTTCGATGCGAACCAATGGTTCCGGTTTTAGGAGAATCCGATGGTCGGATCTCCTGTAATATCCATTCAAAGTCAATGGTCGGCGCAGCGCGTTCTATTCAGGCCACTATATTATATATATAATATATATTTCATCGATTTCCGTTTAAAACATATTTTATAAATCGTTTTAAATTCGTTTTCAAAACGATTTCAACTTCATATTCAATTTCGAATTGAATATTCCAGATCCTCGATTTATAAATGATAATATTTTCAAAACATTATATTTTTGCAACCAATTTCTTTTCGATATTCATTATAAAAATGAATAAAATCGATATAAATATCGTTCACGTCAAAATGGCGTTAATCTAATCAACACGGCTTTATATATTTAAATATTTTCGTGTCCATCCCAAATCGGACATCAAAATCATTTTTTTATCTTTGACTGGATATTATTTTAAAATATTCGTTATTTTAAAATATTCGTTATTTTAAATTATTCATTCTTTCTGAACTGGAATCAGACACAGTCAATTACCATATAATGTGATTATATGGATTTCATACAACATGTATACAACAACAATCAAACACATTCAACCATCATCCAACGTGCATTCTACACTTCATAAGCATCAAATACAAATATTTGATGCTTATAACAGTCTATCAATCAATCGATCGACATACTGTTAATTATTGGGATTAGTGTATGTCATATATCGTCCCAATATCCAAGTGGGGGTTTTCGAACAACCAACACATATTTATTTATGCAGTTGGGCGACGTGTAAAATTTATCATCCCAATCTATATCAATCAATTGTGTGTACATAAACAAATCATTCGATTTGTTTATAAATATTTATTTTTTTCATATACACGTTAAAAATTATATTTTTAACTATATAAAATATTTTATTCCTTTCCACATCACACAATCAAATTTCATAACACAATCAAACAAACAAGTCATCCATGGTCTGTGGACGACGGGTGTCGGGTGCTGCTAAGCACCGTCTGCATCCTAGTATATATTACTAAATAGAAAATAAATTAAAGTGAGAAGTTCTCACCTTTGGGTTCCACTCCACCATTCTTTCCTTCTAAACGGTATGGATTCCGTTTTGATTACCGTCGATGCCATCGCTATCTTTTCCCGCTGTTCATAGTAAAAATCGTATTTTTAATATGATGTTTATTTTAAAAAAAATCACATTTTTATAATGGCACTTCATATATAAAAATCATATATTTTTACAACACTTCTTTCTATATAAAAATTATATTTTTATTATCTCTACTACATATGTAAAAATCGCATTTTTATGTTCTCTATCATATAAAAATCATATTTTTATTATCTCAATAATGTAAAAATCGTATTTTTAATACCTCTACAATGTGAAAATCATATTTTTAATATCTCTACAATATAAAAATCATATTTTTAATATATCTACAATATAAAAATCATATTTTTATTTAAATAAAATCGTATCTTTACCTTATAGAAATCACATTTCTATGCGATGTTCACATTATAAAAATCAAAACTTTATTCTAATGTTCTATAATAAAAAATCAATTTTTAACATGTTCTTCATAGAATAAAAATCGAATTTTTAACACGCTTTTCATACAACAAAAATTGAATTTTTATAATGCTAAAAATCGTATTTTTATATAAAGATTTTTTTATTTTATATAAAAATAACCTTTTTATTTATTTAAATAAATAAAATTTAAAACTAAAAACTCACTGTTGTTTTCGATGGAGGAGTTTTGCTCACGCTCAAGGAGGAGGACGGGTTGCGGTTGCTCAGTGGCGCGGGGAAGCAGTCGCGGCGGCAAGGCTTGCAGTGGTTGTCTAGGTCGAAGCTTTCGATAGAAGGGGGGCTTGGGCTTTGCGCGACAGGAGAGGGAGGGGAGAGGTTGCGGGCAGAGGAGGTACAAGCAGGGGTGGCTCGCGGTCTGGTGGCGACGCATTTGGGGGGGGCTCTTCAATTTGGGGCGCGTCGTTCTGCCGTAAGGGGGGAGTTGGACTAAGGGGGAGTAGCGGAGGGCGTTGATCATTAAGGGGGGAGGGCGGCACAGCGTCTCTAGCGGCCTGGAGGGCTCGCGACAGGGTGAAGGGGGGCGAC
Source organism: Allium sativum (assembly GCA_030737875.1). NCBI lineage: Eukaryota > Viridiplantae > Streptophyta > Magnoliopsida > Asparagales > Amaryllidaceae > Allium > Allium sativum. The sequence goes on from CM060911.1 coordinate 278,880,477, forward strand.
TGCGGTAGGTTAGGTCAACGTATTGTTTTTCTTTAATGTTCTAAACTAACGGGGGAGGGAGAAAGGATATAGGGGGCTTCATATAAAATTAATTTATTTAATTTGTTTTCTCAAAAATGTTGACTTCTTACTCGAACTCGAATCGAGACCCAACGAAAGTCGCCCCTAGCTAATTACCCTCATTCTGAACACAATGGGATAGGTATCGCATGCTAATTCGACTGTTTCGGTCAGTTTTCCGCAAAATTAAAATATAAATCTATATATTCAATTTCAAACGCACATTTCAATTTATTGGGGTCTCATACTGATTCTAAAAATTCCAAAAAATATATTTTTTGCTTTGCATTGACAATACGGTCCTAACAAAACTAATTTCGTCAAATTTGAAGATCATTTGAAAAATGGTCATTTTCTGGTCGATCCAAATTGACTAAAACTGTCAAAACCCGTTTTCTTGTGCCATGCTTTCATATTGACCCCAAAAATTATGAATTTTGGAATCTAGCAATAATTTGACATCCCGGATCGAACAAAAGTGGTTTTGTCAAAAACAGAGGTCATTTGCAAAATGGCTATTTTTAAGGGTTATATTTCCATAGCGAATATTCTGAAATTTCTACTGGGCATAACTTTTTATTCCCGCTATGAAATTTCAATTTCTCCTATTTGTTGGAAAGATATCCTCAAATAGATTCTAATATTTTTGGTTTCGCTAAAATCCGGTTTATTTTGAATCCTGTACATTCATTTGAAATTGAATTTTCGAACTACCGCGCCATTTCCAATTTATTTTATATTTAAAAATAAATATTTATATTCTAACTTCGATTCAAATAAATGTATACGTTCTAATTCTATTCAAAATAAATTTCTCGTCGTTATTATTTAAAATAATTCATTTTAAATATTCAAAATTCATTAAAATTTCCAAAATAAAAATTTTAGTTTGGTTCTAATTTTCTGGGTTGTTACAATCTCCCCTACTTAAAATCTTTTCGTCGAAAAGGAACGGAGCTGAAAGTTGTTTTACAAGCCAGCTCAACTTTCATTATATTCATTATGGCTTAAGTTCTTCAACTTTTCAGTTTATAAGAACTTATCAAATTTTTCAAAAATTTGGCTAACACCCTAAATTTTTGAATTTTTTTGCCATAACCTCCTTTGTACGGGAGCACCGGGAAAACCCCAAATCGCCACACAGGCCTCACCAATCAAAAAGAAAAAGAAACAGCCAAGCGGCTAGCCAAGCGGCTAGCCAATCGGCTCATAAATCATCAAAAACCCCAAGAAATACAATAAACATGTACCTATTTGTCGGGCAAACAATTTTATTCCTCTACTTAGCTTCCCTGCTATGACCTGTTCAAAGTATATACATGTACATATATGCATTTCCAAACAATTTTCAGTACGGTTCAATATCTGGTTCAATTTGGCCTAAATTTACCTTTCTGTCACATGTTGATTTAAATAAATAATCACACAACACAATTATCAATCAATTAGTTGATTAGCTTTTCAATTTCATAAATTTGATTAATAGTTAAAAAATCAAAATTTTGATGCCAAATCACAACAAATAAGCCCTATCTAGTTTTGGTTCTCACACCAGTCAATTGGAAATATATAAATATCCCACTTTCGAAACTCGAACACAAATACTGATGATGCGATTGAATCATTCCCGGGCGACTAAAGTATGATTCTATATCTATCTAGTATATTAAAACTTCAAATACACATGGATCAGACGTATACGCAAAATCTTTATATACTTGATTGCCCAAATCAATATAAAAATAATATTCAAATATGTATAACAGATTTTGAAGACAACTCTCTTCTGACTCTTTCTAGGATACTACTGATCCCATCTCTAACGAATCATTCTCGTTAGATATTACTAATCCAATCTCTGATGAATTCTTTCATTCGGTTCTAACGTGTCTTGTTCTCCGAGCTTTGTAAACCAAAGCTCTGATACCACTGTAAGGACCCAGAACTTCCCCGGTCTCTGAAGTGAAGAGGAAGAATGGATTGCCTTGAGGTCAAGACGAATCAGAACAAAATAGAAGAATATTTCATTGCTTATTACAACAATTTCATCAGAATACATGAATATACAGAGTATGAATAAATATTATACATTCGATAAACATCAGATATTTAAATACATTACTGCAGCGGAAAAATAATACAAAACACAACTGAAAAGAATATATGAATATAGAGCTTTCCAAATATCATTCCAGCTATAAACCAGGATCCTATGAATAAAAATCTGCAAAACCAAAACTACTAGCTGCCCATGGAAAATAAGGGCACCCAGATTTTAGGTTAAAACAATAAACTTCAGGTCAGTCATGTGACTGGTGTGAGAACTAAAACAGCTATTCTTTTGATTTTACAGTTAGGTAAATCAGGGGACCACGCCATATAACAAGGAACGAGTTTCCTCCCAAGAATACCAGTTCATAAAACAAACAGCGCAATGCTAAATAACGAACAATGAAGCTATTATAAGACTCAAGTCCCATCACACAATACAACGCAAGCCGGAGGATAGAGTTTTTACCTTATAATAGCCAAAAATGCTTGGTACGTGAAACTTCATCTTTTATTATTACTATAAGTGTATAGTGTCAAAACAATTTCAAATATAAATGTATCAATCATAGACGGCATGAGTGCCCCATCCCACTATGTGGCCGTACTAGGCTCTACAATCAAAACCGCAAAATGTCATATTGGAAGTTGGATTTTCGTCTGTGAACCAAGGCAAGGGATCGTCCTTACCGCTTCGAGACGCTCTGGCCCGTGTCTCAGGAACAGAATGCATCGTCCCTTGGGATGGCCCATCAAAGTGCAATGTGGATTAAAAAAACCTTAAGCAATACATTTCATTGTCCTATGGGGCGTAAATGAGCCAAATGACTCCATCGGCCTCGGATTGACCGAAATAACCGAGGCGCCTCGCAATCCATCATCCACATCAGTAAAATGTCAGGGCTAGTAAAACGCTGACACCAATCTTAGCTAGAAGGAAACACATTCCCTCACTGATGTCCTCTCCCGTTCTGGTTCACACCGGGGTGTGAGGCCCGCAAATCAACGCTACACAAAGCTATGCTATATTAAAGTCGTGCTTTGATTATCAACCACAAGACTCTGCTTTTCAACAGAAGCCTTAATCATTTGCATCTCAGCACACCACACAGGAAATTCACACTATGCAACCCATGTATATCAATCACACAGAATGAAATCCGATGTCAAACACACATCTATTTACAAGTTCATTCTGGGTCTGAACGAAACCGGAGGCACTTATTCCTTTGTCTTCGATTTGGGGTGCGTCGTTCTGGCGGAGGGGGGAGTTGGACTGAGGGGGAGTAGCGGAGGGCGTTGATCATCAAGGGGAGGGAGGGCGGCGCAGCGTCTCCGGCGGCCTGGAGGGCTCGCGACAGGGTGAAGGGGGGCGGCTGTGGTAGGTTAGGTCAACGTTTTTTTTCTTTAATGTTCTAAACCAACGGGGGGAGGGAGAAAGGATATAGGGGGATTCATATAAAATTAATTATTTAATTTATTTTCTCAAAAATGTTGACTTCTTATTCGAACTCCAATCGAGACACAAAGACTGTCGCCCTTAGCTAATTACCCCCATTCCGAACACAATAGGATATGTATCGCTTGCTAATCGACTGTTTCGATTAGTTTTCTTCAAAAATAAAATATAAATCTATATATTCAATTTCAAACGTACATTTCAATTTACTGGGGTCTCATACTGATTCTAAAAATTCTAGAAAAATTATTTCTAGCTTCGTATTGAGAATACGGTCCTACCAAAACTAATTTCGTCAATTTGAAGACCGTTTGAAAAATGGTCATTTTCTGGTCGATCCAAATTGACTGAAACTGTCAAAACACGTTTTCCTGCGCCACGCTCTCATGTTGACCCAAGAAATTATGAATTTTGGAATCTAGCAATAATTTGACATCCCGGATCCAACAAAAGTGGTTTCGTCAAAAACGGAGGTCGTTTGCAAAATGGTTATTTTTAAGGGCTATATTTCCATAACGACTATTCTGAAATTTCAACTGGACATAACTTTTTATTTCCGCTATGAAATTTCAATTTATCGGATTCGTTGGAAAGATATCCTCAAATAGATTCTAATATTTTTAGTTTCGCTAAAATCCGGTTTATTTTGAATCCTGTACATTCATTTGAAATTTGAAATCAAATTTTCAAACTACCGCGCCATTTCCAATTTATTTTATATTTAAAAATAAATATTTATATTCTAACTTCGATTCAAATAAATATATACATTCTAATTCTATTCAAAATAAATTTCTCGTCGTTATTATTTAAAATAATTCATTTTAAATATTCAAAATTCATTAAAATTGCCAAAATAAAAATTTTAATTTGGTTCTGATTTCTGGGCTTACATAATTTTTCATTTATCAACATGTAACTACACTAATTCCTAAAAATCAAACATGAGCATCAATTCAGTTGCACATACATGTTTAAATAATTTAATTTCAATTCATTTGTAGTTTCATTCCAGTTTATAATGCTGGAATTTACTTCTCTTGGTTTATAATCCATTCATCTTTATTTTAATCCATTGATGAATTATTCGACAAATTTTAACAAACAAACAACAATCAAATCAACAACCAATGGTCGATCAATTGAATTTATATTCAATTTAATATTTACTTCGGTAACTTTATTTTGGTTAACCATATTTCAATTATTAATGGATGAACGTCCGATTTATTTCCATTTAATTATTACTTATTCAAATTCCAAATCAATTTTATTTAATCTCAAGATCATTTCTTAATTTTATTCCACTTAACCAAGTTAAGTTCCAAATCAATTTTCAGTCTAATTTGAATTTCTATCCAAATCAATCAAACATATCAATCACACCAATAATTTGATAAAATTGTTTCTTTTCTATACAAAAATATAATTTGGGTAAAATAATTTCATTAACCCTCTTTACAAAACAATATTGTATCCATTGCTAGTTCAACGCTTCACAACACTTGAACCAATCAAACAACACAATACAAAACATTTGTATATAAAATCTATAAATACGCTATACACTCAAACTCAATCTAGGGTATTACTAATCCTATCTCTATCGAGTTACGCCACAGATCCAAGGTTATTACTAAACCATTGCTATGATGCCACTGTAATACCCCCAAGAGATTTTCGACCCAGAAAAGCGACACTAAACACCATGTCAACTATTCAAGCATTGAAAACACTGGATCATTAATAGAAAGAGATTAAAGGGTGAGATAATAAAGAAATAAAAATTAGAATAGAAGAAGAATAAGAACTAAAGGTATCATCCAACTTGATTTTAAAGTGTAAATCTTCTTGAAAGAAAAGGGTATTCGTAAGACCAATCCACACATAAATACAGACGGTTTTTACCTTACGATAACCCAAAACATTTTGGAATCAATATCTTTTCTGATATTATAATAGCGCATAAATACAAATAAATATCAATCTAGCAGAACGCTTGCATCTCATGCTCTACATACATAAGATACAATCAAAACCGCGGGCGCTTATGGGAGAATAATTTCCATGGCAAGGTATGGGTAACCACCTTTCCGACAATGTACCTCTGGGGATGAATACATTGGATTTCAATAAGAACATCTTGCAACTTAGGCTAAACATGACCATCCCCTCACTACACTTGAGAGTTCCGAATACATCATTATTACGGTTGGGGGCCAGCCATCCGAACCGACATCATACATACAAAATCAAAATGGGACAACTAAAGGCATTTGATTTCTCCAGATCAGGTAATGAATATACCCTTCTGATGGGTGCGACCCACATAATCATGCGATCTACCCAATTTTAACCATTTCCCGGTTGATAAGGCTAGAGGTCAAATTTATTTATTAATTTACTTGCCTTTATTATTATTATTTTTAGAACATCTAACCACCATTCATTTTGAATGCCACATTTTCAGATCTGCCAGAAAATCAATAATTGATGTCCACAAAAATACTCTAGTTGTTAGGTTAAGAGAACCATCGTTCTCCCCACCAACTATGGTACGTTTGAAGAAATCAATGTACGTTACCTCTTTGGAAATACTATGTTAGACACTCATCCATACAAGTCATCTAGGAATAAGATGAACTGAAGGCACTCTCTTACCACATCCAATATAGATATCACCCCAAGGATCAGTAACGAATAGTCCTTGCAATCTGTAGATTCCAACCACGACAGAATCACATTTTATCTTCGGGAGATAACCAGAGATTTTTAGTAATCCTTCCGCTTATGAAGATCCATGGTATTCAATGCTTCATCTTCAATCTTCATCTTCATGTATATGCTGGTTAGAATGATTTTCGAATATAAATTCGATCATGGTCTTTCCGTACCAACAATCATATTGGCCAGATTTAATAGTCGGTTATTTAACTATCAAATATATAATTGTGAAAATAAAATGAGTTCATTGGAGTATTCAACATTACTTGGCCTTTTTAATTAAAAATATAATTCACAAATGTTTAATTTAAATATTCCAATATTTGGAAAATAGCATTTCACTTCTTATTCAATATACTAATATTCGCAAAACCATTTCATTTCAATACTTAGAAAAATATATTATAACAATATCCAATATTCCATTTAATTATCATTTGTACAAAATTATTTATTATTTAAATTCGGAAATTGGTTTAATTTATTACTCATAAACAATCATCACAGACACTTCTTTTGTTTCATTACTTGAGAACAATAACTAATACATATCCTTTGAAATTAACCCATTCTAAAACTCATTCCTTTATTACCTTTATAGGTTGAAAATATCGTTATATTTTCACAAAATCTCCTTTTATTTCCTTTTTCTTAGGAAACATCATTTTATATTCTCAAATCCTTTTTAATTCCGTTACTTTAACATTCATTAGTCCTTGATCATAAATTGGCCAGCGAATAATTCCCTAAGTATTAACCCCGAAGACCGAAATCAACGTCATATTAACACTCAGATAATCACTCAACCAATCTCTAGTTAGGTTCTAATTCTTAAATTCCTTATCTTAACTCCTTATCAACTCACAATCTTCCACTTTTAATCTATTCAACCATTTCTGCTTGGAAAATCTCGTTCAATCCCATTCATTTCACTTAATTCATTATTAAGTATCGTCCATTCAAAACCAACGCTTTGACTTCTCATTTCTTTTATAAACCTTGTTTGTAACTCCGCATTAATATAAAACCCTTTTATCATGTTTCCTTTACTTAATTCAATTGTTAAGTAATCATTTATTTTAACCCATCGTATTTGCTTAAGTTTCCTTTTATAACTTTGTTATAAAAACTAAGGTTCTAAATATAAAACCCGTTCATAAACTACTTTCACAATTTAGTTAGATTTCATTTCAACTTTGATTGCTTTTTAAAATGAATTTCAAATAAAAAGTAATCTTTTAAATTATTATTAATTAAACTAATAATTTACTTTAACCATGAACTACTATAGAAGCAGTTAATTTCTTTATTAACCAAAATAAATAGTAAATTCCCTTTTTTTTAATCTTATTTAAAATAAAACAAATATCCATTAACCCATTTCATTCAATTAATGACGATAAACCAATTTAATAATCAATTCAAGTTAAAACGGTCAACTTGGTCAACTCAAACCACGATCATTTCTTTAATCAATTCCAACTAATTCCTCTTTTAAATTAATTAATAATAATATAATTAATTTAAATAACTTCATTTAATTGTTTATTAATTAATACAATTCTTAATCATCAGTTAATTTCTGCTCGTTTATTTGTAAATCTTATTTACAGAAGAATTTGCGTAGAATAAATCATTAATAATTATTTATAAACTTAAATAATCAATAATACATATTAATTTCCTTTTTCTAAATTTTCATTCAAAATAATAGATTAAAAATATATCTTCAATTATAAAACAAATTTTATAACTTCATTTCGTTGATTTGCCTAGTGGTAAATCAGTATTTATAAAACGATTGATTTTATAAGCCATATGTTGCCAATTACTCAACCAATTCTGCCCATTGGTTCATATCATAACAAACATTGAATTACGGTTCAACAATAAATAAATAAATAAATCATCATATCAAGTTGGTCAAATAGTTCATATAATTGCAAAATGAAAATAAACAATAAGTTTTGAGGAATCTGTTTGGATTCCTCCAACCTGTTCCTCCCTATATCCAGATATGTTAACAATTCATTCCATACAATGATATATCATTTGCAATAACAAATATGAACAATCAATTCAACTAATAACGGTCAACTACCAAACATACAAGCATCCAATTAAATTTAATACGTTTATAATTTTATAAACGTAACCAACAAGGTAAGTTACCTCATTTGGAAATAATCGTTAAAAATAACGATTGGGTTTTGATTAAATTAAACGAACGTGAGTTGAACACATCTTGATCATTCAACAACTAGCAAACATAGCACACAAATAATAAACCCGACTGGTGAGTTGAACACATCTTGATCTGATTTGTGGTTTAAACTGTTCATTTCAGTTAAATTAAACAAGCGTTTAATTTAATAGAAAAATCCAGTTGGTTCCAAATGGTTCATTTCCATTTCATAGCGTAGTGTATGTTGATGTGATTCTAATGACACCATGTTTTTCCAATTCCGATAAGAGAAGTACAAGTTACAGTTAATACCGTATATGATTTTAATTGATAAAATAAATCCTTAATTAATAATTTATTAAACTTGTTACTTTTTAATTTAACCAAGCAGGCCGCTTTCTGTTCCAAAAAGAGTAACCAACTTTTCTTCAATGACTTTAAATCCCTTCTGCATCGGCAAAACGCAACTTTAATTATATAAATCATCATTAACCATGGTTTAGTTATATTATTCACTTATCTATTAGATTAACTAATTTAATTCTTAATCAATAACTTAACCTTAGTTTAAATAACTGTATACGTTTTAACATGCTGATGGTTTCGGTTCCCTGTACACCACTCTTCAGACTTTCGAACCTATGTATGAATTTAGTGGCTCCTGCACGTTCAAGACATAACAGAATTAACACTTATTCATTAATTGACTTAATCTAATTAGGATTTTAACGTTTAACAAATTATACTTAGAAATAAGCTAATCAGAGTCGGTTTATATACTTTGTTTTAATCTATACAGGCCAAACCCTTTCTTCACTCTCACCCTGAAAAATCGACTTCAGCACGTCCCAGTAACCATGGCACCGCACCTCCGATCACACTTCCACTGTGTATACCTGCTTCGAAAACCAACTGCTTCACTTTATTTGATTTCCTTCCAAGTACCCGACATTACTTTGTCTCCAAACCCACTTGAAACCATCGTTCAAAATAATACCCACTCCTCTTTTATTTGTTTCCACTCCAGACATCTAACCATCCACCACGCACATTGTCAGCCTTGCACCGAGTTTTGCACCCTGTTCTGATCATCGAGCCTCCATCCATGACCACCTAGAAACGCGCCTCACCTCCCTTGACCGACATTGTGAGCCTTACGTCACCCGTCATCACCGTTGGTTAGCAAACCTCACAAAACTGCAACTCCTTCGAGCTCCAATCCCTATCACCACATGGAACTAGCTCCGATCACCATCGTTGATATTACATTACTCTTGGAGCTGAACGGCTTTGTGGTTGTGTGATGTTGGTTTAAGTGGGCGCATCGAAAGAAATTTGAGGAGGAAAGTTGAACGTTTTCAGCCATTGATGTTTTAAGGAGGCGGCTGCTTAAGTTTTGACCACACACTAAATTTCAATTATGAATTAGGGTTACTTCAGAAGTATATATAGCTGGTGGGACAAAATAATATTGTTATATTATAATAAAGCTTAACCGTTAAGTATGATTTTAAAACAAGCACATATGACCTTCATTTTTGATAAAAAAAAGAAGTAATCTTAGCATAGAATAATATTTCGGACACGATGAGACATGTTTCGTTAAATTCCGAGGTCATTTGTGAAAAGTCCTTTATAATCGACAGGTGAAAAATCACGCGTTTAAATTTCCCATGTTCACAAAATAAATCCAATCAACTTAAAATTTTGAAATTATACTAGACCTTTTCCTTAAGGATCCAATGAAATTTGTTTCGTTAAAATCGGAGTTCGTTTGGCTAGTCGTATTCCTTCAAAGTTATTCCTATATAAAATGGCCAAAATGATATATATGATTAATGTGTTTATCATGCTACGATCAATTGGTAAGTCCGATCGATACGAAATTTGAAACCTTATAATAATTAATTAATACGAATCTAACGACACAAGTTTCGTCACATTCCAAGAATTTTTCCCGGTACACTATTTTTGTACGCACCATAATGTTATTTTAGACACCAAAATACCCGATGTCCAAAAATAACAAACTACCTACCTATTCTAACTCTAAACGTCGATACAAACTCAATGGAATCAGTTTCGTGGCTTAATTCGATCTTCTGCTCAAGTTATACACAAATATCCCTCTATTAAATTAAATTAAATTAATTACGCGCTATAGAAAATGACTGGGCGTTTACGGCTGCCGTCATCACATACAACATCGGTTTTCCACGAAATTTAATACTGTACAATAATTTAACGTTACGGTTCCAATGAAACTATTTTTTTCGAAAACTGAATCCATTTGCAAAAATTGCTATTTTAAGGCTTATATAATATTAGTAAAATATTATATAAATTCCCAAATGATCGAATTAAATAATATTGAATTATTATAATCATAAAATACCCACTGGAAATATCATGTAACTTCAAATATAAATTATACAACTCGATATCATCAATTTCGAGTTAAACGTTATTCTAATTATATAGAAATCCTTATTAAATAATTAACAAGACGTTATATTTTAATAACGATTTCCATAGCGACTATTTTAAAATTTGAATTGGGCATAACTGACAATTTATAACATGAAATCTAGATTTTTTTCTCTTTCATACGAAAATTATAATCAACAAGTTATTCCTATATAAAATGGCCAAAATGATATATATGATTAATGTGTTTATCATGCTACGATCAATTGGTAAGTTCGATCGATACGAAATTTGAATCCTTATAATAATTAATTAATACGAATCTAACGACACAAGTTTCGTCACATTCCGAGAATGTTTCCCGGTACACTATTTTTGTACGCACCATAATGTTATTTTAGACACCAAAATACCCGATGTCCAAAAATAACAAACTACCTACCTATTCTAACTATAAACGTCGATACGAACTCAATGGAATCAGTTTCGTGGCTTAATTCGATCTTCTGCTCAAGTTATACACAAATATCCCTCTATTAGATTAAATTAAATTAATTACGCGCTATAGAAAATGACTGGGCGTTTACGGCTGCCGTCATCACATACAACATCGGTTTTCCACGAAATTTAATACTGTACAATAATTTAACGTTACGGTTCCAATGAAACTATTTTTTTTTTGAAAACTGAATCCATTTGCAAAAATCGCTATTTTAAGGCTTATATAATATTAGTAAAATATTATATAAATTCCCAAATGATCGAATTAAATAATATTGAATTATTATAATCATAAAATACCCACTGGAAATATCATGTAACTTCAAATATAAATTATACAACTCGATATCATCAATTTCGAGTTAAACGTTATTCTAATTGTATAGAAATCCTTATTAAATAATTAACAAGACGTTATATTTTAATAACGATTTCCATAGCGACTATTTTAAAATTTGAATTGGGCATAACTAATAATTTATAACATGAAATCTAGATTTTTTTCTCTTTCATATGAAAATTATAATCAACAAGATTCAAATGTTTCTTGTTTCACAGAATTCCGAATTAAATCGGATCCTGTATATTCAATTAAAGTTCAAAACTCAATATTATGAACTACTGCTCCATTTCGAGCTCGTTTTATATTATATATAAATCTTAACGTTCAAACTTCATTATATAATCAAAATATATTTTTTAAGCCCATTTAAAATTCGAAATCAATATTTAAAAGAATAAATTAAATCAAATATTTGACTACCAAAATACGGGACATTACACTTCATAGTCATATGATGTAGGAAGAGAAATAAGCATTATTTAACTATAAACATAAATAGACATTTAAACATTTAAATTGGATTTCTTTTGTCCTCTAAATTTTGTTTCCACTTTTCGAAATATGCATTATTTACCAATACATCAATGGTTTGGCAAACATAAAAATACAGAACTTGCACAATTTCAACACATGCAAACATATAAATACAACACTTCAAGTATAAAAAACCCGAAATATTCAGATAAAAAACCCCAAACATGTAAACATTCAAGTAAAAATGAGCAGCAAAACTCTATTTAAGGCAATCGGTATATCCCCAAATCACACAGAGACTTTGAATGTAGACCAAAATAAGTTAGAGATGAAATCACCTAAATAAAACTGAAATGATGAATCCCCAACTACCCGTAATTGTCCTATATGAAGCAAATTAGAAGTGTAAAGTTTGTAAAATAGGAGCAATCGGAGGTATATAGATCGTAATCGGAGGTAGAGTAGCAACCAGAGGTGTTTATGGGCGTATTTCGTGGAGAGAGAAGAGTACGGGAGAAATTTGTTTTAGGGGGAAGTATTTCATGAATGAGGAAAATGTCAGGCCAAAATTTCACATAACTGAAGCGGGGATCGGATTGAACCATTCGATTAATCAACATCTAAGGTTATTTATTTGTTAAACTGGTAACGTGGATCGCTGACGTGGATTGTATTTATGTAGATCTACGCTTTGAACTGGTGTTGCAAGCCACAGCACAACAATTCCAACTGCAACAGTGCATTCACGTCTAATGCAACATTATATATATATATATATATATATATATATTGTTGCAAAATATCAAAGAAAGCATAGTTTTCGCCACACTTTTCATACAACGCACACAAATTAGTGTCGAATATGCCCACTTTTGTAGTAGTGGACCTGAAATGATAAGGGAGACGATAGATAAGATTGATATCATTTGGCAACGAATGAAGACAGCCAAGGTCGCCAAAAAAGTTATGTCGATAAAAGAAGAAAGGATTTGGAATTCTCAGTCAAAAATTTGGTGTTTGCGAAAGTTTTGCCTTTAAGGAATGTTGTTCAGTATGGAAGGAAAGGAAGGTTAGCATCAAGATTTGTAGGGCCATTTCTGATTATCATGCAAGTTGGGAAGCTCATTAATAAGATGGAATTACCTTGTACAATGACAGGTCTGCACAATGTGTTTCATGTATACTATCTACGAAAGTTCCTGCATGACTCGCATACGGTGGTATCTCTAGATCAAATTGAAGACTTAGAGGTAGAACAGGAAGTCTCTAGGCCTCATAAGTCACTTCGCGTTGTGAGAATGACATGAAACAACATTCAAGAAGGTTAATAATCTAGTCAAATTACAATGGAGCAAGGATGATGACGATTGTACATGGGAGACAGGAGAAAGTGTGAGGTCGACCCATCCAAAATTCTTTGAGTGGTACGCCTCATATGTTATATCTTACTTGCATCGTTATGTCCTGCACTTTGTGCAGATAAAGTTCTGCTAAATCCTCGAAAATGTGTCGTTATAGGACGTAGCGCCTTTAAACCACTACGTTATTTTAATATTGCACTGATGAACAGTATATCCTCTTTAAGCTTCGCTATTTTCTATTGCACCTGCTAAATCAACGATTTTTAGCATCCATTCTAGCAATATTAACATGCAAAGCTAGATTTTATTAGTTTTCTTTTAACACATAAGTGTCTATTATATGGCAGAAATATATTATATTCATTAATTCTAATGTGCCTGACCATGATATTCTTTGATTTTATTATACAAGATCATTTAGTATTAGTTTCTTATACACAAATGATGTGAGAATGATAATCTATTAATTTTAAAATTGTTATTTTTACATCCAATGTACCTTTTTGCACCTCTGCCATATCCCCGTTTTATCCTCACTACACCTTTTTACACCTTCACTGTTACAGAACCGCTAAGTGCCTTAACTGCATAGAACTATTAGAGTTCTGCATGCTAGGTTAGGATTTCTAATGCAAGGATTGTTGGATGCGAGATTGGTTGATAAATTGGATATAAGTGGATGGTAGGCATGCGAAACATTATGACTGCTTGAGATTGCTTGGAATTTGGGGGGTGCAATTCCTAAAAGGGAAAATATAATGATCCTATTTTATGTATTGAATTATTGTAAAATAATTATATCTAATTACCTAGTGGTCTTATCATTCTCGAATTTTAATATGTTGTTCATGAGGACAAGAGAAGTGCCCATGATTTTTACCAAATTTGTGATAATTTTGCTCTTGAATTTACTGCTTCAGTCATAACTTTTGATGGGAGCTGAATCATGTGCTAAAATCGATCTTATAGATTGGAATTTTGGTTGGCAATTCCGTAGAATGATAACATTAAGGATTTGGCTCAACGGTTCTGTTAGGGATTGCGAAATGGATCGTTAAGGCAAAATTAACGCTAGAGGGGGGTGACTAGTGTTTTTGAGAATTTAAACAAAATCTAAAACTTATACGATATACTATATGAATCACACATCATAGAAACAATCACAGACACAGAATCAAACATAAATACAAAGATAAACAGAAACAAAATGCAGAAAAGGAAATAACACACCGTATTTTATACTATTTTGGATTACTCCTACGTCCAGTCCCACGCAATGCTGGATTACGCAGGGTTTTATTACTATATCAATATCCAAGTACAACCCCCATGATTTCACGGCTACAAGGTTAACACCGATTCCACACACTTAATCATGTAATTTCTCCTTGATTTGACGGCTACAAGGGTAACGCCACTCCCGTTCCTTGATTTCATGGCTACAAGAAAAACACCGATTACCCAAACACTTCCCAAATGATTACAATATCCCTATAACTCTTCAATAGCACTTCGTTTCAAAGAGTAATGAGAAGAGACGAAGTTTTATGAAAATAGAATTGAATTCGGCAGAGTATAGGTGTAGAAATCATAAAAATAAGAAAATATAATGGTGTAAAGAAAGGAGATGAAGATGGAGAGGAAAAATTATGAAAAAATTCAAAATCATCCCCTGTTTACAAGATTTGAAAGGTTGCAATGCTTCTGGAACGTTACAAATAGTGGAAAGACACTTCCTTTCAATTTTCAAAAAGTGACAGTTATATGTCGACATAGACATATATGTATGTTGACATATCATTATGTAAATTTGAATTTTGAGAAATTTTCAAGTGTTTTGATAAATATATAATTCTGGAAATTCTTGAATTAAAACATATTATTATAAATAAGTATTATAAAGTGGAAAATCATATGAAAACATAAATATAAGACATATGAACATATTTATAATATTATAGAGTTTAAAACTATATAAATATAAAGTATATATAATATATAAAACTTACAAACTATAAAACTTTAGTTAAAAAATCAAAAAATAAAATAGAGAAGGTAAAGTAGAGAAGATAGAGATAGAAATAGATTTTGAAATCAGAAATTGAAAAACAGAATTTGAATTTGAACCTGGAGTGTTATTCGGAGTCTTACATAAACTATACACTATTATTATATTTTTCTTGAACTCTTGAAATATTGAATACTCATGAGTCTTGAATCATTTCTGAATTCTGAATCTATAATATCTTTAAACTGTATAGTCTTCAGTAATAATTCCTGTATATAATATCCTACATATGTATATATATATATATTCTAGATAAAAGTGTTAGTATATATTTTTTAATCAACTAAAATTGAAATAAGGTTATTGTTATCAAAACTCCATTCTCCAACATTCTCCCCTTTTTTGATGATGACATCCTTAGTTTATAAAATATATATTCATACCTGTTCATACTTGTTGATGATGATCCTTCTAATACTCCCCCTGTCTATATGAATCCTATAAACTAATTATATATTTTATAATTTCTCCCCCCTTTGGCATTATCAAAAAGAAATTCTAAAACTACTCCCCCTAAATCCTATAACTATCTAAATGTATCTTATAATTAAATCTATACTAAATTTCTAGGATATATGAATAACTCCCTTTGAATCCTAAATCTATTTATATATCCTAGCATAAAAATACTCCCCTTAAATCCATTCTATAAATGATCCTAATGATTAAATATAACTATCCATGATTTCAATTCTAATCCTAAAAAATTATATCTCCCCCTAAAATTATGACTATACTAGTCTAATAAGAAGGATAATAATCTAAGCAATTCAAACAAACAATCCAAACAATTTGAACTAAATCAACCAAAGCAAAAAATATATGTCATTTTAAAAACAATTTTAAACTTCAACTAATCCTAGAAACTATAAAACTCCCCCTTAATCTAATACAAGACTAAATCTAGCCTAAACTCTAATTCCCTTAAAACTATAATAAGACTTTAATCTAGACTAAGAAATAACTTTGATAAGATATCCTTAAAACTATGATACAACTTAAACTAATATATGCCAAGCAATGATAAGTCAATATTCAAGCAATTTAATCCAAACAATCAACCAATTTAAGTTTTGTTGTCACAAAGCATCAAAACATAATCCCTAAAATTTCTTGTAACTTCTATTTTTCCTAAAAGCCTATAAAGCTCCTATCGACTACAAATGCATACGTATTTTTATAACAAACCTATCAACCACTAATGAAATTTAACCATGTTAAGTAAGTCAATCAAGTTATTCAAGTCAAACAAATCAAACAACCAAACAAGTCGATAATTCCAATCAATTCAAGCCAATCAATTCAACCAAGCCAAATAAGTCAATCAAGTTAATTGAGACAAAGTAAATATGTTATATATTTGATTAATGATACTATATTTCTAATTAGATAAAAACTTCTCATATTGTATGCTTGTTATGTATGGAGTTAAAGTTAACATGTAATGTAGTGTGTTGTTATAATGCAGTATGTCATATGCAAAACTATATGAAGTGATATATTGAATGCAACTTGTGATGTGAATGATTTTAATTTGAGATGATGTATGATATGAAATAAGATGTGTAATGATAGTATTCTAGACTTAGGTTAATGATACTTATCAAAGAGATTTAAAGGATAGTAAAGATGAAAGTCTTATGGTACTCATAATCGTTAATAAAAATTTTTAGGATAATTCTATGAGAAATGTGAAGTTAAATAATCTTAGTAGGGTGCTTCTTTAATATAGTAAAATTTGAAGATCTTTTTAAAGGGAATATATAAATATATCATATAAAGTAAACTATTTTATATAAACATATATTCATAATTGTACGTATATATAAAGTAATTTTAAAAAGGACTTAAAATTTAATTAATTATGAAATATAAATCAATCTTTTGATACAAATAAATTTTAAATTTAAATTTTTAGAAATCAAAATATATTAATTTGATAAGAAACCATTTATATGTTAAAACTTTAAAAGAATTCTATAGGCATAACAAAATTATGGAATCTGCATATAAATTATACTATAATTATATATTTAAGACATAAAATCATATATATATATATATATATATTTACACTAAAATATTAGGTTAAATATTCAAGCTTTTATAAATCTTAATAAGAAATCAAAATAAGTATTAAATTACAAATAGTATTTGTGATAATGTAGCCCAAAATTATTATGAAATCATATGCATAATATATAAATTAAACTATGCATGTTTAAAAAATAAATTTATATTTTATAACAATATTGAAAAAATATTAATTTTGTATATCATATTATCATGTTTATATAATATTATTAATTTATATACTTTAATATATATATATACTTAGAAACAAGGTATAAGAAAATAAGTAGACATAAAAAGCTAATAACTAGAATTTGAACTGGCATTTTCTTATTGAAAAGATGGAGGGAAGATTGAAAGTTCAAATTTTAAATTTATTGGTACATACGTCGACATGCCCTTCTATGTATGTCGACATACATGCAGAAATTTCAAAAGACATGTTGTTTTGAATATATTATCAAGTTATATTTCAGGTTTTATTATTTTCTGAATTAATATTAATTCTAAAAAATATCCAAATTTTATTTTATTATTTTACTAATTATTATTTATTATTATTTAGAATTTCAAATTTGAATTTTAAATTTCAAGTTTGAATTTTAAAGTTAAATTTCAAATTTAAAACAAAGCAATGTAAACAAAACATCCATTCAACCAAAAATTTAAAAAATTAAAACTCGGGTTTTAGGCCATTTCTTCGACATTCTCTGAATTCTGAATTGTTGTGAAACACATATTTGGATTTTCGATTCCTAGCTCTTCATCGCTTGACGATGAATCCGAATCATATTTACATCGGAATTTGATGATGAGTCGATGATTTAGTAGTTTAACCAACTTGGCTTCAAATTTTTGAATTCGAATTTTGAATGAATGGACATTTCAACTACTATAAGCCCAAAAGTCATGTCCCTTCTTAAACTCTTCTTTTCTTGATTCATGAATGATTATCTAGGTGTATTTTGGCCAACAATCATCAAAGATAACTTCTTTTCCTGCAAAACAATATACCTTTTCAAAGAATCAAGTGACTTTTCAAAATAACAAATTGTAATTTGAGATAATAACATCATGATGATTTTGGTGATATATCTATTTAAACTTTTCAAGAAATCATATCATGATAACTTGTTTTTTTCCAATAAAATTGAATTCTGACTCATCTAATACTGATGCAATACATGAATTTAAACTAGTGTTCAAAATTTGCCATTTAATATTTTCAAAAATTAGATTATGAACTTTTTGAAAAAACTTGCTCTGATACCAATTGTTAGGGATTGCGGAATGGATCGTTAAGGTAAAACAAACAATAGAGGGGGTGAACAATGTTTTTGAGAATTTAAACAAAATCTAAAATGTATATGGTCTACTATATGAAGCACACACCATAGAAACAATCACAGACACAGAATCAAACACAAACACAAAGGTAAACAGAAATAAAATGCAGAAAAGGAAAGAACACACCGAATTTTATACTAGTTCGGATTACTCCTACGTTCATTCCCACGCAACACTGGATTGCGCAGAGTTTTATTACTATATAAATATCCAAGTATAACCCCCTTGATTTCACGGCTATAAGGTTAACACCGATTCCACACACTTAATCAAGTATACTCCCCTTGATTTCACGGCTATAAGGGTAACACTGCTCCAGTTCCTTGATTTCACGGCTACGAGGAAAACACCGATTACCCAAATACTTCCCAAATGATTACAATAGCCCTATAACTCTTCAATAGCACTTTGATTCTGAGAGTAATGAGAAGAGAGTAAGAAGAGAAGAAGTTTTATGAAAATAGAATTGAATTCGGTAGAGTATAAGTGTAGAAATCATAAAAATAAGAAAATATAATGGTGTAAAAAAGGAGATGAAGATGGAGAAGAATAATAATGAAAAAATTCGAAATCAGCCCCAAATTATAAGATTCGAAAGGTTGCAATGCTTCTGGAACGTTACAAATAGTGAAAAGACACTTCCTTTCAATTTTCAAAAAGTAACAGTTATATGTCGACATAGACATATATGTATGTCGACATATCACTATGTAAATTTGAATCCTGAGCAATTTTCAAGTGTTTTGATATATATATATATATATATATAATTCTGGAAATTCTTGAATCAAAACATAGTGTTATAAATAAGTATTATAAAGTGGAAAATCATATGAAAACACAAATATAAGATATATGAAAATATTTATAAAATTATAGAGTTTAAAACTATATAAATATAAAGTATATAATGTATATATAATATATAAAACTTATAAACTATAAAACTTTAGTTAAAAAAATAAATAAATAAATAAATAAATAGAGAAGGTAAAGTAGAGAAGATAGAGATAGAAATAGATTTTGAAATCGGAAATTGAAAAACAGAATTTGAATATCAACCTGGAGTGCTATTCAGAGTCTTACATAAACTAGACTTTATTACTATATTTTCTCAAACTCTTGAACTCTTAAAATCTTGAATACTCATGAGTCTTGAATCATCTCTGAATTCTGAATCTCTAGTATCTTTAAATTGTTCAGCCTTAGGTAACAATTCCTGTATATAAATCCTGCATATGTGTGTGTATATATACATACATATATATATTCTAGATAAAAGTATTAGTATATATTTTATAATCAATTAATATTGAAATAAGGTTGTTGTCATCGAAACTCCATTCTCCAACAATCTCTCCCTTTTTGATGATGACAGCCTTAGTTTATAAAATATATATTCATACATGTTGATGATGATCCTTCTAATACTCCCCCTGTCTATATGAATCCTATAAACTAATTCTATATTTTATAATTTCTCCCCTTTTGTTATTATCAAAAAGAAATTCTAAAACTACTCCCCCTAAATCCTTTAACTATCTAAACATATCTTATAATTACATCTGTACTAACTTTCTAAGATATATGAATAACTCTCCCTGAATCCTAAATCTATCTGTATATCCTAGCATAAAATACTCCCCTTAAATCCATGCTATAAATGATCCTAATGATTAAATATAACTATCCCTGATTTTAATTCTAATCCTAAAAGATTATAACTCCCCCAAAATTATGACTATACTAGTCTAATAAGAAGGATAATAATCTAAGAAAACCAATCAATATTTATAATCAATTCAGATAAGCAGGTCAATCCAAACATGCAATTAAAACAAACAATCCAAACAATTTGAATTAAATACTATAACTCCCCTCTCCTTTTATTCTTCCTCCTTCCCTCCTCTTCTACTTCGTCCTCCTCCCCCTGACCCTCCTCCTCCTCCTCCTATTGGTCATTCTGATAATGTCAATGTCAGTGGCGATGGGATCTTGAGCATTTCAAACCTTAGCGCTGATAATCTTGATTTTGATTCTTCTTTTAGGGATATTTTTCCATCAAAGCTTGCTATTTCTGATCTTAATACTGAAAATTAGATGGATGTTGATATTTAGTAAGATCCAAAGAAAGGTAAATTATGTTCTTAATGTTTCATCAAACACTCGGATAAAATTTCTTTCTAAAGATATCTCTCTCAATGATAATCTTGTTTCCTCTATTCTTGAAGCCGAAAAGATATATGATCCCTCTTTTAATTCTGTCTCTTTTCATTCAAATTCCTCAACGATCAATTTGTTGAACACTTTGGTTAATTTGCCAAATGATATGTCATCTTCCGCTGCAAATCAAGTTTTCTCTAATCCTGTGCCTGGGCAGTTTCCTGATCATATTCTAAACAAATCGAACCTTCCTCAATCAAATCCTGTCAGAATCGATCCATTGAGTAATTCAAATTCATTTATTCCTCCTTTATCTTTCTCTTTTCAATTCATTACCAAGGAATGCAGGAGTTTATAAACCTTTGCAATTTGATATTGCTAGAGATGGAAAACCTAAAGCACCCCTCCTGAATTGGTAAAGCTGAAGGTATGAAATATAGGGAAAATTACTTAGTGGGGTTTTTCTTAGATGGTACTTTGTTGAATCTCTCTGTTGTTAATTTCTTGAAGAATTATTTGACAATGCATGGAGAAGTGAGCTTAAAATCAAATGGTATGCATTTCTTTTTCAAGTTTTCGAATGATTTGGATAGGGATAAAATCCTTAAAGTTGATCCTATTTTTATAAGGGGAAGAATGTTTATAATTACGAAATGGGATCCATCTATAGGTAACTCCCAATGTCCGATTAAAAAAGGACCTATTTGGATACACTTGCATAGAATTCCATTAATCCTTTTGACATTAGTGGGTATCAATTGGCTAGCATGTCATGTTGGCAAGCTTATATGTTTTGATTTAAGCACTAAAAAACTGGATAGGATCAAATATGCAAAGGTTTTAGTTGAAATTTCTCCTGAATATGAATTGCCACAATCTATTGAATTAGCTGAACTTGGTGAAAATTGTCCTCCTGTTATGATCCCCTATGATTGGGGCCCCAATTTTGTACACACTGCAAAGTGTTTGGACATGATAATAGTAATTGTGTGAGGTTAGCTAAAGAGAATGGAATACAGGAAGGTCCTCATGATAATATGTTGGTAGTCAAGACTATAACCATTATGAGGAAAGACAGTATAAACCCAAGGTACAGGTTGAAGGTAATCGACAAGGATGGAAGAAAGTAATTAATAAAAAGAAACAGGTATGGAAGAAAAAACAGAAGTATTCTAATATTGTTGTAGTAGAAGACATTAATAAGGCCATGGAAGAAGTAGAGGAAATAGTGTGAACAGGATATTTGGCTGGTGTAAAAGAGGTGAATAATAAAGAACGGATGGATGTTTGTCTAGTGGATAAATTCAGGAACAAGCAGAATACAGTTTTAGTTGATAATTTTGGTAAATGTTTCGTTCAAGACAAAGAGGCAGTTAGAGGAAAGGGTAAATCGGTTCATTTTCTTGATGTAGAAGGACAATCAAAGCAAAGTGAAAATGAGAATTTTGAGGAATTACTTAATGAAGCAGTGGCAAATGAATTCCACATCCAAAATCCTTTCTCTTTTCTATCTGATCAAACAAATTTGGTTAATAATGTGGATTCAACCTTTTCAAGCTTATCATCTGCATCATCTTCATCCACTTCTTTCAATACTTTGCCATGTTCTTCTTCTTTCAGCTCTAAACTTCCATAATCTAATTCTACCCTTAAGCAATCCTTTTCTCCTGCATCTCCATATTCAAATTTTTCACCACCTACAGGTATTATCCTTCCTTCGCCTCCACCTCCTGCAAGTTCTCCTTTTCATGTAATAAAAAGTGGTAAAAACAAAGGTAAAAAGAAAAAGCAAAGTAGCTCAATTGATTTGGATAAAGGAAAATAATTCAAGCCTAATGAAGTTGCTTCTTCTAGTATTAATAAACCTCCCTCTACAAGACACACAAGGAAGAATCCTTCCACCATCATGCTTGATCCTTTTCTATCTAAATGATGAATAAGTTGGCTTTTTGGAATATTCGAGGTGCTAATTTGCCCTCTAAAAAAGGAGAAATTAGAACTCTTATCAGAGATCATAAATTATAGCTTATTTGTATTTCTGAAACTAAGTTGAATGTTAATACCACTTTGAAGGCTTCTTCTTTTATTGCAAATCAGTGGGCGTTTGATCACAATATGAATGAATCATGTTTTGGTAGACTTCTTACTCTTTGGAACCCTAAATTTTTCAGTCTTCAGAAAATACATGCCACTGATCAATATATCCATTACTCATGTCGTCATCTTCCTTCAAATTCATCTTTTTTGCTTACGTCTTTCCATGCTCGTAATTCTTTATCTTTGAGATGTGACTTTTTGGATCAATTACAATCTTTAAACTCTGTTAATTCCCCTTGGATAACTGGTGGGGATTTTAATTGCATGTCCTCTTCTTCTCATAAATTTTGGGGGTTGTCCTCTATCTCTAAAAGATATTGCACCTCTTAATCAAGCCTTAACAAAAGCCAATCTCTTTCCTATGGCTAGTTTTGGACTTCATTTTACTTGGTCAAACTGTTGCAAATCTGGTCCTCCTACCTCATGCAAGCTTGATCGTATTTTTACTAATAATCTTTTCATTGACCTCTAGCCAAATTCTTTTCACCATATTATCTCTCCTATTTTATTTGACCATTGTCCTCTTATCTTTAATTGGAGAATAGATGATGTTGTTAGCAATGGTAAATCCTCTTTTAAAAAATTTAATTTTTGGTTTAATCATCCAGATTTTTCTAACATTTTAATGTAGGTTTGGTCTTCTGTCTCTAATTTGAATCTTATGCAAAATCTTTTATTTAAATTGAGATTTCTTGAGATTCATCTAAGAGCATGAGCTTCTTTAATTTTTGGTGATGGGTCTAAACAATCTTCAAAATTTAGGGCTGAGCTAAGTAGTATTCAAATGGTTATTCAGTTCAATCCTATAAGTATTCAGCTGCAGGAATCAGAAAGGAAATTGAAAGATCATTTAAAGGATGTTTTGGATATGGAGTTTCAGGCTTTAAAGCCAGAATTCTTGGTTTAGGAGAGAAATGGAAGCTAACAGAAATACTAATTTTTTTCACAATTCTCTAAAGTCCAGGAAAGTTAGAGATAATGTCTTTATGATCAATGATATGAATGGAGTTACTCGATCTTCTGCATCAAGTATTAACAAAGTTTTGTCAAGTATTTTTCTTCTATTAT
The DNA here is from genome assembly GCA_030737875.1 of Allium sativum. Taxonomy (NCBI): domain Eukaryota; kingdom Viridiplantae; phylum Streptophyta; class Magnoliopsida; order Asparagales; family Amaryllidaceae; genus Allium; species Allium sativum. The sequence continues at coordinate 278,904,876 of CM060911.1, forward strand.
TGCTCCTCCTACACCTTTTTGCCCTGATGTGGTGCCTTTGTTTCAAATCAATCTACCAACCTTATCTGACCAGCAATCCAGTAACACTATTAAACCTATAACAAGTGAAGAAATCAAATCTGTTGTATTTAGTTTGGATCCTACTAGTTGTGGAGGTCCATATGGGTACAATGCATTTTTTCATACAGAAGGATTGGGGAATAATTGGTGATGATTTAATAGATGTTGTTAAATTCTTCTTTTTATATAATAAGATGCCTTCATCTTTAGTAGCTACTTCTATTGCTCTGGTGCCAAAGCTTGAAAACCCTTCACATGTCTCTGAATTCAGACCAAATTCTTGCTGCAACGTGGTGTATAAAGTGATTTCAAACATTGTTACAAACAGAATTCAAAAAGTGCTACCTTCAGTAGTTTCTCTTAACCAATCAGCCTTCATGGCAGGTAGAAGTTTTAGTGATATTATTTTGATCACACAAGAGCTTCTTTGTGGTTATAATAGATGTAGTATTTCTCCTTAGTGTATGATGAAGCTGGACATCAGGAAAGCTTTTGATTCAATTGCTTGGAACTCAATTATGGCCATAATGTCAAGGATGAATTTTCCTAAACAGTTTCTTGCATGGATTTACTCTTGCATTTCATCTTCAAGTTTCTCTACTTCAAGGAACGGATCTTTACATGGTTATTTTAAAGGTAATCAAGGAATTAGGCAAGGAGATCCTATCTCCCCTTATATCTTCATCATAGTTATGGAACTTCTTAATTCCTTGATTGTGGAGCAAATTAAACTGAAAAATTTGGAATTGCCTAGTGACACCCTTATTATTTCTGACGATCTAATATTGCTTACAAAGCCTTCTCAGAAGAACATTGATTTTGTTTTATCAATTTTGCAAGCTTTCTACAAGATAACTGGACTTCAAATTAATTCAACTAAATCACACATTTTGATAGCTGGTCTGCCTCCACACAAGAAGTCCGAGGTAATTAAATTTTCTGGTTTGATGGAGTTACCTGGGAACATAGTTTATTTAGGTTTACCTCTTGTTAGTTCTTGGCTTTCAAAGGATAAGTGCTTTCCACATTTAAAAAAAAAAAAATTCATAAGTTGAAACAATGGCCATCTCAAAAATTGTCCCAAGCTGGTAGGCTAACTATTGTCATAGTCATGACTACTTATTGGACTAAGCACTATATTTTACCAACTAAGTTAGTAAATATGGTGACTAATGCTTTCAACAAATTTTTGTGGCATGGTGACCCATTTTCAAAGAAGCTTATTCTTATAGCATATCATAAACTATATGAAGCAAAAAAGAATGGTGGTTTGGGTATTATAAATATTCATATCTGGAATAAGGCAGCAATTTCAAAACATATAAATAAATTGTTTTATTATGAAGACAATTTGTGGGTAAGGCATAATTTAATTGGCTCTAAGAATTTTTGTACAATGGACATTCCTCAGAGTTGCAACTGGAGTTGGAGGAATTTATTGAAACTGAGGAGTACTTTTCTTCCATTTGTTCAATTTAATAGTAATGCAGCAAATAAATTGTCATTCTGGCACTCCCCTTGGGTAAAACCAAGTATGATTTTAAGTGAATTGGTAGATATAATTTGAGAAGGCTGTCTGGTATTCATGAAAAGGCTTTTGTGGTGGACTCTTTGGTTAATGGAGTTATTAGGTTTCCTAATACTAGTTCAACTGTCTTGAGGAATCTTTGGAGTGAAATAAATAATTTTTCTTATTGTATGAAGGAAGGTAGTATTAGCTGAAAGGGAAAACGTCATTCAATAAAGCTCGTATATAATTTGTTAATGGGTGATAAATTTGTTTTTCCTTGGCATAGCAGAATTTGGAGTAATTGTAGTTCTGCTAAGGAAAACTTTCTCTTGTGGAAAGTCATGGCTAATGCCCTTAATTCAAAGCAAAAGTTGCATTCTCTTGGTATAATTCCTAATAATATGTGTGTCTTCTGTAAATCAGAGCTAGAACTAACACACATCCCTTCTTCGAGTGTACTTACCAAATTTGGCTCAGAATTCTTGCTATTGGTTCTTTTCATAGGCCATCTCAAGTTAGCAAAGTAGAGTGGTTTAATATTTTTAGTGGTACTCGATGGAAGAATGCAAGTTCTAAAATGCGGCTAAAAATTCTGAAAAGGTTCATTTATGGTGTTTGGACAGAGAGAAATAACATAGTTTTTGAAGTGGGTTCACTGAATTTGAATGATTTGTTCTCTGTTATTCATAAGAGGATTTTGAAGGATTTGAGGAAGGACTGAAGTGATTTTTGTAGTATTCTCTGAAGGAAGACATGACATGGAGATATATGAAGGTTGGCTGAAGTTTTTCCCTAATTTCAGATTACTGGAAGCTTGGTTAATGGAGATTGTGCGATTTTTTTTTTTTTTTTTTTTTGCTAGTTGAGTTCTATAAAGCATATAGTACCGAGTTTTTTCTGTTATTCATGTTAATATGTAAATGTTTTTTTTTCCACAGTACTGTTATGTTGCTGTGAGATTTTGTACAGTATAGTGTTAAACATTGTAACTCTTTCAAGTGTTAATAATATTATTTTTCTTGCCTTTCAAAAAAATATCTTAAAAGCAAGTGCATTAGAACTATTAGCCTTAACAAATAACATCAAGTCATCAACATATATCAAATGAGTTGTAGTAGATTAAATTTTATTGATAGGATTAATGATACACTTAATAGTTTTGACCTTCGTTTGTATGGAGAAGTATTCCATAACCAATGTAAATAGATAAGGAGATAAATGAACTTCTTGTCTAATACCTTTGTTGTTTTAGATAAAACTTTTTTGCATACCTTGCATTAAAATAGAGAAAGTTGGGTATTTGCATATTTATAAATAAATCGCATATTTTGTTTGGAAAACGCATATCTAACGTTATGTGATATATAAACTTTCTGCCAACTTTGTCATAAGCTTTCTGCGAGTCGGTTTTTAAACATACATTGTCATCAACTTTGCTATTATAATTTCGAACCATTTCATATGTCAATAAAGAATTTTCGTAAACCAGTATGTTCGGAACTGTTAGACCAAAAAGTGGTTCTAACACCCAAATTGACTAAAAGCAGAATGAAATAAGATCAAAAGTAAAATGAAGACACAGACTTTATAGTGGTTCGGCGTTAAAAAGCCTACGTCCACTTGTCAATCACTATTCTCGACGATAAAGTTGCAATTACAATGAGATATTCACTCAATTTCACTCACAACTCACATACATTCACTCGATTGTTTCAAAACAAATGTTGAAAAATGATTTGGATTGTCCGGGAATGCTGGAATTAGGTGTATGAAAGTGGTTCAACTCTCCAAGTGCCAAAAAGAAGATCCTTTTTATTGTCTCCAGACAGGGTATTTATAGGTGAAAATTTGCTCAGAACCCGATCCGGATCGGAGCCACGTGTCTTCCATCCCATCAGCCTCAGGTTCGGATGGATTTCAGTGTTGACAACGCATCAGAGCAGTGGATGTTGTGGGCAGGAACTGGTCATACCCGCTCCGCATATTCAGGCGATCGTGGGGGAATGTGATGTGGAATATGGGTTCGGATCGGAGGAGCATGCAGGAGGGGTTCGGATCGGGGTATCCGATACGATCCGGATTAACCCAAGACTAAGTCTTCATCCACTTTTGCTCCGTTCCGATCTGTCTCTGTAGCAGGTAGCCCTCCGCTCCAACTGGCAGTAGGTTGCTCTCCGATCCGAACAGCAGTGCCTCTCTGATTCCAACAATAACAGCTCACCGATCCGAACAGCAAAACCTCTCCGATCCGACCCACTAAATCTCTCCGATCCGACCCGCTATAATGCTTTCCAAGTTCTTCAATGTTTCACATCTCGACTTTGTGTTGCCCAGTTCATAAAGTGGGCTAACATTTTGCCCCCTCAAAGGATGCTTCTGTTGGAGACGGAGCATGCTTTGATTATCATTGCACAGCGTCTTCTAGGTAATTTTTCCTTTGATTTTCCTTATGTTTTCATCTTCTTCTTCGAACTTCAATTTAATTCACTGCTGAGTTACAGAATTCTGTTCGGTTCGGATTCCGATCCGAACAGACCCCCTCTTCTTTCTATTTTTCATTGGACTATTGGGCCAAGCTTTGCTACTGGACTGCCGATCCGGTCCGAACGGAAAAACGGGATGAGAATACAAATAGTCGCCACAACTGTATATAAATCCATCGTCCGCCTCCTCTTTCCTTTCTTTCTTTTTTATTGCTCTTCGCCCGACTGATTCCACTCCGAAACCCTAACTTTCGGGATTTTAGAAAATCTGAAATTATCTCGTCAATCTTCAATTTAAACACCTCGGTAGGTTTTAAAACTTCAATTAATTTTGTAACAATGGGTTTCAATTGAGATTTGTGGTTGATTTTGAATGATTTGAGCATGGATCCTCTCCTGCTTCGATGTCGTGTCTCCCTCCTCCCCTGCCGTCGTCGTGGGTGGTTTTACCACCATCTCGAGGCGTTGAGAGGTTAAATGAAGCATGCGCTCGTCTTTAACTGGAGCTTTGGAGATGGATGTGGATTTGACTGTGGTTGAGGAAGGGGAAGAAGAAGAAGAGGATTGAGGGGATCGGTTCGGGTTGGAGTATAGAAGATGGATAAGAAGGAAAGGAAGAGAGATTCACAAGTCCGGATTGGGTCGGGGCAAAGGTCAAAGATGGAAACAGAGCTCATTTGACCGGATCGGGTCGGAGAGGATTCTCAAAATCGGATCGGACCGGAAAGTGAAAAAGGAGGAGAAGGGTGTTCACCTAACCGGATCGGGTCGGACTGTAAAATAAAGGAGGAGAAGCATGACTACGTGATCCGATCCGAACCGTTAGGGGAATCTACCTCCGAGCCGATCCGACTTTGATTTCTGAGTTTCAAAGTTTATCCAAACCCAAGACAAGGCCACGCCCCCGATCCGATCCCAACGAATGCGCCCGAACCGAACCTTAGGGCAGTCCATCTTAATGCATAAAAACTCGTTTAACTGGCCCAATCAACTCCTGGCATAATCTTCAACTTAATGGACAGTTAGGATAGTGCCTTGCGAACGTAACTGGACATCAAGAACTACTTCAATCCTTTATAATTTGCCAAAATTTTGCGTCGCACTTTTAAACATTTACTTTACACTTTCCGCATACACTGTTTACACTTTAGTTTGCACACATGCACGGGGGGATACGGGCTAATTTACTCTAACTTGTGCTATTGCTTCTTCAATAGTTTTATGACCATGAGACCCAGACGCTCTTCTAGACTAGCTGAGAAGAAAGAGGCCCCGGAGACCTCCAACAAAGTTACTCTCGAGGACATATCTTCTCCTTCGGATCCAGAATGGAATAATGAGGGTTCAGACTACGAGGTTGGAAATCGCGAAAGTGACAATGTGTCTTCGGAGGGTGAAGTTTCTCTAGGTTTTGAAGAGGAAGGAGGGATTGGTGACGACCGGGCTCCTGATGAGTTTGAATCGGCTGTCATATTAGAATCACCCCAAGATTCTGTTGAAACAACAATCGACAATGACAGACTTATCCGAATTTGTTTAAAATACGGGATACTAAAAAGGGACACCCTGGTGCCTTCGAGAACTGACCGTCCCCACAACCCTCCAGAAGGGTATATGGCAATTACTCGGTTGATGTGCATGGTCGGTGCTATCCCTCCATTTTCTCCCTTCATCGTTGATTTTCTAAGACAAATGCGGATTGCCCCCATGCAGTTGCATCCCAATTCTTATGCTTACTTACACACCTTATATATAGCATACCGTGAGATCTTAGGCATAGAGCTCACTTTCGATGACGTTCATTTCTTCTACAACTTCAAGCATCGGACTCGAGAGACTCCTTCTTTCTGCTATTTTGAGTCTGTCCCTAAGAGGAAGATAATTTCAGCGCCATTCAGTAGTAAAGCTGGAGATTCCAAGCTGGAATGGTTTTATGTGAAGCGACAACTTGGGTGTGCCAGGAGGTGGACGAAATCAAGTAAAGCACTGATTTTCTAAATCTTGGCTCTTTACATTCAAGTCATCGCCTTAACTCGTTTTTCTTTTTGTTTGCAGTCGACAACCCAAAACAAATATCAGACCGGGTGTTCTTTGACCGGATGCACTAGCTCCTTAATGGCGATCAGAAGTTCCTGACTATTGATGAAGTCCTTAAGGACGAATATCTTCATTTTCATGGGCTGCTATCTGTTACTCGTAGTATCGGTCATGGGACGGCTCCATACGTATATATTCCTCCAGTGGATATAGTCCCAGAGACAGGAGAAGGTTCGGGAGCTCCTACAGTGCCTCTTCAAACTTCACCTTCTCCATCTTCTACTCAAGATGATGAATTGGCTAACTTGGCCGAAAAGCATCGCGAAGGGTATACTGCTCCTGAGGATGTCATTTCTCCAGAAAGGTCAACGTCTTCCAAAGGGTCGCCAATTGATGCTTCCGAGGGAGATGTCCCTAGTACTGATGACCCATTATTTCAGGGTTTGTGGGATCTCCCCTTACCTGAAACTATATACACTTCAGAGGATTTTAGGAAGGATCCTTTAGTTTTCACCTCTTCTGAAGTGACCACTCCTGCTAAGGCCAAAGAGCCTGCCCGTACTAGTCTAGCTTCGGACTCGGGTTGGTTGGGGGGAAACACACCACTTAGGACACACTTTACATAATAGCATTACCACTCATTGCACCTCTCTCTCTGTGAAACTATTGATTCTGAATTTCATTTGTCTTATTGTGCAGGCACGATGTCCCGATCTTACTATGATATCAGGAAGCTCCGCCGCATCATGTCTAATCCACCTTATGATACTGAGTATGATCGCCGCGACGATCGCAGTAGGGAGGAGAGAAGGCCTTATGAACCCTATCGCTCTCGAACCTCGCATTCTCGCTCTCCCGTTCGGACGGACCCAGAGAGATATAAAGGTTATCAAGGTCGTAGGGAAGAGGACAGGACGCAACCAAAAGACTCCACCTCTTCTCAAGAAAAGCGCAGCAGGGAGAGAAGCCCGCCAAAAGATACTGAGTCACGAAGTAAACGCAAGGTCCCTGCTAAACGGCCTAGAACAGATAAAGAGACTATTGAATCCTCCATGCACAGGGATACTGAGTTGACGATCCCCGCCCCTCCACCACTAGATGCTGAAACTGCAATCAAGCGGGTGTATTTGGAGGAGCAATTTCCCGAACATTACTTCGAGAACTTGACTTTTTTACCTGCCATCGAGCCTATTTCTTCCAGGTGGGCAGATGAGGCCAAAGCAAAGATAGATGCGGTCGAAAAACAGTATTCTGAAATGTTCAAATATTCACGCAACCTTTCCAGAATCATTCGTACTCTAATCACGAATGCTGATTCGATGCAAAAAACCGCGGAAGAAGATGCAAAGGCCTTAAAGAATCTAGGGAAAGATTTGGAGGACACACAGGCCCAGCTTGCTGTTGCTCAAAGGGACGCTACTAGCTTCAAACAACAATTTGAAGATATGCAAAAACGTTATCATGATTTGCTTGAATCTCACACTCAAGAGCGTTCTGAGTTAAAAAAGCAAGCTGAAGATGCTAAGTCAGATGCCGCTAAAACGCGCCTTGCTTACGCTGACCTTGAACGGAAAAATGTCGAGTTAGCAAGGAGGAATGCTGAGCTAGAAAAGAAAAATGCTGACTTGGCTTCTAAGCTAATGGAGGCGGAGAACAGAGCTGCCCTGGTGGAGGGTAACGTCGAATGTGCTATCAAATCCGCTGAGGAGGACCGCAAACAATTGTCAGAGGCGGAGGCAGAGATCCAGGGTTTCGGCGAATTAATGATTGAATTCTTTGCACATATCATCCGTCGCCGGAACATTTCTTGGATTGAGGATTATCCATCTACTCTAGTCCAAGTATGGAGTCAGATCGTTGAGTGGGAAAAAGAGGAGCTCAAGGTTGATTCCATCGATGAAGACAAGCTGATGGAGAAATACTTAAGGGATGATGAGCCAGAACGCCTAGATGAAGGGCGCCGCCTCATTGCTGATGCTATGGAAGAAGAGAGGCGGAGGACTAAACAGAAGAACGTTCCCGAGGCTGGTTCCTCTTCTACTGCCCCCGCAACTTCTGAAGTAGAGGGGTATGATCCTGAAAACCCGGGAATCCCTCGAACAACTCTGCTATCCCCTATCCCCGAAATGGCATCAGAGACAGCAGTTACCCCTGCCGAGAAGTCTTCGGAAGGTATCCCTACATTTTCTCCTCAATTCGTCAAGGCTATTTCTACCTTTCGCCACGTGATTGAGCAATCGATGAAAAACCCATTATTTTCTCCTGAGTTGATAACTGTTGCTTCTCACTCTATAGGTATTGAGCCATCCGGAAAGACAGATGTGACTCAGGGAGCCGCCTCTAGGGCAGAGCCTACGGAGAAGGCAAAAGGGGGAAAGGACAAGGCTGCTCCTATAGATTTGGGAGAAGGAAGCGAACCGTCTAAGGCTGACACTCCCCGTGATGAAGAAATGATAGCCGCCTTAAAGGATGATAGCGGCGACGGAGGACATGAGGAAGATCCAGAGGTGGCAATAGTCGGGGAGTCGAAAAGTGCAGATGATGTAACTTTGGCTGCAATGAAAGCTGACCAAGATAAACGCTTGCAGTTAAAAGCTAAAGACTTAGACCCTGAAATCCTCAAGCCTCTCGCAGTTGTGGATGCGGGATCAAGGTTAGTTGTTAAGCTTTCAACTAGATCTATTACAGAGGAACTCGCTAAAAAATCTTCTCCTGATTCTAGCGCTCCGCCCTCCGGGAAGAAGTCAACCGATTCCAGCGCCACATCTTCAGGAAAGAAAAAATCAAAGCGCATCTTGACGGAGGCCGAGAAAGAGGCAAAGGATGCGGAGAAAGCCGCCAAGAAGTCCAAGCCTCACTCGAAATCTAAATATTGGGTTGTCTTGCGTTGTTTTAGGATTTGGTAGACCAACAATTGCTGCTATAAGGGTGGCTCTTGCACCTTCTTTTTGGCTATTTTCCTGTACAAATTCATTCATTCGTAAATAAAAAATAATTCATTTTCCGCAATGTCTGTTAGTCATTAGTTCTGTACTTATGTAAGAATGCATGTCTTACTATAGTTATGTAATGAAGTTATGGTGGGAGGAAATATGTGTATACATATATGCCCCCAGTCAATCTCAAAAAAAAACTATTCGAGACTTAATCAAGTAGTCTGAATGTCCCCGATTTTCTGACGGGATTGCATTTTCTGTGTCGTCAATGCCTGTCGTTTTTTCTGGCATTTTTTTTATACTCTCCTGTCTTATACTCAGGTTAGAGTTTTTACTGAGGCGGTCTCTTTTCTGGGTGCACCTTCACGCCTCAGAGGACGTCGTCTTCCCGTCCTTTATACTCTCTCTCAATTCTCGAGAGTTAGAGTTAAGAATGTCGTATTCCCATTCTTTTATGTCTTATCGCACAAGTAGTCATTGTGCTTTTTCTTACGTTTAAACTGTTTTCAACCTTTCAGGTTTTGAATCATCTTTTATTCCATAATCGCAACAGAATAGTCGATGAAGGTATACATATAATGCATAAAAGTAAATAACACACGATATTTTTATAGTGGTTCGGCTAAGTCGTAGCCTACATCCACTTTATAGTCCTTTATTCATATCATCAGATTTTTCTAAGGCAAGTCGTGCCTTTTTACAGAGTTCATAAGAAAAATAACAAAGAGTACAATATTTTTAATCCAAATATCGCATCAAGTGTTGGGCATTCCATGCCCTAGGTACTTCTTCGCCATCTACGGTCGTTAACTTGAAGGTTCCTTTTTCAAGTTTCCGTTGAATGACAAAGGGTCCTTCCCACTTTGGACCGAGGTGAGGAAGGGATGGAAAGACTCTCTTTAGCACCAAATCTCCTGGTTCAAAAGTCCTAAGGCGAACTTTTTTGTCGTAATAGCGTGCCATCTGACGTCGATGTCTTGCCGCACGCAGATCCGCTTCGTCCCTTTTTTCTTCGATTTCATCAAGAGACTCGAGTAAGAGTGCCCGATTCGTCATCGGGTCATAATACGTCATCCGGTGGGAAGGAACTTCAAGCTCTACTGGAATTACTGCTTTTGACCCAAAAGAGAGAGAGAAAGGGGTATGACCAGTAGCAGTCTTAAATGTTGTTCGATATGCCCACAAAGCTAAGGGCAATTCGTCAACCCATTTTGCCTTTGCGCGCTCTAACCGTTTCTTGAGGATGGATTTTATTACTTTGTTTATTGCTTCAACTTGCCCGTTCGACTGCGGATAAGCAACCGCAATATATCGTTTGTCAATCTTATACTTCTGGCAGAAATTTCTGAATTCAGTACCATCGAACTGGGTTCCGTTGTCAGTTATAATGGTCCTTGGGATCCCGAATCGGCATATAATATTTCTAACCACGAAACTTATCACCTTTCTCGCCGTGATCTTGGTTAAGGGCTCAGCTTCCACCCACTTCGTAAAATAGTCCACAGCGACTATTGCATATTTCGCTCCTCCTTTAGCAATCGGTAGAACTCCGATGATATCAATTCCCCACGTGGCAAAAGGCCAAGGACTCACCATCGATTTGAGTTGGGTCGACGGTGCTCTGGGGATTTTGGCGAATCTCTGGCACTTATCGCAGCGTCGTGAATAATCAGCTGCATCTTTATTAATTGTGGGCCAAAAGTATCCATACCGCAATATCTTTTTCGCTAAAGTCTGACCTCCTGTACGATCTCCACACTCACCTTCGTGTACTTCTCTTAGTACACGTCTGATGTCGTCGTGTGCTATACATCGTAACAGGGGCATAGAAAATCCTTGCCTATAAAGTGTATCATCTTGTAGGACATATCTGGTAGCCTTGCGAACTATAGCCCTTCTCTCACTCTTCCTTGATGGGAGTGTCTCATTCTTAAGGAAGTTCTTAATTGGGGTCATCCACGACTCCTTCTCCGGTTCTGCTTCGAAAGCGAACTCAATTTCCATCGATTCAAAGCTTGGCGATTCCAACGTTTCAATTGGAATTATTTCAGTTTCTTCTGGATTATCGGAACTAGCTAGCTTTGCCAGCCTGTCTGCCTTCTGGTTTTCGGCTCTTGGGATATGCGTTATATTGTACCGCTCCAGGTTGCTCAACAGCTTTTCCACTTTCCCGAGGTAGGCGATGAGTCGAGGTCCCCGAGCCACAAATTCCTTTCGCACTTGGCAAACAACGATTTTGGAATCGCAGAATATGTCCAACATTTTTATTCCGAGGTCTTTAGCAAGCTTCAGCCCGGCAATCAGGGCTTCGTATTCTGAGTCGTTGTTAGTTGCCGAAAATTCTAATTGTAGAGCGTAATATAATGACTGTCCTTCAGGAGTGACTAAGACGATTCCAGCTCCGGACCTTCGGTCGTTCTTGGCTTCATCTGTGTATAGCTTCCATGGATCTATCTTTAACTCATCTTCAGACTTGACCACTCTGTCATCGATCACTTCCTCCTCTGGGATAGTGAACTCTGCTATAAAGTCTTCCAGAGCTTGCCCCCTGATCGACCTTCGTGGCTGAAAATTTAAATCAAACTGACTTAATTCTATATTCCATTTGATCAACCTTCCCCATGCTTCGGGTCTCTGCAACACCTGCCTCAGAGGCTGGTCAGTGTATATGGTTATTGGATGAGCTTGGAAATAGTGATGAAGTTTTCGGGATGCGATTAGGAGGCTGTAAGCGAGCTTCTCAATCTTTGGGTAGTTGCGTTCTGCCGCTGCCAATTTCTTGCTTACATAATATACTGGCCTTTGCACTTTGTCTTCTTCTCGAACCAAGGCTGTGCTAACAGCGTGAGCCGAGACTGCCAAGTAAACAAACAATTCTTCGTGATCCACTGGCTTTGACAGAATCGGCGATTTTTCTAGTAGTTCCAATAAATTTCGAAAGGCCTCAACACAGTCCGGAGTCCACTCGAAGTTCTTCTTTCCCCTTTTAATCAAATCAAAAAACGGGACGCATTTGTCTGTGGCTTTGGAGATAAATCTACTCAACGCGGCTACTTTCCCTGCAAGACTTTGGGCATCTTTAATTCTTCTCGGCTCTTCAATGTTTCTAATCACTGCTATTTGGCTGGGATTGATTTCAATTCCTCGGGAGCTCACAATGAAGCCTAGAAACTTTCCCGATGCCACTCCAAATGAACACTTCAAAGGATTCAACTTCATCCGATACTTTCGCAGGATACCGAACATTTCTGCCAAGTCTTGCGTATGGCGGGAGGACTGTTTCGATTTGACAAGCATATCATCTACATAAACTTCCATAGTTTTCCCTATTTGATTATAAAACATTCTGTTCACTAAGCGCTGATAAGTGGCTCCGGCGTTTTTCAATCCGAATGGCATTACAACATAACAATATACCCCAAATTTGTAATGAAGCTCGTATGTTCTTGATCTGGCACGTGCATAGGAATTTGGTTGTACCCGGAATATGCATCCATGAAAGAGAGAAGTTCATGTCCCGCTGTCGAATCTACAAGCTGGTCAATCCTGAGAAGTGGGAAACTATCTTTCGGGCAAGCTTTGTTCAAATCTGAAAAATCAATGCAAGTCCGCCACTTTCCATTCGGCTTCTTTAATAAGACAGGATTCGATATCCAGTCGGGATATGTCGAATCTCGAATAAATCCGTTATGTTTCAGCTTCTCCACTTCTTCTTTGAGAGCAGCCGACCTCTCTGGGCCCAGCATACGTCTCTTTTGCTTCACAGGCGGGTGTTTCGGGTTTACATTTAGTGAGTGACTTATGATGGATGGCGATATCCCACACATGTCAGCGTGGGTCCAGGCAAACACGTCCAAGTTTGCCTTCAGGAAGTCCGTTAGTTCTTCGGCCCGACGTGGATCCAACTGAGATCCAATCTTCAAAACTCTTGTTGGATCAGCTTCATCAATGGGAATGTCCACTGTCGCTTCATTAGGAGTTGCATTTCTAGTCTCTGGTTCCTCGTCTTTTCTGGGATCCAGGTCTTCAGGCGTTCCTTTGGGCAACTCCTTCGGGGCCGATCCCTCTAATTGCTACGCCGAGTCCTCCTTTGGAGGAGGCGAGGCATCTTTACTCTCGATGTTAAGTCCTTTCATCAACATCTTTAATTCGGCAACATAGCAGGCCCGTCCGGAGACTTGATCCCCTCTCATTACTCCAGTTCCGGCTTCAGTTGGGAACTTAAGCAATAAACACCAAGGGGTGATGCAAGCCCAGAACTCAGCAAGGGCAGGCCTTCCCAAAAATGCATTATAAGGCGAATCTACGTCCATCACTACGAACTGAAGCATCCGTACTCTTCGGCGTTCTCCTTGTCCCAAGGTTACGGGCAATTCTATGTACCCCATTGGGGCTGTCGACGCCCCGTTGAAGCCTCGGATCCAACCTTCGCATGGCTTCAAATCTTCAAATTCAAGCTTCATCTGATCGAATGACTTTTTAAATAAAATATTAACAGAGCTTCCGTTGTCTACTAAGACCTTATGAACCAAGGTCGGCCCAATGGTGGTAGTAATGACCAACGGATCATCGGTGGGTGACTGGATCCCAGTATTATCTCTGCTACGGAATACCACGTCGTCAAACATTGTCTTCTGTTGCTTTATGGGGGCGATATCTTCCAAATCATCACATTCATCCACATCTACGTGCTTGGCAGCATTTACATATTGATCCATCGCTCTAAAACTGCGGATTGCTGGGTGGGGTCCACCCACTATGGAGTTGATAACAATTCCCTTGCCTTTCTGCTGCGCCGTAGGCTTGGGAGCAGATTGAATCTATTTTGGAGCCTGCTCTCCTTGCCCCCTGTCCCTCGGGGCAACCTTATATTCATCCAGTTTCCCTTCGCACAGCAGCTTCTCAATCACGTCTCTCAAATGTCGACATTCATTGGTTGAATGCCCATGAGTTCCATGAAACAAACAAAACTTCCCAGTTGCCATTTCTTTCTCCGTTGAGTCGCGAGGTGGCGGTCTTTTATATTGCAAAACATTGTACGTATCCAAGTAAATGTTCTCCAGAGTGTCGTTCAACGGTGTATAATTCTCATAAGTCTGGAATCGTGGTCTTTTGTTAGGATCACTTCCCCTATTTCTATTTCTTCTGTTACCATTCGCGTTACGGTTATTGTTGTTGCCCCCGTTTCCAGAATTGTCGTTTCCACTCTTGTTTCCTACATTTACTTCAACTTTTCCGGAACTTTCCCCAGACTGCTTCACGGCGACGTTACTCTGAACATTTTCTTTTGAAGCCGCTTCAGACTTTCTCTTTCGGTTTGCCCTGGCCTCCTCTCGTTTTAAGTGAATATCGGCCTTTTCATAAAATAACTCTCTCGTGGAGGGTGTCTTCCCAGAAAGGTAATCTCCAAACTCGGAATCAGGATCGACTCCTTCCATCAAAGCCTTCAAGATGGTAGGCTCATGCGGGTCACTAACTTCAGTCACAGCTAAGTTGAAACGGTCGAGATATGACCTCAAAGACTCTCCTGGCGCCTGCTTAATTCTTGATAATTCAATAACACTCTTAGACTTTCGGGTATGGAGTCGGAACTGATTCATAAAACATTCGCTTGATTCCCTATAATTCGATACCGAACGAGGGGGAAGTCGGGTAAACCATAGCAGCGCCACATCTTCTAAATAGATCGGGAATGCTTTACACTTCACTGCGTCAGGAGCAGCAGCAGCATTCATGAGCCACGAGTATCGCATCAAATGTTGTCCCGGATCGGTTCTCCCATTGTACTTGTCCATCTGCGGCAGGTTAAAACGTCGGGGAAACTGAAAATTGAGGATGTCGTCCGTGAAAGGAGTATGGCTTCGCTCAATGCCATAATCTTCATTGGTATAGTTTCGGCTTCCGGACATAATCTGGCGTACCATTGCCTGTACGTCAGCATTAGTTAGGGGCCGTTCAGGCTCCCTGGCTCTGGCATCCGGGTTCCTTCTGGGCTCTTGTTCAGGAGATGCCCTTCTTCTTTGAGCTGCTTCTGCTCTGCTTCGTTCCCTACGCTCTCGGTCGGTCTCGGGAGGAAGGGGCTGGAGCATTTGCCCATGAGTGGGATTAGTGTGGTTAGGGTCTCTCAAGCTTGGATCATTGGTTCCTAGTGCTCGTGCAATATCCTCGCGGGACCCCAAAGATCCGAACGTCAGTTGCTCCAAATTCTGAGGTCGTTCGAGCGGCCTTCTTTCACGGGGTCGTTCTTCCTCGGAAGAAGAAGACTGATCCATTGGTGTGTGGCGAATCGGGGATGGGGTTCTCTGTCTATGGAGTTCGCTAATTTCCCTGCTCATAAGTCTCATGTTTTCTTGCATCATGAGATTGGTACGCTCGTGGATTTTCATAGCCTCCCTAGTACTCTCAAGCATGTCAAGTAGGCGCGAGAAATCTCCTTGAGTAATAGGTGCGGATGGATTGACCTGATCATTGACACTGGTGGCTGGAGTCGGAGCATTTGTGGGGGCTCGAGTAGAGGTTCCAACATCACCAAGTGTCGGGTCGGTTCGGAGATGGGAAATCGGGTCGGGTCGGAGCTGGGAAGCCAGTTCGGGTCGGAGCTGGAAAGCCAGGTCGGGTCGGTGTAGGGCGAGTTGCTCGGGTCGGTTCAGGTTGGGGGAATGCACTGCTTCAGATTCTCCTACTCGGATCGGATCGGAGCTCTCCCCCTGAGTGCGGTTCGGATTTCCTGTATCAATCCGTTCTGCTGCTGAGCTCTGCCCACGAGACCTTGTCACAACTGCATTTTGCTGATCTTCACCAAGTCCGTTTCCTCGACTAGTTTGAACTTCCTTGCCTTTTCCTTTGGCCATAGTTCTTCAACAATCAATTCAACAAATATTCAAGAGCGTCGAAACTTGAGGATTAACTTCTTTGAACTCAACGGTCCAAAAAGTAGAACGATAATCCCGAAAAACAGAGAATTCAGATGTTTCTCGGTGAAAGCACCAAAATGTTAGACCAAAAAGTGGTTCTAACATCCAAATTGACTAAAAGAAGAATGAAATAAGATCAAAAGTAAAATGAAGACACAGACTTTATAGTGGTTCGGCGTTAAAAAGCCTACGTCCACTTGTCAATCACTATTCTCGACGATAGAGTTGCAATTACAATGAGATATTCACTCAATTTCACTCACAACTCACATACATTCACTCAATTGTTTCAAAACAAATGTTGAAAAACGATTTGGATTATCCGGGAATGCTGGAATTCGGTGTATGAAAGTGGTTCAACTCTCCAAGTGCCAAAAAGAAGATCCTTTTTATTGTCTCCAGACAGGGTATTTATAGGTGAAAATTTGCTCAGAACCCGATCCGGATCAGAGCCACGTGTCTTCCATCCCATCAGCCTCGGGTTCAGATGGATTTCAGTGTTGACAACGCATCAGAGCAGTGGACGTTGTGGGCAGGAACTGGTCATACCCGCTCCGCATATTCAGGCGATCGTGGGGGAATGTGATGTGGAATATGGGTTCGGATCGGAGGAGCGTGCAGGAGGGGTTCGGATCGGGGTATCCGATCCGATCCGGATTAACCCAAGACTAAGTCTTCATCCACTTTTGCTCCGTTCCGATCTGTCTCTGTAGCAGGTAGCCCTCCGCTCCAACTGGCAGTAGGTTGCTCTCCGATCCGAACAGCAGTGCCTCTCTGATTCCAACAATAACAGCTCACCGATCCGAACAGCAAAACCTCTCTGATCCGACCCGCTAAATCTCTCCGATCCGACCCGCTATAATGCTTTCCAAGTTCTTCAATGTTTCACATCTCGACTTTGTGTTGCCCAGTTCACAAAGTGGGCTAACAGGAACAAAAGCACTTTGTTTTTCAAAAATTAAATGGGCAAAACATATTTTATTTTATCCCTAATCATTGTTGCAATAATTTGGTAAATGAAGTTACAATAAAATGTAGATCTATATTTTTTAGCACTCGAAGGATTTTTGTTCTTAGGAATTGAGGTAATAAAGGTATGATTTGAGCTTTTTAAGAGCTTGTCTTTGTTGAAGGACTCTTCAACAACATTAATTAACTGACTTTCAATTATATATCAATGAGCTGTATAATTTTTTGCATTAAACTCATTCAAATCAAAAACTTTGTAATCCCTAGCCTTGAACGCAATATATTTAGTTTCCACTTCCACTATGCGAGCAAATAAAATTTCCTCTACGACATAATTAACTTTGGTTGGAAACTTAATTTCTAAATCTTATACCTAAAAAGCTTATCAAAATTAGTTACTGCCTCTTCGGCAATTTCATTATAATCATTAGTAAGATTTCCATTAGCATCCAAAGCATTTCCAATAGTGTTAACATGCTTCCTATTGCTCATTTTAGCATGATTTTTTTTTTTTGTACAATCATCACCTTGAATAAGTCAATCCACTTTTACTTTCGGTTTTAAAATTAAAGTATTTATATATAATTTCTTAGAAAGACAACTTTGATTAGAGAAAAAAAAATAACGCTTTCTATCTTAGTAGACTTTTATCAATATTATCCTTTAAATTCTTGTCTTCTTTTCTTAAATTTTCCAAGAAAGTCTTATTTTGGCTCTTATTATTGTTCCACTTTTAACATTAGATTTAATATTTTTGAGTATCATACTAAATTGATATTGGTGTGTACCGCTACAAGGGAGTTTAAAACATTCGCTTAAAGTTTTCTTATAATAACTCTAAAGAACCTCATCATTTTCTAAATCAGAAAGGAACACTTGGGTTGTTAATGGACATCTAGAAAACCCGAAATCCACCTGCATCCTTATCTAAAAGAGGATGAATATTTGACATCAGGAAAAATAGATGCGGGTGCAGATATTTAGACATCTACATCCAAAAATTATCCGTTCTGTTTTTTACAAGATTATAGTTTAAATTATGCGTGTTTTAGTAACATGAAGGATATTTATTCAATGTTTTATTAAGTTAGAAGTTTATTTTAAATGCACTATATGCATAGTAACTGCTCAAAATTATTTATTATTATAACATTTGTTTATTTCATTTTAATGATTAGCGAGATTAGAAAAAAATTGTGTATTTTTAATAAAAACGCTACTCAGCATAACAAATAAAATAATTACTCGATATCCGTCTGTATATGTAAATAAATTATCCGATGTTCGAAAATGGATTTGGATGAGAATACAGATATAACAGTAAACATATTCGGCAATATCCATTGAGAGACCTCACGAACATCCTTTTGGGATAGACTACTCTCATTTCTTAGGGTATTGTTTAACGTAGATTGGTTAGAGAATGCATTGCTGATGCGGCAACTAGTCAACCACTCTATCGTTGGAATAACCTATTAAAATACAAATAACTTATTTTCTAACCTATTAACATCCATCATCGAGTTACATTTATGAAGAATAAATGAATTCCTCTTTCTATTAGCATTAGCACGTACAAGATTGATAATGTCAATCAAAAGAAGAAAAAAAGAACAGTTTAGCTAAGATCTCTGTTAAGTTTCAAAATATACAAAAACTCTGTCTTGAAACTTTGTAAATTAGGTTCATGTTCTTCAGAAATCATTTAAAAAAACATCAAAAATCTATCAAATTTCAAAATTTAATTCAATATATGATCATCTTTGTACTCATGAATTAAAAAAAAAAAAAAAAAAACACGATTCAGCGCAAGTGCAGAGAAAATTGCAATTTTTCAAAAAATTACAGACATCTCCGCAATTTGTATCAAAAAAGTACATGCTTGTTTTGTTGATTGCTTTAAACTTTCAAATTCAATGCCTAAACTTATTCAAACATTACATTATTGCAGAAAAATCATTGAAAAAATGATGTACATTGCATATAGATGAAAAATATATCACTTTCAATATAATTGCATAAATAACAACAACTATACAATAAAAGTATAGATATGTATGCATTTTTTTCTGCAATACATTGAGAGATTGTTGTAGCACTTATTCAGTGAGTGCTAACATTTCAGCAGATAATTTTGTTTTTCACAATACATTATGCAATAATTGCTGATATGTTTGCACTTTTTTACAATAAGTGTAGACATTTCTGCAATTTATTTTTCTTATTCAGTATCAGTAATATATTATGCAATATAAGGCTGTAAATTTTGTATGAATGTCCGATGTCCGTACGTGTCCGTGACCGAAATACGTCCATTCGATTTTCATTTAGGAAACGATTTAAAACAACAAAATTTGTACAAGAAAAAAAATGTTGTCTGACCCATGTTCATTCGATTTCGTCTGAATTCCTTAGGGGTGGGCGCGGTTCGGTTCGGTGCGGTTTGGAGTTCAAACCGCTTCCGCACCGCATCAAACAGTTAATCAAAAATACAAACCATTATACTAACCGTTCAAACGGTTCGACTTCGATGTAATACGGTCCGGTTTTGATTCAGTCCGGTTTGAACCCGTATTAAATATTAAATAAGAGAATTACCTCCATCAGCAATCAATTTATGATTGTATGATGTTATGTCACCTGAAGGTTAAAACACATAGTGTTATCTTGAATTGATATAACTATAATATACGCTGAAAATAGAATATATATATGGTTAAAATAAAAAGTTAGATAGGAATTTGTTAATTTTTTATCGTAACATTACCTGTGTAGCTATGCGGTTCGGTTCGGTTTAATATGGTTTGGTAACAGTTCAAACCGCAACTGAACCGTATCGTTGTGGGTCGGTTCGATTTGATTGTTAGCTTTAGAGAGAGAATCTGATGCAGTTTTCCACACCGTTTATGCGGTTCGGTCTGGGCGGTTTCCGCATTGCGGTGCGGTTTATGCCCACCCCTAGAATTCCTCGTTCTTTGATATATAATTAAGAGAATCTAACAAAAAGTATAAAATTTAATATAAACAGCAATGTTCTACCATGTCTGTGTCAGAAAAACACATGTCCGTATATAGATAGATTTCATTTAGGACATGAGCTAGAACAACAAAATTTATACGAGAAAAAATTTCATTCGATTTTATTTAAAACAGAAGCTGAACACATCTTCGTTTGGTCCGGCCAACCAATTTACACCCCTATTGCAATAGTTGTTTATATATTTATATTTTTTCATAGTAAATGCAAACATATTAGCAACTTTTTTCTTTCAGTAATCTTTGCTGATATTTAAATTTTTTTGAAACATATGCATCTTTTTAGACAATAGTGCAAAAACTGACAGAAATACGTTGATACAGTAAAATAAAATTTTGATTTACATTAAATCATTTATTTAATTTTAGACAGATCTATTTTTATTTTTCACAAAAATAATTTAGTTCATATCATGAATATTCAACTTTTCTACAAACTTCTACAAGAAATCTACCTCCCATTGTTTTTTCACATTTATATTTGGTATAAAGGTAACTGTCCAGTCTAATTCTCCTGAAAAAATTGACTGCATATGCAAGGAACTCATTTTTATCCTCCTTGTTTCCAGCTTAACTTCAACCTTTTACATTACATAGAGATGGCCCAAAAAGCAAAAATATTTTTTTACACACTGGAAGTAACAGAAAAGAAGGAACGGAACTTTACACCTTCAGCATCACCATTACTCTTCTTTTCAAGAGAGAAAGCAAACTAGCACAATTGTGCAACAAGATTAATGCACAAAAAGTCCATAATATGTCCAGCAATAGTAAATTCATGCATGCAAACAGTTATTACAAATATTTAAAACCCCAGAATTGTGACAAAAAAATATTTAAGCTTGACTAACAGCAGAGCATATTAAAAAAGGGAACATATAAATGAAGTATTAGCCAGGTAAAAACTCTCAATTTTAATAGGTAAGATGAGTTCAGCATCATTAAAATCTTTGCCTGATTTACAAATGTAACTAACCACAACCACGTCGAATTCCATATTCCACATGATATGCTGTACTATATGTTAACCACCACCAGATCTAAGTGTATTGCTGAGCCTGAAACCAAATTTATATATAATGATAAACAAATCAGAAAGAAAATAATACTATGAACTATTTGCATATGTTATTAACATGTGATTGGATAGGTATTAGAACTAATTAAAAGCATACCAGTCTAGGCCTTCGAAAATCCCTTCTCCTTTAATAGCTGAAGTTTTAAAAATAGCCCACTGTCGGCTTTTTATCTTGTGAAGTTCTAAGGACTCAGTAATTGCGGCATCATCAAGAGCACCTGGTAAGTCCTGCATTGATTCATGATTAGAGAATCATTGAAATAGTCATTAAAGGTCAAATAAATGTGCGATAGAATGTCATCTCAAAACTACACGTCAATGTAAACCGTATTTTTAAACGGCAAAATAAGAGGACATTATCATGATCTAATATTAACGAATCAGCAACACATGCTTATGCAATATAACAACACATCACAAACTTCAATTTAAGATGGTTAAATTAAGAATTGTATGTAAGGAATCCTAACAACTCAACTTTATGCAGCGGATTTTTTTTGTTAGAAACTGGTTATATCAGGTTCGTTGTCTACTGATAATTGATAAACAAAAGAAACATGTAAAGACGGCAAGGGTCCACTTACAGAAAGAAAATAACATAGGGCACATGGCTGAAAAAAATGACCATTGAGGATGATACTCATGAGGAAAGTAGACATCGCTAAGAAATTTGACACTTTTTTTAAATTTATTTCATGAATTGATTCGTAACATGCGGAAAGTAGACATCGCTAAGAAACTCCCTTCCCCCTCCCCCTCCCCCCTCTCCCCCGCCCTCTCCCTCCCTCTGGAAAGTAGACATCACTAACCAATTTGACACTTTTTTTATTTATTTCATGAACTGAAGGTATTAAAGGTAACACGAGAATTCATAACATGTGGTTGATACCTCCCTCCCTCCCTCTCTCATAACACAATAAAGAGATAATTGTTTTATGGCACTAAAAAATTGTCTTTGGTAGTTCACGTTAACACCAAAAATTGGTATAGTAAAAGATTATAGCTGATTTTTATGGCATGCGCACAGCACATGAATATAAAAAACTCTCATAAGATTATAATTTTTAAATTTTTGACATAGCTCTTCTTAGAAAATATATAGAAAAGTATATATGAGAAAAATTATGACTTTTTGTTGGAATGGAGTTTCAAATTTATAAACTTATATTATAAAACTTTCGTCTGAAAATAGATGTTAACTTCGGTTTTTTGTGAGATTCAAACTCGTAACGTAAGGGTATTTTTTGGAACTTCACCGTTGGACCGAAAGACTGTATCTATTCCAAATATATATGTATGTATATACACATACATATATTTATATATCTCCGTGTGTGCGTGCATGTTTGAGGATATTGTAGTTTTTAAATCTGCTTGTTGAAAAGATCATTATCTCTACTCATGCAACTTGGAGGAGTAATAGTTTAATGACATGGGTCGACAATCCTTTCTTAAACTAAATTTCAGTTTAAATTTTTAATTTGATCAATAATAGTGGTGCCTCTACTTTTCCATTTAGAATAGTATATGCATTTACTTTAAACTATGAAAATATTTATATTAATGACTAAGATGACAAAAATAGCAAATTCAGATGCTGGCACCGATGTTCGAAGAAATGCGTAATTAAAGATGATAGGTTGTGTACAATGAATATGTGAACTACTAGGTTCAGCAAATACTAAAGAACCAATACTTTGTTTCACTCTAAGTTAATAGTTCACTCTTCAATTATATTACAGAAGATTTTTTTAGCAATAAATTAAGCTTTAATAATGATTAAAAATCATTGAAATTTTATTTCATAAGTAAGTTAAACATATATAAATTGAAAAATACGAAGAAGAAAACGATATTAACACATCGTTGAGATTGGGATCTGAACTGATCACCTTGTCTTTATTAACAGCTGTAAAATAGGATATAAACTTTCTACTTTTATGTTTGCTTTTGTACTCACGCTATTACTAATTCATTGTTACTTCTATGTTTATTTCAGATTTATGTTGAATACATGATTATTTTTGTTATATAATTTTTGCTCTTATTATGGAAAATACTTCTTTAAATATTTGAAAATTAAATACAATTTAATCTAATTATAGAAAAAACGGCCTATTATGATTAATATTTATACAGCATTATTATTTTTATTCCACTTATATCTATACATATATATATATATATATATATATTAAAAAAAAAAAAACTAACACAATTGAAAAAAGTGGAATTATACATATGTAGTCGAACATTATTTTCAATCGAAAATCTAAAGGTCTGTCTGGTTTCATTTGGATTTTGTGTTTTGCTTTTATCAACAATCATTACATAAAAGGAAGATAGCAGATGATAAGGTTTAAAATTCTAATTAATTACAATGATGGAGGAATGACGGAGAGAGATGGATTGTTTCCTGTTATTTTACTACATTACTAAACACGAAAAACAAAATAATTTTGTTTTTTATTTTGTATGTTACCTTCAATTTTCAAATTGATTGTTTCTCGAAAATACATACGTCATGTGAATGTCTGCTTGTAGGTCGGTAAACGGATATTTTGAATACGAATAATGACATTTCAACATCTGCATCTAAAATCATTTTTGAATATTAGATATCTGCATCCGTAGATATGGTTATATATTGGATAATCATCCCATCCACAAACGATTGATAAACCTTTGTGCCCAAGGGGAATAACATATGCAAACGAACTCGAACGAGAGATTAGACGTCTCCAAAATGATATTAAACAGTTGCGATTGAGCATAACGAGACTCCCTTGAGATTGAACGTATAACATGTAGTTGACTTGAGTAACTATTTTCTATGTTTGCTTTGATGTTTTAGTTGGCATCTACTATCATTAGTTGTTGTATCTTTAATGACCGGTTGTATATGTATGCATATTGCTAGTTTCATCGTTATGTGAAATATTAGTTGAATCATTTTGATCATAACCACTTGTTTTCGTTATGTGAAATATTAGTCGAAATATCTGTATGCTTATTGTTAGTTTCATCGTTATACAAAATATCAACCTTTAAAAAGTATTTTTCAATACATTAAGATCTACGAGCCAATAATATTTATTATTAAAGTGTGAAAAATAAACTAATACGATGATAATAAATAGTTTTGAGCAATTAATATGCATTGAATTCATATAATACGGACTATTAAGTTAATTAACTATAATCTCAACAAAAATCAGATGAATAGTCAAATGCGGATATCTCCGCATCTGCATCCAATTTCGTTTTAAGGATACCAGATATTTATCCGCTTTTTGGATATGATATGGATGCGGATGAATCTTGAATGTTTTTTTGAGTATCCATTGATAGCGTCATCTGTTTGGACGAAATCCAACACTGAAAATGACAAAGCAGAAGGGGCCTAATCTTTTGGAATTATTTCAAACTATATACGTTCTGCTAATTTATTTTTTTAACAAATGGAAATTAAATAATATGACATGCAAAAGCTTGATTACCCAGATAAAATACTTATTTTGTTCCCAAAAAAATAGATTTGCACATGTCAACATACTTACAATCTAATAGTAAATATTAACAAAACATTCAATCTCACTGTAAACAATATTTTCAATTAAAACATATTTTTCTATAATAATTAAAAAAACAATGCCAAAATATTAAGTCAAGTCTAATGAATTTTGACAACAAACGCAACTTTAATAGTTCTATTAACATTGCAAGTTATGTCAAAATATCTTTTGAAGACATTTCCAACTCTACCATATTTTGTTTGGGTCATTGCAACTGTAAGAATGGAAAAGGGATAAGGAAATGTCATTGCTACAACAAATACTTGATATATATTGAACCATTACAGCATGCTTGTGTATTAAACCTTTTTATACCCTTTGTTAGTTTTTTATTGTGTTAAACTTCTTTACATCGATATCTAATGTGCTAACAATTAATATTTAAGCTGTTGAATTTCAAATTATAATCTTTTATCCTTCGCTCGCATATTGTGTGTCATTTGTAGTAAATATTACGTCTCCTACACAGAGCATATATCATTTGTGCTATTTATTTTTCCTTTTACGCATGAAGCATCCATTATTGGTATTAGTCATTTTGTGTGCATGGATGTGTGCTTTGTACTAATTATTTCGTTTTGCACATGTATAGCGCGTACCACTAGATTCATTTATATATCAAAAATTTCATTTGAAAATGATAGTGTTATTTTGGAAGTTCATGATCAAACCAAAAATGCGAATCTACTCTAGCTATTGATAAGATTTCGAACTAATTAACCGTGAAGGATTGGTTAAGCAAAAGACTTATTTTTTTTTTTTTTTTTTTTTTTGCAGATTAATAAAATTTGAACGAATTACATGGGTTTGGTTTTGACATCATTAACCGGATGTTTTTATTATGTTACCTCCTACTGGTTATCCAGTGACATTGGTGGTGTATAGTTTTTGAAAGACTTCACCAACATCTGCATTGTTGGTTTCTAATATTCTTTTAACTGCAAAAAGAAAAAAAGGAAAAAAAGAGTCCTAGCAGCCATCACTATTTAGATCATATTATGCTATCAACAGGGTAGTCAAGGCGAAAAAGCCCCAGGCTGGCGCCTAGTGCTTTTTGGCGCCTAGAGCTTTTTTGGGCGCTTTGAGCATGACTTATGCTATTTTACAGCAAAAAAAACTGCACTTAAAAAATGGAACTTAAAAACTGCACTTAACAAAAACTGCCTTTAAAAACTGCATTTGAAAACTGGACTTAACAAAAACTGCACTTAAAAACTGCACTTAAAAAAACTGCATTTAAAAAAAACTGCACTGAAAAAACTGCAGCACTTAAAAAAACTGCAGCGCGAAGTGGGTTGGGCTCGATTTGGGCCTGGAAAAAAGGAAAAAAAAACTAACTGAAGCGTGCTTTTTCACCTCGGCGCTTTTTTAGCACTTCACCGCCTCGAGCGCTTTTCTGGCGCCTCGAAGGCCAGAAAAGCCCTAGGCTGGCGCCTAAGGCTTTTTGGCGCCTAGGCGAGCGCCTTGACTACACTGGCTATCAAATAAGAATAAAAGGAGGTAATGGGTAACTACCGACAATACTGTAGATGTGAAGTTCATGTAAGAGGTGTATCTAGAACAGAATACGAGTATAAAGCCACATGGTTAAGTATTTAATAACATAGAAATGTATTGGCATAGGCTTAGATGCGGATTTTACCTGTTTATTTGCGTAGATCAAGACAACCGCACCTTTTAGTTCATCTTCCTGGTAAAATTGAAGAAATTTAGCTAAGCTGCAATATTAATGTGACGTACAGATCCATTGTATATTTATGCAATTACTACACCAGCTAAGTCTACACCTTAGCAACATGTATTATTGTATGGAGTTAAATATATGATATTTTGTTGCATTCCAGTTTTACGGCGAGTATGGTATATAGATGTATAGATGGAAACAAGAGCTTAACATAATCAGACATCCAAAATCATCTATACTGATTTTCTTTCTTTTTCTTACTTAAAAAAGCAATCAATGTTCAGAATACAGTGCATCACCAACAATTCTGCCACAATGTGTGTTTCGAAGCACGTACACCAAGTGAGCAGAACTTAGACGAGAATGCAAAGTTTTTGGGAACAAAATTTAGGCTGCTAGCGCCAAATTTCTAGTACGGCAATTGCTTCCAGTTGGATTGGATACCATTGAGTAAGTTGAAATGCTAAACAATGAATAAACAACCACGAAAAGGAAAGAGAAACGTAATCCGGATCTAAATAATTATGTCGACACAGATATCTTATCATAGGTCAGAGTGGCATCATGATAGAGGACATTTG
The DNA here is from genome assembly GCA_030737875.1 of Allium sativum. NCBI lineage: Eukaryota > Viridiplantae > Streptophyta > Magnoliopsida > Asparagales > Amaryllidaceae > Allium > Allium sativum. The sequence goes on from CM060911.1 coordinate 278,931,739, forward strand.
CATCACAATTTCCGCAATGATAGAAGGATAACTATGGAGCCTGCCTTTTGATCTTAGTTGTAGTAACATGTCCATTTTCGTATATTTTCACATTTAAGTGGCTGCGCTAAATTCAACCAATAGATGTCATATGTATTCTAATTTGTTCTTTGCAGTAAATAAATAAATATAGCAACTACTATAATTAAGGCTAGGCTTCCAGTTACAAACCATTAATGGATCGAGTAGGCAGTTTATATATCTATATATATAGGCGAGCATTCAATGGCACCCTGAACAGTGCTATCAACCCTTTATCCCCTTGTTTTTACCACACATCCGGTTTCTCTCTCCCTCCACTACCTTATTTTACAATAAACGAATGGTGGAAAGAGGGATGCTCCATTTTTGGGGTGCCATAGAACGTGCCACACACCCACACCCACACCCACACACACACACACACATATATATATATATATATATATATTACTGTTTACAATATAACATCTACCTATACAGGATATACTTCTCCTCGGAGTTGAACCTGAATTAAAATAATTAACTACTAATTTTTAGAACATAGTGCATATTTCAACAGTTTATAGAAAAACTGTCAGCCCATTAACATCATTTGTTAATTGATACTTCTTGGTTCAGCATCCTTCTGCTTAGAAAATGTTTTAAGTCAAGTTAATGGCTCATATCTTCTCACAAACAACCCCAATAAAATTGTGTGAACTGGGAAATGGAAAGTAAACTTTGTTTGCTTTAGGATTTTTAAGAAGTTTAGAATTCTTCTATGAAAATAAATTATGTTTGAGAAGAAAATTTTCATTCAAACACCCTCTTAAATCCAGAACATTATAACAGCTATTACGTTAATGGTCAACCATAATTTTTGCCTAGTCGAGCTTCAAAGGCCTAAGTGTGAAACTGTGCTGGTTAATGGTGAGGGTCAGTCTCAAGGGGGAAATGAAATTAACAAGGTCAATTGTTCTACACTGCAGCTTAACTGGAGGAGGGGGTGTGAACCTGAATTCACATATCCAACCCCAATGCATTGCTGTTGAAAAGTTATTTAGTACGATACTCAACGTGCAAGGTTTTCTTTTTCAGCCATGTTACTAAAATTGATGGATACTTGTAAGGTTAAAAGACATGCTAAATTCACGCATCTTCAGGCTCGTGATTGGTTAAAAGAATGTGACATTTTAACTGATTAACACACTTAAGGGGAAGAGTGATGCTAATATCCTTCGTAATGTTAAGAAGAGTGTTCCATACCTCCAAAATAGCATGAAACTCTTCCTTGGCAGTCACCAATCTATCAGTGTCACTTGAATCAACAACATATATGATAGCTTGAGTGTTCGGAAAGTAACATCTCCAATATGGTCTGAATAATAAATGAAGTGTCAATGTACATTCGGCATTGATTGGTTATCATCCTAGATTTAAACTGTATGCAGAAGCATGATACGGAACTTCGATTGGTTGTGTTAACGTATTGATTAAGTGACGCAATATAAATAAATAAGAAAACATAAAAAATAAAGAACACAATGTGGTACTCACAGCAACCAATATGCTATTATAGCATGGCAGCTTTTGATTTATAAATCGACAGCACCGACTGATATTGAGATATTTTGATGCTCTCGTCAAATACAACTTATATTTGTTTTTCCAATTGCATCTCTAAGAATTTTATGAAAAGAAAAGAATCCGGGACATCCAGCCTTCTTAATGACCGTGTATAGGAATATGATAAGTAGGGGAATGAGATATTACTCAGGTAGATACCTTCCTACCATTACATTTAATCATTTCACTTGTAAACAGTAGATTTATCAAGTATTTTAGGTAAGATGCTTTTGTACAATGCTCAAAGGTGAAATAGCGGAACAAATTCAAATGACTTGAAATTTGCTCAAAAGGAAATTTAACATAGCCCTTACTCTTACAGGAACGGATTTTGAGTTGATAAATATTTACTGAAGTTACCGTTACATTCATTATGACAGTAGATCTAAAAAGTTGAAGTTAAATTATAAATCCATACGGACAAGTATACAAAACGTACAAAAGCCGAATATATCCCACATAATACATTATTTACCAAGAAAAGAAAAATCACTATCATATCATCATAAGTAAAATGAAAACTGATTAATTATACAAAGAACGTAGAGGATATACCTGATGCTTGTCTGCCCACCTGTTACACAGAACCATAAATTTCATATCAGAACAATACAAAGGACGTTACCATTAATAACCAAAATCATCGCTGTTGACATGAAAATAATAACATTTTCATATACAGGTGTGCAGGTCAATCACAAACCTTTTTGCTGTTAAAGGCTTAAAGCTAGAGCTGTCAACGGATGTTTTCAAATATGGATAGTGCAATATCTGTAACCGCATCCGAAATCATTTTCGGATATCCAGATCCGTACACACAGACGGATATCGCATAATTATCATATCCACTCACGATCGATCAATTGAGAAACATTAATATAAAATTTTAGTCTAATATAAACAATTTTCAATTCCACTGATTATTAAAGATAAACAAATAGGATAATAATAAATAGTTTTGAGCAGTTAATATGCATTTAACGCGTATAATATGAATTTCAAACTTAATAGAACAATTAAAAAATATCTTTCAACATGCTAAAATACACATAATTTAAGTTATAATCTTGAGAAAAACCGGATAGATAACCTTCGGATGTGGATATCTTCGTATCCGCATCGACATCCCGTTTTTTAAATATCGGATACTTATCCGCTTTCGCATATGGATGCGGAAGGATTTTGGACTTTTTGGGTATCCATTGACAACTCAAGTTACAGGCTAATTACCAGAGTATTTGAAAAGGAATCTACTTATATAACTAAGTACTTGTATATACTCGTAAAAATTGCAGATAACGGTGTCATCCAAATGAAGATATGAAATTTCAGTGTAGCATCAAGCAGTTGGTTTCTGTACATCGGTTTAATTACTTAATACTACACTTGTATGCATTAACCAAGTTAACAAGTCTGAACGATTAAATACTACAAAGACAGCCAAATGTTCAAATAACATATCAGAAATATACAAAGGCATCGAAGAATCGGCTTGCACTAAGATAAGTACTCATATCAAACAGTGAATCAGTTAACAGATTTACAATAGAAATCTATAACATACCAAGATCCCACACTTGAAACTTGATGTTATTGTACTGCACGGTCTCCACATTAAACCCGATAGCTGCAACCACAATCAAACATAAAATCATCTGACATAACAAAAATGCACTAACTCGAGCAAAATTATCAAACTAGGAGGCGACATCGTACTGGGTATCGTGGACACAACTTCACCAACTTGAAGCCGATCTATCATTTTGAAAAAGAAAAAAAAAGATAAATTAATTCCTCCTGCAACAAAAGTAGATAAAGAGTTCAGATATGTAGAGTACATAAAATGGTAGTTTTTCCAGCGTTATCAAGGCCGAGAACAAGGATGCGAGCCTCGCGATTTCCGAAGAGAGACGAGAGCATTTTGGTGAAGAGAATCCCCATTTGAATTTCTCAGATCTGGATCCGATAAACCTCTCGGCTCCGGATCTGCTTACAGAGATAAGTATTAATTTGACAGCAGATGAGGATAGAGCACTAAACTTTCCGTCTGGTTTCCAAGATTCTGAAATTATTTTTGATTTTCCATCTTAGTTTGGTGGACAAAAAGGAAAATTTTCAGAAGTATATTTCGAGACACTGCTAAATGCTGATGACAGTACAATTTTGAAATGCGTGCTGCTATTCACACCCCCAGTTTCCTCTCCTGGCCACCTTAAAAAATTTAATAGACATAGATTATTTTTTACACACTTCTGGCCACCACAATCTATTCATTCACTCAGCCGTCAATCACCGAGAGTAATTCAAAATTTCGGGTGCGCACAACCGAACTGAAATATACAAATTGGTCATTCTATTTCATCAACATTCGGTGGTAAGGAACCGAAATACAATCACATTCACAGTGATACACAACCGACCAAATCACCTAGAAGTGCAAACTCACTACTCGGTTACTAGCTACCGCATATAAATTGAAATAACGGTTGTAAACAACAGAAACGAACTACTAACTTTATATTTGAATGTTTCACCAATTCGTTTGTAAGAGACCGAAAAAAATAAGGCTTCGATGGTTATTCACTGAAAATGGAGTTAGTAAACAGTGGTTAAGCACCGTGAAAAAAAAAATCTGTATGTATGCAAGATGTTTCATCAGTGGTCAACAACCGTATGACGAAGGTGATTTTGACTATTTGCAACTGAACAGGGGATTTCCATTTTAATGTCGTTCTACATTTGTCTTCATAGTTGAAAACAACTGAAATTTTGTGTCAAACCACGTACTATAGCCCAACGATCAACAAACAAAATCAGCTTTAACGATTAAGAAAATATTACACATATACTGCATTCAAATTAGTATCAACAACGTGGTAGGAGAGAAGGGGGAAGCTTTTTTTTTTTTTTTTTTTTTTTTTTTGAAAACTAAGGTGGTCTTTCCACTTTAAGTTTTTTAATATTGCGGTGGCCAGAAGGGTAGAATGTTATTAAATTGGGTGCTTTTAGTTTTGGTGCCAGGAGAGGAAATTGGGGTGTCAATAGCAGCACACTTTTGAAAAAGGATTGATGTTTTTTAAGGGAATGAATTCTTCTCTACCCAACTCCAACTCCGGTCCAGGAAAGTTAGTTTGTTCATACATATTTAACTGATGTTATGTTCACACCACTATGTTCACACCACTAACGGTGTTAGTGGTGTGGGGCTGAGATTAAATAGGTGGAATTCAGGGGCCAATCACAGTCCTACACCACTAACACCGTTAGTGGTGTTATGTTTGTTGTATATAACGGTGTTGTATACACAATTATATGATTTTTGTTTGATGATAACAACCAAATATATATTATTTTAAATGTGTTTGTTGCTGTATTGTTTCATATATATTTCACAGACAGGAATATCATATTTATATTTAAATAGAATACGACTGTATAGATATACATGTTTTCTTACAGTATTTTATTTAAATTAAATATTATATTTCAAACACTCGAACAGTACAATTATTTGCAACTCCACTATTTAATCTCTTCACATAATTTGTACTTGTAAATACACAGTATACGATAAACAAATTTTGTTTGACGACAATAAAATAATATTTTATTTATTACATGTATCAGTACAATTCTCTCACAGCTCCTCAGTACAGTTCATTCATTGTCACTCAGCTATACATACACAACAGATACACAGTTACTTTTTATACATTGACTCATATACAGTTTCAGACTCATATTTGACACTACACACTGTCTTCTTGTCTTCAGTCTTCAATCTTCTGTCTTCACTGCTCACAGTCAGTCCAGTCATCACCTGCTTACCTGTCACAATGAAACACACACACAGTACACTGCAATAGAATTGAAACAGAATATATGCGAATATAAATTTTATTTTCGAAATTTTATTTGCCTCAGTTTTCTGGTGTGTTTCTCATCATTTTTCATGACTTGATCCGATATATAAATATAGCACGCGCACGATACATGTATACACATACATGTGTATGTATATACACATATTACAGTGCAGGGACAGGAAAACACATCGGATGGCTGCATGTACACACGTGCATGAATATACACGTGTGCACTGCCTCGCCAATCAGTGTTGCGACTGAGGAGTAGCCACGTGGACCAGCTCGACTCAGTGCACATCTGAAAAGCAACAAAATCAATCAAAGTCGAGACAGCTCAACAAAGCAACCCAAAAAACGTCAATGTATTCAAGTCAGTATGACACGTATAAGCATATCACAAATGGTCGAGCTCACAGCAAAAACTGGTGGACAAGAATGCATGGTGCAACAACAAACTCAGCAGTCATGGTAGGTGCAACTACATGGTTGAATAACATGGCAGTATATCAAGGAATCAAGTGGACATGCAAACAATTCAGCAAGTGATTCAAGTGTACTCAAAGTGAACACAATAATGTGAGCAAGGTTCATTGTTCAGTTCAGTATGGTTTAAAACAACATGATGAACATGCAGCAAGTACTTAAGCTGAAGTCGACACAGCATCAACTCAAAACAGTTCAAATGTTTGGCAAAACATAGGATCTGCTCAATTGGTCATGGCACAAGTTCAATAATACACTAGCAGATTTTAATAAATCACGGCAGAGATCCAATGTCGAGGCAAAAGTATCAAGTGCAAAGAATAGTTAAAATTCATATCAGTTTTTAAGGAAAATTCTGTTCAAATAATAAGGGCAAAGTTTTAGTTTAGAAATGGCCAAAACATATAATTCAATGCCCAGAAAATCTCACGCAAATTTCCAGAAATGACTCAGTTTTGTTTTGGCAAGAGTGTTATCATTTCCAAATGTCAGACAATTCATTTTTGGTAAGGGTTTTAAGTCGTGCAAATCAACAAAGGGAAAAATCAGCAAATGTGTCAAGCACATATGAATGATAATCAGCATACAGTTGATGGGATGGAGCAAAGAAATCAAAAGGCATTTAATTTTTTCCAGAAATAACAAATCTGTTTTTTTTTTTTTTTTTTCGGCAAGCATGTTTTAAGCAGTTCAGAAAATCAGGAATTGCATCAGCAAATTGAGAAATCAAGTTTTGAATCTTTTTGGGCAAGTTGTTCAAATTATCTCTTCAATTCAAATTCGAAGTGTGGACAAACATATGTGGCAAGAATTCACTGCTGATTTGATTAAGGAATCAAGAATCTCTTTAGACAACAATCGAAGAAAGAATTATTTTGTTTCCTATTTTTACTAAACAGTGAACAATATGTTTTTAACAAGAATGTGTTTTTTCTTTCCTGAAATGATTCAATCAAAAGAGCCACAAATATATTATTTCCAGAACGGTTCACAGCAAATTGGGTCACGCAAGTACAAATTGAAAAATCGAGGAAATTAAAAGGGATTCAATCACACAAGGAACAGAGAAATCGTGCAAACAATCAATGCCGATAAATTCAAGTCATTCAAGACAATCAAAGAAACAAACCATTTCCAGAATCTCAATCAAGCCGAGCAGATTTAGAAGAGGCAGCTATGGAATGATTTCAAAAATATTTCCAGAATTCATCAAGACAATCAAGGCAGAAGAGTTCAAATTAAATCGAGGGCAAACAAAAAGGGGTAACCGCAATTTCAGATCGAAATCATTCATGTGAAATCGGAGGAATTAAAGGATTAGAAATCCTATATAATCACCATATCATCACTGGCAGTTATTGATTGAATATAAGCAACTAAAATCAGAAAATCAAAACTTGAAGAATCGAGTAAACTTACTCACTGTTGTTTCGATCAAGCCCAGATCGATCAATCACAAGCATCAGAAATTTGAAGACACTCAAAGAATCAAATATCATCCACCAATCGATCTTGAATTGAAGCAATAATAAGTAAACCCTAATTTTCCTTTGGCCGCCATTTTTGTTTCCCAGAATAGAAGAGTGATCGGGCAGCAACAAAAGGGTGGAACTATTACAAAGTGGACCGGCCCATTTTTCTTTAGCCTAGTTGAAGTGTTCTCTAAAGGGAGAATTATTATTCTCTTTTATTTTCTAGGGTTTTACTTTGTTTTTAATTTTGTTGTATTTTATATTTCTTTGTAAACCGTCTGAAACAGTTTCTAGAATTCTGTAAAAATATAGGGGAGATCAGTCAGAGAGTTGGCTGTCAGTTTCAGAGTCTGTTAAATCTGGGTTACGGATTGCAGGGTTGTAGTTCGGGGAATCTGGTCAAGTGGATATTGATCAGTCTACGGTTTTGAGCGTAGGGTTAAAATAGGAGCAGGGTTTGCGAGTGTACATGGTCTTGTATGCGATATCTGTAATGACCCGCATTTTCGGCGGTATATAATTAATTTATTTAATTATATAAATGGTGGTTTAGAGAATTCAAATGGTCGTTAATTAAATAATAAGGAATATTTAATTAAATTAAATAATTAAATAATATATTTAATTTAGAAACAACCAGAAATAGTGAATTGACAATATAATGTGAACAGGGTCATCCCTTAGATTTAATTCAGCTTAGAGTTGAATTATATTGACGAATATATTCAATCGACGACAGTTTAAACGTATAATTTTATTTTAATTAAAACCGAGCTCGAAATGGCGCTGCAGTTCGTAAATTGGCGATTCGAACTTCAACTGAATGTACAGGATTCGTTTTAAGCCGGATTTCTGTGAAACAAGAAACGCGTGGAGCTGGTGGAGTATATCTTTCTAGTGGAAGAGAAAAATCGGGATTTCGTCGTGTAGATTTTGAGATATGTCCAAATCAAATTTCAGAAAAAGTCGTTGTGGAATTCCTTTATAATTTGCGACGCTTCATATACGTTATAAATCGATTTTTCGATACGAATTGAATATCGGGATAATCTGGAATCTGAAATATCAAACTGTATATTCTGATATGATATTCTGGAGCTGTACGATATCATATGTGAAGATATACGATAATATAAATTTATTTATATTTAATTTAATTATATTTAAATATATTTATATATTTAAATGGGTCATTCAGAGCATTAAAAATAGCCAGTTGTGCAAACGAAGTCGGAATTCGACGAAACTAATTTTGTTGGATCCGCAATGTCAAATAGTTGTTAGATTTCCAGTTTCGTGATTTTTAGAGTCACTGTGGGGCCGTACGGATTTTTAGAGTGAAAAACAGTCAGTATTCTGACAGTTAAAAATACGCTGTGTGAGCATACGAAGTCGGAATTTGACGAAACCAGTTTCGTTGGGACCGTAATGTCGAACTCCAGCAGTATGTCCGGTTTCGTGATTTTTGGGTATCGTGGGTGATCACACGAATTTTTAGAAAGCAAAACGAGGATTTAAAAAGAGAATATGCCGAGAATATTATTTTTATAAAATATCTAGATATTTTCTTTCTCCTATAAATACACCCCAAAATCTCTTCTAAACCTAATCTCAAACCCAGTTTTGCGCCGTCAGTTTTAGAATCCTCAAAACAAAGAAATTGAGAGCTTTAGAAATCAAAATAAAATCAGAAAAAAAAATATAAATCCTAAAACAAGCTTGGTTGATCTTCATTCGTCCTGCGCTTCGTTCTGGTATGCCGATAGAAGGGTGCGATGCCCTGGTGGTTCGCTGGGTTTTCTCGAACGTGAGTCTAGGGTTGGGTTTTTAGAAATAGTCGAGCATCAAGGGAAGAAACAAATATCGTTGGTGTTATTGTGATGGAGAGTTGTAGCATCTGTGAGGTTTTGTGGTGGTTTGGTGATAAAAAGGTTCGGACGTTTACTGGCTTCAGCCATTCCAGGTGCTCGACGCGTTTTAGATGATGAGATCGAGTTCAATTCCGAGGGTATAGGGATGAAGTGGAGATCAGGGGATGAAAGATGGTATACTTGTTTGTGATTTCGGTTGTGTGTGATGGAGGAATGGGGTGGTTGAAGTTCGGTCAATGGTTGTGTGGATGGGAGAAGAGCACGGCAGTTTTTGATTCGGGGAAGAAAAGCAAAACGGACGGGTTTGATAAATGCGTGGGCCGTGGATTATAAAGGAGGGTGTTGGGCCTTAGGGAATAGGGTAAGCCCAATTTGATTTCAAGGGTTTGTTTTGTTTTAAAATAAAATAATGTACTAACTTGTTATGCTTATAACTTATCCATACAAAATCAGAATTTCGCAAATTCAGATCCGTTGGGATCGTATGGACGGACACTACACAATGAGACTGACCGCGAGTCAATTGGAGTCCGTCACAATTTATAGCAAAATAAATTGTCCGTCTGAACCAAATCAAAGATGGTTATCGTTATCAACGATGATCGTCCAATGTGAGTAAATCTCACTAACTCTGTTCAGTTTATATTTGTATAAACTGTACTTTATTTTTAATGATTGATTGCTGTGTATTGATTGTTAAATTGGACTGTTAAATTGGACTGTTAAATAGATTTGATTGAAAACGTAGATATAGTTATATATAGAAAACCGTCAATCAAATATGGATTCTGATTATCAGTATATTTCATGTTGGGATGAAATTGATGTTATCTATATTATCTAACATCTGTGGTGCAGGGAAACAGGTTGGAGGAATCCGACTGGATTCCTCAACAGTTATTTTATTGTTTTTCATATATTTGATATATGATGTGAATTATAACATGTTGTTGATTGGGTGGGTATGGACGATATTGAACATCGTGATTTGATATGATTGAATACCATGACATACCGGAATGTAGATAAAGGAGATTTTTCTAAGTGATATTGAAAAATAGAATATTTATAAAATGGAATATTTATAAATAAGAAATGTTTATAAATTGGAATATTTATAAATAGGAGATATTTGAAAAGGAAATAAATTCAAAACATTTCTCTTTGAATGGAAAGGCCTGTGTGGCGAGTTTGGGGATTTTCCCGATGCTCCCGATACAAAGGAGGTTATGGCGAATTTTCCCGGGAATTTAAGGAGTTAGAATATTTCAAGAATAAATTTGAAAAGGAAATCATTTTTAAAGTGTAGAACCGTTATTCAAAAGTAAATCTTTTCAAATGAATAAAACGTTGTTAAAAAGGAAATCTTTATAAAGTGAATAAAGTAAATCGAATATGGTATTCGAAGAAGTTAATCGAATATAGTATTCGAAGTTAGTTAATCGAATATAGACATTCGAAAGGAGAAATCGAATATGGTATTCGAAAGTTAGTAATCGAATATGGTATTCGAAAGTTAGTTAATCGAATATGGTATTCGAAGAAGTTAATCGAATATGGTATTCGAAGAAGTTAATCGAATATAGTATTCGAAGTTAGTTAATCGAATATGGTATTCGAAGTTAGTTAATCGAATATAGACATTCGAAAGGAGAAATCGAATATGGTATTCGAAAGTTAGTTAATCGAATATGGTATTCGAAGTTAGTTAATCGAATATGGTATTCGAAGTTAGTTAATCGAATATAGACATTCGAAAGGAGAAATCGAATATGGTATTCGAAGTTAGTTAATCGGATATGGTATTCGAAAGTTAGTTAATCGAATATGTTATTCGAAAGGGGTTAGTCAAGTCGAGTTAGTCAAATAGAGTTAACCAGTTAGAGTTAATCGATTAGAGTTAAAACGAACTAGAGTTAATCAAATATAGTTATTTGAGACAGAGTTAGTCAAACATAGTATTCAGGGTAAGTTGCCATCTTGTACGACTGCTAGCGTAATTCGCAGGGCTGTAAATAGCCTACGGCGGTCGGATGTTTCCTGAGGGAGTCAGGCGTAACCATTGTGATCGCTGCGATCTAGAGTCAAGCGAATGGAGTTTAATCGAATATTAGTTATTCGATAGGAGTTAATCGAGTTGAGAGATAAGTAAGTTAAATAAGTTGAGTTGATCGGGTGGTTCGACCAAGTTAGTCGAGCCTAGTTAATCGAATCGAATTGGTCGAACCAAGTAAGTCGAGTTAAGTAAGTCGAGTTAGTCGAGTCAAGTTAAGTTAGTCGAGTTAAGTTCGTCGAGATTAATAAATCGACGTTAGTTTCATCGAAAGGAGTTATCGATGTTAGTTTCATCGAAAGGAGTTATCGATGTAGTTTCATCGAAAGGAGTTATCGATGTTAGTTTCATCGAAGGGAGTTATCGATTATAGTTTAATCGAAGTGAGATTTTCAAATACGAGATATTTGAAAAGGAAGAGTCATCGAATATTAGTTATTCGAAGAGAGATTTTCGAATATCGTTTATTCGAGAAGAAGTTAATCGAATATAGGTTATTCGAAGAAGAGTTAATCAAATAGAGATTCCTCGAGGAGAGGTAATCGGCAAATTCGATTATATCGAATTCGGGAAAGTACTTATACTTTCCAGTGTTTAAATAGAGATTTATTTATTTATAAATAAATAAGTGTTAGGTTAATTATTCACTAATAAGAATAGAAGTTATAATTAAAATTAGATAATTCGAAAGTAGGGATTATAACGTTATCGTTATAAACAAATGTTTTAAATATAGAAGTGGACTAGTAAAATTGAATCCGAGAAAGGCGTAAAGAAGTTGTTAAAGATTAAAAGATAAACTTTGACCATTTCGAAGTTATAACGTTGTTCAGTCAAGGTCTGAGAGGTAATTATACCCCAACTTGAGTGACTTCCTTCTTAACTAAGAAATGGTAAAGTTTGATCGTAAAGGAGTGTTGGAAATGTTTTCCAAACGAGAATCAGAAATGTTTTCTGATAAAAGAAAAATAAGAATTTAGAATATTGGGAAACAAGAGATAAGTAAATAAATGAACTAAAGAGATTTATGTTAAATGATGTTTGTTCGATATAATTTCCATTTGGAAATAATATCGTTGTTTGCACACTTGTTTTTCTTTGATAGTTAACTCACCGACTATCGAAGTTTTGACCATTTTAACGTTGTTAATATGGAGAGACCGGTTGGATTATTATCCATAGAACCACTCTGTATTGGCATAAGCGTCGCGAATCATATATGCCAAAGATAATTGAAGACGGAGAAAAATGCAAGGGCTATCCTGTTTACATAATAGTGCCTTCGGTTTGTCCAGTCCCAGGACAACTTGTATGGACGAAGGTCTGACAGAGTATATCCAATGGATCGCGTAAGTTGATCTGTTCAAACGTATTCACGTTTGGTGGCGGAGGAATTCGTTTCTCTTAGCTGTATACCAGTGTTATTTTTGGATAAGTCAATTTGTGATTTGGCGGGTATGACGATGTGACATTTCTAAGTGAATGAAGATGGGTGTCTGACATAGTATTTCCAGAAGGGCCACGTACATTTGATTTCTTCAACCGTACCAAGAGTGGAAGCGGAGAAGGAAACTTCTTTTAGCTGACACGTAATGTATTGTTGTAGACGTCAATTAGTGATTTTCGATGGATCTGACAATGTGACATTCGAAGTGAATCTATTATGATGATAAAGCGTAGCTTCTAGCCTCATCAACCGGTAAATGACAGAAATCGGGCAGGCAGCATGGCTAAGTCGGTCGCACCGAAGTAGGGTGTATAATCACCTATCTAGTGAATATTCATTTGTTTCTTAAATCTATCAATGCTGTCCCATATATATATACGGGAACGGTTGCTGATCCCAACCGTTGGTGATGTACATTCGATACACTCAAGCGAAATGAGTGGTCGGTCATGTGTGGCTGAGTTACAAGATGTTCTTGTTGAACTCCAGTGTATCGTTCCTAGAGTACACTGATCGGAAGGTGATTCCATACCTTGTCATAGTTGGAAACCCAATCATCCAATACGTGCTTGCGATTTTGATTGTATACTATATATGTAGAACGTGAGATGCAAGCGTTTCTACTAGACTGATATTTATTTGTACTTAGACATTATTATAATATCAGAATGATATTGCTTTGCAAAGATGTTTGGATTCTCATAAGGATAAAACCCGTTCCGTATTCACGGCGTGGTCTTATGAGATATCATATACCTGTTTAAATGATTTGAGTTTATTCACACCAGTCCCATGACTGACCCGGAGTTTATTTGTTGTTTTCCCTAAACTCTTGGGTGCCTAAATTTGTACGGGCAGTCAAGTAGTCGGGTTTTACAGATATACTGGAAGAGCGTGGAGCAGGAGGCTTCAAGATCATATAGCTATAGTTATTTCCGCTGTGTTGTAAGTGCTGTACTCTGATAAGTGCTATTGTATACATAACTGTTATATTTCAAAGTTATGTTACCTATTATATGTTATTCGTTCCGCTGTGAGATTCGTGTTACTATGATGTTGTGTTCTTCTTCTTCTTCTATTCTAAGCTTCTATCTTATCTATCCTCACCCTCTGTCTTCTTTCTATTAGTTTCTTGAATTTCCAGTGCGATTTGGGTTGGACTTGTGTTATTTAGTCAGCTCAAATTCCCCCGGATTTTCGGGTCACTACAGTTGGTATCAGAGCTTATGTTTTAGTGATCGGACATAACTCTGTGGCGTGACTCGGTAGAGATAGGATTAGTAATATCCTAGACTGAGTTTGAGTGTATATATATATATGAGTGCGTATATGTTATTCAATATAAATAATTTTATATTGTGGAGATTTATTGGTTGAGCTGTTTGTGAATTCTGGTCGATCAGTCTGATCCACTGTATCGGTAGGGGTTACTAAACACTCGAATACGATGGACCGACACGATATGTTTTGAAAGGAGGGTAAAAGAAATAATTTTACCCGAATATATTTTGATATAGTATATTGGTTGTGTTGGTTGTTATTATAATCAAATGAGGTTATAAGAAGTGAAATGGTTATGTAAATAACTGATCAGAATTCATATAAGTAAAGTATATGAAATAAGATGAATTAAATATGAATTTAAATCAGATTTGGAATTAAAATAAGGAAATTTTAAGTTCTTGGGAGATTTTGAAATGTTTTCAAAATGGAAGTATTCAGTAATGGTTTTGAAATGATATAGTATTGAAATCACTTGGGTCGCTGGAAAATAATTCCGATGATGACTGCGCAGTATCATCGGTGTGATTTTCGAGTTTCTAAGTGGTGGATTACTACAAAAGATTTTGATTTGAATTGTTTTGAGAAAACAAGGTGTTTAGAAATTCAAATGTTTTGAATTGGTGTTGTGATTTCAAATTAATTTGAAATGAACCCAGGAATTTGAAATTTGAAATTTAAATTTAACTTATGAAGTTAAATGGTGAAAGTGAATAATAAATTAGAATTTAACCTTGACTAAGTTAAATGAAAATAGAATTGATTAGCGGATAATCTGGATTTGGATTTGAAATGATAAGTTAAGGGTTTGGAATTTGAAACTCGAATTTGAAATTGAATTCGGCTTGAATAAGCGAATGGTTGTGTTAAGAATAACTTGGTTGGAGTTTGATTGGAAATACATTGGTATATGCTGAATTGACAGCAGGTGAAAGGGATAAAGTCGATATACCCAACAAAAAGGTACAAGTTTATATTTGATATAAGCATGAGATTTCTGAGCCGACTTGGCAAGCCGTTTGGCGTTTTGATTTTCTTTTGGGTTGGAGATGGCCCAGAGAGGAGAGTTGGAGTTTGAGCTATTGACCAGTACAAAGGAGGTGCTGGCGAAATTTTTCGAAAATTAAAAGTGTTAGAAAATTTTCAGAATTTTTGAAAATTTTAGTTAGTCGAAAGGAATTAATATTGAAATCGATATTTGTTGGTTCAGTTAAAATCAGAAATTAGGGGTAAACAAATCTTAGGAATTCCAATAGATAGGGTCGTCCTCTAACTTAGCAATTTCGAGGACGAAATTATTTTAAGTGGGGAAGAATGTAATGACCCGCATTTTCGGCGGTATATAATTAATTTATTTAATTATATAAATGGTGGTTTAGAGAATTCAAATGGTCGTTAATTAAATAATAAGGAATATTTAATTAAATTAAATAATTAAATAATATATTTAATTTAGAAATAACCAGAAATAGTGAATTGACAATATAATGTGAACAGGGTCATCCCTTAGATTTAATTCAGCTTAGAGTTGAATTATATTGACGAATATATTCAATCGACGACAGTTTAAACGTATAATTTTATTTTAATTAAAACCGAGCTCGAAATGGCGCTGCAGTTCGTAAATTGGCGATTCGAACTTCAACTGAATGTACATGATTCGTTTTAAGCCGGATTTCTGTGAAACAAGAAACGCGTGGAGCTGGTGGAGTATATCTTTCTAGTGGAAGAGAAAAATCGGGATTTCGTCGTGTAGATTTTGAGATATGTCCAAATCAAATTTCAGAAAAAGTCGCTGTGGAATTCCTTTATAATTTGCGACGCTTCATATACGTTATAAATCGATTTTTCGATACGAATTGAATATCGGGATAATCTGGAATCTGAAATATCAAACTGTATATTCTGATATGATATTCTGGAGCTGTACGATATCATATGTGAAGATATACGATAATATAAATTTATTTATATTTAATTTAATTATATTTAAATATATTTATATATTTAAATGGGTCATTCAGAGCATTAAAAATAGCCAGTTGTGCAAACGAAGTCGGAATTCGACGAAACTAATTTTGTTGGATCCGCAATGTCAAATAGTTGTTAGATTTCCAGTTTCGTGATTTTTAGAGTCACTGTGGGGCCGTACGGATTTTTAGAGTGAAAAACAGTCAGTATTCTGACAGTTAAAAATACGCTGTGTGAGCATACGAAGTCGGAATTTGACGAAACCAGTTTCGTTGGGACCGTAATGTCGAACTCCAGCAGTATGTCCGGTTTCGTGATTTTTGGGTATCGTGGGTGATCACACGAATTTTTAGAAAGCAAAACGAGGATTTAAAAAGAGAATATGTCGAGAATATTATTTTTATAAAATATCTAGATATTTTCTTTCTCCTATAAATACACCCCAAAATCTCTTCTAAACCTAATCTCAAACCCAGTTTTGCGCCGTCAGTTTTAGAATCCTCAAAACAAAGAAATTGAGAGCTTTAGAAATCAAAATAAAATCAGAAAAAAATATATAAATCCTAAAACAAGCTTGGTTGATCTTCATTCGTCCTGCGCTTCGTTTTGGTATGCCGATAGAAGGGTGCGATGCCCTGGTGGTTCGCTGGGTTTTCTCGAACGTGAGTCTAGGGTTGGGTTTTTAGAAATAGTCGAGCATCAAGGGAAGAAACAAATATCGTTGGTGTTATTGTGATGGAGAGTTGTAGCATCTGTGAGGTTTTGTGGTGGTTTGGTGATAAAAAGGTTCGGACGTTTACTGGCTTCAGCCATTCCAGGTGCTCGACGCGTTTTAGATGATGAGATCGAGTTCAATTCCGAGGGTATAGGGATGAAGTGGAGATCAGGGGATGAAAGATGGTATACTTGTTTGTGATTTCGGTTGTGTGTGATGGAGGAATAGGGTGGTTGAAGTTCGGTCAATGGTTGTGTGGATGGGAGAAGAGCACGGCAGTTTTTGATTCGGGGAAGAAAAGCAAAACGGACGGGTTTGATAAATGCGTGGGCCGTGGATTATAAAGGAGGGTGTTGGGCCTTAGGGAATAGGGTAAGCCCAATTTGATTTCAAGGGTTTGTTTTGTTTTAAAATAAAATAATGTACTAACTTGTTATGCTTATAACTTATCCATACAAAATCAGAATTTCGCAAATTCAGATCTGTTGGGATCGTATGGACGGACACTACACAATGAGACTGACCGCGAGTCAATTGGAGTCCGTCACAATTTATAGCAAAATAAATTGTCCGTCTGAACCAAATCAAAGATGGTTATCGTTATCAACGATGATCGTCCAATGTGAGTAAATCTCACTAACTCTGTTCAGTTTATATTTGTATAAACTGTACTTTATTTTTAATGATTGATTGCTGTGTATTGATTGTTAAATTGGACTGTTAAATTGGACTGTTAAATAGATTTGATTGAAAACGTAGATATAGTTATATATAGAAAACCGTCAATCAAATATGGATTCTGATTATCAGTATATTTCATGTTGGGATGAAATTGATGTTATCTATATTGTCTAACATCTGTGGTGCAGGGAAACAGGTTGGAGGAATCCGACTGGATTCCTCAACAGTTATTTTATTGTTTTTCATATATTTGATATATGATGTGAATTATAACATGTTGTTGATTGGGTGGGTATGGACGATATTGAACATCGTGATTTGATATGATTGAATACCATGACATACCGGAATGTAGATAAAGGAGATTTTTCTAAGTGATATTGAAAAATAGAATATTTATAAAATGGAATATTTATAAATAAGAAATGTTTATAAATTGGAATATTTATAAATAGGAGATATTTGAAAAGGAAATAAATTCAAAACATTTCTCTTTGAATGGAAAGGCCTGTGTGGCGAGTTTGGGGATTTTCCCGATGCTCCCGATACAAAGGAGGTTATGGCGAATTTTCCCGGGAATTTAAGGAGTTAGAATATTTCAAGAATAAATTTGAAAAGGAAATCATTTTTAAAGTGTAGAACCGTTATTCAAAAGTAAATCTTTTCAAATGAATAAAACGTTGTTAAAAAGGAAATCTTTATAAAGTGAATAAAGTAAATCGAATATGGTATTCGAAGAAGTTAATCGAATATAGTATTCGAAGTTAGTTAATCGAATATAGACATTCGAAAGGAGAAATCGAATATGGTATTCGAAAGTTAGTAATCGAATATGGTATTCGAAAGTTAGTTAATCGAATATGGTATTCGAAGAAGTTAATCGAATATGGTATTCGAAGAAGTTAATCGAATATAGTATTCGAAGTTAGTTAATCGAATATGGTATTCGAAGTTAGTTAATCGAATATAGACATTCGAAAGGAGAAATCGAATATGGTATTCGAAGTTAGTTAATCGAATATGGTATTCGAAGTTAGTTAATCGAATATAGACATTCGAAAGGAGAAATCGAATATGGTATTCGAAGTTAGTTAATCGGATATGGTATTCGAAAGTTAGTTAATCGAATATGTTATTCGAAAGGGGTTAGTCAAGTCGAGTTAGTCAAATAGAGTTAACCAGTTAGAGTTAATCGATTAGAGTTAAAACGAACTAGAGTTAATCAAATATAGTTATTTGAGACAGAGTTAGTCAAACATAGTATTCAGGGTAAGTTGCCATCTTGTACGACTGCTAGCGTAATTCGCAGGGCTGTAAATAGCCTACGGCGGTCGGATGTTTCCTGAGGGAGTCAGGCGTAACCATTGTGATCGCTGCGATCTAGAGTCAAGCGAATGGAGTTTAATCGAATATTAGTTATTCGATAGGAGTTAATCGAGTTGAGAGATAAGTAAGTTAAATAAGTTGAGTTGATCGGGTGGTTCGACCAAGTTAGTCGAGCCTAGTTAATCGAATCGAATTGGTCGAACCAAGTAAGTCGAGTTAAGTAAGTCGAGTTAGTCGAGTCAAGTTAAGTTAGTCGAGTTAAGTTCGTCGAGATTAATAAATCGACGTTAGTTTCATCGAAAGGAGTTATCGATGTTAGTTTCATCGAAAGGAGTTATCGATGTAGTTTCATCGAAAGGAGTTATCGATGTTAGTTTCATCGAAGGGAGTTATCGATTATAGTTTAATCGAAGTGAGATTTTCAAATACGAGATATTTGAAAAGGAAGAGTCATCGAATATTAGTTATTCGAAGAGAGATTTTCGAATATCGTTTATTCGAGAAGAAGTTAATCGAATATAGGTTATTCGAAGAAGAGTTAATCAAATAGAGATTCCTCGAGGAGAGGTAATCGGCAAATTCGATTATATCGAATTCGGGAAAGTACTTATACTTTCCAGTGTTTAAATAGAGATTTATTTATTTATAAATAAATAAGTGTTAGGTTAATTATTCACTAATAAGAATAGAAGTTATAATTAAAATTAGATAATTCGAAAGTAGGGATTATAACGTTATCGTTATAAACAAATGTTTTAAATATAGAAGTGGACTAGTAAAATTGAATCCGAGAAAGGCGTAAAGAAGTTGTTAAAGATTAAAAGATAAACTTTGACCATTTCGAAGTTATAACGTTGTTCAGTCAAGGTCTGAGAGGTAATTATACCCCAACTTGAGTGACTTCCTTCTTAACTAAGAAATGGTAAAGTTTGATCGTAAAGGAGTGTTGGAAATGTTTTCCAAACGAGAATCAGAAATGTTTTCTGATAAAAGAAAAATAAGAATTTAGAATATTGGGAAACAAGAGATAAGTAAATAAATGAACTAAAGAGATTTATGTTAAATGATGTTTGTTCGATATAATTTCCATTTGGAAATAATATCGTTGTTTGCACACTTGTTTTTCTTTGATAGTTAACTCACCGACTATCGAAGTTTTGACCATTTTAACGTTGTTAATATGGAGAGACCGGTTGGATTATTATCCATAGAACCACTCTGTATTGGCATAAGCGTCGCGAATCATATATGCCAAAGATAATTGAAGACGGAGAAAAATGCAAGGGCTATCCTGTTTACATAATAGTGCCTTCGGTTTGTCCAGTCCCAGGACAACTTGTATGGACGAAGGTCTGACAGAGTATATCCAATGGATCGCGTAAGTTGATCTGTTCAAACGTATTCACGTTTGGTGGCGGAGGAATTCGTTTCTCTTAGCTGTATACCAGTGTTATTTTTGGATAAGTCAATTTGTGATTTGGCGGGTATGACGATGTGACATTTCTAAGTGAATGAAGATGGGTGTCTGACATAGTATTTCCAGAAGGGCCACGTACATTTGATTTCTTCAACCGTACCAAGAGTGGAAGCGGAGAAGGAAACTTCTTTTAGCTGACACGTAATGTATTGTTGTAGACGTCAATTAGTGATTTTCGATGGATCTGACAATGTGACATTCGAAGTGAATCTATTATGATGATAAAGCGTAGCTTCTAGCCTCATCAACCGGTAAATGACAGAAATCGGGCAGGCAGCATGGCTAAGTCGGTCGCACCGAAGTAGGGTGTATAATCACCTATCTAGTGAATATTCATTTGTTTCTTAAATCTATCAATGCTGTCCCATATATATATACGGGAACGGTTGCTGATCCCAACCGTTGGTGATGTACATTCGATACACTCAAGCGAAATGAGTGGTCGGTCATGTGTGGCTGAGTTACAAGATGTTCTTGTTGAACTCCAGTGTATCGTTCCTAGAGTACACTGATCGGAAGGTGATTCCATACCTTGTCATAGTTGGAAACCCAATCATCCAATACGTGCTTGCGATTTTGATTGTATACTATATATGTAGAACGTGAGATGCAAGCGTTTCTACTAGACTGATATTTATTTGTACTTAGACATTATTATAATATCAGAATGATATTGCTTTGCAAAGATGTTTGGATTCTCATAAGGATAAAACCCGTTCCGTATTCACGGCGTGGTCTTATGAGATATCATATACCTGTTTAAATGATTTGAGTTTATTCACACCAGTCCCATGACTGACCCGGAGTTTATTTGTTGTTTTCCCTAAACTCTTGGGTGCCTAAATTTGTACGGGCAGTCAAGTAGTCGGGTTTTACAGATATACTGGAAGAGCGTGGAGCAGGAGGCTTCAAGATCATATAACTATAGTTATTTCCGCTGTGTTGTAAGTGCTGTACTCTGATAAGTGCTATTGTATACATAACTGTTATATTTCAAAGTTATGTTACCTATTATATGTTATTCGTTCCGCTGTGAGATTCGTGTTACTCTGATGTTGTGTTCTTCTTCTTCTTCTATTCTAAGCTTCTATCTTATCTATCCTCACCCTCTGTCTTCTTTCTATTAGTTTCTTGAATTTCCAGTGCGATTTGGGTTGGACTTGTGTTATTTAGTCAGCTCAAATTCCCCTGGATTTTCGGGTCACTACAATATCTGTTCTATCACCTAGTAGAAACCTTAGAAATGCAGCAGTAGGCAGGGTTTTGCCGAAGCTGGATATATCCGTGTGTGATTTATTTTCTGCATTTCTGTTTCTGCTATATTCTGTGATCTGTTTATTATTATATATCGTTAGATTTTTTTAATTCAGTTAAAAACTGTGATAAACCCTATTCACCCCCCTCTAGGGTTAATCTAGATCCAACAAGTGGTATCGGAGCAGGTTTTCTGTTAACTCTAGAGCAATGGTGATTCCTAGTTGTCAGTCGATAGAGAGTCAGTCCAGTTCATTTCCAACTATTTTCGATGGAACAGATTTTTCAAACTGGAAATCCAAAATGGAATTTTATTTAAAATCTGTTAGTATTAAATGTTGGAATGTTGTTATCCATGGATTTGATAGTGTAGATATTTCTTTCAATACCCGTGCTATGAAAATTATATTTGATTATCTTAACTCTGAACAATTTAATCTTATCTGCCACTGTTTATCTACACAGGAAATCTGGGATACTCTCAGTACGAAGTATGGAAGATCTGACAACGATAGCTCAAAACCCGAGAAAGTCAACTCAGATTCAGAATTCTGTTTAACAGGATTTACAAATGAAAATTCAGAAGGATCAGATGATGGAGAATCAACAGATGCTGAAGTTGAAAATTTCTCATACGAAGATTTGGTTTATATGTGTGTTGATTTAACTAAATCTGTTGATAAACTCAAATCTAAAAACAAATCTCTGAAATCTAGAAATTCTTAGTTGACCAGCAAAATTGTTGATTTGGAATTACAGCTTGAATATTTTAAAAATTCTTCAAATTCAGTTTGCAAAAATTGTTTGAAATTGAAAACCAATCTTGTTCATCTCAATAAAAATATTCAAAAGTTTGAAAATGAAATTTTAATCTTAAATGAGAACAAGACTGAGTTATCAAATTTGAATAATCTTTTGCAAAAGGAATTTGAAAGTTTTAAGACTGATATATATTCCAAATTTGAAATTGCTGAAAAGGAGAATTTGTTGAAATCCGATTTGATTTTGAAAGAACTGGAAAACGAGATTGAAAAATCCAAGAAATTTGGGTTTGAAAAACAATAACTTTTTGAATCTGAGATTGCTGAGTCCCAAACCAAAATTAATCTGCTTAAAGATGAAAATTTGGTTTTGAAATCTAATTTTGAAAGATGTAAGATCACTGAAAATAATTGTTCAGATTTATTGAAAGAAAATGGTGATCTTAAAACTAAAATTCAACAACTTGAAACAACCCTGGCAAAATTTTCAAATGGTGAGAAATCTTTAAATATGTTGTTGAAAAATCAATTTTCATTGGGAAATAGAAGTGGACTTGGTTTTGGGAAATCTGATTTTTCTAAAAGGAGAAGCTCAAATAATTTTAAAAATTCTTCAACTTTCTTTGAAAAGAATCGTCTTGATAATTTGAACCTTGTTAATTCCAAAGGATTTTTGAATCAAAAGCAAAATTTGAATTTGTTTTGTAATAATTCTTCTAAACAATCTTGGATCCCAAAAAGAGATAAAACAAACCTCGTTAAATTCAAACAGATATGGGTTCCAAAGGAAACAAAGGTAAATTCAGATGGATTGTTACACAAGCAAGTCTGGGTACCGAAAGATGTTAATAAAACTGCGAGTGGTTTTTCTAATTTTGTTAGACCACTCAATCCTCTTAACAGTTAGGTACCGAAGGAGGCTGGGGAACTGCAAAGCAAAAGAAATTTGAATTCAAGCTGCTCAATACTTCTGTAATCATTCACAGTTCCTTAAGCCAAGACTGTTGAGTTAGAGATTCTGATTTACACTGAATTCTGGTATGATCTCTAAACTCACCTCTGTAAATATTTTCTGTTTTGATTTTTTTTGTTTGTTTTCTTCTTCTTCTCCCTTCTATCTCTTTCTTCTGTCTATTCTGATTTGATTTATCACTGCCATAATTTTTGTGCTTCCTGAATTGCAGTATTCATGATATTCTGGAATTTTGTTTCGTGTGTATAGAACTCTGATGTTTTCAGATCTTGTATTTAAGCTTGTAAATTCTGCAATTGTTTTGAGGTTTATTTTCTGTTTTTTGAATTCATAACAGTGTTGATGTATTCATATCATATCTTGAACACTGTTAATATGAATTCTAAATTTTTTTTGAAGATCTGAAAAACAATTGAAATATCACACATCTCTGCTGTTCTGAGTTTATTCTAATTCATTTTAGAAAAGCTTGAAATATTATACTCATTACAACACTCTGCTATTTACCAGTTGTGGTAATTTCATTGATTTTCAGATTGCCTTGGATATTTTGTTTGGTCTTGAATCCTTGCTTACATTTTGAAATTCGTTGTTATTCATGATCATCTAGTTTGTTTTTGTTTGTTTGAGATCACTTGAAAATTTATGATATTTTGAATCTTACACACCTCTCAGATCTGAATTTATTATCCTGTGTAATTGATTCATTGTATCTCAAGATTTACATTTTTTCAAGTGATTTTAAATAAACCACTATTTTTGGATCATAAATTATTAATCAATCTTGATGTAAATGATTTGAAATTTGTCTTGTGATTGTTAGAAAAATTTGTGAAAAATTCTTTTGAACAATGGTCATTAAAACTCACTGCTATTTCATGATGTATTTGATTTGAATATATGTTTGTTTAAAATCATTTGAAATTATTGATTTATTGAATCTCACACATATCTTGAATCTAAAATTAATATTCTGGTGTGATTGATTCACTGAATCTTGAGAATTTCATATTCCTCAAATGATTTCAAATAAATAATATATATTTTTAATCAATGGATCATAAATCGTCTTATGTGACTGTCATCTTGACAAGTATGATTTGAAACTATGCTCTGTGTTGCTCTGATACTGTTTTGAAAAATGTTTGTTCTGGAATCACATGCTTGCTGCTCTTATACATGTGCATAATCTATTATCTCGTCTGTTTGGGCTTGGTACTTAATAATTCTTTTGTCTATGACATTCTTATTCAGTATCATGTTAAAATTCCTCGTAAATAGAGACACCAAGTGGTATCAGAAGCGCCTTATATTTGTCTCACCCATCTGTACCTATATTCAAATCTTCACCATGTATAAATCCACACATTTTTTTTTCTTGTACACATTTTTCCCTCTTGTCGTGTAAAGATCTACATAATTCCTCTTGTAATTGATTGTCAATTTTAAAATTATTTATTGATTATTCATTCAGAAATTGAAATCAATAACCAAACTGAACTGTGTTTATAATTCATCAAAATTAATATCAGATTTTGAAATTGTGATGAATTGTGACTGTTATAATTTTTCACAACAAGAGGAGATTTTATTTAAAAAAAAATCATGATGGTTGAACATTTATTATAATATCTTTGAATTGGCTATTATTTCACGACCATCTCCTTTATCTACCATTAATCTGCCATCCATCATGTTTTTTTTATATAAATGTGGAGAGTTTAATTTTTTTTTTATCATCTTGAATAAACAGTGAAAATATTTGTGATGGAATTGTGGTTATGTTATTTTTCAGAATTAGTGTCAATTGAAAATTTTCAATAATCCTGGTACAATTGGTCATATTTCATAATATAATTAATTTAGAAATTTATTTCACAGTCCATCTCTGTACTTACCACATTTCTGTCATTCATATTGGTTGTATATACCGAGGAGTTTTTTTTATTTAAAGCTGAAAATGTTAAAATATATGATTAATACATAAGTGTGTCTCTAACCTCAATTAAAAATCCAAGCTCTGGTCATGCATGGTTAAGAGACAACTTATAATTTAAGCTGCGACTGACCTCATTTAAAAATCCAAGCTCTGGTTATGCGTGGTCAGTGTGCTCTTAAATAAAATTAAAAAAATAAGGAAATAATGTGCTATAAATTAAAATTATTTTGAAATTCTCCTTGGTGTGTAAAAACCAGTCTATCAATCCATGTTCTAATCTGTGAAATGTGTTGAAATCTTATGAATTATTATGATTTGTTGATTGATAGCTATTGGGATTTGAGATTATTCGATTTTGTCACTTAAATTGAATTATTAACTATAGTCCAAACCCGTCACTGTTTTTATGCTTCAACTTAAAAAAAAAATTGAAAATTAATTGAAATTCATTTTTATATAACTCTCCTCATTTATATAAATTTCATCGTAAATCAGTCATTTTCTGCAATGTGAAATATGCCACTAGTTCTCAGTTTATTATGATTTTTGTTCGACTGATTGAGATATATGATGACCATTCTTCCTCTTATGTTGAAATTATATTTTTTTTGGTTATTTTTCATCTGTATTTTGAATTCTGTATCCTTTTGATGATAACAAAAGGGGGAGAATGGGTTGAGATTTTGATTCATGAGTGAATATTTTATAAATATTTTTACTTTTGAAAATTCATTATTCTTCACATTTCACTCATGCACAGTTATAGGGGGAGTTTTCTGTTGTAGGGGGAGCTAATAAATAGGGGGAGTTCAATATTCATTGTCAAACACATTTGCGGTGCTCAAAATCTTTTATTTGTTTGTCATCATCAAAAGGGGGAGATTGTTGTATATAACGGTGTTGTATACACAATTATATGATTTTTGTTTGATGATAACAATCAAATATATATTATTTTAAATGTGTTTGTTGTTGTACTGTTTCATATATATTTCACAGACAGGAATATCATATTTATATTTAAATAGAATACGACTGTATAGATGTTCATGTTTTCTTACAGTATTTTATTTAAATTAAATATTATATTTCAAACACTCGAACAGTACAATTATTTGCAACTCCACTATTTAATCTCTTCACATAATTTGTACTTGTAAATACACAGTATACGATAAACAAATTTTGTTTGACGACAATAAAATAATATTTTATTTATTACATGTATCAGTACAATTCTCTCACAGCTCCTCAGTACAGTTCATTCATTGTCACTCAGCTATACATACACAACAGATACACAGTTACTTTTTATACATTGACTCATATACAGTTTCAGACTCATATTTGACACTACACACCGTCTTCTTGTCTTCAGTCTTCAATCTTCTGTCTTCACTGCTCACAGTCAGTCCTGTCATCACCTGCTTACCTGTCACAATGAAACACACACACAGTACACTGCAACAGAATTGAAACAGAATATATGCGAATATAAATTTTATTTGCCTCAGTTTTCTGGTGTATTTCTCATCATTTTTCATGACTTGATCCGATATATAAATATAGCACGCACACGATACATGTATACACATACATGTGTATGTATATACACATATTACAGTGCAGGGACAGGAAAACACATCGGATGGCTGCATGTACACACGTGCATGAATATACACGTGTGCACTGCCTCGCCAATCAGTGTTGCGACTGAGGAGTAGCCACGTGGACCAGCTCGACTCAGTGCACATCTGAAAAGCAACAAAATCAATCAAAGTCGAGACAGCTCAACAAAGCAACCCAAAAAACGTCAATGTATTCAAGTCAGTATGACACGTATAAGCATATCACAAATGGTCGAGATCACAGCAAAAACTGGTGGACAAGAATGCATGGTGCAGCAACAAACTCAGCAGTCATGGTAGGTGCAACTACATGGTTGAATAACATGGCAGTATATCAAGGAATCAAGTGGACATGCAAACAATTCAGCAAGTGATTCAAGTGTACTCAAAGTGAACACAATAATGTGAGCAAGATTCATTGTTCAGTTCAGTATGGTTTAAAACAACATGATGAACATGCATCAAGTACTTAAGCTGAAGTCGACATAACATCAACTCAAAACAGTTCAAATGTTTGGCAAAACATAGGATCTGCTCAATTGGTCATGGCACAAGTTCAATAATACACTAGCAGATTTTAATAAATCACGGCAGAGATCCAAGGTCGAGGCAAAAGTATCAAGTGCAAAGAATAGTTAAAATTCATATCAGTTTTTAAGGAAAATTCTGTTCAAATAATAAGGGCAAAGTTTTAGTTTAGAAATGGCCAAAACATATAATTCAATGCCTAGAAAATCTCATGCAAATTTCCAGAAATGACTCAGTTTTGTTTTGGCAAGAGTGTTATCATTTCCAAATGTCAGACAATTCATTTTTGGTAAGGGTTTTAAGTCGTGCAAATCAACAAAGGGAAAAATCAGCAAATGTGTCAAGCACATATGAATGATAATCAGCATACAGTTGATGGGATGGAGCAAAGAAATCAAAAGGCATTTAATTTTTTCCAGAAATAACAAATCTGTTTTTTTTTTTTTTTTTTTTTTGGCAAGCATGTTTTAAGCAGTTCAGAAAATCAGGAATTGCATCAGCAAATTGAGAAATCAAGTTTTGAATCTTTTTGGGCAAGTTGTTCAAATTATCTCTTCAATTCAAATTCGAAGTGTGGACAAACATATGTGGCAAGAATTCACTGCTGATTTGATTAAGGAATCAAGAATCTCTTTAGACAACAATCGAAGAAAGAATTATTTTGTTTCCTATTTTTACTAAACAGTGAACAATATGTTTTTAACAAGAATGTGTTTTTTCTTTCCTGAAATGATTCAATCAAAAGAGCCACAAATATATTATTTCCAGAACGGTTCACAGCAAATTGGGTCACGCAAGTACAAATTGAAAAATCGAGGAAATTAAAAGGGATTCAATCACACAAGGAACAGAGAAATCGTGCAAATAATCAATGCCGATAAATTCAAGTCATTCAAGACAATCAAAGAAACAAACCATTTCCAGAATCTCAATCAAGCCGAGCAGATTTAGAAGAGCCAGCTATGGAATGATTTCAAAAATATTTCCAGAATTCATCAAGACAATCAAGGCAGAAGAGTTCAAATTAAATCGAGGGCAAACAAAAAGGGGTAACCGCAATTTCAGATCGAAATCAGTCTTGTGAAATCAGAGGAATTAAAGGATTAGAAATCCTATATAATCACCATATCATCACTGGCAGTTATTGATTGAATATAAGCAACTAAAATCAGAAAATCAAAACTTGAAGAATCGAGTAAACTTACTCACTGTTGTTTCGATCAAGCCCAGATCGATCAATCACAAGCATCAGAAATTTGAAGACACTCAGAGAATCAAATATCATCCACCAATCGATCTTGAATTGAAGCAATAATAAGTAAACCCTAATTTTCCTTTGGCCGCCATTTTTGTTTCCCAGAATAGAAGAGTGATCGGGCAGCAACAAAAGGGTGGAACTATTACAAAGTGGACCGGCGCATTTTTCTTTAGCCTAGTTGAAGTGTTCTCTAAAGGGAGAATTATTATTCTCTTTTATTTTCTAGGGTTTTACTTTGTTTTTAATTTTGTTGTATTTTATATTTCTTTGTAAACCGTCTGAAACAGTTTCTAGAATTCTGTAAAAATCTAGGGGAGATCAATCAGAGAGTTGGCTGTCAGTTTTAGAGTCTGTTAAATCTGGGTTACGGATTACAGGGTTGTAGTTCGGGGAATCTGGTCAAGTGGATATTGATCAGTCTACGGTTTTGAGCGTAGGGTTAGAATAGGAGCAGGGTTTGCGAGTGTACATGGTCTTGTATGCGAGATCTGTTCTATCACCTAGTAGAAACCTTAGAAATGCAGCAGTAGGCAGGGTTTTGCCGAAGCTGGGTATATCTGTGTGTGATTTATTTTCTGCATTTCTGTTTCTGCTATATTCTGTGATCTGTTTATTATTATATATCATTAGATTTTTTTAATTCAGTTAAAAACTGTGATAAACCCTATTCACCCCCCTCTAGGGTTAATCTAGATCCAACAATGTTCACATCTGTTAAAAAGATGTGAACAAACTCGTACTGCAACTCCGGTGTTCCCATGTACCGGATCAATCTTATACATTGATTTGCACAAAATCTAATGGTTTTTGAGTGGATTTAGGATCCGTTCATTAGATTATTAATAATATGTGTGGTTGATGTGTGGTGGTGATTTGTCGGACACACGGGAGCATCGGAGTTGGGTACAGAAGAATTGATCCCTTTTTTAAGGGCACACGACTAGTTTTTGAATTATGAACCAATGTATCAAGGTATAAAAAAAATTCAATCCTTCGGGTAAAAATATACGGTAGGTTTCGTGAATTTAGTAGTTAAAATGAGGAAGGATGACACATGTTTAATGTTTTCGATATTAGATGACCAAAAATTAGTTGTGCAAACGACCATCTCTAACCGAAAGTTAAAAGCGTGATTTGATTATATTTTAATGTAATATGAAGGGAAGGTTTCTTATTATGGTACAATCCATAATAATTCAGAAAAAAATGACTTTTCCTTATTCAAAATTGAAGTGTCCTTAACAATGCTCGTGTTTTGCTAATGGTGTTGAGAAAGGTGTGCATACATATGATAAAGACTTATGCAAAATGAAACAGTTTTAGCTTCGGTTATGTTTGAAAAAAAAAATGTATTTAAAATTAATGTATATGTGTTCATATATAGCATATAACATAGTAAAAGACTTCCGCAATTAAAATACTAAACTCGTTTGACTTACAAACAATAAAACCTTTTTTCTATTCTATGTCTTGGCATTCAAATTACTGAACTCGTTCTGATTTTCAGAAAAATAAAATAAATTAAGCAAAGAAAATTACATGCTTTGCAAATGTAAAGATAAACAAATTATATGGCGGGTAGAGAGAATTTACAATCTTTAACGTATTTTAACATAGTTTTTTGTTGAAGGTAGACAAATAGAGTTGAATGTTCAAAATAATAATATTAAGGTAAGATGTAAAAATAGAATGTTCCAGCTTTAATTGTAAAAGCTTTAACTCCATGTGGTACAATGATTAATAAAATAATTAAAATGATTTTGTTCTTATATTCCACTATATGCAATCCACGAAAGCCTGTAAACAAAAGGTATATCACTTGGAAAGCTAATGCATGAATTATAACTAAAATTACACAATTAAAACTACATACTTCATTTATAACATTTATTTATTTTTAAGTATAATTAACAACCACCTTGAATGCTTATGCGCTTATATTCCATCGATAAAATCCAAGAAATTTGTATATGCTCATGAATATAAACAAACAAAATGTTAATATGTGTATATTTCTTATTCTTCGTCAATGTGTCTATCAACTGGGAATGATCCAAAACTCCTACAACATGTATTTTCAATAATCAATCATCTTTGCAAATGGCTAACTGTATAATAAAGCAACAATTAAGTTATTTCAACAATGCAATATAATTCTGCACATATGAAAATTTTAGCTTGGGCTAAGAAACTCTTACAAAACTTAACTTTATTTGAGATTTAGCTAGATAACTAAAACAAAGTTACTTTTGATAACGCTATATTCTGTTATATCAAGCAAGCTTAATCAAATGCATTAAAGGTTCATGTGATTAAATATGTCAAGGATATATCTTTAACTTTGACTTTTGTAAAAGTATATTTAGTACTGATCTTGTAATATTTAATACACAAGAGTTTGCATGAAAATATTCTTTATTACTTTAGAGAACTTTTCGAAAAAGATACAGTATATAAATGATAATGCAGTGTATTTATAATACACGGTGATGTACACGGACTTGATTAATAAAATTTAGGCTTGAGTTTGTTGGTCCAATATGCTTTGTTAAGGAGCTTTGGTGCATATACATCTGCATATCTTATCACCCCCCCTCAAATCAGTGAAAGAATTAGGGTTTTGAGCGATTCTTTTCTTCCTAATTTGGTCGCCTCACTTTGCTGTGTCTGGCCCGTCCTTTAGGCACCTTTGGAAGGTAGGCAGTGTGACAACGTGCACGCTTTCCCCGTCCTTCTCATCAATTGCAGGGTTTGGTGACCCGAAATTGACTTGGCTTTTCTCTTGAATCAGCAATATTAACGACTCTCAATCTTCTTTGTTGCAAGTAATGTTGACTCTGGTAACTTGCTTTGTTCTTTGGTTTGCGAGTTTCAGATCTAATTAAGTAGAGGTTTCTGGATCTTCCTGGATTTCAACGCTTAGATCCTTCAGACCGGTTCGATCTTCCCTTGATTGGGTAGATCCACTTGAGTCTCGAGGTAAATTACTGATCTTGACATCATTTTGAAGTCTTGTAAAATTACGAGCTGAGAGTGATTTGATTAGCATGTCACTTCATTGACAGTATGTTACTATGTGATTTATCTCCATACATCCTTATACTACTTGCTCTCTTACGAAATAAAGGTCAAATTCTATGTGCTTCGTCCTTGCGTGTTGTATTGGGTTTGTTGTCATGTACACAACACTATGATTATCACACTATAGAATAGGTTTGCTTTTGACATTAATTTGTAGTTCTTTTAGGAGTGATTGCAACCACAGTATCTCTGTTGTAGCATTGGAAACACTCTTGCACTCAACCTCTGTGATGGACCTGGATATTATTGCTTGTTTCTTAGAGCATCAAGATATCAAATTGTCACTTAGATATGTGTAGACCCAGTTCTTGAATTTCTGTCATGCACATCTGATGCCCAATTTGCATCAGCATATCCTATGATGTTAAAAAGTTTTCCTACTTTGAATGATAGACCATAATTCATAGTTCCCTTTAAGTATCTTAAGACTTTTTTTTTACTGCCTTAAGGTGATTGTCCAATGGTGCCTGCATAAATTGACAAATATTGTTGACACTGAATGCAATATCAGTGAGTAGTTCTTTTGAGATAGTATGTTTTCAAATTGTGATATTCTTCTTATTTCAATGCTTAGAAAGTAGTTCATTGTTCCTAGATCCTTGATTGAAAGTTACTTGTCTAAGTATTAAATGAGTCGATTTATCTATGTATCACTGTCACCTGTAATTATAAGATCATCAATATATATTAATATATATCAGTATGCAGGCACGTTTGGTGACATGCACATTTCTTTTCTTTTTTTTTCTTTTTTTTGGGGAGGGGGGGCTAAACCTTAAAGTGAGTTTTAAATTAGATCGTTATTATGAAACTTATTATTAGTAGATAACGGTATCACACTTTTTACTGTTGGTTCATAGTTTTGTATCTTTATCTATTGCTTTGTAGGAAAATCATGTCGGTGGAGATGTAAACTTTTATATCAAAACTTACCATTAAGACAGTAGCAAATACTGATATCACTCGCCTTATCTGTTTTGGGTGTACTTCAAATGAAAATCATGGATTCACATATATTCCGAGATAAGCATCCAACTAAACTCCTTAGCCACGACCAAAAAGAGCACAAATTACAAAAGAAAATTGTACATAACTTTATCTAAAAAGCGTACGCACTATATCAGCATGGATTATTTCATGAGAAACTAAAATGGATGTGTAGAGTCAAAAAAAAAGTCAACAGCCATAGGTCTGGTGGTAGTACGAACAAAAGCTTTTGTAATAAAGCCTTTCTGTAATGGAACTTGGTATGTAAAAGGTTTGACACATCCATTCTCATGTGATTTATAAAGACTACCAAATGAATAAGGTTTTTGCAATTTTTCTTTTTTGAATCAAATAAACATTATTATTAACTACTGTTTTCATACAAAAACAATGTTTTACTTAAAATTATATCTAACTTTGGCTCTCTCTAGGAAGCATCTGATAAACAAAACATTAAAAGATTCCACAGTGGGCCTACCATTAACCTTGTTCATAACCAACATGCAAGCCAGACCCACCAAAACCACAACGTCACTGCATACTTAGGTGGCAAGGGTGCCTGTAAAAGTTAATTGTCACGTTAACCAAAAAATGTTTAAAAGAGCATGGTAAAATAGTATATATTTGTTACAGTAAAGTATATTTACCTCAGATGTTGCAACCGATGTGATTAATTCAATTCAAGATCACTCAAATCGAATATATAATCGCTGTTAGATTTGCAAAAACAACCAATCCAATAACTCAAGTCACCAAACAATGATCAACCAATCACGAACAACCCAAAACTCATTTAAATGCAATAAAATAATGACAACAACATCAAAATTAAATCATAAGCAGATATATAGTGGTTTCCACTAATAGTTTGTTAGTGTACATCCACTTTGGAGAGAGTATTTTGTCACCACGATGAAAAGAATACAAGAGATTGATACAATGATCACTATATTTCAATATAGAAAAGAGTTTGAGGAGAATAGAATTGAAGAATTGTAATTAGGTTATAAACCCTAATTAAACTCTTGAGAATCAAACCTTTTATTTGATCAAGTCTCCAAGCTCTCCTTTTGAAAACCAGAAAATAACCTATATAGGGATAGACAAACCTATTAGGCAATTCCCAAAACTGCCTCAAAGTCTTCACAAATCAGCTTGCCAATTTTCAGCCTAAAACAGGCCTCAGACATCTATCGCGGCTTACGACAGACGTCTGTCACAAGTCTCGGAAAACATCACCCTGACAACTCAGATGTCTGTCACAGGGTACGACAGATATCTGTCGCGGAACTCAGTTGAAGCCTTGCACATTTTCATCTCTAACTTTCGCGTACGAGCTCCGATTTGCGAATGGTCTTCTTCGATGCGAAGCTACTTTCATCCTCTTCAATCTAACATATAGTATTGCAAACTTCAACACTCCACCTCGATACTATATCCATACACCAAACTCAAATGAACCCAAGCATTTCCTTTTACCTTCAACCAATAACATGAATATCTTTCCAATGAGCTCCGGCAAAGTCACCAACCAATGAGCTCTGGCAAAGCCACCGCCCCATCAACAAAGTGTTGAAAGTATTCAAACCAAAACTGTCTCACCAAAAGACAATGTATTCGGGAGTGAAAACGAGTATTTACCATGAAGATAAATTTCCAATCTCTCACTGATATTCTTTTCCATCAAAACAAACAAACCACTCTCTCCAACTGTGGCACGTAGCAACTCAATAAGCGAATTAAGTTCGATCAATGCTCGAACTTCCCAATCGGCAATGTTTTAGCAAACATATCCGCCACATTGTCCTTTTCGTGCACTTTACGAAGGTATACTAGCTTACCCTCATCCATGGCTACTAGAGATGACTCTCTCACCTCAATGTGCTAGTCCGTGAGCTAAACGTCAAATTCTCCGCCAAATGTTTAGCACTTTGGCAATCACATAGAACATTGATACTCTCATGTTTGAAACCTAAGTCACACAATAATCGCTTTAAATAGAGTGCCTCCTTTGCCGCCTCCACCGCAGAAATCAACTCCGCCTCAGTAGTGGATAAAGCAACTACGTTTGCAATCTCGATCTCCAACTAATGGTCGCACCACCAAGTGTAAAGCCATACCCAGAAGTTGATTCCCTCCAATCCCTATCACCGGCGTAGTCCGAGTCACAATAACCAACTAACTTGCAACTCATCCCATTACTACCACAAAAAATAAGACCACGAGATGTTGTGCCTTTCAAGTATCTCAAAATAGCCTTCATGGCTTCCAAATGCGATTTTCCGGGATTAGCCATATACCGACTAACCACCCCGATGACATTTTCAATATCGGGCCTTGAATACACCTTGGCATACATCAAACTACTGGCCGCACTTGCATATGGCATCTTTGCCATATAAGCCTTGTTTTTCTCCCCGATATGTGACCCCTTATCTGAAAGCTTCATATGCAAAGGTAAAGGTGTATTCAATGCATTTCCATTCTCCATGCTAAACTGGAAAAGCACTTTCTTAATGTACTCCTTTTGAGTCAATCTCAACTCAAACCACTTTCGGTCCCTTTCAATTTCCATGTCCACGATTTTCCTTGCTTCTCCAAGATATTTCATTTTGAATTCCAATTTCAAAAGCATCTTCAACTTGTTGATTTCATTTTTGTCTTTGGAAGCAATGAGCATGTCATCCACACACAAGAGTAAATACACCCAACAATTATTTCCCAACCAAATATACACAAGCATCTTTAATGCCTCGATGGAAGCCACATTCAAGCATGAAATGATCGAATCTCTTGTACTATTGTCTAGGTGATTGGTTCAAACCATATAGTGGTTTTTTTAACTTGCAAACCAATTTTGACTTACCATCTACAACGAACCCTTCTAGTTGCTTCATGTAGATTTCTTCATCTAAGTCACCATGCAAAAAGGCAGTTTTTACATCAAGTTGCTCCAACTCCAAGTTATGGATAGCAACTATAGTTAGTAAAACCCGGATAGAAGTATGGCGTACAACCGGTTCAAAAATTTCATCATACTCCTTTCCTTTTCTTTGTGAAAACCCTTTGCCACTAACCCTGCATTGTATCTTCCATCAATGATTGCATCTCTTCCTCTATGGAGCAAATCCATTTTGAGCTATCACTCGAATCCATTATGTCATCAAGGTCCATCGGTTCATCTTGGACTACACTGAGAGCATAGTCCAAATTATCACAAATGCTAAGGTAGTTACAATCACCATATCTTTCAGGTGGCCTTATTGCACGCTGACCAACCCGAGTAGCAATACTATCACCCAAATCCCTTTCGGCTCCACCTTGAGTCGAATCCTCTGTAGTATCATGTACATCACATACATCACCAGAGGAACCATTTGGACTATGTGATGTTTCATCAACCGCTTCAACCCTACGAGATTCTTCTTCAACTCTAGTACCACTTGGACGGAATATGGGAATGACTTCCTTCTCCTTCGATTCACCATGAACCAAATCCGGAACATCCAATGAGCTATTATTCTCCTTGAATAAAGATGACTCATTAAAAGTGACATGATGAGAATTAACAACCTTCATCATCCGGATTCCAAATCCAATAGCCTTTCACGCTGCTTGTGAAACCAAGCAAGATCCTCTTGAAAGCTCTAGCCTCAAGCTTATCATTTACTGGATCATGCGCATAAACCGGACTTCCAAACACATGAAGATATCTCAAATAAACACTCTTCCCTTTCCACATTTCCTTTGGAATTTTCTTATTAACAGAGGAGCATAGAATTTTGTTATCAACACTCTTCCCTTAGACAAACCTACTGTCAATCTCAAGCATCGAGCTTTCTCAAGTAGAATTTGGTTCATTCTCTCCGCTACTCCATTAGATTGCGGATCTCCCGATTTAGTAATATGTCCCCATATTCCGTAATGCTTACAATACTCCAAGAATTCCCTGGAAACATACTCTCCACCATTGTCAGTCCTTAACACCTTCAAAGTCTTCCCGCTCTCATTCTTAGTAAGAGCCTTCCACACTTTGAACTTAGCAAATTCCTACAACTTGGTCTTCATCACATACACCCATACTTTCTGAGACAAATCATTAATGAAAGAAATATAATAATGTGCTCCATCTAAAGAAACAATTGGTGTTGGTCCCCAAACATTTGAATAAACATACTCAAGTACCTCTCTTGAACCATTCTTCCCTTCATCGAATGATACCATTGTTTGCTTCCCCATGACACATTCCTCGCAAAACTCTAGTTTGTTGAAACTATTACCCTTGATCATCTCCCGCTTCTGAAGAATATCCAAACTCCTCTCCGAGATATGACCCAATCTCAAATTCCACAACTGTGTCGCATCCAAGTCACGAGAACTATCAATACCTACACAAGTTTCACCTCCTACGGTCACACCTTAAAGTATATATATACCATGAGTCCTAGAACCTTTCATAACCACACGTGCGCCCTTCGAAACCCTCAAGCGATCCTTCTCGACAGTGATCTTGCATTCTAGAGAATCAAATTACCCCAAAGATATAAGCGACTTTCTAAGTCTCGGAACATAGCGAACATTGGTAAGCGTGCGAATAACTCCATCAAGCATCCTTATTTGCACGGAGACAATACCCATCGACTTGCAAACAGCACCATTTCCCATAATAATTGTATTTCCCTCTTTTACTTCATAAGACGAAAAACAATTCCTACTTGGCGTCATATGATACGATGCACCCAAATCGAGTACCCGTTCGCTACCCAAAACACCCAACGCTACCGCCGTCAACACATTCTCATCAACCTCACAATCCTCACTCTCCACCACTACGAATGAAGATGCTACTTCCTTCTTATCTTTGTTCGGACATTCATTCTTCCAGTGTCTTAGTTTCTTACAAATAAAGCACTTGCCATTTCTTTCTTACGATTTACCTCTTCCACCGGGCTTCCTTGATTTTGAATGCCCTCGGTTTCCTTTCTTCACATTATTCTCTTTCTCCACAAACAACCCGTGACCACTACTGGCTCCACTACCACCCTCACTCATCTCCTTCATTTGATTTCTCAACTCCTCACTAAGAAGACCCGTCATAACATCATTAAGAGTCAATGTATCCCGGCCATAGATCAAACTAATTGAGAAACCCGTATGACGGTCCGACAACGAACACAATAAAAGCATCACCTTCTGCTCTTCTTTAATCTTCAAATCAACGACCTTCATCTTCATAAGCAAGACATCCAAGGCATTCAAGTGTGCCTTAAGCAAATTACCCTCCTTCATCCTGAAGGTGAAAAATGTCTGCAACAAGATCAGACGGTTAATGAGCGACTTCTTCATATACAATTCCTCCTACTTGTCCTAAATACCTTTAGCGGTTGTCTCACCGCTGATTTCGGAGATCACATTCCCCATAGCAAGTTGAAGAGTAGTGTAACCTCATTCCTCCATCACCTCTCTCTCTCTCTCTCAAGCGCCTTGAGGAAGCATCTGATAAACAAAACATTAAAAGATTCCACAATGGACCTACCATTAACCTTGTTCATTACCAACATGTAGGCCAGACCCACCAAAACCACAACGTCATTGCATATTTAGGTGAGAAGGGTGCCTGTAAAAGTTAATTGCCACGTTAACCAAAAAATGTTTAAAAGAGCATGGTAAAATATTATATATTTGTAACAGTAAAGTATATTTACCTCAGGTGTTGCAATCGATGTGATTAATTCAATTCAAGACCACTCAAATTGAATATATAAACCACAAACGCCTTGCGGAAGACGAGATCGCTGTTAGATTTGCAAAAACAACTAATCTAATAACTCAAGTCACCAAATAATGATAAACCAACCACAAACAACCCAAATCTCAATCACAGGCAATAAA
This sequence comes from Allium sativum, assembly GCA_030737875.1. Taxonomy (NCBI): domain Eukaryota; kingdom Viridiplantae; phylum Streptophyta; class Magnoliopsida; order Asparagales; family Amaryllidaceae; genus Allium; species Allium sativum. Next base: position 278,970,309 of record CM060911.1, read on the forward strand.
ATAATGATAATAGCAACAAAATTAAATCACATGTAGATTTATAGTGGTTCCACTAAAAATGTGTTAATGTACATCCACTTTCGAGAGAGTATTTTATTACCACGATGAAAGGAATACAAGAGATTAATACGGTGATCACTATATTTCAATATATAATAGAGTTTGAGGAGAATTCATAATGAGAACTTATGCCTGATCATGCATTAGCTAATTATGTGAACAGACAATTCAAAAATTCATAATGAGAACTTATGCCTACATACAAAAGTCAAGAGCATTCACATCATAACTATCATGCCAATTATATACTAATGAAACTATTTTGAATATAGAAGCAACAACGGTATATAGGGAAATTATCCAAAAATGGTGGGCTGATCTAACGATTACCTTGCAAAACTCCCATATCCACTTTGCCTTCGTCACGTCCGCACAATAACTTCTTGACCAACAAATATCCACTTTATGCCTAACAACATTGCATGGTAAAAACATAAAAAAGTGAAGAATATAATAGGCAATGGTATTTAGGTATCCATTGAACCCACCTTATATGTGTGTGTGAATACACACACACGCACATGTGTGTGTATATATGTGTGTGCATGCGCGCACGCATGTACCTACGGGTGTGAGCACGCGTGTGCGTATGCACGCGCATATGTGCATTTGCGTGTATGTTTATAGATATGAGATAGAAAATATGGATAAGGTAGTGGATATTATACTGCCAATGTATTCATACTTATAAGGAAGAAAATATGGTATAAGGTAGGCTGTTTAAATTTGAATATTTCCATTTTAACTAGATAGGAATGCCCTACCCAAAGCATTTACGATACTTTTTGATGAAAATTTAACTTGTAATTGTAAATATGAAAACAATACCCATGAATTCAGACTAAACTCAAAGTGTAAGAGTTTAAACAGCTGTGGCCACCATGCAGTTGGTAAATATTGATCAAATTATTCTGTTTAGACCTTGACTTCATACTCATGTAAGAGAAAAATGATTCTGTCAACCATACTCGAAAGTTTCCTGTGTTACTCATAAAACAACACACTATTTGATGTTAACTCTGTACCTTACTTAATATTAAGCCGACACCTCCCAGGAAGAAAGGAGTTCAAATTCTACAAAATGCTAGTGAAGTTTATCCGGTAGGGTCTATCTAACGGGGTCTACCTAGCAGGAAGTTCTATAGCAAAAGGCCGCCTAAGTCAGAAACCAAGAAAGAGGCAAGAGATCCGCCAACTGAAAACCAGAAAGATGGAAGGGCTATCGATATTAATCTTTTTAATACCGATACGCCAGGAGATAAAGACTTCAAGTTCAAGCAATGGTCCAAAACATGAAGCATGGCATTTCTGAGCTCAGCAGCATATATATATATATATATATATCAATGTATTCATGTGCAGATCATGGTGGATTTGCCACAGGTCGATCCAGTCAAAATACGTATCATATAAGGCAGTTTTAACAATATGTGATTGTACAAAGCAACATGGTCAAGCGAGCATGCGAATACTTCCAGAATTGATTGAAGATGTGTTTTGGCAATCAAAGAAATGGTCCTTGTTCTTTCCAAAGAATACGTAGATTTCGAGAATGATATTAAATCACACAAGTAAACTTTTGGCAAGTAATTTATTTCCTGAAATTACTCAACATGTATGGTTATCAATCAAGCATATCAAGGCCAACAGTTTTGGAATCAATTCCAGAAAATTGTTCATATTTACAGGGAAACAAATTCCTTTTTTAAATCAAGCAAATCCATTTCAGAAATCTTGTTCATTGTTGCCAATCATTGAAAGTCATTTTTGGCAAGACAATCAAATTCCATTTTCGGCAATCAATACTTTCTAGTTTTCATCAAGGAATGAAGCACAATCTAGGCAAAGATTATTTCCAGAAACTCCAAGCAATAAATTAAATCATGGGTGGAATCACAGAAGCAATTCAAAGCATGTTCATGGAATCAAAATCAAGGAATTCAAACAAGAATTCAAAGCATATTCAAACAAGAATTTATATTCATCAGAAAATCACGCAAGTGTAAAAGGACCACAAACGAAGTTATTTCCAGTATTGCCATATCAAATTAAAGCCGATTTTATTCACTGTTTTAAATCGAGCCAATCCAAAAAGAGGAAGTCACACGCAAATAAAAAATTCGATTCGAATATTCCTCAATCAAAATTAGGCAAGTCATTCACACGAAATCAGGGAGAGTTAAAAGGATGTGATTATCCTATTTTTAACACACACTTCATCACTGGCAAAGGGGGATCGAAACCAAGCATAACAATTTCAAGCAACAAAAGAGAAAAATTACAATTACTCATAGTTTCGATCAAGAGCAGAGAGCAACACCGAATCGAAGCATCAGAGAGCTGAAAGCAAGACGAATTCGAACACCAGAGATTTATTTCATCAAGCTTCGAATCGATTTGGGAGGATTTCAAGAAACCCTAGCAATTTTCCAATCACCTGCCGCCATTTCTAATTCCATAAGAAAAGGGATCGGGCCAAAGAAAATAACAAAGAAGGGTGGAACCTATTTGTGATATGGCCGGCCATGTTTTAACAAAAGGGATGACACTTTTTTATTTTAAGTCCTAAGTTTTTTTCTTAATTGTTTTTAGTTTTAATTGTTATTTTTTGAGCTGTTTCAACTTGTTTTATAAATCGAACCGAATCAGTTCTAGGACTGTAAAATCTAGGGTGAATCAGTCAGGGTGTTGACTGTCAGTTTCAGAGTCTGTAAAATCTGGGTTACGGATTACGGGATTGTAATTCGGGGAAATCTAATCGAGGGGATATCGATCAGTCTAGGGATTTGAGCGTAGGGTTAGAATAGGAGCAGGGTTTGCGAGTGTACATGGTCTTGTATGCAGGATCTGTTCTATCACCTAGTAGAAACCTTAGAAATGCAGCATTATGCAGGGTTTTGCCGAAGCTGGGTATATCTGTGTGTGATTTATTTTCTGCATTTCTATTTCTGCTATATTTTGTGATCTGTTTATTATTATATATCTTGTTAGATTTTTTAATTCAGTTAAAAACTGTGATAAACCCTATTCACCCCCCTCTAGGGTTAATGTAGATCTAACACAAGAATCTTATGGAACGATCACCCTCTAAATTAATAGCATATACATCGTCAAACTTCAGACCGAGTTTTGACAATTTTTATCGTTAACCTAAACTATAATAAAATGGAAGAAAATAACATCTTTAGCTTTAATCCTATAAAGTTGCTAGTATGGGTGAATCACTACCTTGCAAACCTACATGGGGAAAAGAAAAAGGAAGAAAGTGAAGCGGGTCAAGCATAAAGTCCGGGGAGCAGTATAATTACTGGCACATTTGATAAATAAAGGGAAAAAGACATGGTAATAGTTCTAGTGTCATATAGGGTAAATGCTTGTGCACAATGTTAAGAGTGAACATACTGGAATTGTGACGATCCCAAAACCCCGTGACACGGTGTTAAGGATAATCATTGGAATATAACACATTAATCATCATTAGCAGATAACAGATAATAGCATAAACATAAAATAGAATAATTTACACACATATGACAGCGGAATCATATAGATATCACCACATCAGAGAGCACAATGCAGGATACAACTTAGTGCATAATAATACATAATCAGCCACCATCGCCAGAGGCGGAATCATACATAAAGAGTACACAAAATAAATATCTGTCTACATCGCAAATGGCGGAATCATAATACATATACTATAATGGCGGAGAGAGTCAAAGTCAGCACGGTGTAGTCAAGCCTCGCCATGAGCCAAAAGTGCACCAGATACCTGTAACTAGGCTGCCCGTGCGAAAATGAGGGCACCCGAGTTTGCAAGGTGAAACAAAGCACGAGTCAGTCATGGGACTGGTATGAGAAATCTACTTAACTTATTAACAACAATAATAGGGAAAATCAAAGGACCACGCCACTTTCGCGGAACGGGTTTACTCCAATGAGTGCTAGTGCATGAAATAAAGTAAATGATTAAATCATCGCAATGCTTTTTATAAAATGAAGCCATTATAAGACTCAGGTCCCATCACACAATGCAACGCAAGCCGGAGGATAGAGTTTTACCTTATAATGGCCAAAAATGCTTCATACGTATAAAACAAAAGTGTTTGATGTTATTACTAGTGCATATATGTTTTTGAAAGTAAATTCAATCATAAATATCAATCCTAGGCGGCATAGCTACCATCTACTATGTCGCCATACTAGTAATACAATCACATCCGCATATTTCGTATTGGAAATTGGATTCCTTCATGAGTCGAGGCAAGGGGCAAGCTCCTTCCATTCAAGACACTCTAGCAAATGCCCCAGGATCGCACACAGCGGTCCTTGGAATCGGCTGGGCCGGTCCTCTCTTACTTTTGAGGATTAGTTATTCTTGAACACACGTTTCCCGGTCCTTACAGACCTATAATCGAGGCGCCTCGCATTCCAGCAACCACACAGGTGAAAAGTATATATAATGTCAGGGCTAGTAGGTCACTGACACAACCTTAGCTAGAAAGAAACGTCGTGCTCTCCCAGCGGTCCGTCTCCCATTTTTGACTCATACCGGGGTGTGAGGCTCGCGAATCCACGTTATACACAAAGCTATGTCACACAGACCATGCTTTGATCATCAACCACAAGACTTTGCTTTGCAACAGAAGCCTTGTTCATATGCCACTTAGGCGTGACGCACAGGCAATCCACTCCATGCGACTGATTTCTATCGATACATAACCTCTGAGCTCGTACGTCTCAAAGAAGGGCGTTAAGCAAGAGAATAAATTCTCCGCCGCCAAACAGATATATATTTAACAGAGATCAATCAGCACAGAACAAAATCCAATGTCAGACACACAGTCCATTTACAAGTTCGTTCTGGGTTTGAACGAAACCGGAGGCACCAAATTCCTCGCTTATCCGTACAATCAACAGTATGTCTGGACGGCTACTACTTCAGCTCCTTCAAGGTAGCTACTCCGATCACGAGCATCAGTAGCGCCCATCCATCAAATGTGAAGATCGTCGGTCTTCAACCATCTTCAACTCTTCGACTTCTCACGTCGATCGATTATTTGAAGTGAGAATGAACTCAGCCTTTTCAAATAACCCACGTATATTTAGATTTTCAAATCAATTTATCACATGGTTGGACTACTCAACATTCACATTTCAGTTCTTTAGTTATAATTTTCATGTTAAATACATTCAACCATCACATATCAAGCAAACACAACAAAATTGGTTTATTTCCACTCTATATCGTCTATAGTATTTTATAACGATATATCGCCATTTTTATTTATTTAAAACGACCATATTTAATTAAACGACGTTTCAGGTCGTGCCGATGCACTGGCGCTGTTTTTCACTAAATTTGTTTTACACATATCTGAAAATCTAACCATTGGATCTTCACAAATTGTATATCATTAGAAAGATCTTTTCAAAACGAATCCAACGGTTTCAGTTTCGGGAAAATCCGACGTCGGATCTTCCACACTCGTCGTTTGAAGTTACGATTTCAAATTACGAACTACAGCGTCGTTATTCGATTTAATTATATTTTTATATATAGAAATATAATCGTTTCTGGCGCTGTTTTTCTTCAGATTTGAATTAAACATTCCAGACAATCCAACCGTCGGATCTTCACAAAGTTGGTGCCGTTGGAAAGATATTTCCAAGGCGAACCCAACGGTTGCGGTTTCGGGGAAATCCAATGGTCGGATTTCCCGCACTATTCGTTCGAAATCACGGTTTCAAAACACGAACTACACGACCACGTTTTGTTTTAATTTTATTTATATTCATATAAATATAGTTCCTTCAAAACTTCCTATATCGTTTTCACTTCAAATATTTCACTAACGCCTTTATATTTTGGAAAATTTCGCCATAACCTCCTTTGTACGGGAGGGGCTAGGAAAATTCCCAAATAGCCACACGGGCGTCTCATGTCAAAAAGAAAAAGAAAACGCCAAGCGGGTAGCAAACAGGCTCGTAAAATCATCACCCAAACAAAACAGTAAACGTGTACCTATTTGTTGGGCACAAAATTTTATTCCTCTTCTCTAGCCTCTTTGCTATAACCTGTTCAATAAATATGCATGTAAATATATACAATTCTTATCACTTATCAATTTTCCATTCAACTTCATTATTAATTCAATTTGGTTTAAAAACACCATTCATCCTAATGTTGCATGCTTAGGCAAAAATCATATCATTAGCTAATTAATGAATATTTCAACTCATGCATATTTATTTGAACAAGTGGCCATTTTTAACACTTCACATTTCAAAACTGATAATTTTGGCGAACTAAAATATATTTCAACACATGACTATTTTATTTAGTTCCTATGCATGTTAAAAATAATATTTCTTTCACAAATATTTATTTCAACGATCGCATATCTTTAGCATATCACATATATGATAAAAATGATATTTTTATCATTTAAAATATTTGTTCAACAAATGAATGTTTTCAACACTTTATAATTTCAATAAAAATGTAATTTTTATTGTTTGATCATTTTATTCAACACATGAACTTTTCCAATACACACACTTCTCAACACATGAGCACCTCCGCACATGGATATTTTATATATGTTGTTCATATAAGAAAGATGAAATTTTTATTGTTGAAACTATTTATATATATAGTGAATATTTTACATACTTCATATATATTATAAAAATGTGATTTTTATTGTTTAAACACTGTATTCATTCACACATGAATTTAATTTTCACACATCACTTCTCAACACATGAGCATTTCCACACATGGATATAGTTTCAACACATGACTTTAATTTCAACGCATGAAGATAAATTCAACATATGAAAATAATTCTAGCACATGAATATTATTCAAAATTTCGGCAGCATAACGGCACGGTAGTTAAAACCGGCACCGTCCCTAGTACGGCTCCTCGCTCTACCTTAAAACCTCGCGGTTTTTGACAATGTGGATTCATGCATCTAATTCGCACGCAGGCGGCATGTTTTATTTTTATTTCCACAATTATTTCCAATTCATTTCAATCACCAATGGGTATTTTTCAACCACAACCAATCAATATTAACCACAAACAATTATTCAACCATTCGCATTTTTCATCCAATATTTCACACCAATACACAACAATAAATATCGTCCATGGTTTGTGGACGAGCGGAGTATATATATATATAGTTGCTATATTTCACTTGCATTTCAACACATATATCAATTATTCTATGCATGTATAATTCATACTTCGCTTATACAGCTTACACAACGCATGTACATGAGGTATACAACACGTGTGTAATTTATATTTCGCTTATATAATTTATACACGACATTTTCCATTCAAATTCATTTAATTTAGATTTCTTACCTTGGTTTTTGGAGTGCTAAAAATCGTAGATGACTCAGAAAAATCCGCGGTCTCTTCTATGTGGTAGAGAGCTTCCTTGCGGTCCCGATGTTTCCTGTTTCATCGAATTTTGTCAACACACCATAAAGATATGATTTTTCAAAGTTCAAACATCAAAAAAGATTCACCTTTATTGTTGGTTCAAACAGGGGTTTCGAATTTTCTCGAAATCCGCTGCGTATTGGGATGATCGGAGGTGATGACGTGGAAGAGGGAGGAGAGGGGAGTCGGCGCAGGGTTGTTTGAGGTGGTTCGGTGGTCGGATCTGCTCGTGGCGGCGATGGGAAGTCGCGACGTTCGTGGCCGTGGATCTCGTCGATGTGGTGATGGGAAGCGTCGAGGTGGGGTCGGATTTAAAGAGGAGAGGGAGGTGCTTCGAGGTGGGGGGGGGGGGGGGGGTGGCGGAGGCTGGAATCGCCTGTGGCGGCGACGATTTGGAGGAGAAGGATCGAACGACGTAGATCGTCGGTGCGGAGGGAGAAAAAGGGTTTTCTACGGGTTTTTTTTTAAATAATGAAAGGAAAATTCTGATTGGCCCATGGTTTTAATAATTTTTTAAATAGTGTTTCTCCACACAGACACCAATTCAAACCCAACGACTGTCATCCCTAGCTAATTACCCCCATCCCGGACACAATGGGATATGTTTCGTTGGCCAATTCGACTGTTACAGTCAGTTATTCTTCAAATTAAAGTATAAAACATTTAATTTTTAACTTTGAACGTACATTTCAATTTGATAGGGCCACAAACTGATTCGAAAAATTCCAGAAAAATAAATCTAGCTATGTTTTGATGCTACGGTCCCAACAAAACTAGTTTCGTCGAATTCTGAGATCGTTTGAAAAATGGCCATTTTCTGGTCGATCCAATTTACAGAAATTGACCAAACACATTTTCTTTTGCCACGCTCACATACTAGCTTCAAAAATTTTGAAATTTGAATCCTAGCAATAGTTTGACATCCCGGACCCAACAAAAGTGGTTTCGTCGAATTCCGAGGTCGTTTGCAAAATATCTATTTTCCAGGGCTATATATTCTATATAGCGACCTTTCTGAAAATTCATTCGGCCATAACTTTTGATTCCCGCTATGAAACTTCGATTTTTCAGATTCGTTAGAAAGGTATTGATAAACAGATCTAAATATTTTTGGTTTCACTAAAATCCGTTATATTTTCCACCCTGCACAGTCAGTCGAAGTTTGAATTCAAATTTTCAAACTGACTCACTATTTCTAATTCACTATTCTATTGAAATATTCTATTTCAATTTTTCAAATTCCTTTGAAATAACCAATTTAAAAATTTTAAATTGGCTCGTATTTTCCGGGTTGTTACAATCTCCCCTACTTAAAACTTTTCGTCCTCGAAAAGGAAACAACAGTAAAGTAGGAAACAAAATGTAAATGCAAAGTATTGTAAAGGTACCTTGCACCGGAGTTAGTCAGAGATGTCCACTCTGCATTTGGGGTAAGCTTGCTTAATGCTTTCCTCAGTCTCCCAAGTACAGTCTCTAGGATCACTACTCCACTGCACTTTAACTAAATGAACCTTTTTGCTTCTTAGTTCTCTAGTTTCTTTGCCAACAATCTTTAATGGCTCTCTTCTGACTGCTAATTCTGGAGTTATGTCTATATCCTGTTGCGCTGTTTCTTCTACAACAAGATCCGGATCATGCACATGTCTTCTAAGTTAAGATACGTGAAATACATCATGCACTCCAGGCAACCAATCTGGTAATTGAACCCTATAAGCAAGAGTTCCAGTTCGTTCGAGCATAGGAAAGGGACCAATAAATCTCGGTGCCAACTTCCCAGTTTTGCCAAATCTGATTACTCCTCTCATCGGAGAATCTTTCAAATAAACAAGGTCACCAACATCAAATGTCAAATCTCTTCTTCTAGACTCTGCATAACTTTTCTATCGGCTTTGCGCGGTTCTCAATCGCTTTTTGATGAAGTCGACTTTATCAGATGCTTCTCGAATCATATCGGGTCCTAACACAAGTCTATTGCCAGGTTCTACCCAACATGCTGGAGATCTGCACGGTCTGCCATATAATGCTTCAAATGGCGACATTCCCAAACTTGCTTGATAGCTATTGTTATATGAGAATTCTGCCAAATGCAAGTGATCTTCCCATTACCCACCAAAATCAATTATACACGCCCGCAATAAATCTTCCAGAATTCTATTCACTCGCTCAGTTTGGCCATCTGTTTGAGGGTGATAAGCGGTGCTCATATTCAGTTTCGTTCCCAATTCTGTCTGGAAAGCCTCCCAGAATTTGCTAGTAAATATTGGGTCTCTATCACTGACTATGCTGATGGGAATTCCATGCATCTTAACGATTTCTTTGAAATATATCTGTGCTAGACTTTGAGCGGTTCTATTGGATCTGACAGGTATGAAATGGGCAGTCTTCGTGAAGCGATCTACGATTACCCAAATGCTGTCATTACCTTTCCTGGTTCGCGGCAAACCATCTATGAAATACATGGAAATCTGTTCCCATTTCCAACCTGGGACTTCCAACGGTTGCAGCAATCCAGCTAGCTTCTGTTGGTCGCTTTTTACTAATTGACAAGTAGGGCATCTGCTAACATACAAAGAAATATCCCTCTTCATTGCCTTCCACCAGAAAGTGCGTTTGATATCGTTGTACATTTTACTCACACCAGGATGAATTCAAAGTTTGGATTTATGGCATTCATCTAGCACCTCTCTTCGAAGGCCTGGAATATTTGGAATGCAAATCCTATCATTTAACCTGAGAACCCCTTTATCGTCAATACGGAAACTTGTGGTTTCACCTTCCTTGACCCTCTGACTGATTCTCTGAATGAATTCATCGTCTTTTTGAAGGGCTGAAATCTTATCAATCAATCCAGGCGTAATTATAAGATTGGCAATGATTGCGGTTTTTCTACTAAGCGCATCCGCTACAACGTTAGCCTTTCCCGGCGTATACAGGATATCAAGATCATACGCTGCAAGAAATTCTAGCCAACTCTGCCGTCTCAAATTCAGATCTTTCTGGATGTATAAATACTTCAATGATTGATGATCTGTGTACAACACAAATTTCTCGCCCAATAAATAATGTCTCCAGATTTTCAAAGCAAAAACGATGGCTAGCAACTCAAGATCATGAGTTACATAATTCTTCTCATGTGGTTTCAGTTGGCGGCTTGCATAAGCGACTACTTGGCCTCTTTGCATTAACACTGCACCAAGACCTCTAATAGAAGCATCTGTCCAAACCGTCAAATCCTGATTGCCATCGATAATGGTTAACACTGGAGCAGTTGTCAGTTTCGATTTCAATTCCTGGAAAGCTTCTTCACAGTCGGAAGTCCACTTAAATTTCTCATGCTTTTTCGTGAGCTTCGTTAACGGACCGGATATCTTCGAAAAATCCATAACGAACTTTCGATAATAACTAGCCAACCCCATAAAACTTCTAATCTCTGTGGGTGTAGTGGGTTGTTTCCAGTCTTGAATCGCTGTAATTTTGCTCAGATCTACAGAAATCCCTTTCTTTGACACGACATGGCCAAGAAACTTCACTTCTTCTTGCCAGAAGACACATTTAGAGAATTTGGCTTTGAAGACGTTCTTTCTTAGAATCTCCAATACTTGTTCTAAGTGTTTTTCATGCTCGAGTTTTGATTTGGAGTAGATTAAAATATCATCGATGAATACGAGGACAAATTTATTCAGAACTCCCCTGAACACTCTATTCATTAGATCGACGAAGTATGCTGGAGCGTTGCACAGGCCGAACGACATTACTAACCATTCATAAAATATGTCTGGACCTCTGAAAGCTGTCAAAGGAACACACTCCTCTGATATTCTCAATTGATGAAAACCTGTAGCTAGGTCCATTCGGGAAAATACTCTCGCCCCATTTAATTGGTCTAGCAGATCATCGATGCGGGGTAATGGGTATTTATTTTTGAGCGTCTGTTTTTTGAGGTCTCGGTAATCAACGCACAATCGAAGAGTACCGTCTGACTTTGGGACAAACACAATAGCTGCACCCCAATTAGAAAAGCTAGGTCTGATTAAACCCTTCCACAACAGTTGACGAGTTTGATCGCCTAATTCTTCTTTTTCCTTTGGAGTCATTCTGCGAATTGGATGTACCACTGGTCTGGCATTGGGAATTAGATCGATTCTGAATTCTATTCCTCTTTGCGGAGGTAAGTTTTCGACTTCTTCAAACACATCCGCATAGTTTCTGACAATAGAAATCTTTTCTATGGAAGTGGGGATAACTTCTAATGCAGACCAAAATTCTTTTCTATCTGGATTCGAACCATGACATGGTACTGTAATATATCTAAGCTTCGTTCGAATTTTAACGATTCTTTCCACACAATTTACCTCAGCTTCGTATTTCATTAACCAATCAAGCCCGAGAATGATATTGAATTCGGGAAAATCCATAACGACTAGATTGAAAGGAAACTGGTATCTGAAGAAAGAAGTAGGCACCTTACAACACGAACTGAGAATAATAGAACTCCCTATCGGGTTATGTACTTCCACCGATTCTTTAAGCTTTCTCTCTTTTAACTTTAATTTGTGCACTGTGTTACTAGCAATAAAACTACGCGATGCACCCGTGTCAAATAATACAGAAACAGGAATATTTTTAATTGTAAGGGTACCTCCCAAAACATCGGGTTTACCTGCTCCATCGGAAGCAGTTGGCGGGTTCGACCTGTCATACACGTGAGCTACTGCGGCCTTCTTCATCAAAGGATAGTCTTTGACAAGATGATCCGTCTTGTGACAATTAAAGCAGGAGCGAGGGTTCTGAGAGCCCTGGCTTGAACCTTGAGAATTTGTCTTCTGCCTCTTCGGGGCTGTGCAAACATTAGATAAGTGCCCCATTTTGCCACAATTATAGCAGCTTCCTCTTGGCGGCCTGCCAGTCTGTGGTTTCGAGGAGGCTTCTTGGCTTGACTCAGCTTGATTCACAGTAGGCTTGCGTTTGTTTCCGTCTTGGCTTTTAGCGCGATCCTGCTCCAGGTGCCTCCGGTCAAGGTCTTCGTAGTTGCACGTCATTTCCACCAATTCATTAAATCCCAGCTTGATGTGGGCCATTGCTCTATCATGATACTGTCGCTTCAGCCCGAGGATGAACCTCTCATTCTTGGACTTTGTAGTGGCAACAAGCTCCGGAGCATAGGGGGACAACTGTGTAAATTTATTCAGATAATCCTGCACCGAAAGATCCCCCTGCTGGAGGTTGGCGAAGTCATCGTGCATGCGCTCTAGGGCTTGTTCTGGGACATATTTCTCTTTGAAGAGTTCTTTGAATCCATCCCAGGTTCTTCCAGCTTCCCTATTCCTAGCGGTGAGAGCTTCCCACCATAGTTAAGCTTCTTCCTGCATAAGCTAGGCACCCATAATAGCTTTATCTTGATCTCCCAGCCTTAGGCCTTCTAGTACCTTCTCGCATGTTTTAAGCCATGCAAGGGCCTTTATTACAGTGCCAGTTCCTGAGAAGGTCTTACCTCCTAGGTTTTTGTATCTCTTAGCTACGCGGTCCAGCTCGAAGTATTGAGCGGTCGGGGGTTGTATCAAGGGTCCTTCTTCAACTAGGACTTCTCCTCGTCCTCTGCCACGGCCAGCACGGCCTCCTCTAGCGGCGGCTGCTCGGGTAGCCATTTTTCAAGTTCTGTATAAGCAAGAAAAGAGTCAGCTTACAAAAATGATAATTTATTGAATGGTTAAGCAGAAAAACTTAAGGAAAGATAATGATGGACTGATCAAATTGTTTTTGCTATTCTGCTTGGCTCATTCTAGGACTTTACTAGTCCTATCTCTAATGAGCTACTCGCCTTAGAAGACTACTGATTCTATTTTGATGAAGTGTTTATTGTGTTAGATTCCAGAACTAAGGTTAACCAAAGCTCTGATAGCAGCTGTGACGATCCCAAAACTCCATGACACGGTGTCAAGGATAATCATTGGAATATAACACATTAATCATCATTAGCAGATCACAGATAATAGCATAAACATAAAATATAATAATTTACACACATATGACAGTGGAATCATATAGATATCACCACATCAGAGAGCACAGTGCAGGATACAACTTAGTGCATAATAATACATAATCAGTCACCATCGCCAGAGGCGGAATCATACATAAAGAGTACACAAAATAAATATCTGTCTACATCGCCAATGGCGGAATCATAATACATATACTATAATGGCGGAGAGAGTCAAAGTCAGCACGGTGTAGTCAAGCCTCGCCATGAGCCAAAAGTGCACCAGCTACCTGTAACTAGGCTGCCTATGAGAAAATGAGGGCACCCGAGTTTGCAAGGTGAAACAAACTACGAGTCAGTCATGGGACTGGTATGAGAAATCTACTTAACTGATTAACAACAATAATAAGGCAAATCAAAGGACCACGCCACTTTCGCGGAACGGGTTTACTCCAATGAGTGCTAATGCATGAAATAAAGTAAATGATTAAATCATCACAATGCTTTTTATAAAATGAAGCCATTATAAGACTCAGGTCCCATCACACAATGCAACGCAAGCCGGAGGATAGAGTTTTACCTTATAATGGCCAAAAATGCTTCATACGTATAAAACAAAAGTATTTGATGTTATTACTAGTTCATATATGTTTTCGAAAGCAAATTCAATCATAAATATCAATACTAGGCTGCATAGCTACCATCTACTATGTCGCCATACTAGTAATACAATCACATCCGCATATTTCGTATTGGAAATTGGATTTCTTCATGAGTCGAGGCAAGGGGCAAGCTCCTCTCCGTTCGAGACACTCTAGCAAATGCCCCAGGATCGCACACAGCGATCCTTGGAATCGGCTGGGCCGGTCCTCTCTTACTTTTGAGGATTAGTTATTCCTGAACACACGTTTCCCGGTCCTTACAGACCTATAATCGAGGCGCCTCGCATTCCGACAACCACACAGGTGAAAAGTATATATAATGTCAGGGCTGGTAGGTCATTGACACCACCTTAGCTAGAAAGAAACGTCGTGCTCTCCCAGCGGTCCGTCTCCCGTTTTTGACTCATACCAGGGTGTGAGGCTCGCGAATCCACGTTATACACAAAGCTACGTCACACAGACCATGCTTTGATCATCAACCACAAGACTTTGCTTTGCAACAGAAGCCTTGATCATATGCCACTTAGGCGTGACACACAGACAATCCACTCCATGCGACCAATTTCTATCAGTACATAACCTCCGAGCTCGTAAGTCTCAGAGAAGGGCGTTAAGCAAGAGAATAAATTCTCCGCCGCCAAACAGATATATATTTAACAGAGATCAATCAGCACAGAACAAAATCCAATATCAGACACACAGTCCATTTACAAGTTCGTTCTGGGTTTGAACGAAACCGAAGGCACCAAATTCCTCGCTTATCTATACAATCAATAGTATGTCTGGACGGCTACTACTTCAGCTCCTTCAAGGTAGCTACTCCGATCACGAGCATCAGTAGCGCCCATCCATCCAATGAGAAGATCGTCGGTCTTCAACCATCTTCAACTCTTCGACTTCTCACGTCGATCGATTATTTGAAATGAGAATGAACTCGGCCTTTTCAAATAACCCACGTATATTTAGATTTTCAAATCAATTTATCACGTGGTTGGACTATTCAACATTCACATTTCAGTTCTTTAGTTATAATTTTCATGTTAAATACATTCAACCATCACATATCAAGCAAACACAACAAAATTGGTTTATTTCCACTCTATATCGTCTATAGTATTTTATAACGATATATCGCCATTTTTATTTATTTAAAACGGCCATATTTAATTAAACGACGTTTCAGGTCGTGCCGATGCACTGGCGCTATTTTTCACTAATTTTTTTTACACATATCTGAAAATCTAACCGTTGGATCTTCATAAATTGTATATTATTAGAAAGATCTTTTCAAAACGAATCCAACGGTTTCAGTTTCGGGAAAATACGACGGTCGGATCTTCCACACTCGTCGTTTGAAGTTACGATTTCAAATTACGAACTGCAGCATCATTATTCGATTTAATTTAATTATATTTATATATATATATATATATATATATATATAAATAATCATTTCTGGCGCTGTTTTTCCTCAGATTTGAATTAAACATTCCAGACAATCCAACCGTCGGATCTTCACAAAGTTGGTGCCGTTGGAAAGATATTTCTAAGGCGAACCCAACGGTTGCGGTTTCGGGAAAATCCAATGGTCAGATTTCCCGCACTAGTCGTTTGAAATCACGGTTTCAAAACACGAACTGCACGGCCACGTTTCGTTTAAATTTTATTTATATTTATATATTTATATAAATATAGTTCCTTCAAAACTTCCTATATCGTTTTCACTTCAAATATTTCACTAACGCCTTTATATTTTGGAAAATTTCGCCATAACCTCCTTTGTACGGGAGGGGCTGGGAAAATTCCCAAATAGCCACACGGGCTTCTCATGTCAAAAAGAAAAAGAAAGAACCAAGCGGGTAGCCAACAGGCTCATAAAATCATCACCCAAACAAAACAATAACGTGTACTTATTTGTTGGGCACAAAATTTTATTCCTCTTCTCTAGCCTCTTTGCTATAATATGTTCAATAAATATGCATGAACATATATACAATTCTTATCACTTATCAATTTTCCATTCAACTTCATTTTTAATTCAATTTAGTTTAAAAACACCATTCATCCTAATGTTGCATGCATAGGCAAAGATCATATCATTAGCTAATTAATGAATATTTCAACTTATGCATATTTATTTGAACAAGTGGCTATTTTTAACACTTCACATTTCAAAATTGATAATTTTGGCAAACTAAAATATATTTCAACACATGACTATTTTATTTAGTTCCTATGCATGTTAAAAATAATATTTCTTTCACAAATATTTATTTCAACGATCGCATATCTTTAGCATATCAAATATATGATAAAAATGATAATTTTTATCATTTAAAATATTTGTTCAACAAATGAATGTTTTCAACACTTTATAATTTCAATAAAAATGTAATTTTTATTGTTCGATCTTTTTATTCAACACATGAACTTTTCCAATACACACACTTCTCAACACATGAGCACCTCCACACATGGATATTTTATATATGTTGTTCATATAAGAAAGATGAAATTTTTATTGTTGAAACTATTTACATATATAGTGAATATTTTACATACTTCATATATATTATAAAAATGTGATTTTTATTGTTTAAACACTTTATTCATTCACACATGAATTTAATTTTCACACATCACTTCTCAACACATGAGCATTTCCACACATGGATATAGTTTCAACACATGACTTTAATTTCAACGCATGAAGATAATTTCAACATATGAAAATAATTCTAACACATGAATATTATTCAAAATTTCGGCAGCATAACGGCAGGGTAGTTAAAACCGGCACCGACCCTAGTATGGCTCCTCACTCTACCTTAAAACCTCACGGTTTTTGACAATGGGGATTCATGCATCTAATTCGCACGTAGGCGGCATGTTTTATTTTTATTTCCACAATTATTTCCAATTCATTTCAATCACCAATGGGTATTTTTCAACCACAACCAATCAATATCAACCACAAACAATTATTCAACCATTCGCATTTTTCATCCAATATTTCACACCAATACACAACAATAAATATCGTCCATGGTTTGTGGACGAGGGGAGTATATATATATATATATATATAATTTCTATATTTCACTTGCATTTCAACATATATATCAATTATTCTATGCATGTATAATTCATACTTCGCTTATATAGCTTACACAACGCATGTACATGAGGTATACAACACGTGTGTAATTTATATTTCGCTTATATAATTTATACACGAGATTTTCCATTCAAATTCATTTAATTTAGATTTCTCACCTTGGTTTTTGGAGTGCTAAAAATCGTAGATGACTCAGAAAAATCCGCGGTCTCTTCTATGTGGTAGAGAGCTTCCTTGCGGTCCCGATGTTTCCTGTTTCATCGAATTTCGTCAACACACCATAAAGATATGATTTTTCAAAGTTCAAACATCAAAAAGGACTCACCTTTATTGTTGGTTCAAACAAGGGTTTCGGATTTTCTCGAAATCCGCTGCGTATTGGGACGATCGGAGGTGATGACGTGGAAGAGGGAGGAGAGGGGAGTCGGCGCAGGGTGGTTTGAGGTGGTTCGGTGGTCGGATCTGCTCGTGGCGGCGATGGGAAGTCGCGACGTTCGTGGCCGTGGATCTCGTCGATGCTGTGATGGGAAGCGTCGAGGTGGGGTCGGATTTAAAGAGGTGAGGGAGGCGCTTCGAGGTAGGGGGTGGCGGAGGCTGGAATCGCCTGTGGCGGCGGCGATTTGGAGGAGAAGGATCGAACGACGTGGATCGTCGGTGGGGAGGGAGAAAAAGGGTTTTCTGCGTTTTTTTAAATAATGAAAGGAAAATTCTGATTGGCCCATGGTTTTAATAGATTTTTAAATAGTGTTTCTCCACACGGACACCAATTTAAACCCAACGACTGTCATCCCTAGCTAATTACCCCCATCCCAGACACAATGGGATATGTTTCGTTGGCCAATTCGACTGTTATAGTCAGTTATTCTTCAAATTAATGTATAAAACATTTAATTTTTAACTTTGAACATACATTTCAATTTGCTAGGGCCACAAACTGATTCGAAAAATTCCAGAAAAATAAATCTAGCTATGTTTTGATGCTACGGTCCCAACAAAACTTGTTTCGTCAAATTCTGAGATCGTTTGAAAAATGGCCATTTTCTGGTCGATCCAATTTAACAGTAATTGACCAAACACATTTTCTTTTGCCACGCTCGCATACTAGCTTCAAAAATTATGAAATTTGAAACCTAGCAATAGTTTGACATCCCGGACCCAACAAAAGTGGTTTCGTCGAATTCCGAGGTGTTTGCAAAATATCTATTTTCCAGGGCTATATATTCTATATAGCGACCTTTCTGAAAATTCATTCGGCCATAACTCTTGATTCCCGCTATGAAACTTCGATTTTTCAGATTCGTTAGAAAGGTATTGATAAACAGATTTAAATATTTTTGGTTTCACTAAAATCCGTTATATTTTCCACCCTGCACAGTCAGTCGAAGTTTGAATTCAAATTTTCAAACTGACTCTCTATTTCTAATTCACTATTCTATTGAAATATTCTATTTCAATTGTTCAAATTCCTTTGAAATAACCAATTTAAAATTTTAAAATTGGCTCGTATTTTCCGGGTTGTTACAAGAATAGTATATAAAGAAATATACTAAACTTTACAAGTATATATTTATTCCTTTGTTTATCAAATTCAATTGGTCACTTGATTGTTTGTAATTTCTCAATTGTTGAATGAAGTAAACATAATTAAGACATATTCCTAATACTAGCAATTGATCGGTTATTAGTCTACCATCTTACATAATAGCTTATATCACTATTGATCTCGGGATTTATCCGACTTGGCCGATTAGTAAAGAAATAAGTAATCATCGTTGGTCATAGTAGTAACTTATTTTCCCTCATTGGTACACATGCACGCTCATTGCACTTCCAGAACACACCAACACATGGCCATGTCTCTGTTGACCCCTTATTTACCCCCAATCAGCGTAAGCATGCCCAATGTCTACCATCCATCGTTTGTGAGGCCATCAGGACGGGACATAGCAAACAAATATTCTAATTTGCACTTCAATCCAAATCCTCATTGATTCAAGCTTACCTTTTGGTTGATTTTTTTCCCTAACCAGCTTCCGTGCTGCCGGAATGGACCACAACAAATACATGCTTGTTAACTAGGTCACTTATTTTCCCAAATCAGCCTATTGCTACTGGAACGGACCATAGCCAGTATGCACACACACACACATTAAACTTAACCTCAACTTTAATTTTATGCTAATAATAAGCATGCCCATCATTTTATTTAACTATAACCTTTGTGTTATAATTATATTTCACGACTTAGTCTGAGCGGTCAATTATGATTTCAATGTGTGTTTGTACAAATTATCATAATATTACTTTGCCAATATGTTTGGTCTTTTCCAATTATAACCTGTGCCATAATTTATTAGCAGATCTAGGTTTTCCTATTTTAATCCAAATCTCTTTTTAATTAAAGTTTTATAGTTTATATTCAGTATTTATAAATTTAGTTTCAATCTTTTAAGTCCACTTTTGCGTAATTTTGATTTACTTCAAATTTTCCCACATGTGCAAAATACAGGAATTATAATCAATTGAATAATTCAGTCGTCAATATGCTATTATTTATTTCTGGCGCGTTTTGAACATAATCAAAAAATAAATGTAGAAACTGTAAAATTATTGTCAGAAGCGGAAATGCGAAAAGAAATCTGAGATGATATATTACACTATTTAAATATGAATTAAATAAAATTGTAAGGAAAAGAATGAAAAACTTTAGAAATATCTGATAGAAAGAAAATTACAGAAAACTTCTAGCTTTTAGAAATTAAACAAAAACTATAGAAACTCTATAACCATTATAATTCTTATTTACACTAAATTATCAAAAATCTAAATAATTATAAGTGTCACCATAGTCAAAGCGTTTCTCCGTGGTCTCTGAAGATCCGATCTCAAAAAAGGGTGTACATATATATGTATATATGAATATATATATATACATATATATATATTATAAATTTTATCCCAAAATTTTTTTAGGTTAGGTTCATCTTTGAAATAAATGACCGAACACTAGCGGGGAAGAGATTGTGTTATGAGGAACGAGGGTGGTATGAAGGTCTATTTGTAGGTTAGGATGAAAATCTTAAGCCACTAGATTTATGGATTAAATCTAGGTTAGCCACGTCATTGAATCAATGAAAAAAAGGCACATCAGCAAGGTTTTAAATCTGAACCAATAAAAGTATGCCATATTAGCTTCTAAAGATATGAAATAAACCATGTCTTAAAATGATCGTGCCTAGGTTCGATCTACACATGTAAAATAGAATCGGTCGACCCCTGGGTCGACCTGCGTATGGGTTTGAAGGATCCAAATAACATCTTTTCTATAAATTTCTTCTGATTTTATTTTGTGATATCTATCTCATATGAACTCGAATTTTAACAAGTTAAACATGAAAGTGACCCACAAAATCATAACGGACGCAACGAAAAAGTTTTCATACTTAAATTCGATCATTTCCAAAAAAAAAAAAAATCTTTTTTTCTTCTCTTATTTATTTTAGAATTATACTTACAAATTGTCTATTTTATAAGTTTTCATATTAGCTCTAATTTTTACTAATCTTACATGTAAATTGATTGGAAGATTGCCATGGACATAATGGTGCAACTTCCACTGCTACATTCTGATAATTTTGCAAACTTATTATTTATTTAATTGATACTTTAATTAATTGATGTGTCTTAAAATTCAATTTTTACAAGCAGCAAGTGCCGATCGGGTAAAATAAGTGACTAATGAATAAGGCCTAGATCAAGGGGACTGAGCATAGGTGAAAATTAGAATATATATTTGCTAGGATCCATACTGATAGCACTAGCTTTTAGGTTTATTATTGATGGTTTCATATAGGTAGGGGTAGGGGCTATGCATGCTTACGATGATTGGGGGTAAGTAAGAGGTCAAAAGATATAGAGGCATGTGTTAGTGCATTCCGATGATATCCGTGGAAGCGATGATAACACCAATGGATAAAAAGTCGTTACAACATCCAAAAGCTCTTAGTTATGTCCTTACTTATGGATTAATGGGTATGATTAAGCCTTAGATCCACAGTGACATTTTATCATGCTAGATGGTAGATTGGTGGGATTAAGCTGATTGATGGATGATTAATTTGATTAATGGATAGTATTAGGAAATTATCCTAATCATATTTGTTTTGTTCAGTAGTTGAATAAGTGAAAAATCAATCCAAGTATAATTCTCAGTATATTTGTCATCAGTAGTTGTGCATAAACAATATACACTATTTTACCTAGTCTATTTCTCTGTCTTAATCAATCATGCTAGTAGTTTCATTATTCACTAGACTTATTGCCTAACCTACTCTTTCATCCTTTTTCTCCCTATTAGGCTTGCATGGCTGAGGTGATTAGTTCAGATTTCTTGGAGGATCATTCATGGATTTTATTCTAGTTGTTGATCTATTCTTCTTTTGTTTTTGCATCTTATTCAGTTTGATTTTGTTTTTTTATTAACCTTAAGAAGGGGGACTTTTATGTTGTATTATGATGGTTTATGAGACCATATATTACTTATGGAGGCATGTAGTTTTATGACTTGTTATTTCATTTGAAATGGAAATTTTCTTTCAAAACAAAATGTAATGTTTTTAATAAAAAAAGTTTTTGTTGTGTTTATTTTATTGTCTTGTATATCTCAGTCTCTGTGATATGATATTTTTTATACCTACAACACTCCATATTTCTTGGCATAACCTATTTTGGGGATGTTAAAGGGTGTAGGCTGTTACATTTAGTATCAGAGCAAAAGGTCACATGATTCAAACAAAATTGTTTTAAAAGTAATTTTTTAAAAGAAAATAGTTTTTTAAAACAAAAGGAAATTTTGGAAATAAAGCACATCTCCTTAATTTAAGTATAACCTTCCTTTTGATTCCTTCAAGTCATAACCTCTATCTTTTCTATTATGTAGTACGACAGATGCCCGTAATATTCTTAAGGTTGTCACTGTAAAGGCCCGCAAATATGTATCCTTTATGTTGACTAAATACAACTCATATCCAACCCAAATTGCACGAAAATATGAATCTTGAGAGACAAAGAAGAAAAGAGATAGAAGAAGACAGAAACGATACACAGAATTTGACAATTGCATAGGAATAAAATATAATATATAACAAATTTAAAAAATACAGAATTGTAGCTTTATATACATACCATCATTAGAGTGCAACATATAATTGATATAGCAGAAATAACATTGGATAACTAAGGTGAAGCCTCCTTGTCCAATCCCTTCTAATGCGTCTATAAGAACCTGAACTACTTGACTCCCCGTACAAATTTGGACACCCAAGAGTTCCAGGGAAAACAAAATAAACTCTAGGTCAGTCATGAGAAAGGTGTGAGTAACCTCCAAACAACTTACTTAACTTTATAAATCCTTTTAAAAGAATGGACTCTCGTAAGACACAACCACATATAAACATGGCACAGGTTTTTCCCTTACGATAACCAAAACACTTTTGTTATAAAATCTAGTGATATTATAATAGCGTCTATCAATCCACATGAAAAAAGTGATATATTAGAAAAGCTTACATCCCACTTTCTGACATAGTTGGTTTACAACTAAAAACGTATGGATCATATTGGAGTTTGGATTTCCAACATGACTAGGTATGGAACCACCTTCCGATCAGTATCCTCTAGAGATAAAACACTAGGATCCAATAAGACCATCTGCAACCCATCCACAGAGAACCAACCACTCATTCAACTTTAGTGTACCGAATATACCATCATTATGGTTGTTGGCCTTCCAACCATACTTATTCCGAAGCATACAAAAGGGACAATTATTTCCTTTAGATCAAGTGATGATATACCCTAATGGGTACGACCTACATAGGATTACTGCCAGCCTGATTTCAGTCATTTCCCAATTGATGAGGCATGAGGTCACGATTACCATTTTCAGACATCGCGTTCAAACTTCAAACGCCACATTGTAAGATCCGTCAATCGCTAATTGACTTACATAAATATACTTTGGGTGTTAAGCTAAAGGATTCTTCTTCTTCACCACCATACTCGATATATTTGTAAAAATCAATGTACATGATTATTGGAAATACACTATCAGGCAATCGTCCGTACAAGTTCGTTCCTGGCCTGAACGAAACTGAAGGCACTATTTACTATTAATCCATCTTAATAAATTTCTACCTAGGATTAATAGAAATAGCCCTTACATTTTACTTTCTCTTCCATTATCTACAATATAATCAAATTCGCAACACTTATGCCTATACGGAGTGGTTTTCAAATTAAAATCTGATCCTGGTCTCTCCATACCGACAACGATAATATTAAATTGGCCAAACTTTGATAGTCGGTTATTTAACTATCAAAGAAACAAACAATCAACCAAACTTTCATTTCAATATTCAACCAAGCAACATTGAGACCTTTTAAATTAATATCTTATTAATTAATTTTTCCCAACTTTCATATTCAATATCTTTACCTAGATATTTTTCAACCGTTATGGCCTCTTACTATATTTATAAAATATTTCTATATTTCACAAAACACTTTATTTTCTATACTTAGAAATTATCTCGAATTATAATTGGAAAACATATCCATTTACTTATCTTTTTCATGAAATCATTCTCTTTTTATACCTAGAAAATATCCGCTATTATATCTCCAAATTATGCTTACTTGGGTTAGAATGAATATTGGTAAAACATCGTCAGAACAACCCAAAATACTGCATATATATTCAAATCTTATTTTCAACTTGAACCATTTCCTTTCGGAAATCATTTTTTTATACTTCAAATATTTCCAAAATTCCTTTAACGACACTTAGGAAAATCATTAGAAATATAATTCCAATTTCCATTTTTTATTTCACTTAGGAAATCTTTTATAATCTAACCCATAAATCTTCTGAATTCATATTAATTTATTTTACACTATACAAAATCGAATATACTTATTTACAATTTCACTTATCCCTTCACAACTTCTTCCAAGAATTTATATTTATTTCTGAAGTTACTTTTATTTAACAAGTTTAGTTTATAATATTTCTCTTATAAAATCTCTATCACTAAATAAAACACATTTAATAAATCTCGAGAGAATTTATAAGTAACGTCCCAACCTCAAAACTTTTTGTATATATTTATATAATAAGTATTTCAAAACATTTAAATAACTGCTTTCAATATCAGAAACTTTTTAAATAAATGATAATAAATAGTTTCAAGGTTACTTTAAAATAACGATAACTATTTACAAATCTTACTTAAGGGACTTCGATTTTTGTTTCCTAGTTTAAACATCTAAACACTAGTTTTCTGAAATATTCATTCCAAACATATGGTTTAAAACCAAATAATTTAAATAAATATCTTCTTTCTGAGAAATAACCATTTTTCCAAAAACTCGACATTGACAGATCTAATTTGTAACCCTCTCGATTTAGCTTAATTAAATTTACATTTTGAGATTTTGGAATATAATCCATTATTCCCTCAAAATCGATCTCCATATTTCTTTTTTATTTCTTCTTTGAAAAACGTAGTCATATACTTATTTCCAACAGTTAGGGTATTCAAAAAAGTAGATTATTTTCATTACTTAGAAAAATAGTGCTATGTGCTTAACCAAATGGTATAGTATAATCACACATCATCTTTGGGCCAAAGAATCTCTAGTAATACACAGTTTATAGTAAAACTAAATAGTTTTATTAGTTTACTTGAAACCTTGCAATATAAGTTGCAATGTCTTTTATGGAAATAATGATTATTTCCAACCTCTTTCACCATTACAAACTAGTACCATCATTTGATAATAGTGAATCTGTTGAAGTTAGGGTATTTTATTTACCTCTCAGACCTTGATCGACAACGTTTTTATTTTAAGATAAATAAAAATTCTACGATCTCAAAATTGATATTAATTATAATATATGTTTCTCATTTATTATTTTTATTAAATTATGGTTTTAGAAACCATTACTTACTTTTGAACATATCCATTTTTACTTAATTTGTTTATTAAGTAAACTCATCCTTATTTTATCAGTTGATAACATATCATATTTTCCAAGCCCATTTAAATTAAGTTTCTAATTTTTTTCTTTTTTTTTAAAAACAATATTTTAGAAATACATTTCTAAATTATCCACTTTGTCTTGAAATCCCATTCTAAACTCGATTCGATTTCCAAATCATATATGTAGTCACATCATTAGAATTTATGATTTGAATTCCTTTATAAAATAATTTCAAAAAAATCCTTATTTGAAATATATAAATAATCAGTTGAACCTTTCTCATTGATTACTTCCATTAAAATAATATAGAATTTATTTTCATATTTTATATTATAGCTTCCCCTAAATAAAATTCAAATATCCTTTCTAAAAATAAGTTATTTTAAAAAAAATGACATAGTCGATTTTCAGTCATAAATCCCTCTGGATTTATTTCCATTCCGTTTACATTCCGAACTTTGAATAAAATTCATTATTATGTTGCGAATCATTTTCAAATTCTTTTTTAAATTCACACTGGAATTTATATGCCCAAATTATCCAGAGATAATTATTTACATTATTTATAAACATCGTTTATAAATTAAATTCCTTGTTTTATCTATTAAAACAAGTTTTATATTTCCATGTCCATTTGAGATTCAACTACTTCTTAAAAAAATAAACTTCCCTTTTAAATTCTTTTAGATAACTAAAATTCCTTTTTACATTCGAAAATATATTCTATGGTATTTAAATACCAAAATTTAGGGCCAATGTTATTTAACATTCAAACACACAATAATCAATCACGTGTTATTTATCACATCATATAAAACTATATGTGAAAATAAATAATATAAAATTTATGGAATCCATTCGGATCCCTGCATCCTATTTTTCCTGCATCCACAGATGTTAATCAACCTAAATAATACCAATCCCGCTTCAAGGCGGGATTTCACGATATAAAGGGTCATCCGCAATTATGCAGGGCACATAATGTCTCATCCGCTCAAATGTGCGGGAATAAATAACTTCCAAGCCTATATATAACTACTATATATATACAATAACAAACAATTAATAATAATTTTATCAATGCATCCTAATAGCCAACAATTATTTTTAACAATAAAAATAATTTTTGATATAAAATCTATGTGAAATTTACTCACCATTTAAATTGTTGATATCACATTCAAATTAAATTTAGAATCGAATGATGTTCGATTTTTGCTAAAATTACTGCAAGCTCCAACATTAACCAAACTCATTCCATAGCATTGCCTTCGTCAACTCAAATCTAACACGACCAATGACGTCTCAATCGGATCTAACACGAGTAAGTTATACAATTTATAAGAATTCAATTTTAAAAATAAACTTGGTTAACGCTGATTTCAAAATTAAATTCCTAGTTACCCAGTATAATCCTTCTCCTTCCTTTGCAAGACTCGCTTCCACCCTACTCTTCATACTGCTATGACCGAACATTTGTAACCAGCAAGCTCCCTCCATGCTTCGCTATTTCAAGAACTGAAACCACCAACCTACCCCATTTGTTGAGCTCATCCCGGTTATCACCACATCATTAATTTTGAATTTACTCCATCATCACGACCCAGAGAACAGTACAGGCATCCTGTACTGGGTGCAAAACTTTTTGCAACCGATCATCGCCAAATCGTGCTCTCATGT
Organism: Allium sativum; assembly: GCA_030737875.1. Lineage (NCBI taxonomy): Eukaryota > Viridiplantae > Streptophyta > Magnoliopsida > Asparagales > Amaryllidaceae > Allium > Allium sativum. Next base: position 278,997,319 of record CM060911.1, read on the forward strand.
ACACCTAGCCACCCTAAACTTCGTTGCACTATCGAGACACACTCCGGCCTCCTCTATCTCGAGAAAATCTGAGCCATACTATTGAGGTCGATCATTAAAGAAAGGAACCACACCCAATAATATAGCCATCAGGTTCTCATTGAAAGAAGAGCAACGGATCTGGATTCAAGTGGTTTCATTAAGTATTTGAATTTTTATGAATTATTGAAGAATAAGAATGGAATCAGCTTTGATTTTTTTGATTTTGACCGTGGAATGTAGATAGAAGGAAAATGGATTAGGTTAGGATAATATATAGGAGAGATATTTTAATTTTATATTCAATCATATTCATGCGTAATCTTTGTTTAAACGTTTTTAATTCGTGTGATCATATACAAAATCCGATCACTATGAAAATTGACATCCTGCTGTAGTTTGACATTCCAGACTCAATAAAACTGATTTCGTTGAATTCCGATACCGTTTGAAAACAAAACACTATTTTTAATTCCAAACCATTAGTCAATACGTATTGAAATTACGCACGCTCTTATAATAACTCTGATTGACATGAAACCCGAATTCTAGCAATAATTAACCCTTACGGATTTAATAAAATTTGTTTTATTGAAATCTGAGGTCATTTGGAAATTGGCTATTTCAACACGTCGATTAAATTGATAATTTCAGTAACAAAATGAAATCACTCAAATTTTCGTTTTAAAACTCTAATAACTTAATTCTAATTCAACTAGAATTTATACTAATTATTATAATAGTTACGATTCATTTTTAACTTAGAATTCAATTATTTCTCATTTTCATATTACGATAATTCAATATATTTGAAATTAAATCGTATTCCAATTATTAAATCGATAAATTCCATATTAAAATCCATCTATATTTCAAATACAAAATTTAAACAAATTTTATATATTTAAAACTAAATGAGTAAAAAACTAAGTCGTTACAGTCTCTCTTCCCCATTAGTTTCGTAGATATCTTAAGGTTATGGAACCTGCCGAAGCACAAGAGCCTGCATAAGATCTAGCACCCGTTGTTATAATTCCACCTAGCGCACCAACAACTATCGACTTTTCTAGATTTTGCAAGGATTTCTCTAATCTTGGTGGTAGATCTTTCTCAAGAACAAAGAGTTTTATGGATGCATGTACTTGGGTGAGGAGTATGGAGCAGATTCTTGGACTTTAGGTTTTGAGGATCATAAGAGGTTTCAGTTGACCTCTTGGCAACATAACGATGAGGCATCATATTAGTGGGAGATATTTGATGCTGTAGGTTGAGAGCATGTTTGTGTTGAATCCATAGATACGTTTAAGAGGAGATTCTTGTCACAGGCTGAGGAGGGTATCCAATTGTAAAATTTTATTGGGTTGAAGCAAGGAGATCTCTCGGTAAAGAACTACATCAATCACTTCAATGAGGTATCAAGGTTTTGGATGGATCGAGTTAACATAACCCACAAGAAAACTATCAAGTATAAGAGAGGATTGAACCAACCACTCCAAGGATTGGCACTAACACATGTATCCCTAGGAGAGACATTTGGATCCTTAGTGGGATGGATCTTATGCCTGAGGACATGAAAAAATAAGTTAAAAGAGATACGGAAGAAGTTTCTAAGGCTACAGGCTCAAAGAAGCAATGCTCATAAAATAAGAAAGGCAACACGAGGAATATTGGAGAACCTCGAAAGGACAAATCAAGAAGGATGTTAAGTGTCATGATTGTTGACTGATGGGTCATTACGTCAAGGATTACAAGAAGACAGTGATGAAAGGAAAGTGTTATAATTTTGGTAGCCTCGACATCTTTGTAGAGCTAGTCCCCAAAAGACAGGAAGCTAGTGTGCCAGTGCTTAGGTACAGGGCTCAAAAGTAGCTCTGTCTAGTGGTGGACCAGACAAAGGTAGGAATGTTGTGTTAGAAAGTTTGATTTCTATTTCCAACTTTTCCATTCGTACTCTCTTTTATTCAGGAGCATCTCATTCTTCTATTTTAGTTCTTGGTCGATTTTTTGCACTTGGATATTTCTTTATTTGCCAATCCCATAGTTGTTTCAAACCTTATAGGTGGATCTGCACATTTGTCTATTATTTGTAAGGGTTTGAAAAATTCGATATTAGGGTTCAAGTTTGACTATGAGGCTTATATATTAAGGTTCTTGGGATATATAATGATCTTAGGAATTGGTTGGTTAGCCATGTATGAGCCTATTCTAGACTGTGAAAGGAGGGTCATTCGTTTAGGGACATGTAGTGGTCAGGCCCTTGAGATTTCTTGTGACCTACGAGGGTCAGTCATGTTAAGCTTTCTTTATTCCCTAGATTCATCTATTGATGATATATTACGTTCTCATAGTACATGAGTTTTTGGATGAGATTGAGGAGGTTATAGGGCTACCTCCAAGAGAGAGAGAGATTTCGAGATATATCTTAGTGAGAAAGAAAATCCCGTAGCATTGATCATACAACATATAGCTTTGAGGAGTGGAGAGAGTTAAGTAAGAAAGTTGGTGAGTTGTTGGAGAAGGGATTCATCTGGCGGAGCATCTCTAAGTGGAAATCGCCAGTCGTCCTTGCTACAAAGGCTGATGGTTCTCTTAGACTTTTTGTGGATTATAGAGGGTTGAGAAAGCTTAAAAGAAGAACCATTATCCACTCCTTCGAATAGATAATTTGTTTGACCGGCTAGCTGCTGCGTTAGTATTCCCTCAGTTAGATTTAGCCACTAGTTTTCATCAGCTTAGGGTAATGGATGACAGCATTAATAAGAACGCGACATATAACGGATTTTTTGAGTGATTGGTCATTCCTTTTAGGCTAACTAAAACCTCAACCTATTTTCCAGATCTAATCAGAAGAGTCATCCAGAATGTTCTTAATAAGTTCACGGTAGTTTTTATTGATGATATTTTGGTATTCTCGAGGAGAAAGGAAGGGCACATCTTACATTTGGGAGAGGTTCTCCATACTCTTTGAGCACATCAGCTGAAGGACAAATTTTCAAAGTTCCACTTTTGGTGTAAGGAAGTGCATTTCTTGAGGCACATCATTTCTAAAGAAGGGTGGCTATGGACCCTGCCAAGGTAGGGTGATACAGGATTGGAAGGCCCTAAATAACATTATTGAGGTGATGAGATTTTAAGGTTCAATGGGGTATAACAGAAAGTTCATTAAGGATTTGGTGAGGATTTTTTACACTACTTACCCATCTCACCTAAAAGAATCTAGTTTTGTGTGGGACATGGAATACGAGGATTCCTTTATGACACTTGAGAAGGATCTTACCAGTGCATTGATGTTGATGCTTCCAAAAGGTTCTATTATATTTGTAGTATACATTAGTGCATGTGGGGTAGGCTTGGGTGTAGCATTAATAAAAGAAGGTAGGGTAGTATGTTATGTGATTCGGCAACTTATGACTCACGAAATGACCTATCCTATCCATGATTTGGATTTAGCCGCAATCCTTTTTGCACTCAAGTCATGGAGGCATTATCATCTTGGCAAGAGGCTCAATCTCTACACAGACCATAAGTCGTTGAAGTATTTTTCTTTATAAAGGATCGGAATCAACAACAATTACATTGTAAGGAATTCTTGGCATCTTATGATTTTGAAAAAGTGCATACCCCAAGTAAAAGGAATGTGGTTGTGGACGCCTTGAGTAGGAAGAGGGAATTTTGAGTACTCTATTTATTGAATGGGAGAGCTTGGAGTTCATTTTTACTTTTAACTTTGGACCCTCTGCAAACTGTACCCCTGGATTGTTAGTATCATTAAAGGTTCAACATATAATGATGGAGCAGATTTGATTTAGGTAGGGAGGTGATATAAAGATAATGGATATTTTTTATGACCATGATAAGGAGGAAGCCTCTAGGCATCTTCAATAACATTATGTAGATGGTAAAGGTTGGTTGAGAAGAGGTGAAAGGCTTTGTGTACCCCGCACTGGTGATTCGGTAAGTGTGTTATTGGCTGAGGTACACCAATCAAGGATGACCATCCATTCCGATGGTGATAAAATATAACGGCCTAAAAATCCTTACTATCTAAGTTGACTAGAACAACACACATCCAACCCAAATAACACAGAAATATGAGTCATTAGGGTTAATGAATAGAAACAGAAAGAAGATAGAACAAAGAAAACATCAGAGTCTCACAACGGAACGAATAAAATATATTATATAACATAACCTTTAAATACAAAATTTTGTATCATATATACATACCATCATCAGAGTACAATACAACATTTGATACAGCGGAAATAACTCAATAATAACTAATAATGAAGCCTCTTGCTTAAAGCTCCTCCAAGTGTATCTGTATAAGCCTAAAACACTTGACTGCCCATACAAATTTGGGCACCCAAGAGTTTAGGAAAAACAAACAAAATAAACTCTGGGTCAGTCATGGGACTAGTGTGAGCAAACTCCAACCATATTGTTTAACTTTGAAAATCCTTTTGAAAGAAAATGATAATAGTAAGACTAGCCCACACATAAACATGGATGGTTTTTTACCTTACTATAACCCAAAACATTTTTGATTTGGAAATCCGGTGATATTATAATAATGTCTAATCAAGTAAATAACCAAATAGCAGAATGCTTGCATCTCACGCTCCACATATATAGTATAAAAAAAATTGCAGGGGTAATTGGAGATTGGATTCCAATTGTGACAATGTATGGGACCACCTCCCAATCAGTGTATTCTAGAGGGGATATAATGGGGTTCAGCAAGAACATCTTGCAAACCGACCACACATGAGAGCCCACTCATTTAGCTTGAGTGTAGCGAATATATTGTCACCCACGGTTGTCGGCTGTCCAACCATAATCCGTAAGATACGAAAGAAGAATAAATAATTGAATTTTCTCTAGATCGGTGACAAATATACCCTTCTTGGGAATGACTCAATTAGCCATGCTTCCTGCTCGATTTTTGTCCTTTCCCAGTTGTGAGGCTTGAGACTACGTATACTTTTTTAGAACATCTGTCCACCATGCACTTTGAATGTCACATCGTCAAACCCGTCAAGTCACTAGTTGATCTTTCCAAAATATTACGCGTATAAAAAACTAAGAGAAACAAATTTCTCCGCCATCAGACGCAATACCTTGAAAAGATCGTCTTATGTGACCATTAGGAATACTCTGTTAGGCATTCGTCCACTCAAGTTGTCCTAGGATTAGACAAACAAAACAACCCTTGCATTTTACTCCGTCTTCAATATATCTTCAGCATAATATAATTCGAAAATGCCTATGCCTATATGCAGTGGTTTTCAGATATTAAATCCAATCGGCCTCTCTGTATTGACAACGATGGTCAAAAATCTTTGATAGTAGGTGATTTAACTTTCAAAGGAAAACAAAACATCCATCAAACAATCACATGCCCTTTTGAGTATTGTATTTTAAGTTCATTTCCTTATCAAATTCTATACATATCGATATATTTATTTTTAGTTATCAAATTTTCTTAAAAATATTCTAACTCCGTAAATTTTCGGAAAATTTCGCCAGCACCTCCTTTGTACTAGTCAATATATCAAACCCCAACTCGCCTCTCTGGGCCCTTTCCATTCAAAAAGAAAATCAAAAAGCCAAGCGGCTTACCCAGTAGGCTCATAATATTTCATACGGAAATTTAAACATGTACCTTTTTGTCGGGCACTCAAATTAAAATCTTCATTGTCTTCATTCCATAACTGTTTACCTAAGTATATTCCCCATTTCCAATCTGTCTCAAATCAATCAAATTATTCTAGATCAATTTGCTAATTTGATTTCAAATTATCATATTTACTTGTTTCACCCTTTATTTGAATCAATCGTGTTCAAAACACGTTATTTTTTGTTTAAGAAAAATAGTCAAACTCAAAGTTAATGTTTCCAAATTTCTAATTCAAGATTCCGCATTATAGTTTGAATTGAGATCCCAATACCATTTTACTTAACCTTGTTAAGTTTCATTTTTTTATATACCCTTGACTAATTAAATCAAATTCTAATTAATCGTCTCCATTCCATTTTTCAAATTCTGATTTTTGTTCCAAAAATCATTTCATTTATCCTACTTGAGTACATATTTATTTTATATCTCAAATCTGGATTTTCCTAATGGACCTTCAGATTTTTATTCACGCAAAAATCCTTTTATTTTGTTCAATAAACTGCTATGGTTTAAAAACGATTATAGCGTTGTTTTTCTAAAAAATTTATTTTGACATGACTCAAAATCTATAAGGCGAAATCCATATTTTCTCTTCCATTTGAAAACTATCATTTGAGAAGTCCAAACGTTTCTTGATTCATCGAATTCTGATTTATATTAAGTTCTATATACTCAATTGAAGTTCAAATCGTCAAATTACGAACTACTGCGCCGCGGCGAGTTCGTTTTAATTAAATAAAATATAAACGTTTAAAACTCAATTTATAATTAAATTTCAATTTCAATTTCAACATTTTAAAATAAACCTATTATCCAAACCAATTTTTCAAATTCATCGATTATTTTATTCCGTATCCATAACTCAGTTCAAAACTCTGATTTCTATATTCAAGTCTAATTCACATGGAATTAGATTATTTATAAAATATCGATATCATCGAATTCTAATTATAAATTTCCTTTATACAAATAATTAATTAATTTAACATCTCTTACCATTACAACTAATATCATCCCTTGATAATGGTGATGTCGTTCAAGTTGGGGTATTTTAATTACCTCTCGGACCTTGACCGACAACTTCTTATCTAGTGATAAATGAAAGCTTGGTATACAAAAACTAGATTTAAATCTCACCTTTTATTTCATTAAACATATGGTTTCATAAACCATACTTATTTTGGAAAAATATATTTCCAATTTATCTGATGAAAATTATTTCATCACTTTTATAAAAGTGTTTATAAATAAACTTCCTTAATTAGAATAAACTTTCCATTCAATAATCCTATGTGAAACTCGATTCTCACTTTATTATGTTATTATAACTTCTATGTTTAATCGATTTTCATATTAAATTTTAAATTCTAGTTTCTATTAATATAATTTCAATGTCCTTTCTGAAAATGATTTATTTCTGTAACTTCGACACAGTCGAATCCTAATCATAAATCCATATGGATTTATTCTAATTTTATTTATATTCCGAACATCAGAAACGATTTTATCGTTTCCTTTGAAACGATTCCTAATTCCCCTTTTTAATTCATATTTGAATTTCAATAATCCGATTATTTCATGATAATTATTCACTTATATTTCAAATTCCGTTTCTGCTTTCGCAAAATATTTTCCCTTTTAAATTAGCACTTGAGTTTCAATTTCTAAATTTTTCAATGATACTTTTTTCTATTCAACTATAAACATTGTTTATAAATTCAACTACTTGTTTTTATTTCTAAAAACAAGTTAATAATTTTCTAGCAAAATCTATAATTCAATTTCTATTCCGAAAAAATAATTTTTTCTTTTAAAATCTAAAAATCTCTTTTTATGGTATTTTTAAATATTAATATCTAGGGTCGGTGATATTTAATCATCAAAATACACCAACTATCAATCCAATTCAACACATCGCACACATATAAATAGGCAAACAAAAATAAATACTTTTGAGGAATCCAGTTGGATCCCTCCATCTTGTTTTCTTGCATTCACAGATGTCAGACAACATAAATAATACCAATCCTGCTTCAAGGCAGGATATCGCAGTATAGAAGGTCATCCACTCATATATCGTGAGGCGATAGGGTCATTCGTTAAAGATACTGCAGGCATCTGCTAATGGTATTGCGGGAAATATCCAATATATATATAATAGCCACAACCACCAAGCCTAAATAACTAATATATATATATATATATTATCCACAATTAATAAATAAACAGCAATGCAACCAATTAACCAATAAACAACAGATAAATATTTTATTAAATAAAAATTCGATTATAATAAATTATAACTGAACAAGAGAGTGAGTTTACTCACCTTGATTTTATTGACAGAATTAATCAGAGATATTTGATTTAAATTTAAGTCCACAGCTGATCCCCAAAAATCCCAATCCAACTTCAGCTTGTAGTATTTGACGATTCGATTTCTGTGTCGCTTGTTTTGTTCCAATCAGACCTCGAACTTACAAGATATAAATTATATAAGCTTTCAATTTAAAATATAATTAACTTTAAAGTAATGACAGTTATTAACAAAAAATAATTATCGTAATTACCTATTTTCTTAAGGATTATGCGTATCACTACTTTTAGGATTTTGATACTTCCATATTTCAAACCCCTTTTTTTCAAAATCCTAGTTGGAGGTAGCATTGCAAAGTTAAAAGCACTTGAATATGTTTACTATAGTATTTATTAAGAAAAGAGATTCTTCTATTTTGCATTATTGTCGCATGGCCAGTATCCAAATGGTATAACAATTATCTTGATAAAGAAAACGCCCTTAAGAAGTTCAAAAAATCTTAAAATGAACCAACCTAAGTTCTAGAAATCTGGAAAACTTGACTTATATTAATCTAATTTAAATTAGTTACCAACTTATGGACCGATTCTAAAATAAACATTTAAATTTTAGTTCGAAAATACCTTAATACAAAAAATTTATCACTTTTGCTTTTTAGTCCGGAAAAACTCTCTCATTTCCAAAAGACAAATAAACTAATTCCTCTATCTCACTCTACTGTTGTACTTCAATAATGCGCAACAAAACACCCTGCTCTAATTACTATGCTTCTTCCCTTTAACAACATAGTCTCGTACTTCCCTAAACACCCACGTCAATCCTCCTATCACAAGTTCATCGCACAATCCTCAAATCACAGATCTGCACTCCCCACTCCATTTCTAGCTCGGAATCCATCCAAGAACCTTATACCAACATCGGCATCTGCCCTAGTTCATCACCTCATACAGATGCCTTTCTCCAACGTCAGCCTCTTTGCATAACTCGCGGTCCCCAAACTCAGGTACAATATTCCACGGGATAAATACTGAAGCCGAATCCCACAAAACAATTACCATTGAAGCTCCCATTCTCCCATATTCCGACTCCAATATCCAGCACTTGTGTTGAAGGCCATAATCCCCAAAATAAAGTCGCTAGATACTCCTATCTGTACGAGATTTGACCCCCAATTTGAGCGACGCGGAGATCAATGGAAAGCGAGGTCCTTGATTTCAAATGATTATGCATTTTGATTTATTACTTGAAGAATTTGGGGGAACGATACCTTTGGTTTCGATTTGAGAAAGGGAAAACAATTGGGTTGGTTTTATAGAAGGCGAGGGAGACAGAATATCTGCGTTGTTTACAAGCTAGGTCTGCTCGCATTTAATGTTTAGGGTGGCTATTATGTATGTATGTTGGCTTGATATTCAACATTTTGTCGGCCCTTACTCTCAAAAAAACATTTTGTCGGCCTTGGTTTATTTTGACGTGATTTGTCTTGCTTGTGTTTGATTTAAACTCAAAACACTTCGTAGTTCATATCCTGCAAATCCAAACTCCTATCCACCTAAAACTACCAACATTTTTAGGGTTATACAACTATTCTGAACACACTGAGACAAATTTCGAAGCCTATTTCGATCATATGGAAAAGGTATCAAATTTATGTCTGACTATTTAAATTAAATTCAATTTAATTATAAACTGGATTCAAACAATTAAATTCAACTGTGATAAATAATTATTATCGTTCTAATTAAAATGGAATTCATATAAATCGACTAAATCATTTTGAGTCAATTTTTAACTCAATATTAAATTATTTCATTTTTCAGTATCACGATATTTCAATATATTCAAAGTTAAATAGTATATCGCTAATTAAATCGATAAAATTAAAAATCCATGTATATCCAAATTCAACATTTAAAGTAAATTTACATGTTCGAAATAAATTGACTGAAAATTCGGGACGTTACCTAAATAGTGTAGGGACATGATACGAATGTTCTATTTGAACGACATAAAGAAGGATTTCGCTAAGTATGTATGTGATGATCCCACACTTCCGCTGCGCGAAAGTAAGGATAATCATTGGAATATAACACATAACAATAACAACAGAACAGAAATAGAGAATTATAGCAGATAATGTTGATCAAATTACACTGGAAATAATACATCATCAGAGTTACACAGCATAATTGGATCATACTTAGCATAGAGTACAGTTTCAGCTTAATATAAAATGTCTGCAGCGGAATAAAAACATAATATACTAAGTGAAGTCTGAACAACATAATAGAAATGATAATATCCATCTTCAGCTCCATAGCTATCTAGAATGAACCTGCTAAACCTGTATACAAGGCTGCCTATGTGGAAAACAGGACACCGAGTTTGCAAAGTGAAACAAACTACGAGTTAGTCATGGGACTGGTATGAGAAATCTTATTTAACCTATTTAATAATAAGGCTAATCACAGGACCACGCCGCTAACGCGGAACGGGTTTACTCCATTTGATTGCCAGTGCATAAATAAAGTAAATCGTTAAACAACGCAATGCTTTTTATAAAAATGAAACCATTATAAGACTCAAGTCCCATCACACAATGCAACGCAAACCGGATGATAGAGTTTTACCTTATAATGGTCAAAAATGCTTGATACGATAAAATGAATTTGATATTGTTATTAGTGTATATATGTTTCAAAACCATTTCAATCATAATGTATCAATCATAGACGGCATAGCTACCATATACTATGTCGCCATACTACTTATACAATCAAAACCGCATAGGTCGTATTGGAAGTTGGATTTCCGTCATGAATCAAGACAAAAGATAGTCCTTACCGAATTCGTGACAATCTAGCCCATATCTCAGGCTCAACCGCAACCGCAACTGCACCTTGGATCTTCAGGGCCGGTCCAGAAATAATGTTAGTGCATTAATAATGCCTGAACAAAACGTTTCCCCGCCCTACGGGGCATAAATTGAGCCACTAGGGACTCAAATAACCGAGGCGCCTCATTCCATCATGCACATAAGTAAAAATGTCAGGCGTTGCAAAAACCATGACACCACTTCTAGCTAGGAAGAAACGTATGTCCTCCCTACAGTCCTTACTCCCGTTTTTGGTTCATACCGGGGTGTGAGGCTCGCGAAGTATCGCTATACTCAAATCTATGCTAAATTAAAGTCGTGCTTTGATCATCAACCCTAAGGCCCCGCTTTTCAACAATAAGCCTTGATCATTTGCATCTTGGCATGCCACACTGGCAATTCACGTCATGGGACTGATGTCTACCAATATATAACATCTGAGCTCGTACGTCTCAGATAGGGGTGTTAAGCAAGAGAATAAATTCTCCGCCACCCAATAGATATATATCAAATAGAAATCAATCAGCACATAGTAAAATCCAATGTCAAACATATATCCATTTACAAGTCCGTTCTGAGTCTGAACGAAACTGGAGACACCGAGCATATCCGAACAATCAACAAGTACGTTCGGACAACTACCACTGTAACCCCTCCTAGGAGCTAAATGATCCAGAGCATCAGTAGTCATCCATTCGATGTGAAGATCGTCGGTCTTCAATCACCGTCTTCAAATCTTCGACTTCCAATCGTCGTATAATTATTTGAAATGAGATTTTAACTCGGACTTTTCAATTAATTCTCGAATATTTATAATTTAAATCAATCTCTCCATTCCATATCATTTAGAATATTTTATCAATTTATCGCTATTTTTATTTATTCAAAAATAACCATTTTTAATTAAACGACGCTTCGGGTCATTACATGGCCCTGGCGCTGTTTTCATCAAAATTTGATTTACACATTTCTCCAAATCTAACCATTGGATCTTAGCAAATTTTATATCGTTGGAAAGATCTTTCCAAAATGAACCCAACAGTTCCCGTTTTAGGAAAATCCGACGGTCGGATCTCTCGGTATAATCGTTTGAAGTTATGATTTCAAAACGCGAACTACAGCAGTGCGATTCATTTTATTCTAATTTATATTTATATATATAAACATAAATCATTCGACGATTATAACACAATTTCCGTGTTGATTTCTTTTATATATGAAATCATATATTACATTAAAAAAAATGTAATTTTCCTTATCTTTCTTTTATTCTTTTATTACATTGAAAAATGTAATTTCTTTATTCATTGCATTGTATAAAAATTGTAATCTTTTAGTCACATTGAAAATGTGAGTTTCTATGTAATCTTTTATTCACATTCTTTGATTTCATTTAAAAATGTAATCTTTTTATTTGCAAAGAAAATATAATCTCTTTTGATTCTATTCTAGTATATTAAATATAATGTTTAACATATAACATATATTCTAACCTATGTTTCTAACATGTCAACAATAATGTTTTAACATTTTTGTAAATTCTAATATATGTTTTCTAACGAATCAATGTTTTTTTGTTACATTAAAAATGGAATTTTTAATGTTTTAAACACTTTTATTCTAACATGAACAATTTTCTAATAAATCATTCTTTTCATTAAAATAAGATTTTTACTGCTAACATGTTTTCATATTCAAAGCATGTACATTTAACTAGTTTCATTCATTACATTAAAAAAAATGAGATTTTTAATGTGGACATGTTTTATTTTAAACATGAGCTATTTCTAATGATTCATTCCATGCATTAAAATGTAATTTTAATTGTTAAAACCTTTTAACCAAGTTTCATCCTTTTTAATGAATCCTAATTATATAGAAATGTAATTTTACATATTAACAATTTCCTATCAAAGTTTTATTCTTTTTAATGAATACTAATTACATAAAAATGCAAATTTACATGTTAACACATTCTAATTAAGGTTTTATTCTTTGTGATGAATACTAATTACATAGAAATGTAATTTTACATCTTAAACCATTCTATCAAGGTTTTATTCTTTTTAATAATCCATTTACATAAAAGTGAAAATTTACATGTTAACAAGTTCTAAACAAAGTTATATTCTTTTTAAATGAACCATTTACATAAAAAAATGTAATTTTCATGTTAACAAGTTCTAACCAAAGTTATATTCTTTTTAATGAATCATTTACATAAAAATGTAATTTTCATGTTAACAAGTTCTAACTAAAGATATATTCTTTTTAATGAATCATTTACATAAAAATGTAATTTTCATGTTAACAAGTTCTAACCAAAGTTATATTCTTTTTAATGAATCATTTACATAAAAATGTAATTTTCATGTTAATAAGTTCTAACCAAAGTTATATTCTATTAATGAATCATTTACATAAAAATTTAATTTTCAAGTTAAACAATTTCCATTCTAAATAATGATCATTTTTTATTTTATATATACAATAAAATCTATTAAATTTTTTTATTCAAGCAATTTTATATCACAACCTAAACATTTTATAACACATAAATATTCCATAAAATTTCGGCAGCATAACGGCAGGGTAATTAAAACCGGCACCGTCCCGGTGTACAGCTCCTCGCGCTACCTTAAAGCCTCGCAGCATTTGACAAGGGGGATTTCAATAATCTATTTCGTACGCAGACGAATATTTTCACAATATTAATCAATTTCAATTTCTTTTTTTTTTCTTTTTAAACCACAAACAAACACCAAAATTCAACCAATCACAAATACAAATCAATCAAGTCGTCCATAGTCTGTGGACGACGGGTGTCAGGAGTTTCTAAACTCCGTCTGCATCCTAATATAATTTTATTTACTTTATTTTCTGAATCCAGATATCTCACCTTGATTTGACGACACCAAAAATTGTAGCGAGCACTAAAAATTCTTTGGTCTTATTTAAAATGTAGAATACGTCTTCACGATCCCAATGCTTCATGTTTCATGGAATTTCGTTATTGTATGTGAGAGTTATGATCTTACAAAGGTAGTAAACAATTTTAAATAAAATAAATTATTTAATTAGTTAAAATATCACTCTTTCTTCTAGCTCAGGAACTAAGGCTGACAATTTCTCGATTATCTTCGAACCTAGGGTTCGAGTTTGCACACGGTTAAAAGCACAGGGGAAAGATCGGCCAACGTCACGCGGTAGGGGGCGGAGAGGGCTTCCGATCGCCATCGGTGGTGCTCGGTTTGATGTAGGCACGGTGGCGATCCGGCGTGCTGAACGACGGAAGTTCCTGGTCCTCGATCTCGATGATCACGCAACCACAGGAGGTGAAGTTTATATGAAAACGAAGAGGATGAAAATCCCTATAAAAACCTTAACTGGAACGATCGATTTCCTTGAGCGGATTTGGAGTTATTTGGAGAGGAAGCATGGAGCAACCGCCGCCATCGAACGAGATGTATCGGGATTAAAACGATGAAGGCGTATACGGTGGTATACGCGTATATATACTGCGTATATATACGTACTTTTATATATTTTTATTTTATTAAATTCTTTTAATTTCTATATCGCTGTTAACTTCAAATCAAACCCAACGAGTGACGCCATTAGCTAAGAACCCCCATTCCGGACACAAAGGGATATGCCACGTAGGCCCATTTGACTGTTTCAGTCAGTTATTCATCAAATTAAATAATAAAACATTTAGTTATTTAATTTGATCGAACATTTTAATTTATCGGGGCCATAGACTAACTCTAAAAATTCCCGAAAAATAAATCTGGCTATGTTTTGATGATACTGTCCCAACAAAACTAATTTCGTCAAATTTGGAGACCGTTGGAAAAATGGCCACTTTCAAGTCGATCGAAATTGACTGAAATTGTCTAAACATATTTTCTTTTGCCACGCTCACATATTGATTCCAAAAATTATGAAAATTGGAATTTAGCAATAATTTGACATTCCGGTTCCAACAAGTGGTTTCGTCGAAAACGAATGTCGTTTGTAAAATGGCTATTTATACGGGCTATATATTCTATTAAATTCCATAGTGACTATTCAGAAAATTCAACTGACCATAACTTTTGATTCCCGCTATGAAATTTCAATTTTTCGGATTTGTTGGAAAGATATTCTTAAACAGATTTAAATATTTTGGTTTCACTAAAATTCGATATATTTTGCATCCTGAACGGTCAGTCAAAGTTTGAATTTTAATTTTCAAACTGCACACTATTTCTAACTCTTTTAAAGTTAAAATAAATATATTCGTTCGAACTTCGATTTAAATAAATTTTCTAATCATTATTATTTAAAATAAATTATTTCAACTATTCAAAATTTAATAAAATAGTCAAAATAAAAAATTTAAATTGGCTCTGATTTTCCGGGTTGTTATAATCTCCCTCACTTAAAAGCTTTTCGTCCCCGAAAAGGAAACTATAGTAAAGTAGGAAATAAAATGAAAAATGTAAATATGGTAAATGTACCTTGCACTAGAGCTAGTCAGAGATTTCCACTCCACACTGGGGATAAGCCTGTTTGATGCTATCCTTTGTCTCCTATGTACAGTCTCTAGAATCTCCTCTCCACTGCACTTTGACTAGATGAATTCTTTTGTTCCTCAGGACTCGGGTTTCTTTGCCAATGATCTTTGCCGGCTCTCTTCTTACTGCTAAGTTCAGGGTAATCTCCAAATCTTGCTGTGCAGCTTCTTCCACAATCAAGTCTGGATCATGTACATGCTTCCGAAGTTGAGATACATGGAATACATCATGTACCCTGGCAACAAGTCAGGCAACTGAACCCTGTAAGCGAGAGTTCCAATTCTTTCTAGAATAGGAAATGGACCATTGAACCTTGGCGCTAACTTCCCAGTCTTCACAAAGCGGAAAACTCCTCTTTATCGGGAAACTCTCAAGTATACATAATCTCCAACAGCAAATTCTAAATCTCTTCTTCTTGAATCTGCATAACTTTTCTGCTGGCTCTGAGATGCTAGTAATCTCTTCTTAATAAAATCCACTTTGTCCAAAGCTTCATGGATCATGTCAGGACCCAATACTAGCCTATTGCCTGGTTCAGCCCAATATGCGGGAGATTTGCATGGCCTGCCATATAATGCTTCAAATGGCGACATTTTCAAGCTTGCTTGGAAACTGTTATTATAAAAGAACTCGACCAAGTGCAAGTGATCTTCCCATGATCTGCCAAAGTCAAGAATACAAGCCCGCAGCTAGTCTTACGGTTCACCCTCTTAGTCTGGCCATCTGTTTGAGGATGATAAGCGGTGCTCATTTAATGTTGTCCCCATTTCCTGTTGGAATGCTTCCCAGAATTTACTAGCGAATATAGGGTCATGGTCACTAACAATGCTACTGGGGACCCCATGTAGTCGGACAATTTCCTTGAAATAAATCTTCGCCAAACTTTGTGCTATTCTAGTCGATTTAACAGGAATAAAATGGGCGGTTTTTGTGTGACGATCAACAATCACCCATATAATGTCATTGCCTTTTCTAGGTCGGGGCAAGCCATCAATAAAATCCACGAAAATTTGATCCTATTTCCAACTTGGAACAGGTAGTGGTTATAACAAGCCGGCAAGTTTTTGCTGATCACTTTTGACTTGTTGGTAAGTAGATCACCTGCTGACATAAATGGAGATGTCTCTTTTCATAGATTTCCACTAGAATGTTTGCTTGAGACCATGATACATCTTGCTCACCCCTGGATTAATACAAAGTTTGGATTTATGACATTCATCCATTACTTCTCTTCGGAGCTCAGGAATATTTGGAACACAAATTCGGCCTTTCAACCTCAGAACTCCCTTGTTATCAATTTGGAAACTCAAGGGTTCGCCTTCCCGAACTCTTTTACTAATTCTCTGTATAAATTCATCATCCTTCTGAGGAGCAGAGATTTTTTCGATCAATGTGGGTGTAATGATAAGGTTGGCGAGGATAAGATTGGCGACATTTGCATTCTTTCTGCTAAGTGCATCCGCAATAACATTGGCCTTCCCTGGCGTATATAAGATGTCCAAATCATAAGCCACAAGAAATTCTACCCAACGTTGCTGCCTTAAATTCAAGTCCTTTTGGGTGAACAAATACTTCAAGGATGTATGATCTGTATATAGTTCGAACTTCTCACCCAAAAGGTAGTGCCTCTATATTTTTAAAGCAAATACGATGGTTGTCAACTCAAGATCATGAGTGGGGTATTTCTTCTCATGCGGTTTCAATTGACGGCTAGCATAAGCAACTACTTTGTCTTTTTGCATTAACAACACACCAATACCTTCTCTAGAAGCATCAATCCAAATTTTCAAATCTTGATTGCCATCAATAATGATCAACGCTGGAGAAGTAGTCAACCTTAGTTTCAATTCCTGGGCAGCTGCCTCACATTCAGGTGTCCAGATAAACTTTGTATGCTTCTTTGTGAGCTTCATCAATGGACAAGCTAGCCTCGAAAAAACTTTAACGAATTTGCGATAATAGCTAGCCAATCCTAGAAACTTATGACTTCATAGGAGTGCTAGGCTGCTTCCAATCTTGAATGGCTGTGATTTTGTTAGGATCCACTGAAATTCCTTCCTTCGATACTACATGACCGAGGAATTTCACTTCTTTTTGCCAGTATACACGTTAAGAAAATTTGGGTTTTAATGCATTCTTTCTTAGAATTTCCAAAACTTGTCCTAAATATTTCTCATGCTCGACAGTTGACTTAGAAAAGATTAAGATGTCATCGATGAAAACTAGCCCAAATTTATTTAAGACATCACGAAATACTCGATTCATCAAATCAATAAAATAGGCTGGAGCATTGCATAAGCCACTTACCATTCATAAAATATGTCTGGACTCTGAAAGCTGTCAAAGGAACATACTCTTCAGCAATACGCAGTTGATGGAAACCTTTAGCTAGATCCATCTTTGAAAACACTTTCGCTCCATTTAAACGATCCAACAAATCATTTATACGGGGGCAATGGATACTTATTATTGAGTGTCTGTTTATTGAGGTCTCGGTAGTCCACACATAGTCTGAGAGTACCGTCTGACTTAGGAACAAATTCTACTGCTGCACCCCACTCCGAAAAGCTAAGCCTAATCAGTCCTTTCCATAAAAGTTATTTAGTTTGGTTACTCAATTCTTCTTTCTCTTTCCATGTCATTCTTCAAATAGAATGCACAACTGGCCTTGCATTTGGGACCAAATCAATCCTAAAATCAATTTCTCTTCGCGGAGGTAAGCTATCAACTTCTTCGAACACATCCGCATAATTTTTGACTACAGGAATATTTTCAAGAAAAGTGAGGGTTACTTCAAGAGCAGCCCAAAATTCTTTTCTATCGGAATCTAAGCCTACGCAGGGTATAACAATATCTCCAAGCTTCGTTTTAAATTTAACAAACCTTTCAGCACATTTAACCTCGACTTCATGTCTCATTAACCATTCCATCCCAAGAATAACATCGAAGTCGGAAAAATCCATGACGATCAAATTAATAGGGAACCAGTAATAAGAAAATGAGATTGGCACCCGACAATATACATCAACAACAAGGGAACCACCAACCGGACTATGGAAACTAATCGATTCTTTAAGATACCTCGTTTTTAGATTGAGCTTCTTGACTGTATTACTTGAAATGAAACTTCGTGATGCACCCGTATCAAATAATACCGTGACAGGAATATTTTTAATAGAAAGGGTGCCTTTTAAAACATCTGGCCTTTCTTGGCTTGCTGAGGGTGTTAGAGCTTCTGCCACCTCATTGACTTGAGCCACTTTGGTCACTTTCAAAAACCAACAATCCTGCTTTACACGACCTGGCTTATAGCATATTGCATTCCCTGGTCTCTTGAGACTTCTTATTGGATTTATATTCAACATTCTTTTGTTTCTTCGAAGATTTGCAATTCCTTAGCAAATTCCCTGGCTTATGGAAGTTTTTGCTATGGAAATTATTAACCGTTCTTCCTTATAATTAACCTTTTTCTTATTGGATTTTGGCTTCTTACTGACCTCAGGCTCTGTACTTGCCTCAGGGCTATCAGATTCAAACTTCCTTTTGTTGTTAGAACTACCTCCTTCTTCATCTTCCAAAACACCTTGCTTATCAAGATCCTCATAGCGACAAGCCATATCTACCATTTCAGAAAAAGGAAGATTAATATGTGCAGCTACCCAATTTAGGTATTTGCTTTGAAGTCCTTTAATAAATCTGCGATTTTTCCTCAAAGGATCTTCAATTAGTGCTTGGGAAAAGTGGGAAAATTCCTCGAATTTCTTTTGATACTCCTGAATGGTCATATCACCTTGTTTCAGATTGTAGTACTCATCATATAACCGATCAACTTCTCTTAGAGGAATAAATTTTTATATGAAAATTTCTTTGAATTTATCCCAGGTAATATTACCTTTTGGATTCTCCTTAGTAACAGTTTCCTACCAGAATTGAGCTTCGCCTTTGAGTACACAAGATGCTATTAGTCTTTTCTGATCATCTTTCAACTTTAAGCCTTCAAAAATTCTTTCAGTAGAACGCATCCATGCTTTTATTTCAATAATGGATTCTTTGTCCGAGAATGGTTCTCCACCCAGATTTCGATACCTCTTTACTAGAGCTTCCAGATCTGATTCTGGTTGTGGGAGCATGACTGGCTCATTAGATTGCTGAACCAAAGATTTACTTGTTCTATTTCTGCCACTCATTTCTACTATGGCTGCAAATAGCAGACAAAGAGCCAGGCCAACAGAATAGATATTGCAAAAACATAGAGACGCACATTTAAATGTAAATGAATCTACGGCTGGCATATTTCTATCATTCTAGGACATTACTAGTCCTATCTATGATGAGTTATTCATTCTGCAATTCTGCTGATTCTATCTCTGATGAGTTTGTTAAATTGTTATATTCCGAGCAAAGTTTAACCAAAGCTCTGATACCAACTGAGATGACCCCACACTTCCGCTGCGAGAAAGTAAGGATAATCATTGGAATATAACACATAACAATAACAGCAGAAAAGAAATAGAGAATTACAGCAGATAATGTTCATCAAATTACACTGGAAATAATACATCATCAGAGTTACAAAGCATAATTGGATCATACTTAGCATAGAGTACAGTTTCTGCTTAATATAAAATGTCTGCAGCGAAATAAAAACATAATATACTAAGTGAAGTCTGAACAACATAATAGAAATGATAATATCCATCTTAAGCTCCATAACTATCCAGAATGAACCTGATAAACATGTATACAAGGCTGCATGTTTGGAAAAGAGGGCACCCAAGTTTGCAAAGTGAAACAAAACCTATATACAAAGCTGCACGTGTGGAAAAGAGGGCACCCGAGTTTGCAAAGTGAAACAAACTACGAGTCAGTCATGGGGCTGCTATGAGAAATCTTATTTAACATATTTAATAATAAGGCTAATCACAGGACCATGCCGCTAACGCGGAACGGGTTTACTCCATTTGATTGCCAGTGCATAAATAAAGTAAATCATTAAACAACGCAATGCTTTTTATAAAAATGAAACCATTATAAAAATCAAGTCCCATCACACAATGAAACGCAAACCGGAGGATGGAATTTTACATTATAATTGTCAAAAATGCTTGATACGATAAAACAAATTTGATATTATTATTAGTGTATATATGTTTGAAAAACAATTAAATCATAATGTATCAATCATAGATGGCATAACCACCATATACTATGTTGCCGTACAAGTAATATAATCAAAACCGCATGGGTCGTATTGGAAGTTGGATTTCCATCCTGAACCAAGGCAAAAGATAGTCCTTACCGAATTCGAGACAATCTAGCCCATGTCTCAGGCTCAGCCGCAACTGCACCTTGGATCTTCAGGGTCGGTCCATAAATAATGTTAGTGGATTAATAATGCCTAAACAATACGTTTCCCCGCCCTATGGGGCGTAAATAGAGCCACTAGGGACTCAAATAACTGAGGCGCCTCATTCAATCATCCACATAAGTAAAAATGTCAGGCCTTGTAAAAACCATGACACCACTTCTAGCTAGAAAGAAACGCATGTCCTCCCTACAGTCTTACTCCCGTTTCTGGTTCATACCGGGATGTGAGGCTCGCGAAGTATTGCTATACACAAAGCTATGCTAAATTAAAGTTGTGCTTTGATCATCATCCACAAGGCTCTGCTTTTCAACAATAAGCCTTGATCATTTGCCACACTGACAATTCACGCCATGCGAAAGATGTCCACCAATGTATAACCTTTGAGCTCGTACGTCTCAGAGAGGTGTTAAGCAAGAGAATAAATTCTCCGCCACCCAACAGACATATATTAAATAGAAATTAATCAGCACAACGTAAAATCCAATGTCAGACATACATCCATTACAAGTCCGTTCTGGGTCTAAAAGAAACTGGAGACAACGAGCATATCCGGACAATCAACAAGTACGTCCGGACAACTACCACTGTAACCCCTACTGGGAGCTAACCAATCCAGGGCATCAGTAGTCGTCCATTCGATGTGAAGATCGCCGATCTTCAATCACCGTCTTCAAATCTTCGACTTCCAATCGTTTTATAATTATTTGGAATGATATTTAACTCGACTTTTCAAATAATTGTCAAATATTTATAATTTAAATCAGTCTTTCCATTCCATATCGTTTAGAATATTTTATAACAATCTATCGCTATTTTTATTTATTCAAAAATAGCCGTCTTTAATTAAACGACGCTTCGGGTCATTACATGGCCATGGCGCTATTTTCATCAAAATTTAATTTACACATTTCTCCAAGTCTAACCGTTGGATCGTAGAAAATTTTATATCTTTGGAAAGATCTTTCCAAAACGAACCCAACGGTTCCCGTTTTAGGAAAATCCGACGGTCGGGTCTCCCAGCAGAATCGTTTGAAGTTACGATTTCAAAACACGAACTACAACAGCACGACTCGTTTTATTTTAATTTATATTTATGTATATAAATATATAAATATAAATCGTTAAACGATTTCAACACCATTTCCACGTTGATTTCTTTTATATATGAAATCATATGTTACATTTAAAAAGTGTAATTTTCCTTATCTTTCTTTTATTCTTTTACTACATTGAAAAATGTAATTTCTTTATTCATTGCATTGTATAAAAAATGTAACCTTTTAATCACATTGAAAATGTGAGTTTCTATGTAATCTTTTATTCACATTCTTTGATTTCATATAAGAATGTAATCATTTTATTTGCAAAGAAAATATAAACTCTTTTCATTCTATTCTAGTATGTTAAATATAATGTAAAACATATAACATATATTTTAACCTATGTTTCTGACATGTCAACAATAATGTTTTAACATTTTTGTAAGTTCTAATATATGTTTTCTAATGAATCATTTTTTTGTTACATTAAAAATGGAATTTTTAATGTTTTAAACACTTTTATTCTAACATGAACAATTTTCTAATAAATCGTTCTTTTCATTAAAATAAGCTTTTTACTGTTAACATGTTTTCATATTCAAAGCATGTACATTTTACAAGTTTCATTCATTACATTAAAAAAATTGAGATTTTTAATGTGGACATGTTTTATTTTAAACACGAGCTATTTCTAATGATTCATTCCATGCATTGAAATGTAATTTTAAATGTCAAAACACTTTTAACCAAGTTTCATCCTTTTTAATGAATCCTAATTACATAGAAATGTAATTTTACATATTAACAATTTCCTATCAAAGTTTCATTCTTTTTAATGAATACCAATTACATAAAAATGCAAATTTACATGTTAACACATTCTAATTAAGGTTTTATTCTTTTTGATGGACACTAATTACATAGAAATGTAATTTTCCATGTTAAACCGTTCTATCAAGGTTTTATTCTTTTTGATAATCCATTTACATAAAAGTGAAAATTTACATGTTAACAAGTTCTAAAAAAGTTATATTCTTTTTAAATGAATCATTTACATAAAAATATAACTTTCATGTTAACAAGTTCTAACCAAAGTTATATTCTTTTTAATGAATCATTTACATAAAAATGTAATTTTCATGTTAACAAGTTCTAACCAAAGTTATATTCCTTTTAATGAATCATTTACATAAAAATGTAATTTTCATGTCAACAAGTTCTAACCAAAGTTATTTTCATTTTAATGAATCATTTAAATAAAAATGTAATTTTCATGTTAACTAGTTCTAACCAAAGTTATTTTCCTTTTAATGAATCATTTACATAAAAATGTAATTTTCATGTTAAACAATTTCCATTCTAAATAATGATCATTTTAAATCTTGTATATACAATAAAATCTAAACAAATTTTTTTATTCAAGCAATTTTATATCATAACCTGAATATTTTTTAACACATAAATATTCCAGAAAATTTCGGCAGCATAACAGCAGGGTAATTAAAACCGGCACCATCCCGATGTACGGCTCCTCACGCTACCTTAAAGCCTCGCAGCTTTTGACAATGGGGATTTCAAAAATCTATTTCGTACGCAGATGAATGTTTTCATAATATCAATCAATTTCAGTTTCTTTTTTTTTCTTTTTCAACCGCAAACAAACACCAAAATTCAACCAATCACAAATCAATAAAGTCGTTCATGGTCTGTGGACGACGGCTGTCAGGAGTTTCTAAACTCCGTCTGGATCCTAATATAATTTTATTTACTTTATTTCCAAAGTCAGATACCTCACTTTGATTTGACGACGCCAAAAATTGTAGCGAGCTCTAAAAATTCTCTGGTCTCTTTTAAAATGTAGAATACGTCTTCACGATTCCACCGCTTCCTGTTTCATGGAATTTCGTTATCGTATGTGAGAGTTATGATCTTACAAAGGTTGTAAACAATTTTAAAAGAAATAAATTATTTTATTAATTAAAATATCACTCTTTCTTCTCCCTCAGGAACTAAGGCCGACAATTTCTCGATTATCTTCGAACCTAGGGTTCGAGTTTGCATGCAGTTCGAAGCACGGGGGAAAGATTAGCCAACGTCACGCGGTAGGGGGCGGAGAGGGCTTCCGATCACCGTCGGTGGTGCTCGGTTTGATGCTGGCATGGTGGCGATCCGGCATG
The DNA here is from genome assembly GCA_030737875.1 of Allium sativum. Classification (NCBI taxonomy): domain Eukaryota; kingdom Viridiplantae; phylum Streptophyta; class Magnoliopsida; order Asparagales; family Amaryllidaceae; genus Allium; species Allium sativum. Next base: position 279,021,353 of record CM060911.1, read on the forward strand.
CTGAACGGCGGAAGTTCCTGGTCCTCGATCCCGAGGGTCACGCAACCACAGAGGGTGAAGTTTATATGAGAACGAAGACAATGAAAATCCCTTTAAAAACCTTAACTGGAGCGATCGATTTCCTTGAGCGGATTTGGATTTATTTGGAGAGGAAGCATGGAGAAACCGCCACCGTCGAATGAGATGTATCGAGATTTAAACGATGAAGGCGTATATGGTGGTATACGCGTATATATACTACGTATATATATGTATTTTTATATATTTTTATTTTATTAAATTCTTTTAATTTCTATATCGCTATTAACTCCAAATCAAACCCAATGAGCGACGCCCCCAGCTAAAAAGGCCCATTCCGAACACAATGGGATATATCTCGTAGGCCCATTCGACTGCTTCAGTAAGTTATTCGTCAAATTAAATAATAAAACATTTAATTATTTAATTTGATCGAACATTTTAATTTACCGGGGCCACAAACTGACTCTAAAATTCCCGAAAAATAAATCAGGCTATGTTTTGACGATGCGATCCCAACAAAACTAATTTCGTTGAATTTGGAGATCATTGGAAAAATTTCCATTTTCAAGTCGATCGAAATTGACTAAAATTTTCAAAAACACATTTTCTTTTGCCACGCTCATATGTTGATTCCAAAAATTATGAAAATTGGAATCTAGCAATAATTTGACATTCTGGTTCCAACAAAAGTGGTTTCATCGAAAATGGAGGTCATTTGTAAAATGGCTATTTATACGGGCTATATATTCTATTAAATTCCATAGCGACTATTCGGAAAATTCACCTAACCATAACTTTTGATTCCCGCTATGAAATTTTAATTTTTCGGATTCGTTTGAAAGATATTCTTAAATAGATTTAAATATTTTTCGTTTCACTAAAATTCGATCTATTTTGCATCTTGTATGGTCAGTCAAAGTTTAAATTCAAATTTTCAAACTACCGCACTATTTCTAACTCCTTTTAAAATTAAAATAAATATAGTCATTCGAACTTCGATTTAAATAAATTTTTTAATCGTTACTAATTTAAATAAATTATTTCAACTATTGAAATTTTAATAAAATAGTCAAAATAAAATTTTTTAAATTGGCTCTGATTTTCCGGGTTGTTATAATGTAGCAAAGTTCTTAATTTCTCAAAGGGTTAAGGCAGATCAACAAAAACCTGGTTAATTGCTCTAGCCATTAATGTGACACAGTAGAAGTGAGAGTGTGCCCATGGATTTCATTGATGGTTTGCCCCGATCCAGAAAGAGAACCACAAGTATTTGGGCAGTAGTAGGCAGACTGACTTAGAGCGCCCATTTAATTCCAATCAAGATTAACAGGACAGTGGCTTGGTTAGGTTCTTTATGCATCAGAGAGATTGTTCAGCTCCGTAGTATACCTTCCAGCATTGCGAGCGATGGAGACTAGAACCTTACTAGTTAGATTTGGAGGAGCCTACAGATGGCATTAGGGATTAAACTTAGATTGAGCGTAGCCTATCACACTCAGATTAATGGATAGACAAAGAGGGGTTATAGAGTCCTTAAGTATTTTTTGACATTGGAGGTACTTGAAAGATGCATCTAACCTTGGCAGAGTTTTCCTAAAATAATAGCTTCGAGACGAGTATAGGGATGACTCCATTCAAGCAGTTTATGGACGACTATGCAAGTCGCCTTTATATTGGCGGGAGATGACAGACCGACTGTTGCTTGACAAAATATGGTTAGGGAAATCACAGGGAAGATTGATATGATAATAAAAAGAATGTAGATGGCCCAAGACAAAAGAAATTTTATGACAACACAAGGAGGATAGATTTATAATTGATGGTTGAAGATTTGGTTTTCGTTAATGTGTCACCTCTAAGGAATGTGATGAGGTTTGGTTCAGCTGGTAAGCTTTCTCCCAGATTCATAGGATAGTTCCCTATTGTAGTTAGAGTAGGGAGAATGTAATTTATGATGAGACTGCGAAAGAGACTCTCGGGAGTTCATGACATATTTCATGTCTCGCAATTGAGGAAGTGCTTACATGATTCAGCTGAGCTAGTTGAGCCCAGTCAGCAAGAGGAGGCGAAGATTGAACAAGATGAAACAGTCCAACGCATGTTACTCGGATATTAGAGCATTTGATGAAACATTAAAGGGATAAAGAGGTTAAACTCATAAAAATTTAATAGGGAGACAATGAAGAGGAAACGAAATGGGAGGCTGAAGAGAAGATGCATATTTCCTATCCTTTTCAGTAATAATTGGAAATTTCGCTCGATCCGAGTCGATCGCTAAACCGACCAAGACCGTTCGAAACCCCTGATTGTTTTGAGGACACGACAAATTGGAATGCAAACAGAAGAACATTTCATTGTTAATTACAACAATTTCATCAGATTACAAGAATATACAGAGCATGAATAAATATTACACATTCGATAAATATCAGAGATTTAAATACATTACTGCAGCAGAAAAATAATACAATACACAACTGAAAGAGATATACGGATACAAAGCTTTCCGGATATCATTCCAGCTATAAACCAGGTTCCTGTGAATATAAATATGCAAAACCAAAACTACTAGCTGCCCGTGTGGAAAATAGGGGCACCCATAGTTTAGGTTGAAACAATAAACTCCAGATCAGTCATGTGACTAGTGTGAGAACTAAAACAGTTATTAATATTTATTTTAAAGCTAGGTAAATCAAGGGACCACGCCGTATAACACGGAACGGGTTTCCTCCCAAGAATACTAGTGCATATAACAAAACAGTATGCTTTTTGGAAAAATGAAGCTATTATAAGACCCAGGTCCCATCACATAACGCAACACAAGCCGGAGGATAGGGTTTTCCCTTATAATAGCCAAACATGCTTGGTACGTTAAAAACAAATCATTTGATACTATTATAAGTGCATACTGTATAAAACAACTTCAAATATAAATGTATCAATCCTAGATGGCATGGGTACCATATATCATGTCGCCATACTAGGCTCTACAATCAAAACCGCAAAGTCACGTATTTGGAAGTTGGATTTCCATCTGTGAACCGAGGCAAGGGATCGTCCTCTACCGAATTCAAGACGCTCTATCCCGCCCCACAGGCAAGCGCGTAGACACACCTTGGATCGTCAGGGTCGGTCCACCGATGTGGATTATTATGCTTGAACACTGCGTTTCCCCGCCCTTTGGGGCATAAATGAGCCAAATGACTCCATTGGCTCCACATAGTCACCGACATATCCGAGGCGCCTCGCAATCCAACAACCACACAGGTGAAAATAATATAAATGTCAGGGCTAGTAGGTCACTGACACCACCCTAGCTAGAAGGAAACGCATGCCCTCCCTGATGTCCTCTCCCATTTCTGGTTCACAACCGGGGTCTGGGGCTCGCCAATCAATGTTACACAAAGCTATGCTACACAGGTGGTGCTTTGATCATCAACCATAAGACTTTGCTTTTCAACAGAAGTCTTGATCAATTACCACTTAGGCATGCCACACAGGCAATTCACACCATGCGACTGATGTCTATCGATATACAACCTTTGATCCCGTACGTCTCAGAGAAGGGTGGAGTAAGGGAATGAATTCCCCTTCACTAGGCAGATGTATATTTAATAGAGGTCAATCAACACAGAGAAAAATCCAATGTCAAACACATAGTCCATACAAGTTCGTTCTGGGTCTGAACAAAACCGGAGGAACGTTATTCCTTGCATATCCATCGATCTCCAAGTACGTCTGGACGATCACCAATTGATTCCCTCCTCTTGGGTGTACAGCCCAATCAAGATCATCAGTAATCACCAAACGATGTGAAGACCTCCGGTCTTCGACCACCGTCTTTATCCTCGACACATCGTAAAATCAGTTATTCAAATGGGATAAACCTGGTCTTTCTAAATAGCTTGCGTATATAATAAACAAGTGTTACACAAACATAACATATGCCTCATTCCAATTCAGAATATTCTTTTATTCAAATATTCTTATACTTTGGGAAATTTTCCCATTAATTTTATCAAAGACAAATTCTTTAAATTAATTCTTTAATCTTCTTTTGAATATCAATTCAAATTAGTCGGCATTAGCGAACCACACCAAAGTAATCATTTATTTTATTTCCCAATCCCAACCTATTCATCCCATGAAGTAAAACTGGTCATACTTCATATCTAACACCACCGTGTTATCGGTAAATTCAATTACCATTTCATGTTCAAATCTAATTAAAGATTTAACTATCGCCTGGAGCAAAACTGGTGATACTCCATTCTCGATTATTTCAATCTAATTAAAGATTCATTAAAACTCCACTTGGTTTTAATTTTCCCAATAATCACTATCAATGATTATTTAACTTGGGAAACAATATATTGTCTTTAACTGGGTTAAAGAACCAATGTCATTTGAAACACGTTTCACGATATACCCAAAAATCAATTCAAATTCAATTCCAATTAAATACCATTTAATTGGAATACTTCGTTAAATCTAAATAAAAAGATTTAATCTTTTTCTCAACTGGGTTTAAGAACAGTGTAAATGAAGGCACCATTCATGACAAACCCAAATCCCATTTGATATTAAATACAAGGATCGGAATAGAAAATATATCGGCTTATATTCAATATCAAATTCTACGACCAACAAATATTGTATTGGAAATAACGATATAAATATATCTTTCAAATTTCCATAACAATATCTTTATTATCACGAAATCCAACATCGAAATATTTCAAAGACAATTTCGATTCAAATCCATTTCCACTTTATATATTGGAAATTATGGTCATTTTCAAAACCATTTCAAATCCACTTTATTTATTTTAAAAATAAATGGGATTATAATTCTCATTCAAAACTAGTTCATTTCGATAAAAATCTATTTTTATCTTTTGAAATTTGGAAATTTTCATCTCAATTATTATGATTTTACCCAAATTATTACTATTTTTAATTATTTTATCAAGGCCCGTACAGTCGAATTAAGCGACCTTTTCCAATTTTGATTTGGACATAATTCCAAATCCAACCGTTAGATTTCAAATCTCTAATATTTGTTAGAAAGCTCTTTTCGATACGAACCCAACGGTTCTGGTTTTAGGAGAATCCGATGGTCGGATCTCCCGTAATATCCATTCGAATTCAATGGTCGAAATTCCCGAACTGCCATGGCGTGGCGCTTTCTATTCCGGCCATTTAATATATATAACATATATATTATATATATATTGTCGATTTCCTTTTTAAAAACGTATTTTATAAATCGTTTTAAATTCGTTTTCAAAACGATTTCAACTTCATATTCAATTTCGAATCAAAATTGAATATTCCACATCATCGATATACAAATGATAATATTTTCAAAATATTATATTTTGAGACCACTTCTTTTTCTATAATCATTATAAAAACGAACATAATCGATATAAATATGGTTTGCATCAAAATGGCGCATATCTAACCAACACGGCTTTATATATTTCAATGACTTAGTTATTCTATTCAACAAATGAATATTTTCTTCAACACATGAATATATATTTTTATTCAACATATGAATATATATTTTATTCAACACATGAATTTATATTTTTATTCAACACATGAATTTTTATTCTATTCAACACTTGAATTTTTATACTATTCAACACATGAATTTTTACTCTATTCAACACATGAATTTTTATTTTATTCAACACATGAATTTTCTTTTGTAATATTCCTTATTTTCCAAATTGGAATGAGGCCCAATCAATTACCATATAATGTTAATTATACGGATTCCCTACAACAATGTATATAATAGCAATGATAAATCATCAACCATTATCCAGAGTGCACCACACAACTGCATAAGCATTAAATATAAATAATTAACGCTTACAAAGTCTGTCAACACATCGATTGACATACAACTAAACAGTCGGGATTAGTGTACGTCAAATATCATCCCAATACCCTTGGGGGGTTTCAAATCAACAAACACAGATTTTTTTATTTGTGCAGTTGGGCGATGTGTAAAATTTATCGTCCCAATCAAGATCAGTCAAATGGGTGTACATAAACAAATCATCCGATTTGTTTATAATATTTATTTTATATACACGTTAAAAATTATATTTTTAACTATAAAATATTTATTCAATCCACTTCACACAATCAATTTTCACAACACACCAATCAAACAAATAAGTCATTCATGGTCTGTGGACGACGGGTGCTGCTAAGCACCGTCTGCATCCTAGTATATATTTCAACTAGAAAATAAATTAAAAGTGAGAAGTTCTCACCTAGGAGTTCCACTCCGCCGTGCTTTAGCGAATGATGCTTTGGATTTCGTTCCACTTCCACTTAGTTTCATCGCCATCTGTTTCACGCTGTTCATGTTAAAAAATCACATTTTTATTTCACTATATATAGTAAAAATCAGAATTTTATTTCGTTATATGTATAAAAATTATATTTTTATATTCTCTATTATGTAAAAATTATATTTTTAATCCGCTACTTATATAAAAATCGAATCTTTATTTCATTACAACATATATAAGAATCGTATTTTTATATTCTTTATCTTATAAAAATCATATTTTTCTAGAAACCAATGTCGTATTTTTATAGAAACCAAGATCATATTTTTATATTTTCAAAGATCGTATTTTTTTTATATTGCTACTTCTTATATAAAAATCAAATTTTTATCTTCGCTACTTCGTATATACAAATCTCATCTTTATATGGTGTCCATATGAATAAAAATATCATTTTTATATGATATAAAAATCGTATCTTTATGATACTCCTCACACAATGAAAATTATATTTTTATGATCTTAAAAATCAAATCTTTTACTTTGGGAAAATCAAAGTTTTTAATGATTCAAAATCAATTTTTTCCTCAATGCTATCTACATTAAAAATCACGGCTTCATAAATAATAAAAAAAAACATAGCTTTATAAATAAATAAATAAATCATAGCTTTAAAAATTAAAAATCATAGATATATTCTATAAAACAGAAAATCAATTTCCTCATAAAATGAAAATCATACTATATATTTTTATAAAGTTAAACATTAAATAAAGAAAGACAAATAAAATAAAATAAAATAAAAAGATTTACCTGTTTATAATGAGGGGGAGGGGTTACTGAGTTCGTCGGAGGTGGCGGGGAGGTGGTGAAGGCGGTGGTGAGCGTGCGGTGGGCCACGGCTTATTTGGGGGTGGTTTTGGGGGTCTCGAGCTTGGAGCCTGAGAGGGAAGAGAGGGGAGGGAGAAGGGGAGGAAGGGGTGAGCGAGAGAAGGGGTGTGCCGGAGAAGGCGACGACCGTCATGGGGCGGGGGTGGTTATGCGATGGCAGCTCCTCCTTCGTTTTCTTTTTTTGTTTCTCGTTTTCTGAAATGGGTCAACGGGGGAGGAGGGAGAAAGGTAGGGGGTAAAGAAAGGAATATATGTTATTTAATTATTTAATTATTTCAAAAAGTAACTTTAGATTTCGATCTCCAAACGAGACCCACCGCCTGTCGTCCATAGCTTATAACCCCCATTCCGAACGCATTGGGATATGTTTCATCAGCTATTTCAGCTGTTTCGATCAGTTTCCATCAAAATCAAAATATAAATCTATATATTAAATTTGAACGTGCATTTCAATTTACCTGGGCCACACACGGATTCTAAAAATTCCCGAAAAATATTTTCTAGCTTTGTATCGACGATATAGTCCTAATAAAACTAATTTCATCAAAATCTGAGACTGTTTGAAAAATGGTCATTTTCTGTTCAATCGAAATTGACTGAAACTGTCAAAACACGTTTTACTTCACCACGCTCACATATTGATTCAGAAAATTATGAATTTTGGAATCTAGCAATAACTTGACATCCCGGATCCAACAAAAGTGGTTTTGTCGAAAACGGATGTAACAACCTGGAAAATATGAACTAGTTTAAAATTTTAATTTGGCTATTTTAGTAGATTTTAAATATTTAAAATAAATTATTTTAAATAATAACGACAAAAAGTATGTTTGAATCGAAATATATTTATTTTAAATTATAAACAAAGCCTGAAATGTCGCGACAATTTTAAATTTTGAATTCGAACTTTAACTGACTGTACTGGGTGCAAAATAAAATGGATTTTAGTGAAAACAAAAATGTTTAAATCTGTTTATGAATATCTTTCTAACGAATCTGAAAAATTGAAGTTTCGTAGCGGGGGTCAAAAGTTATGGCCAAATGAATTTTCAGAAAGGTCGCTATAGAATTTATATAGCCCGTGAAAATAGCCATTTTGCAAACGACCTCAGAATTCGACGAAACCACTTTTGTTGGATCCGGGATATCAAATTATTGCTAGGTTTCAAATTCCATAATTTTTGAAGTTAATATGTGAGCGTGGCGAAGGAAAATGTGTCTGGTCGATTTCTGTTAAATCGGATCAACCAGAAAAGGGCCATTTTTCAAACAATCTCAGAATTCGACGAAACTAGTTTTGTTGGGACCGTATTATTGAAACATAGCTAGATTTATTTTTCTGGAATTTTAGGGATCAGTATATGGCCCAGGCAAATTGAAATTTACGTTCAAATCAAATATTGAATATTTTATATTTTAAATTGAAGAGAAACTGACTAAAACAGTCGAATGGGCCTACGAAACATATCCCATTGTGTTTGGAATGGGCGTATTTAGCTAGGGGCGACAGTCGTTGGGTTTGGGTTGGAGTTCATTTGGAAAAACCCAAATTTTCGAAAATATATATATTTCGACCAATAAAAAAAATATTCATAAATTAATTTCTATAAAAAAACCCATAAAAACCCACGCTCCTCTCGTTATCGACGACGGCTGCCTCTCTTTCCCGACCATTTTTCGGCGATTCCTCTCACCAAAACCCACTAACCCTTTGGAACTTTTTGATGAACTCGATCCCCTCTCCACATCCATACCTGGTTCACCTCCTACCATCGCATGTACGCGGAGATCCATGCCTCCAAACCCCGATCATTTAAAGCGCTGCCGCCATCTCTTCGTGCCGTCGAACTGAGGAAGAGGACCAGCGTCGGAGAGCCCTTTCCAAGATCTTCCATGTGGCGCCAACCGATCTCGATCACGTGTTGCGGATTGAAGGAAAATTACAAACCTAGTTTTGAATCAAATGTGAAGATATACGGTGTGTTTTATTTAAAATGAAAATAATGGTTTAAAAGCATTGCAAACTTCTTAAAATCATATCTTTTTGCTACGTGGTCGAAATTTAGTGAAACAAGAGACAGTGGACTCGTGCGGACGTCCTCTACATTCTAGAAGAGACCGTATATTTTTCTGAGCCTTCTACAATTTTTGGAGGAGTGGAACCCAATGTGAGATTTCTGAATTATAAACGATATGGAAACGACGATGTATAAATTATATAGTCGATGTATGAGTTATATAAGCGTTGTACACCTCATGTATAAGCGTTGTATAAGTTGTATGTTCGATGTATAAGTTATATATGCATTGTAAAATGTAACGACCCGGAAAATCCGAACAAATTTAAATTTTTTATTTTTAATAATTAGGTGGAAAAATGTGTCAGAAATTAAAAAATTTCATTTTTAAATAATATTAAAGCCAGTGAAAATAGTGAATTTTCAAACGATCTCTGTTTTCAACGAAACCACTTTTGTTGGAACCGAAATGTCATATTATTGCTAGGTTTCAATTTTTAGAATTTTCAAATTAATATGTGAGCGTGGCGAAGGAAAATGTGTTTTGTCGGTTTCAGTCAAATTTAATCGACTGAAAAATAGCCATTTTTCAAACAGTCTCAGAATTCGACGAAATTAATTTTGTTAGGACCGTATCGTCATAACGAAGACAAATATATTTTTTCTGGATTTTTCTGAGTCCGTATGTGGCCTCTGTGAATTTATTTATGCAGACAAATTAAATTAATAAAGGATTTAATTTTTAAATTAAATAATTCAGGCCACAGACAGCTGTTTGAGCTCACGGGACCTATCCCATTGGATCTGGAATATGGGTTATTGGCCAGGGTCACTTTCTGCTGGACTGGAAATGGATCGGTTTAAAAGTTACGGATTTATTTGTAAAATAGCAATTAAATATTATAAATAATAGAGGAAATTAAACCCTAAATTACTATTCACTCTGTTCCCGCCGCCCCCTTCGTTCAATGGCCATGGGAGCTCGAAACTTCTCCTCCTAATTTCTCCTTCATCTCTTCAAATTGGAACCCAAACCACACACCATATCGAAGCTCCTTCCCTCCTCTTCCCATCCATACAGTTAAAGCTACCTGAAATCGCCCCTAGCGCCCGCCTCACCTCCCCGAACGTCGGCCGAACAGACCGCCGCCCTCCCCCTAGGCTCGACCGAGCTGAGCAAAACTGGGCCCCCCTCGTGCGCCCCCACTTCCCTCTCCGGCGTTCCAACGACCAATCAGTGTCTCGATCCCTGTAGTGGCCGCAAAAGCCAACCCTAAGATTGAACGAGATAGAAAAACTCACGGCCGATATTTGATTGGGGAAGAAAGGTTTATTTCCTAACTAATTAATAAATTAATTTAAATTATTTTAAAGCTTGATTTAACCATAATTGATTCGTTTCAACTCAGAATTTGACGATTTCGGAAACATTGGAATCGTAAAAGCGAATAGAACGTGTTGAGACTGATTGGAACATTTTCTGGACTGTTTGAATTTTTAGATCTAAATCCACGAAAGGTGAGAATTCTGATTTATTTAATTAATTAAAATTGTGAAAACATGATATGTATGTTATATTTGCTGATCTGCGATGTGGTAATTAGAATTTATTTGTCTGTGTGATTTGTAATGCTTGTGATGTCATGATAGAACCATGTTCGTCTAGATCTATAAATTATGATGTAATCTCTATAAAGTTCTCATCTTTATTAGTTTTATTTTTATTTTATTTCTATTTTTATTTTTATTCCTTTATAGAAATGAAAAATTGAATCTTGTTTGTTTTACAAACAAAAATGAAATTTTGAATCTTTATTTTGTTTTACAAATTAAAATGGAAAATTGAATCTCTATTCTGATTTACAAAAGAAAGTTTAAATCTTTATTGTTTTTGTTTTTTTTGTTTCACAACATAAAATGAAAAGTTGAATTTTTATTTTGATTAACAAAATAAAAGAAAGGTAAATTTTTATCTTGATTTGCAAAATAATAACAAAAGTTAGATTTTCATCTTGATTTGCAAAATAATAACAAAAGTTTGATTTTTATTTTGATTTGCAAAATAAGAACAAAAGTTGAATCTTTATTTTGATTTATGATTTATAAAATAAAGAAATTTTAGATCTTTTAAATCTTAATTAAAAGATAAATAAGTTTAGATATTTTATTTTGATTAAAAAATTAAATAAAGATGAGACCTTTATTTTGGTTCATGAGAATTACCCACCAAATCATATGTTGGGTTGTTTATGTTGACATTGAAAATCACGACGTTGGATAAATTATAGAAATGGTTAGACAAAAACCATATTATCATATGTTGACATTGAAAATCACGACGTTGGATAAATTATAGAAATGGTTAGACAAAAACCATATTACCATATGTTGACATTGAAAATCACGACGTTGGATAAATTATAGAAATGGTTAGACAAAAATCATATTATCATATGTTGACATTGAAAATCACGACGTTGGATAAATTATAGAAATGGTTAGACAAAAACCATATTACCATATGTTGACATTGAAAATCATGACGTTGGATAAATTATAGAAATGGTTAGACAAAAACCATATTATCATATGTTGACATTGAAAATCACGACGTTGGATAAATTATAGAAATGGTTAGACAAAAACAATTATATTTTTATTATCATATTTTGACACCAAATTGACATGTGTGTTAGATAAGAAAATATGTAAAAATAAAAGATTTGCATTTTTCTATGTAAAAATATAAGATTTACATTTTTCTATGTGAAGATGAAAGATTTACATTTTTTTTATGTAAAAATGAAAGGTTTACATTTTTCAATGTAAAGGTAAAGAATTTACATTTTTCATTGTAAAAGAGGTAAGAACTTACATTTTTCAATGTAAAAGAAAAAGTGATAAAATATTTACATTTTATAGAAAAATAAAAAGTACATCTTTATGTTATAAAAATGAATTACATAAAAAGTACATTTTTTATGTATTTAAAACTAATAGGATAAAAAGTACATTTTTATGTATTTAAAACGAATTTATGTATTTAAAACGAATAGGATAAAAAGTACATTTTTTATGTATTTAAAACGAATAGGATAAAAAGAGCATTTTTATGTAATTAAGAAAAAGTATATTTTTACCGTCATTTTTGTCGCATTAGAATTGGCGAACAAAAATATTATTTTATTGAATATAAAAGTGTATAATGTTGAAACCGTCATTTTTGTCGCATTAGAATTGGCGAACAAAGATATTATTTTATTGAATATAAAAGTGTGTAATGTTGAAAACGTCACTTTTGTCGCATTAGAATTGGCGGACAAAAATATTATTTTTATTGAATATAAAAATATACATTGTTGAAACCATCATTTTTGTCGCATTAGAATTGGCGAACAAAAATATTGTTTTTATAGAATAAAAACAATGGATTTTAATAGTGGAAATCGCCAAATGGTTTTTATATATAAATATAAATATAAAATTAAACAAAACGAGCGTGGCAGTTCGCGTATCGACAATCGTAATTCTAAACGATTATACCGAAAGATCCGACCATTGGATTTTCCCAAAACTGGAACCTTAGGACCGACTTGGGAAGAGCTTTCCAACGATATAAATTTCATCAAAATCCGACGGTTAGATTTTAAGATATGTGTAAATCAAAATTTGGTAAAAACAGCGCCAGGGCTGCCCATTGACCCGAAGCGTCGTTTATTTATTCTGAGCTATTTTCAAATAAATAAAAATAGCGATAAATAGTCATAAATATATATGAAATGTTTTAAATGATAATTATGCGACAATTATTTGAAAAGACCGAGTTTATCTCATTTCAAATAATTGCACGGCGATCAAATCAAAGAGATAAAAAGACGATGGTTGAAGACGGCGATCTTCACATCGAGTGGACGACGACTACTAATGCCTTGGACTGACTTGCTCCCAGGGCGGGGTTGAAGCATTAGTTGTACGGACGTGTGTGTTGGTCGTGCGGATAAGCGAGCGCCTCTTTGGTTTCTCCGGTTCCGTTCAGACCCAGAACGGACTTGTAAATGGATGCGTGTCTGACGTTGGAGTTCATCCCATGTAATTAAATCAATTTGTATTAATATATGTCTGTTTGGTGGTGGAGAATCTATTCTCTGCTTAACACCCGGGTATATAGTAATAATTATCGATTGCATGGCGTGAAATGTCAATGTGGCACGCCAAGATGCAATGATCAAGGCTTTGTTGAAAAGCAGGCCTTGTGGCTGATGATCAAAGCATAGCCTGTTTAGGCATAGCTTTGTGTATAGCGTGACTTCACGAGCCTCACACCCCGGTATGAGTCAAAAACGGGATATGGACCGTAGGGAGTGCATACGTTTCTTTCTAGCTAGAAGTGATGTTTGGGCCTTAACACAGCCCGGCATTTTACTTATGTGGATTATGGATTAAGGTACCTTGGGTTTTCATAGGCCGGAAGTGGTCATACTATAGGTCCAAAGGGACCGAGAAACATGTGTTCAGGCATAACTAATCCACTACCGTTAGGTGGTGACCGACCCTACCACATCCAAGGCTTCACTGAGGGGGATCCTGAGGCATTTGCTAGAGTGTCTCGAATCGGAAGAGGACGATCCCTAGCCTCGATTTCATGACAGAAAACCAATTTCCAATACGACATCACGGTCTTGATTGTAAACTTATATACGGCAACATAGTATATGGTACCTATGCCATCTATGATTGATACATTTATATTAAAGTATTTTAATACTGCTTAAACACTAATGATAATATAAAAATATTATTTTTCACGTATTAAGCATGTTTGATCATCATAAGGGAAAACTCTATCCTCCTGTGTGCGTTGCATTGTGTGATAGGACTTGAGTCTTATGATAATTTCATTTTTCAAAAGTCATTTCATGGTTTTTGTATAAACTTTATTCAATTATGCACTGGCAATCCATTGGAGTAAACCCGTTCCGCGTTAGCGGCGTGGTCCTATGATTTGCCACGTTGTTAGATAAATTAGTTAAGAATTCTCATACCAGTCCCATGACTAACTCGTAGTTTGTTTCACTTTTGCAAACTCGGGTGCCCTCTTTCCACATGGGCAGCCAATTGACAGGTTCAGGTGATACATTCTGATTGGAGCTTGCTTGGAAGGAAGAAGAAGAAGACATTTTCTCTAGTTTTTTTCTTCTGCTTTGAGACATTTTTTTTCTTCTGTAGCTTTGATGTATGTAATGGAGTTTGAGACTTGATTCTTTTCCATTGAAACTTATTTCCCTTTTTTTGAGACTCCTTATTTGGCTAAGTTGTATCCTGTACTGCGTACTCTGATGTATTGGATATTATGATGCAGATGACATTTATTTCCGCTGCAATGGTTTACGTGTTATGACAATTATCTGAGATCTGTTTTTGTTGTAAATATGTTGTATTATAAAATGATTATCCTTACTTTCGGTCCTCGGAAGTTTGGGGTTATCTTAGTTGGTATCAGAGCCTATGGATAACCTTAGCTTCGGAATATAACATATTTAGAATTACTCGTCTAGATAGAATCCACATTATTCTAAGGAAAAGTCAAGGCAACAACCAGAAGGAACAGGCTAACAAGAAACCGGAGGCAAGCAATTCTTCTACCTCTAAGCCCCAAGGGAAGAAGAGGGACATGAGCAAGGTGACATGCTATAACTGCGGCAAGATCGGACATTTTGATTATGAGTGTAGAGCACCTAAAAAGGTCAAGAGAAATGATTCAGGACCTAGCCAGAACTGTAACCCGAATCCTCAGCATCGTGGCCAGAGTTCTCGGGACAAGAGGGAATGCTACAATTGTCATCAAAAGGGGCACATTAAGGCGAACTGCCTACTGCTAAAGAATGCTCAGGTGGCACATGTTTATGAGGGAGCAGATGCACCAGCTTCGACTGAGGGGCCTAGTAAACCCGATGTCTTAGGAGGTACGCTTATTATTAGGAACATCCCTATTACTGTCTTATTTGATACTGGTGCTGCAAGAAGCTTTATTTCTAAAGATGCAAGTAAAAAGTTGAAACTAAAACCAAGAAAACTCAAAAATTTGATTAGAGCTAATAGTCCGATTGGAGGTTCCCTCATTCTAGATCAGTATTGTAAAGTGCTTATCTCCTATTCTCGCTATCAGTTTCCTTTTAATTTGATCATCATGGAGTTTTCTGGATATGACATCATACTTGGTATAGATTGGCTAGCAAAGTATGAGGCTGAGTTAGTATGCGCCGAAAGAATTGTCAAAGTTAAAACTAATCTCGGGAATGTATGCATCCCATGCCACGGCTCAGCCACCAACAGGAAAACATTCTGGTCTTCTCTAGAAGTTACCCCTACTTCTATTGAGGATATCCCTGTAACGACCCAGAAAATCTGAACCAATTAAAATTTTTAAATTGGCTAAAATAATGGATTTTAAATATTTAAAATAAATATTTTACCTAATAGCAATGGAAAGTGAGTTTGAATCGACAATTGAAAACGAATATAATTAATTATAATTATAAACCAGGCCTGAAAGGGCGCTGCAGTTTCAAAAATTGAATTCAAACTTTGTCGGACTGTACCGGGTGCAAAACAAAACGGATTTTAGTGAAACCAAAAATATTTAAATCTGTTAGTGAATACCTTTCTAACGAATCTGAAAAATCGAATTTTCATAACGAAAAGCAAAAGTTATGGCCAAATGAATTTTCAGAAAGGTCGCTATGGAATTTATATAGCCCGGGAAATTGGCCATTTTGCATACGACCTCGGAATTCGACGAAACCACTTTTGTTGGATCCGGGATGTGAAGTTATTGCTAGGTTTCAAATTTCATAATTTTTGAAGCTAATATGTGAGCGTGGAAAAGGAAAACGTGTTTTGGTCAATTACAGTTAAATTGGATCGACCAGAAATGGGCCTTTTTGCAAACGATCTCAGAATTCGACGAAACTACTTTTGTTGGGACCGTATCGTCAAAACATAGCTAGATTTATTTTTCTGGAATTTTTCGAATCAGTTTGTGGCCCTGGCGAATTGAAATGTACGTTCAAATTGAATATTGAATGTAATATATTTGAATTTGAAGGAAAACTGACTGAAACATTCGAATGGGCCTTCGAAACATATCCCATTGTGTTTGGAATGGGGGTAAAACGCTAGAGGCGACAGTCGTTGGGTTTGGATTGGGGTTCGCAGGAGGCAAGGGGTATTTTCGGATTTTAAAACTTTATAAATAAAAAAAACCCTATTTGTCCACGTCAGCCCCCCCCGCGTCTTCTCTCTCCCCCCAATCGCGATTAACGGCGATTAAGCCTTCGCCATTTCCCGACCAAATTCCGATCGAACCAAGGCGTTTCAGCACCTCCGCCAGTTGAAGCTTTTGAAGCCGTCTCCACCGCCTTCAAATCCGACCCCGCCACGCCACCTATCGCCTCGCCATCGTCGAGCACGACCCCTCGAAAGTCGCGCCCTTTGAAGGCCCGCCGCCACTCAGATCGGAGTTCGAACTCGACGTGGCGCATCTGCGTGGGAAGCTCTCTCCAAGGGCGACAACGTGACACCCTCCGATCGTCTCCACGCTGCTCGGTTTTCGCGAATTCTTTAACCCTAGATTTGAATCTTCAAAGGAGGTATACGATTTATATTATTTAAACTGATTTCAACAGTTTTAAAGTGTTGCAAACTTCGAAAAATCATATCTTTTTCGTTCGTTAACGAAATTCGATGAAACAGGAAACATCGTGACCGTGAGGACGTCTTCTGCATTTTAGAAGAGACCGCTTATTTTTCTGAGCCTTCTGCTATTTTTGGTGGAGTGGAACCCAATGTGAGATTTCTAATTTATAAACGATATGGAAAACGACGATGTATAAATTATATAGTCGATGTATGAGTTATATATGCGTTGTACACCTCATGTATAAGCGTTGTATAAGTTGTACGTTCGATGTATAAGTTGTATATGCGTTGTAAAAATTATATATGTGTTGAAATAGAAGTGAATTGCTATATATATATATATATGTATATATACGCCCCTCGTCCACAAACCATGGACGGTATTTATTGGTTGTGATTGGTGTGAAAATTGATGGATAGCGAATGGTTGTTTGGGATTGTTTGTGGTTGATATTGATTGATTGTGGTTGAAAAATACCCATTTGTGGTTGAGAAATATTTGGTTGAAACCACATAGGATTAGTTTGTGGAAATGAAATAAATATATAAATGCCGCCTGCGTGCGAACTAGATGCATGATCCCCATTGTCAAAAACCGCGAGGTTTTAAGGTAGAGCGAGGAGCCGTACTAGGGACGGTCCCGGTTTTAACTACCCTGCCGTTATGCTGCCGAAATTTTGAATAATATTCATGTGTTTGAATTATTTTCATTTGCTGAAACTATATTTATTCATTGAAAAGAAAACCTTCATGTGTTGAATCGATATTCATTCGTTGATTAGAAAATCATGTGTTGAATGGTATTCGTGTTTTAAATGTAAAAATCCTATTTTTTATCACCTATATAAAATAATAGTGTTTTGAAATGAATTGTTTTACAATAAAAATTACATTTTTATTATATACATGAATTGTTGAAATGGGAAGTGTTAAGAATAACAACTCATTCAAATAAATATGCATGAGTCGAAATATTCATTAATTAGCTAATGATATGATTTTTGCCTATGCATGCAACACTAAAATGAATAGTGTATTTAAACCAAATGGAATCAAATATGAAGTTGAGTGGAAAATGATAAGTGATAAGAACTGTATATATGTACATGCATATTTATTGAACAGGTTATAGCAAAAGGGGCTAGAGAAGAGGAATAAAATTTTGTGCCCGACAAATAGGTACACATTTACTGTTTTGTTTGGGTGATGATTTTATGAGCCTGTTGGCTAACCGCTTGGCTTTTCCTTTTCCTTTTTGACATGAGACGCCCGTGTGGCTATTTGGGAATTTTCCCAGCCCCTCCCGTACAAAGGAGGGTATGGCGAAATTTTCCAAAATTTAAAGGCGTCAGTGAAATATTTGAAGTGGAAACAATATAGGAATTTTTGAATGAACTATATTTATATAATTATATAAATATAAATAAAATTAAAACGAAACGTGGCCGTGCAGTTCGCATTTTGAAACCGTGATTTCAAACGATTATACCGGGAGATCCGACCATCGGATTTTCCCGAAATCGCAACCTTTGGGTTCGCTTTGGAAAAATCTTTCCAACGGCACCAACTTTGTAAAAATCCAATGGTTGGATTGTCTGGAATGTTTAATTCAAATCTGAAGAAAATCAGCGCCAGATTCGATTATATATATATATATATATATATATAATTATATTTAATCGAATAACGACGCTGCAGTTCGTATTTCGAAATCGAAACTTCAAACGATTATACCGGGAGATCCGACCTTCGGATTTTCCCGAAACTGGAACCATTGGATTCGTTTTGAAAAGATCTTTCTAATGATGTAAATTTGGTGAAGATCCAACGGTTAGATTTTCAGATATGTGTAAATCAAATCTTAAGAAAAACAGCGCCACGGTCGCGTTATGGCCCGAAGCGTCGTTTTGAATATATTGGCTATTTTAAAATAAATAAAAATAGCGATAAATCGTTATAAAATATTATAAACAATATGGATGTGATTTAGAAATTAACTGAAGGTTGGCAAAGTCGAATAATTTCCTGGGTGTTGATCTGATGTTGGTTTCGGCCTTCGGGGTTAATATTTGGGAAATCGTTCTCTTACTGATTGATGGTTAGTGACTAATGAATTGAAATAATGCGTGTATATGTTAGTGTTGCACTTATTTATTATATACGCGAGTTGCTCAGAAAGACCGGGTTTTTCCCATTCTGAATAACTGAATCGACGATAAGAAATCGAAGATGAAGATGGTGGTCGAAGACCGGAGATCTTCACCTCGTTTGGATGGTAACCGAGGTCCTGATTGGGAGGCATCCCGAAATATGGATAATGAGTGGTGATCGTCCAGACGTATGTGGTGATCGATGGGTTTGCGAGGTATTTAGTGCCTCCGGTTTCGTTCAGACCCAGAACGGACTTGTAAATGGACTGTGTGTCTGACATTGGATTTTATTCTGTGTGGATTGGTCTCTATTAAATATGCATCTGTTTGGCGGTGGAGAATTTATTCTTTGGCTTAACGCCCTTCTCTGAAACGCACGAGCTCAGAGGTTGTATATCGATGGACATCAGTCGCATGGCATGAATGGCCTGTGTGGCATGCTAAGATGCAGTGATCAGGGCTTCTGTTGAAAAGCAAAGTCTTGTGGTGATGATCAAAGCACCGCCTGTGTGGCGTAGCTTTGTGTATAACGTAAAATCGCGAGCCTCACACCCCGGTATGAACCAGAAACGGGAGAAGGACCTCAGGGAGGACATGCGTTTCTTTCTAGCTAGGGTGGTGTCAGTGACCTACCAGCCCTGACATTTATATACTTTTCACCTATGTGGTTGTTGCTGTTGCGAGGCGCCTCGGTTAGATCGGACGATTCGGGTCCGATGGAGTCATTCGTTGGCTTGTTTACGCCCCAAAGGGCGGGGAAACGTATTGTTCAGGCATTTTAATCCACATCGGTGGACCGGCCCTGTCGCTCCAAGGGCCCACCTGAGTCTGGGTCCTGTGGCTCGGGCTAGAGAGTCACGAATTCGGTAAGGACTATCTTTTGCCTTGGTTCATGACGGAAATCCAATTTCCAAATACGTGGCTGTGCAGTTTTGATTGTATATATATATGGCGACATGATATATGGTACCCATGCCACCTATGATTGATAGTTATGATTTGAAATTATTTTCAAAGCATATAAACACTAGTAATAATATCAAATGCCTTTGTTTTATTCGTATCAATCATATTTTGGCCGTTATAAGGTAAAAACTCTATCCTCCGGTTTGCGTTGCATTGTGTGATGTGAACTGAGTCTTATAATGGCTTCATTTTTATAAAATGCATTGCGTTGTTTAAAAGGAAGATTTGTTTTAAAGCACTGGCAATCCAATGGAGAAAACCCGTTCCACGAAAGTGGCTTGGTCCTGTGATTAGCCAAATTATATACGTGTTGAGTAGATTTCTCATACCAGTCCCATGACTGACTCGTAGTTTGTTTCACTTTCAAACTCGGGTGCCCCTTTTTCTACACGGGCAGCCTTATATTCAGGTTTAGCTGGTTCTTTCTGGATAGCTGGAGCTGAAGATGGATTCTATCATTTATCTCTTTTTATGCTGTTCAGCTCCTATTGTACATATTTTGTTTGTTTCTGCTGTAAACATATATGTATAGTTGAACTGTATTTGTACTAAGTATGATCCTGTATACTGTGTAACTCTGATGATTACTTTTATCCAGTATATTCTATTGTTCATTATCTGGTGTATTTATTTATTTTTGTTCTGCTATTATCTGTTTCTGTGTTATATTCCACGGATTACCCTTGCCACCGTCAGTACGGGGTTTGGGGTCGTCTCATTTTGGTATCAGAGCTTTGGTTAAGCTTAGTTCTGGGATATAACATATTAACGAACTCGTCACTGATAGAACCAGTAGTGTTCTAGGACGAGTAACTCATTACAGATAGGATCAGTAATATCCTAGTATGAGTAGCAGAATGAAATAACTCCTAAGTAGACACATTTACATTCAAGTATTTGTCTCTATATTTTGAAATATCTTTTCTGTTGACCTGACACTTGATCTGCAATTTGCAAAAGAACTAGAAATGAGTGCCAGAAATAGAAGTAGTGATACTGACCCGGATATCGAAGCCCTATATATGAAATATAGAAATCTGGGTGGAAAACCCTTCACGGGTGAAGAATAAATTATGAAAACACAAGCTTGGATTCGTTCGGCTGAGAAAATCTTTGAAGCATTAAAGCTGAGGGATGACCAGAAAAGATTACTGGCCTCCTGGGCACTCGAAGACGAAGCTTTGTTCTGGTGGGATTTGGTTATTAAGGATAATCCAGAAGGCGATATCACCTGGGATAGATTCAAAGTGATTTTCCTGGAAAGATTTACTCCTCCCGAAGCGACTGAGCGATTATGCGATGAATTTTCTTATCTGATACAAGCAGATATGACAATCCCAGAATATCATAAGAAATTCAACGAACTTTCTCACTTTGCTCCTCATCTAATTCAAAATCCGAAGAGGAAGAATTTGAGATTCATAAATGGGCTTCAAAGGAAATACCAGAATAAAGTATTGGGGCATGTGAAGCTTCCTTATTCAGAAATGATTTATATGGCTTATCAATATGAAGATCTAGATAAGAAAGGTATGTTACAGTACGAAGAGGAAGTCAGCTCTAGTAATAAAATTGAGTCGGAAACTGATATTCCTGAAGCTAGTACGACGTCTGAGATCAGTAAGAAGCCCAGTGCCAAGAGGAAAAGGGATGAATCTGGGAAAGAACTCGTAACGACTGCCGTATGCAATAACTGCAATAGGCAAGGACATCTCTCGATAAGTTGCAGATCTCTAAAGAAACAAGTAAATGATGGGTCTAAATCCGGTAAGAGGTTACAAGAGAAAAGAGGATGCCATAATTGCAATCAGGCTGGGCATATTGCGAAAAACTGCCCGCTATCTCAGAAATCTGAAGTAGTACAAGTGAATGAAGTGGAAGAAGTGCCTGCATCTTCATCTGCTCAGGGAAGGTCTGATGTTTTAGAAGGCACGCTCAATGTCAAGAACATTCCAGTTAAAGTACTGTTTGATACTGGCGCGTCACGAAGCTTTATTGCAAAGAGTGCAGTCAAGAAATTGGATTTGAAATTGAAAAAGCTCAAAGAACCAATGATTGTCCAAAATCCAGTTGGGAGTTCCATCGGTCTCAGTTGGGTTTGTGGGGTACCTGTCTCTTTTTCTTGCTATAAATTCCCTATTATCTCTATCGTCGTGAATTTTAATGAATTCGATCTTATTCTGGGATTGGATTGGCTAACCAAATATGAGGCAGACGTTAGATGCGCCGAGAGAGTTGTTAAGCCAAAGGCACAATCAGGGAGTTATATAACCATACTATGTGAAGGCCCGACATCAAATAGAAAGGACTTCTGGGCAGCTTTGGATGTTTCTCCAGCCCAAATAGAAAATATCCCTGAAGTCACAGAGAATATTCCGGACCTAGTGAAAGATATTCTTGTCGTTAAAAACTATGCGGATGTGTTCGAAGAAGTTGTTCGCTTACCTCCGCAGAGAGAAATTGATTTCAAAATTGCCTTAATTCCCAATGCAAGGCCGGTAGTTCACACTATTCGAAGAATTTCCTTGAAAGAGAAGGAGGAATTAGACAATCAAACACGACAGCTAGTATGGAAGGGCCTGATCAGGCCTAGTTTCTCTGATTGGGGTGCAGCAGTGGTGTTTGTCCCAAAATCTGACGGTACTCTACGTCTATGTGTGGATTATCGTGATTTGAACAAGCAGACCATAAAGAATAAATATCCATTGCCGCGAATAGATGATTTGTTGGATCGATTAAATGGCGCACAAGTATTCTCAAGGATGGACCTAGCTACAGGTTTCCATCAACTTCGAATTGTGGAAGAGTGTGTTCCAATGACAGCATTCAGAGGCCCCGACTGATTCTACGAGTGGTTAGTAATGCCGTTCGGCTTATGTAACGCTCCAGCTTACTTTGTCGATCTGATGAATAGAGTGTTCAGAGGAGTTTTGAATAAATTTGTTCTGGTTTTTATTGACGATATTCTAATCTTCTCTAAATCAAAGGCCGAACATGAAAAGCATCTGGAACAGGTTCTAGAAATTCTGAGACGGAATGTATTAAAAGCCAAATTTTCCAAATGTATCTTCTGGCAAGATGATGTAAAATTTCTGGGCCACGTAGTATCGAAAGAAGGAATTGCTGTGGATCCAAGCAAAATCATTGCTATTCAGAATTGGAAATAGCCCAGTACCCCCACTGAAGTCCGTAGTTTTCTCGGATTGGCTAGCTATTACCGAAAGTTCGTTAAAAACTTTTGGAAGATATCTGGTCATTTAACGAAGCTTACAAAGAAGCACTCTAAATTCAAATGGACTCAAGAAAGTGAGGAGGCTTTTGAAGAGATAAAATTAAGACTAACGACAGCTCCAGTGTTAACCATCATCGATGGCAATCAGGATTTAAAGGTCTAGACTGACGCTTCTAGAGATGGCCTTGGCGCAGTGTTAATGCAGAGGGGCCAAGTGATTGCTTATGCTAGCCGTCAGCTGAAGTCGCACGAGAAGAACTACGTAACTCATGATCTTGAATTATTGGCTATAGTATTCGCCTTGAAAATTTGGAGACACTATCTCCTGGGTGAGAGATTTGAACTGTTTACAGATCACCAGTCGTTAAAGTATCTGTTCACCCAGAAAGACTTGAATTTGAGGCAGCAACGTTGGCTGGAGTTTCTAGCAGCATATGACTTTGAAATTATATACACTCCAGGAAAAGCCAATGTCGTGGCCGATGCATTAAGCCGAAAGAATGAAATGATCGCCAGTTTTATTATCGCGACTTCATTGCTAGATAAAATATCTGCTCTTCAAAAGGATGATCACTTCATTCAGAAGATCAGAGAGATAATTCAGAAAGGCGAGCCCTCGAGTTTTCAAGTTGATAATGATGGAATTCTAAGGCTCAAAGGTCGGATCTGTGTCCCTAACATTCCTGAGCTCCGAAAGGAAGTACTGGATGAATGCCATAAGTCAAAACTTAGTATCCATCCAGGAGTAAGAAAAATGTACAATGACATTAAACGCACTTTCTGGTGGAGGTCGATGAAGAGGGACATTTCTTTATATGTTAGCCGATGCCCTACTTGCCATCTAGTCAAAAGCGACCAACAGAAACTAGCTGGATTATTACAACCGCTAGACGTTCCAGGCTGGAAGTGGGAACATATTTCTATGGATTTTATTGATGGTCTGCCCAGAACCAGAAAAGGGAATGACAGTATTTGGGTGATCGTAGATCGCTTCACGAAGACCGCCCATTTCATACCTGTCAGATCAAACAGAACTGCTCAGAGTCTGGCGCAGATATACTTCAGGGAAATAGTTAGACTACATGGAGTGCCGCTCAGTATAGTCAGTGATAGAGATACAATATTCACTAGCAAATTTTGGGAAGCGTTTCAAGTCGAGCTGGGAACGAAGTTGAATTTGAGCACCGCTTATCATCCTCAGACAGACGGTCAGACTGAGAGGGTGAATCGTATTTTAGAAGATCTATTGTGGGCTTGTGTTATAGATTTCGGTGGATCATGGGAAGACCATCTGCATTTGGCTGAATTCTCTTATAACAACAGCTACCAGGCGAGTCTGACAATGTCGTCATTCGAAGCATTGTATGGTAGACCGTGCCAATCTCCTGCTTGTTGGGTCGAGCCCGGAAATAGAATTGTTTGGGTCCTGATATGATCCGAGAAGCTGCCGACAAAGTCGATTTTATTAAGAAGCGATTACTCGCCGCTCAAAGCCGACAAAAGAGCTATGCCGATAGAAGAAGAGATATATCCTTTGCTGTTGGCGACTATGTATATTTGAAAGTATCGCCGATGAGAGGAGTTATCCGGTTCGGTAAAACTGGAAAGTTGGCGCCCAAATTCATTGGTCCGTTTCCTATTCTGGAACGGATCGGAACTTTCGCTTATAGGGTCAAACTGCCTCACTGGTTGCATGGAGTTCATGATGTATTTCGTATATCTCAACTTCGAAAGCACGTTCATGATCCAGACTTGATCGTGGAAGAAGCAGCTCAGCAAGATATTGAAATTACCCCTGAATTAGATGTGAGAAGAGAGCCGCTAAAGATTATCGGCAAAGAAACCAAAGAGCTGAGGAACAAGAAGGTTCGCTTAGTCAAAGTGCAATGGAGTGGTGATCCGCGAGATTGTACTTGGGAAACTGAGGAGAGCATTCAGAAAGCTTATCCTAGATGCCGAGTAGATATCTCTGATTGACTCCGGTGCAAGGTATATTTATCATACTTTGCATTACCATTTAATTCTCTACTCTGTTGTTATTTTTCTTTCCATGGATGTGCACTTTTAAATTCTATAGTCCGAATAATTTTAAAAGAGTATAGGAATTAATTTGTATGGTTTTGAAAAGTTAAAAACAATTTGATTGTTGTTGTGTTGTGTGCTTGTAGATTTGATTAATTAAATTATTGAACCGATAGTTAATTTAATCAACTATAGAATAATGGTAGAATTTATTCATTTAAATCACACATTGAACTGATTTAAAAATAGATGGAAATATATATACTTGTGTATTATATATGTTTGAACAGGTAAATGGATAGCTGTTGAGTAAAGATTTTATTTGCGTGTCCGACAACTAGGTAAACCTTAATGAGTTGGATGCGAAATATTATTATATCAACTCCTGTGAATGCCATTGGATGCGGAGTGCTGGTTTTTCTGTGTGAAATAATAAGACGTCGCCATAGGATAGTAACAATTAATTTTGAACTACATTACATGGCATACTTCAGAAGATAGGCATACTTCATCATATACCACATAAGCATTTGGAGCTTGTGTGACGAGGTGGAAGATTTACCATACGAGCGAGAGGCTTGTAAGGAGATGACTATATTTTGCAGGTTGAACTGATGACTGATATGGACTATTTAAATTGTAACGATTAAATTGCCAGATTAATAAAAACCCCACACGGGTCTGGAGTTGACAATAACCACGTCTCTCTAGTTATTAGATACGACACATTGACTATTTATTTCCCACACGGGCCAGGGTGACGAGAATTTATTCTCTGGAGTTATTATCAATACATGCACCCCTGTAAACACCTGAATATATCACTATAAATATGTGTATGCTTATTAGGATTTATTGGGTACCTAATACGGTCCAATAAATTTCCAAACCTCTCTCCGTACAAAGGAGGTTATGGCGAAAATTTTCGAAAATTCCGGGTGTTAGCCAAATTTTTGAAGAATTTGAAAATTCTCAGAAACAGAAAAGTTGGAGAATTGAAGCCAGATCGAACGTAGAGTTGTTAATCAAACCACTTTCGACTATGTTCCTTTTCGGGGACGAAAAGTTTTAAGTGGGGGAGATTGTAACGACCCAGAAAATCTGAATCAATTTAAAATTTTTAAATTGGCTAAAATAATGGATTTTAAATATTTAAAATAAATAATTTAGCTAATAGCAATGAAAAGTGAGTTTGAATCGACAATTGAAAACGAATATAATTAATTATAATTATAAACCAGGCCTGAAAGGGCGCTGCAGTTTCAAAAATTGAATTCAAACTTTGTCGGACTGTACCGGGTGCAAAACAAAACGGATTTTAGTGAAACCAAAAATATTTAAATCTGTTAGTGAATACCTTTCTAACGAATCTAAAAAATCAAATTTTCATAACGAAAAGCAAAAGTTATGGCCAAATGAATTTTCAGAAAGGTCGCTATGGAATTTATATAGCCCGGGAAATTGGCCATTTTGCATACGACCTCGGAATTTGACGAAACCACTTTTGTTGGATCCGGGATGTGAAGTTATTGCTAGGTTTCAAATTTCATAATTTTTGAAGCTAATATGTGAGCGTGGAAAAGGAAAACGTGTTTTGGTCAATTACAGTTAAATTGGATCGACCAGAAATGGGCCTTTTTGCAAACGGTCTCAGAATTCGACGAAACTAGTTTTGTTGGGACCGTATCGTCAAAACATAGCTAGATTTATTTTTCTGGAATTTTTCGAATCAGTTTGTGGCCCTGGCAAATTGAAATGTACGTTCAAATTGAATATTGAATGTAATATATTTGAATTTGAAGGAAAACTGACTGAAACATTCGAATAGGCCTTCGAAACATATCCCATTGTGTTCGGAATGAGGGTAAAACACTAGGGACGATAGTCGTTGGGTTTGGATTGGGGTTCGCAGGAGGCAAGGGGTATTTTCGGATTTTAAAACTTTATAAATAAATAAAAAACCATATTTGTCCACGTCACCCCCCCCGCGTCTTCTCTCTCCCCCCCAATCGCAATTAACGACGATTAAGCCTTCGCCATTTCCCGACCAAATTCCGATCGAACCAAGGCGTTTTAGCACCTCCGCCAGTTGAAGCTTTTGAAGCCCTCTCCACCGCCCTCAAATCCGACCCCGCCACGCCACCTATCGCCTTGCCATCGTCGAGCACGACCCCTCGAAAGTCGCGCCCTTTGAAGGCCCGCCGCCGCTCAGATCGGAGTTCGAACTCGACGTGGTGCACCTGCGTGGGAAGCTCTCTCCAAGGGCGACAACGTGACACCCTCCGATCGTCTCCACGCTGCTCGGTTTTCGCGAATTCTTCAACCCTAGATTTGAATCTTCAAAGGAGGTATACGGTTTATATTATTTAAACTGATTTCAACAGTTTTAATGTGTTGCAAACTTCGAAAAATCATATCTTTTTCGTTCGTTAACGAAATTCGATGAAATGGGAAACATCGTGACCGTGAGGACGTCT
The DNA here is from genome assembly GCA_030737875.1 of Allium sativum. NCBI lineage: Eukaryota > Viridiplantae > Streptophyta > Magnoliopsida > Asparagales > Amaryllidaceae > Allium > Allium sativum. The sequence continues at coordinate 279,049,145 of CM060911.1, forward strand.
TCTGCATTTTAGAAGAGACCGCATATTTTTCTGAGCCTTCTGCTATTTTTGGTGGAGTGGAACCCAATGTGAGATTTCTAATTTATAAACGATATGGAAAACGACGATGTATAAATTATATAGTCGATGTATGAGTTATATAAGCATTGTACACCTCATGTATAAGCGTTGTATAAGTTGTACGTTCGATGTATAAGTTGTATATGCGTTGTAAAAATTATATATGTGTTGAAATAGAAGTGAATTTCTATATATATATATATATATATATACGCCCCTCGTCCACAAACCATGGATGATATTTATTGGTTGTGATTGGTGTGAAAATTGATTGATAGCGAATGGTTGTTTGGGATTGTTTGTGGTTGATATTGATTGATTGTGGTTGAAAAATACCCATTTGTAGTTGAGAAATATTTGGTTGAAACCACATAGGATTAGTTTGTGGAAATGAAATAAATATATACATGCCGCCTGCGTGCGAACTAGATGCATGATCCCCATTGTCAAAAACCGCGAGGTTTTAAGGTAGAGCGAGGAGCCGTACTAGGGACGGTCCCGGTTTTAACTACCCTGCCGTTATGCTGCCGAAATTTTGAATAATATTCATGTGTTTGAATTATTTTCATTTGCTGAAACTATATTTATTCATTGAATAGAAAACCTTCATGTGTTGAATCGATATTCATTCGTTGATTAGAAATTCATGTGTTGAATGGTATTCGTGTTTTAAATATAAAAATCCTATTTTTATCACCTATATAAACTATATAAAATAATAGTGTTTTGAAATGAATTGTTTTACAATAAAAATTACATTTTTATTATATACATGAATTGTTGAAATGGGAAGTGTTAAGAATAGCAACTCGTTCAAATAAATATGCATGAGTCGAAATATTCATTAATTAGCTAATGATACGATTTTTGCCTATGCATGCAACACTAAAATGAATAGTGTCTTTAAACCAAATGGAATCAAATATGAAGTTGAATGGAAAATGATAAGTGATAAGAACTGTATATATGTACATGCATATTTATTGAACAGGTTATAGCAAAAGGGGCTAGAGAAAAGGAATAAAATTTTGTGTCCGACAAATAGGTACACATTTACTGTTTCTTTAGGTGATGATTTTATGAGCCTGTTGGCTAGCCGCTTGGCTTTTTCTTTTTGACATGAGTCGCCCGTGTGGCTATGTGGGAATTTTCCCAGCCCCTCCCGTACAAAGGAGGTTATGGCGAAATTTTCCAAAATTTAAAGGCGTTAGTGAAATATTTGAAGTGGAAACAATATAGGAATTTTTGAATGAACTATATTTATATAATTATATAAATATAAATAAAATTAAAACGAAACATGGCCGTGCAGTTCGCATTTTGAAACCGTGATTTCAAACGATTATACCGGGAGATCCGACCATCGGATTTTCCTGAAATCGCAACCGTTGGGTTCGCTTTGGAAAAATCTTTCCAACGGCACCAACTTTGTAAAAATCCAACGGTTGGATTGTCTGGAATGTTTAATTCAAATCTGAAGAAAAACAGCGCCAGAATCGATTATATTTATATATATATATAAATATAATTATATTTAATCGAATAACGACGCTGCAGTTCGTATTTCGAAATCGAAACTTCAAACGATTATACCGGGAGATCCGACCGTCGGATTTTCCCGAAACTGGAACCGTTGGATTCGTTTTGAAAAGATCTTTCTAATGATGTAAATTTGGTGAAGATCCAACAGATAGATTTTCAGATATGTGTAAATCAAATCTGAAGAAAAACAGCGCCACGGTGGCGTTATGGCCCGAAGCGTCGTTTTGAATATATTGGCTATTTTAAAATAAATAAAAATAGCGATAAATCGTTATAAAATATTATAAACAATATGGATGTGATTTAGAAATTAACTGAAGGTTGGCTAAGTCGAATAATTTCCTGGGTGTTGATCTGATGTTGGTTTCGGCCTACGGGGTTAATATTTGGGAAATCGTTCTCTTACTGATTGACGGTTAGTGACTAATGAATTGAAATAATGCGTGTATATGTTAGTGTTGCACTTATTTATTATATACGCGAGTTGGTCAGAAAGACCGGGTTTTTCCCATTCTGAATAACTGAATCGACGATAAGAAATCGAAGATGAAGATGGTGGTCGAAGACCGGAGATCTTCACCTCGTTTGGATGGTAACCGAGGTCCTGATTGGGAGGCATCCCGAAATATGGATAATGAGTGGTGATCGTCCAGACGTATGTGGTGATCGATGGGTTTGCGAGGTATTTAGTGCCTCCGGTTTCGTTCAGACCCAGAACAGACTTGTAAATGGACTGTGTGTCTGACATTGGATTTTATTCTGTGTGGATTGATCTCTATTAAATATGCATCTGTTTGGTGGCGGAGAATTTATTCTTTGGCTTAACGCCCTTCTCTGAAACGCACGAGCTCAGAGGTTGTATATCGATGAACATCAGTCGCATGGCATGAATGGCCTGTGTGGCATGCTAAGATGTAGTGATCAGGGCTTCTGTTGAAAAGTAAAGTCTTGTGGTGATGATCAAAGCACCGCCTGTGTGGCGTAGCTTTGTGTATAACGTAAAATCGCGAGCCTCACACCCCGGTATGAACCAGAAACGGGAGAAGGACCTCAGGGAGGACATGCGTTTCTTTCTAGCTAGGGTGGTGTCAGTGACCTACCAGCCCTGACATTTATATACTTTTCACCTATGTGGTTGTTGCTGTTGCGAGGCGCCTCGGTTAGATCGGACGATCCGGGTCCGATGGAGTCATTCGTTGGCTCGTTTACGCCCCAAAGGGCGGGGAAACGTATTGTTCAGGCATTTTAATCCACATCGGTGGACCGGCCCTGTCGCTCCAAGGGCCCACCTGAGTCTGGGTCCTGGGGCTCGGGCTAGAGAGTCACGAATTCGGTAAGGACTATCTTTTGCCTTGGTTCATGACGGAAATCCAATTTCCAAATACGTGACTGTGCGGTTTTGATTGTATATATATATGACGACATGATATATGGTACCCATGCCGCCTATGATTGATAGTTATGATTTGAAATTATTTTCAAAGCATATAAACACTAGTAATAATATCAAATGCCTTTGTTTTATTCGTATCAATCATATTTTGGCCGTTATAAGGTAAAAACTCTATCCTCCGGTTTGCGTTGCATTGTGTAATGGGAACTGAGTCTTATAATGGCTTTATTTTTATAAAATGCATTGCATTGTTTAAAAGGAAGGTTTGTTTTAAAGCACTGGCAATCCAATGGAGAAAACCCGTACCACGAAAGTGGCTTGGTCCTTTGATTAGCCAAATTATATATGTGTTGAGTAGATTTCTCATACCAGTCCCATGACTGACTCGTAGTTTGTTTCACTTTCAAACTCGGGTGCCCCTTTTTCTACACGGGCAGCCTTGTATTCAGGTTTAGCTGGTTCTTTCTGGATAGCTGGAGCTGAAGATGGATTCTATCATTTATCTCTTTTTATGTTGTTCAGCTCCTATTGTACATATTTTGTTTGTTTCCGCTGTAAACATATATGTATAGTTGAACTGTATTTGTACTAAGTATGATCCTGTATACTGTGTAACTCTGATAATTACTTTTATCCAGTATATTCTATTGTTCATTATCTGGTGTATTTATTTATTTCTGTTCTGCTATTATCTGTTTCTGTGTTATATTCCACGGATTACCCTTGCCACCGTCCGTACGGGGTTTGGGGTCGTCTCAATCCCTGTCGTCAAAGATTACGCTGATGTATTTAAAGAAGTTGAGGGCTTACCTCCGCATAGAGAAATCAGCTTCAGAATTGATTTAGCCCCGAATGCGAGGCCAGTCGTACATCCCATTGGGAGAATGTCGCCAAAAGAAAAAGAGGAGCTGAGAAATCAAACTAAGCAACTTTTGTGGAAGGGTCTAATCAGGCCTAGCTTCTCGGAATGGGGTGCAGCAGTGGTGTTCGTCCTAAAATCAGATGGTACTCTCAAGCTATGTGTAGACTACCGTGATCTCAACAAAAAACTCTGAAGAACAAATACCCACTGCCTCGTATTGATGACTAACTTGACCGCTTGCATGGAGCATGAGTATTTTCTAGGATGGACCTATCTACAGGCTTCCATCAACTTCGCATTGCAGAAGAGTGTGTGCCTTTAACTGCTTTCAGAGGACCGGATATATTTTATGAATGGCTAGTAATGCCCTTCGGTCTATGTAATGCTCCTGCATATTTTGTTGATCTGATGAATAGAGTGTTCAGATATGTTTTAAATAAATTTGTGCTCGTGTTCATCGATGACATCCTCATCTTTTCTAAATCCACTGCTGAGCACGAACAGCATCTTAGAGAAGTCTTGGAGATTTTGAGAAGGAATGTGCTGAAAGCCAAATTTTCTAAATGCATATTCTGGCAAGAAGAGTTGAAATTCCTCGGCCATGTTGTATCAAAGGAAGGCATCTCCGCGGATCCAGGAAAGATCTCAGCCATCCAAGAATGGAAGCAGCCCAGAACTCCCACAGAGGTCAGAAGTTTCTTAGGACTGGCCGGCTATTATCGGAAATTTGTTAAAGATTTTTTGAAGGTAGCTTGCCCATTAACAAACCTGACCAAAAAGCATACGAAATTCAATTGGACACTGGAATGCGAGACAGCTTTCCAAGAGCTAAATAAGAGGTTGACCAATGCTCCTGTATTGACCATCATAGATGGCAATCAGGATTTGAAGGTCTGGACCGACGCTTCTAAAAAAGGTTGTTTCTTTTATAAATTAGCATGTCAGAGATAACATTTTCTTTTAATGTCAAATCTCATTTTAACATGTTATCCCTTATTTATTTAAGGTATTGGTGCGATGCTGACGCAAAGAGGCAGAGTAGTCGTATATGCTAGCCGCCAGCTGAAACCGCATGAGAAGAATTACGTCACGCATGATCTTGAGCTAATGGCCATTGTGTTTGCTCTTAAAATATGGAGGCATTATCTCTTGGGTGAGAAGCTTGAAATTTACACGTATCACAAATCCTTGAAACATCTTTTTACCCAAAAAGATTTGAATATGAGGCAGCAACGGTGGGTCGAATTTCTTGCATCATATGATCTGGATATCCTATATACTCTAGGGAAAGCCAACATTGTGGCCGATGCGCTCAGTAGAAAGAATGCAGATGATGACAAGCTTATTCTCGCCAATCTCATTATCACTCCTACTCTGATTGATAAAGTCTCTGCTCTTCAGAAGGATGATAAATTTATTCAGAGGATTATCAAAAGAATTCAGGATGGCGAAACCACGAGTTTCCAAATTGACGACAAAGGGGTTCTGAGGCTATTAGGCCGAATCTGTGTCCCATACGACTCTAAGCTCAGAAGGGAGGTTATGGATGAATGTCATAAATCTAAGCTTAGTGTTCACCCTGGAGTGAGCAAGATGTATCACGACCTCAAGCGCACATTTTGGTGGAGGTCGATGAAGAGAGATATTTCTATTTACTTTGCTAGATGTCCCACTTGTAAGCAAGTTAAAAGTGATCAACAGAAGTTGGCCGGTTTGTTGCAACCACTGGGAGTTCCAGGTTGGAAGTGGAAGGAAATTTCTATGGACTTTATAGATGGCTTGCCTCGCAGCAGAAAAGGGAATGATAGCATATGGGTGATTGTGGATCGCTTAACAAAGTCTGCCCATTTCATCCCTGTTCGGTCCAATAGAACAGCTCGTAGTTTGGCACAGCTTTATCTTAAAGAGATAGTCAGACTACATGGGGTTCCCAAAAGCATTGTAAGTGATTGGGATCCATTATTTACCAGAAAATTCTGGGAAGCTTTTCAAGAAGAGTTTGGGACCAAGTTGAATCTGAGCTCTGCCTATCACCCTCAGACAGATGGCTAAACTGAGAGGGTGAACCGTGTTTTGGAAGACTTGTTGCGAGCTTGCATTCTTGATTATGGCGGTTCATGGGAGGACCACTTGCACTTGGTGGAATTCTCCTATAATAATAGCTACCAAGCAAGCTTGAAGATGTCACCGTTTGAATTACTATATGGCAGGCCATGCAGATCTCCGGCATGTTGGGTGGAGACAGGCAATCGACTAGTCTTTGGGCCCCGACATGGTTCATGAAGCATCAGATAAGGTTGACTTGATTAAGAAACGCTTGTTGACTGCTCAGAGCCGACAGAAGAACTATCCAGACCAGCGAAGAAGAAATCTAGAATTCTCTATGGGTGATTGAGTATACTTGAAGGTTTCTCCTTTGAGAGGCGTGATTCGCTTTGGGAAGACGGGAAAGTTGGCACCGAGATTCATTGGTCCATTCCCTATCCTCGAAAGGATTGGTACTCTCTCTTATAGAGTGCAGCTACCTGACTGGTTGCCAGGGGTGCATGATGTATTTCATGTGTCTCAACTCCACAAGCATGTGCATGATCCAGATCTGATAGAGGATGAACTAAATCAACAAGTCCTAGATATTGCACCAAATCTAACAGTGAGGAAAGACCCGATTAAGATCATTGGCAAAGAAACCAAAATTTTGAGGAACAAGAGGATCAACCTAGTCAAAGTTCAATGGAGTGGGGATCCTAGAGACAGTACTTGGGAGATGGAGGATAGCATCAAAAAGGCTTACCCCCAGTGCAGAGTTGACATCTCCGAATGACTTTTGTATTAAGGTACGTTTACCCTAGTTTACATTTTCCATCTTGTTTCCTACCTTACTTTGTTTCCTTTTCGAGGACGAAAAACTCTTAAGTGGGGGAGATTGTAACGACTAGGAAAATCCGAACCAATTTAAAATTTTTATTTTAAATAATTGGGTGGAAAAATGTGTCAGAAATTAAAAAAATTCATTTTTAAATAATATTAAAGCCAGTGAAAATAGTCAATTTTCAAACGATCTCTGTTTTCAATGAAACCACTTTTGTTGGAACCGGAATGTCATATTATTGCTAGGTTTCATTAATATGTGAGCGTGGCGAAGGAAAATGTGTTTTGTCGGTTTCAGTCAAATTTAATCGACTGAAAAATAGCCATTTTTCAAACAGTCTCAGAATTCGACGTAAATAATTTTGTTAGGACCGTATCGTCATAACGAAGACAAATATATTTTTTCTGGATTTTTCTGAGTCCGTATGTGGCCTCTGTGAATTTATTTATGCAGACGAATTAAATTAATAAAGGATTTAATTATTAAATTAAATAATTCAGGCCACAGACAGCCGTTTGGGCTCATGGGACCTGTCCCATTGGATCCCGAATATGGGTTATTGGCTAGGGTCACTTTCTGCTGGACTGGAAATGGATCGGTTTAAAAGTTACGGGTTTATTTGTAAAATAGCGATTAAATATTATAAATAATAGAGGAAATTAAACCCTAAATTACTGTTCACTCTGTAGCCGCCGCCCCTTTCGTTCAATGGCCATGGGAGCTCGAAACTTCTCCTCCTAATTTCTCCTTCATCTCCTCGAATTGGAACCCAAACCACACACCACATCGAAGCACCTTCCCTCCTCTTCCCATCCATACGGTTAAAGCTACTTGAAATCACCCCTAGCGCCCGCTTTACCTCCCCGAACGTCGGCCGAACAGACCGCCGCCGTCCCCCTAGGCTCGACCGAGCTGAGCAAAACCGGGCCCCCCTCGTGCGCCCCACTTCCCTCTCCGGTGTGCCACCGACCAATCAGTGTCTCGAACCCTGTAGTGGCCGCAAAAGCCAACCCAAAGATCGAACGAGATAGAAAAACTCACGGCCGATATTTGATTGGGGAAGAAAGGTTTATTTCCTAATTAATTAATTAATTAATTTAAATTGTTTTAAAGCTTGATTTAACCATAATTGATTCGTTTCAACTCAGAATTTGACGATTTCGGAAACATTGGAATCGTAACAGCGAATAGAACGTGTTGAGACTGATTGGAACATTTTCTGGACTGTTTGAATTTTTAGATCTAAATCCACGAAAGGTGAGAATTCTGATTTAATTAATTAAAATTGTGAAAACACGATATGTATGTTATATTTGTTGTTCTGCGATGTGGTAATTAGAATTTATTTGTCTGTGTGATTTGTAATGCTTGTGATGTCATGATAGAACCATGTTCGTCTAGATCTATAAATTCTGATGTAATCTCTATAAAGTTCTCATCTTTATTAGTTTTATTTTTATTTTATTTCTATTTTTATTTTTATTCCTTTATAGAAATGAAAATTTGAATCTTTTTTTTTACAAACAAAAATGAAATTTTGAATCTTTATTTTGTTTTACAAATTAAAATGGAAAATTGAATCTCTATTCTGATTTACAAAAGAAAGTTTAAATAATTTTTTTTTGTTTCACAACATAAAATGAAAAGTTGAATTTTTATTTTGATTAACAAAATAAAAGAAAGGTAAATTTTTATCTTGATTTGCAAAATAATAATATAAGTTAGATTTTCATCTTGATTTGCAAAATAATAACAAAAGTTTGATTTTTATTTTGATTTGCAAAATAAGAAAAAAAGTTGAATCTTTATTTTGATTTATGATTTATAAAATAAAGAAAGTTTAGATCTTTTAAATCTTAATTAAAAGATAAATAATTTTAGATATTTTATTTTGATTAAAAAATTAAATAAAGATGAGACCTTTATTTCGGTTCATGAGAATTACCCACCAAATCATATGTTGGGTTGTTTATGTTGACATTGAAAATCACGACGTTGGATAAATTATAGAAATGGTTAGACAAAAACCATATTATCATATGTCGACATTGAAAATCATGACGTTGGATAAATTATAGAAATGGTTAGACAAAAACCATATTATCATATGTTGACGTTGAAAATCTCGATGTTGGATAAATTATAGAAATGGTTAAACAAAAACCATATTATCATATGTTGACATTGAAAATCACGACGTTGGATAAATTATAGAAATGGTTAGACAAAAACCATATTATCATATGTTGACATTGAAAATCACGACGTTGGATAAATTATAGAAATGGTTAGACAAAAACCATATTATCATATGTTGACATTAAAAATCACGACGTTGGATAAATTATAGAAATGGTTAGACAAAAACCATTATATTTTTATTATCATATTTTGACACCAAATTGACATGTGTGTTAGTTAAGAAAATATGTAAAAATAAAAGATTTACATTTTTCTATGTAAAAATATAAAATTTACATTTTCTATGTGAAGATGAAAGATTTACATTTTTTTATGTAAAAATGAAAGGTTTACATTTTTCAATGTAAAGGTAAAGAATTTACATTTTTCAATGTAAAAGTGGTAAGAACTTACATTTTTTCAATGTAAAAGAAAACGATATAAAATATTTACACTTTATAGAAAGATAAAAAGTACATCTTTATGTTATAAAAATGAATTACATAAAAAGTACATTTTTTATGTATTTAAAACGAATAGGATAAAAAGTACATTTTTATGTATTTAAAACAAATAGGATACAAAGTACATTTTTATGTATTTAAAACGAATAGGATAAAAAGTACATTTTTTTATGTATTTAAAACGAATAGGATAAAAAGAACATTTTTATGTAATTAAAGAAAAAGTAAATTTTTACCGTCATTTTTGTCACATTAGAATTGGCGAACAAAAATATTATTTTATTCAATATAAAAGTGTATAATGTAGAAACCGTAATTTTTGTCGCATTAGAATTGGCGAACAAAGATATTATTTTATTGAATATAAAAGTGTGTAATGTTGAAAACGTCATTTTTGTCGCATTAGAATTGGCGGATAAAAATATTATTTTTATTGAATATAAAAATATACATTGTTGAAACCATCATTTTTGTCGCATTTGAATTGGCGAACAAAAATATTGTTTTTATAGAATAAAAAGAATGGATTTTAATAGTGGAAATCGCCAAATGGTTTATATATATAAATATAAATATAAAATTAAACGAAACGAGCGCGGCAGTTCGCGTATCGATAATCATAATTCTAAACGATCATACCGAAAGATCCGACCGTTGGATTTTCCCAAAACTAGAACCGTCAGGACCGCCTTGGGAAGAGCTTTCCAACGATATCAATTTTATCAAAATACGAAGGTTAGATTTTAAGATATGTGTAAATCAAAATTTGGTAAAAATAGCGCCAGGGCTGCCCACTGACCCGAAGCGTCGTTTATTTATTCTGAGCTATTTTCAAATAAATAAAAATAGCGATAAATAGTCATAAATATATATGAAATGTTTTAAATGATAATTATGCGACAATTATTTGAAAAGACCGAGTTTGTCTTATTTCAAATAATTGCACAGCGATCAAATCAAAGAGATAAAAAGACGATGGTTGAAGACCGGCGATCTTCACATCGAATGGACGACGACTACCGATGCCTTGGACTGACTTGCTCCCAGGGCGGAGTTGAAGCAGTAGTTGTCCGGAGTTGTGTGTTGGTCGTGCGGATAAGCGAGCGCCTCTTTGGTGTCTCCGGTTCCGTTCAGACCCAGAACGGGCTTGTAAATGGATGCGTGTCTGACGTTGGAGTTCATCCCATGTAATTAAATCGATTTGTATTAATATATGTCTGTTTGGTGGTGGAGAATCTATTCTCTGCTTAACACCTAGGTATATAGTAATAGTTATCGATCGCATGGCGTGAATTGTCAATGTGGCATGCCAAGATGCAATGATCAAGGCTTTGTTGGAAAGCAGGCCTTGTGGCTGATGATCAAAGCATAGCCTGTTTAGGCATAGCTTTGTGTATAGCGTGACTTCGCGAGCCTCACACCCTGGTATGAGTCAAAAACGGGATATGGACCGTAGGGAGTGCATACGTTTCTTTCTAGCTAGAAGTGATGTTTGGGCTTTAACACGGCCCGACATTTTACTTATGTGGATTATGGATTGAGGTACCTCGGGTTTTTATAGGCCTGAAGTGGTCATACTATAGGTCCAAAAGGACTGGGAAACGTGTGTTCAGGCATAACTAATCCACTACCGTTAGGTGGGGACCGGCCCGACCGCATCCAATGGTTCAGTACGGGGGATCCTGAGGCATTTGCTAGAGTGTCTCGAATCGGAAGAGGACGATTCCTAGCCTCGATTTCATGACAGAAAACCAATTTCCAATACGACATCACGGTCTTGATTGTAAACTTATATACAGCGACATAGTATATGGTACCTATGCCGTCTATGATTGATACATTTATATTAAAGTATTTTAATACTGCTTAAACACTAATGATAATATAAAAATATTATTTTTCTCATATTAAGCATGCTTGATCATCATAAGGGAAAACTCTATCCTCCTGTGTGCGTTGCATTGTGTGATAGGACTTGAGTCTTATGATGATTTCATTTTTCAAAAGTCATTTCGTGGTTTTTGTATAAACGTTATTCAATTATGCACTGGCAATCCAATGGAGTAAACCCGTTCCGCGTTAGCGGCGTGGTCCTGTGATTTGCCACGTTGTTAGATAAATTAATTAAGAATTCTCATACCAGTCCCATGACTGACTCGTAGTTTGTTTCACTTTTGCAAACTCGGGTGCCCTCTTTCCATACGGGCAGCCAATTGACAGGTTCAGGTGATACATTCTGATTGGAGCTTGCTTGGAAGGAAGAAGAAGAAGACCTTTTCTCTAGTTTTTTCTTCTGCTTTGAGACATTTTTTTCTTCTGCTTTGAGACATTTTTTTCTTCTGTAGCTTTGATGTATGTAATGGAGTTTGAGACTTGTTTCTTTTCCATTGAAACTTATTTCCCTTTTGTTGAGACTCTTTATTTGGCTAAGTTGTATCCTGTACTGCGTACTCTGATGTATTGGATATTATGATGCTGATGACATTTATTTCCACTGCAATGGTTTATGTGTTATGATAATTATCTGAGATCTGTTTTTGTTGTAAATATGTTGTATTCCAAAATGATTATCCTTACTTTCGGTCCTCGGAAGTTTGGGGTTATCACATAAAAATGATATATGCGTTGAAAAGAATTGAAGTGAAATCGAAATATAGTTATATACGTATATCTATATATGTATATATACTCCCCTCGTCCACAGACCATGGACGATATATATTGGTTGTGATATTGTTTGGATTGTTGGTTGATGTGAAATTTGGTGAATGTCATGAATGGTTGATTTAAAATGATCGATTGTGGTTGAAATCCCAATAGGATTAGTATATGGGAAAATTCGTCTGCATACGAACTAGATATTGAAATCCCCATTGTAAAAAGCTGCGAGGCTTTAAGGTAGAGCGAGGAGCCGTACTGGGGACGGTGCCGGTTTTAACTACCTTGCCGTTATGTTGCCGAAATTTTCAATAATATTCATATGTTTGAATTATTTTCATGTGCTGAAACCATATTCATGTGTTGAAACTATATTCATGTGTTGAATAGAAATTCATGTGTTGAATAGAAATTCATGTGTTGAATAAATTCTTTGAAAGATAAAAATAACATTTACGTATATAGACTATATAAATTGTTCGTGTTTTAAAATAAATTGTTTTAACAATAAAAATCACATTTTTATTACATATATAGACCATTGAAAACATTCATGTGTTGAAACCATATCCATGTGTTGAATAGAAATTCATGTGTTGAATAGGAATTCATGTGTTGAATAAAAATTCATGTGCTGTGTAGAAATTCATGTATTGAATAAATTCTTTGAAAGATGAAAATAACATTTTTACCTTATGTATGAACTATATAAAATAATCGTGTTTTGAAATAAATTATTTTATAATAAAAATCACATTTTTATGATATATATGAACTGCTAAAAATAGTGATGTGTTGAAATAAATATCTGTTGGATAAAAAGATTGCTCTTATCAAATATAGGAAGTTAATATGGTTTTGAAATCGAAGAATGAATTATATATATATATATATATGAATATAATTAAAATAAATTGAATAACGAAGCCGCAGTTCGTGTTTTGAAACCGTGATTTCAAACGATCAATGTGGGAGATCCGACCATCGGATTTTCCCGAAACCGAAACCAATAGGTTCGCTTTGGAAATATCTTTCCAACGACACCCACTTTGTGAAGATCCAACGGTTGGACTGTCTGGAATGTTTAATTCAAATCTGAAGAAAAACAGCACCAGAATCGATTATATATATATATATAAATGTTACTAAATTAAATCGAATAACGACGCTGCCGTATGTATTTTGAAATCGTAATTTCAAACGATTGTACCGGGAGATCCAACCATCGGATTTTCCCAAAACTAGAGCCATTGGATTCGTTTTGAAAATATCTTTCTAATGAGATAAAATTTGTGAAGATCCAACAGTTAGATTTTTAGATATGTGTAAATCAAGTCTGAAGAAAAACAGCGCCACGACCGTGTTATGGCCTTAAGCGTCGTTTGAATGAATTGGCTATTTTTAAATAAATAAAAATAGAGATAAATCATGATAAAATATTATAAACGATATGGAATGTAAATAAACTGAATTTGCTCGGTTTATTTGATGTTTGATGGTTGAATTGAGATGACCCCAAATCCCGTTCTGACGGAGACAAGGGTTATCTTTGGAATATAACACAGAAACCGATAATAGCAGAACAGAAATAAATAAATACACCAGATAATCAACAATAGAATATACTGGATAAAAGTAATCATCAGAGTTACACAGTATACAGGATCTTACTTAGTACAAATACAGTTCAGCTATACATAAATGTCTACAGCGGAAAACAAACAAAATATGTACAATAGGAGCTGAACAGCATAAAAAGAGATAAATAATAGAATCCATCTTCAGCTCCAGCTATCCAGAAATAACCAGCTAAACCTGAATACAAGGCTGCCCGTGTAGAAAAAGGGGGCACCCGAGTTTGAAAGTGAAACAAACTACGAGTCAGTCATGGGACTGGTATGAGAAATCTATTCAACACATATATAATTATGGCTAATCACAGGACCACGCCACTTTCGTGGAATGGGTTTACTCCATTGGATTGCCAGTGCTTTAAAACAAATCTTTCTTTTTAAACATCGCAATGCTTTTTATAAAAATGAAGCCATTATAAGACTCAGTTCCCATCACACAATGCAACGTAAACCGGAGGATAGAGTTTTTACCTTATAACGGCCAAAATATGCTTGATACGAATAAAACAAAGGCATTTGATATTATTGTTAGTGTTTATATGTTTCAAAAACAATTTGAATCATAATTATCAATCATAGGCGGCATGGGTACCATATATCATGTCGCCATATATATATACAATCAAAACCGCACGATGTCGTATTTGGGAATTGGATTTCCGTCCTGAACCAAGGCAAAAGATAGTCCTTACCGAATTCGAGACGCTCTAGCCCGTGTCTCAGGTACAGCCGCGACCATACCCTGGATCGTCAGGGCCGGTCCACACAAAGTGGATTATAATGCCTGAACAATGCGTTTCTCCACCCTTTGGGGTGTAAATGAGCCAACGAATGACTCCATCGGACCCGGATCGTCCGATCAAACCGAGGCGCCTCGCAACCGCAACAACCACATAGGTGAAAAGTATATAAATGTCAGGGCTGGTAGGTCACTGACACCACCCTAGCTAGAAAGAAAACGCACGTCCCCCCGAGGTCCTGCTCCCGTTTCTGGTTCATACCTGGTTGTGAGGCTCGCGATTTCACGTTATACACAAAGCTACGCCACACAGGCGGTGCTTTGATCATCACCACAAGACTTTGCTTTTCAACAGAAGCCCTGATCATTTGCCACTTAGGCATGTCACACTAGCAATTCATGCCATGCGACTGATGTCCATCGATATACAACCTCTGAGCTCGTGCGTTTCAGAGAAGGGCGTTAAGAAAAAGAATAAATTCTCCGCCACCAAATGGGTGTATATTTAATAGAGATCAATCAACACAAAATAAAATCTAATGTCAGACACACAGTCCACTTACAAGTCCGTTCTGGGTCTGAACGAAACCGGAAGCACTAAATACCTCGCAAACCCATCGATCACCACGTACGTCTGGACGATCACCAATCATTATCCATATTTCGGGATGCCTCCCAATCAGGACCTCGGTTACCATCCAAACGAGGTGAAGATCTCCGGTCTTCGACCACCGTCTTCATCTTTGACTTTCAATCATCGATCAATTATTTGAAATGAGAATTAACTCGACCTTTTCAAATAATTCACGTATATTTAGGATTTCAAATCAATCCATTTCAATGGTTAAATCATTCGACAACACCAATTTTGTTCGTTAATGTAATTTTCACACCAAACACATTCAACCATCGAATACCACATAAATCGAGCAAATTCAGTTTATTTCCATTCCATATTGTTTGTGGTATTTTATAACGATTTATCGCTATTTTTATTTATTTTAAAATAGCCAATTTATTCAAAACGACGCTTCGGGCCATAAAGCGGCCGTGGCGCTGTTTTTCTTCAGATTTGATTTACATATATCTGAAAATATAACCGTTGGTTCTTCACACAATTTACATCATTAGAAAGGTCTTTTCAAAACGAATCCAACGGTTCCAGTTTCGGGAAAATCCGACGGTCGGATCTCCCGGTACATTCGTTTGAAGTTTCGATTTCAAAATACGAACTGCAGCGTCGTTATTCGATTAAGTATAATTATATATATATATATATATAATCGTTTCTGGCGTTGTTTTTCTTCAGATTTGAATTAAACATTCCAGACAATCCAACCGTTGGATTTTTACAAAGTTGGTGCCGTTGGAAAGATTTTTCCACAGCGAACCCAACTGTTGGGATTTCGGAAAAATCCAATGGTAGGATTTCCCGCACTAGTTATTTGAAATCACGGTTTCAAAACACGAACTGCACGGCCACGTTTCGTTTTAATTATATATATATATATATATAAATATAGTTCATTCAACAATTTCAATATCGTTTTCATTTCAAATATTTCACTAACGCCTTTAAATTTTGGAAAATTTCTCCATAACCTCCTTTGTACGGGAGAGGCTGGGAAAATTCCCAATTAGCCACACGGGCGTCTCATGTCAAAAAGAAAAAGAAAAAGCCAAACGGCTAGCCAACAGGCTCATAAAATCATCACCCAAACAAAACAGTAAATGTGTACCTATTTGTCGGGCACAAAATTTTATTCCTCTTCTCTAGCCCCCTTGCTATAACCTGTTCAATAAATATGCATGTACATATATATAGTTCTTATCACTTATCATTTTCCATTCAACTTCATATTTGATTCCATTTGGTTTAAAAACACCGTTCATTCTAATGTTGCATGTATAGGCAAAAATCATGTCATTAGCTAATTAATGAATATTTCAACTCATATATATTTATTTGAACGAGTGGCTATTTTTAACACTTCACATTTCAACAATTCATGTATATAATAAAAATGTGATTTTTATTGTAAAACAAATCATTTCAAAACACTATTATTTTATATAGTTCATATAGATGATAAAAAGGTGATTTTGATTATAAAACAATTTATTTCAAAACAGGATTATTTTATATAGCTCATATAGATGATAAAAAGGTGATTTTTATTATAAGACAATTTATTTCAAAACACTATTATTTTATATAGTTCATATAGATGATAAAAAGGTGATTTTTATATTTAAAACACGAAGACCATTCAACACATGAATTTCTAATCAACGAATGAATATCGATTCCACACATGAAGGTTTTCTATTCAATGAATAAATATAGTTTCAGCAAATGAAAATAATTCGAACGCAAGAATATTATTCAAAATTTCGGCAGCATAACGGCAGGGTAGTTAAAACCGGGACCGTCCCTAGTACGGCTCCTCGCTCTACCTTAAAACCTCGCGGTTTTTGACAATGGGGATCATGCATCTAGTTCGCACGCAGGCGGCATGTATATATTTATTTCATTTCCACAAACTAATCATATGTGGTTTCAACCAAATATTTCTCAACCACAAACGGGAATTTTTCAACCACAATCAATCGATATCAACCGCAAACAATCCCAAACAACCATTCGCTGTCAATCAATTTTCACACCAATCACAATCAACAAATATCGTCCATGGTTTCTGGACGAGGGGCGTATATATATATATATATATATAGCAATTCACTTCTATTTCAACACATATATAATTTTTACAACGCTTATATAACTTATACATCGAACATACAACTTATACAATGCTTATACAAGTGATGTACAATGCTAATATAACTCATATATCGATTATATAATTTATACATCGTTATTTTCCATATCGTTTATAAATTAGAAACCTCACATTGGGTTCCACTCCACCAAAAATAGCAGAAGGCTCAGAAAAATATGCGGTCTCTTCTAAAATGCAGAAGACGTCCTCATGGTCACGATGTTTCCTGTTTCATCGAATTTCGTTAAGGAACGAGAAAGATATGATTTTTCGAAGTTTGCAACACTTTAAAGTGTAAAAATCAGTTTAAAATAGATTAGCTGTATACCTGTTTTTTTCTTCGAAACTAGGTTTTCGATTTTTGTCGAATCCATGAATCGTGGTGAAGATCAGAGGGTGCGACGTGGAAGAGGGGGGCGTGGCGCTCCTGGCGATGATCGGGGCTTCAGATCCGATCGCCTCTGGCGATCTCGGCGTCGACTGGAAGTCGACGACTTTGGAGGCGTCGTTGTCGACGCTGGCGAAGGGAGAGAGGGTGGGGGTTGTAACACCCCACCTCCACAAAATGCCACACTTGCAAGTGCACTGGCTTTGGAGGGGCGTTAAACGAGGTAAACATGCATGCAGATATCACAAGACAGAACATATAAATAAAACAGAGTAAGTAAAGCAGCGGATAAAACTAACATTTCAAAACCATAGTCAAGTTACATCAAAGTACTTGGTCATTATTTTCCCACAAAACAAAGTCTAGAAACATAAACTGAAAACTAGAAAAACATAAAGTAACTATCCCCAAAGTAGAATAAAGCCATAGCATGCTCAAGTCCAAACCGTACATGAGCTATCCAGAAAAGTAGCTAAAAGTGTTCCCACCCTGTAAACCTTGGGGGGGGGGGGAAACGGAAGAAAAGAGGTGAAAGAAAACGGGTCAGTCAAAAAGACTGGTAAGTCCTACCTACTATTAGTATAAAAAATAGTAAAGTTAACTGGACATGTAAAGCAGAGATGAAACCTAGGGTGATAACTGGCATGGTGTAAAGTTAACAAGATAGATCAAGTGTGGCATCGCATATACAAGGTTAAGTTGCACCAAGTGTGTACTAGTATTCCAATCCATGTCAAGTATAAACAAGAAATGATCCCTTGGCCCAAAGCTGGCCCACTATCATGAGGTGACCTAAATCAAGGTCCAACTACTCAGTCTAGTCGATCGGCTCCCTAAAAGCCTAACTCGTCAAGTGTCGGTGTCATACGGCCCAATCACGAAGTGTAGTCAAACAGTGCTAGGTCCACCCTAGGGTGTATCTGGCCCTAGGGTGCCAACCACGGACACAAATCAAGCACGCACAGTCTAAACCTACTGGTGCCCGTGTCTACTTTTTCAACTCCGGAATATGTGCACGACCATAGTCCGCCTGAACCTACACCAGCGCACCTACTCAGCCGTCGTTTTGGTCTCTTACATGTCAGCCCAGTAATCGTGCCCCACCCTAGCCTAGTCCCTAGGGTATCATGATACAATCAAGAGGGTTACTGGTGAAAAGGACCACGTAACTAGGGTTTCTAATGGGTTAAACGTGTTTAACCCTACCCAATCAAGTTGGTTAAGTGTACCCAAGGTTCATGACTTAACCCTATCAACCCATCGTGTTTAATTGGTTAAGTATTCAAGTGGTCCATGACTTAACCCTATCATGTGGCATTAATTAATTTAATGCACCCAACCTCTCACATTAGACCTTGTTGTGGTTACTAGTTAAGCCGAGCGGGTCCGGGTAGCTTTACACCACAACTTAGTCTAACCTCGGGTTTCAAGCGCGACATGACCAACTACTCACATTGGGTCCTATTGCTTGTAGCCACTAGTTAAGCCGGTCGGTTCTAGGTAGATTTATGCTACAAACTCAACCCAACCTCGAGTTGGCCATTCTCATGTTTTCTAGTAGTCATGTCCAAGTTCATGTTCATGTTTCAAGCATAATCACATGTCATATTTCATGTCATCATTTCAAGTCATGTCTTTATGTCATTTTAGTTTACCCATAACGTAACCCCATCGCATGTAAGTTCGCATAAACGAAAATAGATCTCAAAGAGGGAACTTAGAAGCATGACATAATTAATAAGGTTTGGGCCACAAGTTAAACATGGTGGCATATGAGGCAAATGTGTTCATAAACTTGCATATTACATTATAGGCCTCAAAACATGCATGATATCAACTTTAGCAAAATAGATGAAACATGGTCATAAATGACATGGGATGATAGCAAGTGATTCGCATATAACATCATATGCAAGTTAACATAAGGTTTATGAGAGTTTCTATGTTGCTTTATGCAACATTTCAAATCAAAGCTCATAGCTTTCTATGCACAAAGTCAAGGTGATAGCTTTACAAACATGCATAGAATAAATCTATGCATAACATGATAGGATCAAAGCTCATAGTTTTCTATGCACAAAGTCAAGGTGATAGCTTTACAAAGATGCATAGAATAAATCTATGCATAACATGATAGAATCAAAGCACAAATCATACTTAGGCCCAAACTCAAACATGCAACATGTCATATTTAACTTCATATTTAGAATCTAAGAGTAGAATAGGGCTTACAATGCTATAAAGACATATAAAATAAAATAAGATTGAGACGAAGCCACTAGCAACTCTAAAAACACCAAATAACACAAGCTCCAAGAAGCTCCGTTGATTTGTATGAAGAAAGATCCTCGTTTTAATGAAGAAAGATTGAACTTTGGCCTTGAATCAAATTTAGAAACTCTCAAACAAGCTTAGGAACTCTCATATGAATGAAGATGGAGGCTATGACAAGAGGGTGGAGGCCATGATTAAACATTTTGGCATAGTTTAGTTGTAGGATTGATTTATGATGATTTAGGCTAGGTATTAGGGTCCTTTTATAGAAGATTAGGTTAGTTTAGGACATAGGATTAACCCTAATTCAGATCTGGGCCATCAATTCACGTCACTAGCGTCCAAACATGTCTTGAGAAACAAGTCAGGTGCACCCAGGCCAGACTGGCCGACAACCCAAGTCGACAGGGGTGTCGACTGGGCAGTCGACACAGCCTGGGGTGTGTCGACTCCCAAGTCGACTCCCCAGTAGACTTGGGGAGTGGCGGGATCTTTTCCCGCCTATCCTGCCCAGCTGAATTTTAATTCGAATCTGTTTTTAAACTTGAATTTTCCGAAAACTTCTATGGGCCATAACTGGGTCATACGGACTCCGATTTCGAAAACTCGGACTCTATTTCGCGTATTTTTCCGAGACGAACGCAATGGCACAGCCCGTTTCCCTTGATTCAGATTTTATCATTTAATTCTGCCTTGATTTATGTTATAACTTGTTATTCAAAATACGGGTTGTTACATCCTCCCCACCTTAAAGGATTTTGTCCCCGAAATCTCTAAGTTAGGAAGAACGTATCCTACCATCCATCATCCATCTACTCAAAACATCATCCACGTGCAGTCAATATCCTTAACAAATTCTAAATGCCGTATGATTATATGCAAAGGTGTGTGTATGTGTACTTATCTAATGCGAAAATCAGGCGGTTACTGATTCAGTAAACCTCCTTAATGCAAAGTATGTTAGTGAAATGAGTCCAAATGTATGCAAATTCCTAACATAATTCATAATCTCTATATGAGTGCACATAACATTCATCCATATGCAACATCCACGTGATAGCATAACAAGTTTCAGTCATGAATAAGTGTAAGCACTCATGCATATGCAATATGAAAGTGTGTGAGCCGATCTTAGTGCCTAATGTGTATCATGCATCCATGAGTATCCACTTGCAAACACTTGCAAACATCAAGCATAACATGTTTCAAAAACATGTTTCATCCAAAGGGTTTCTACCTAAGGTTCTCATGACAAGGTTAACGAGATAACAAGATAAACAGGATAAACATGGATAGCAAAAAGAAAGATATGCTAAAAAGGAAAAGAGATCGAGAATGTACCCTCAAAAAGAAATGGATAAAGCCCGCGCATCTTCTCCTCGGTTTCCTAAGTTGCATCCTCTTCGGCTTCACTCCACTGAACTTTCACCAATTTGACTTCTCGATTCCTTAGCTTCCTGATCTCTGTTCCCAAGATACGAATCGGGGCTCTCCTCAGGGTTGCCTCTTTCTCTACCTCCACGTCTTCAAGAATGCTAGGTTCAACCACTTCAGCGGACTCATGTAGGCACTTTCGGAGATGCGAGACATGAAAGACATTATGCACTCCGGCCAGCTTCTCGGGCTATTCCACCTTATAAGCCATCTTCCCAATTCTTTCTATGATAGGGAAGGGTCCTACGAACCTTGGTGCCAGCTTCCCAACTGCTCCAAAACGAACCACATTACGCAAAGGAGAAACCTTCACGAAAACCATATCTCCAACTTCGAATTCCAAATCTGTCCTTCGCTTGTCAGCATAGGATTTCTGTCTGTCTTGGGCCACTTTCATCCGTCTTCTCACCAATTCAACTTTCTCGGATGTGTCCCGTAACATATCGGGCCCAAGTATAAGCCTATCCGTTGTCTCCCACCAACAAGATGGTGACCTACATGGCCTCCCATACAAAGCTTCAAATGGTGCCATCCCTATGCTAGCTATTATTATAATCAAACTCTACAAGAGGGAGGTGGTCTTCCCAAGTACCACCGAAGTCAAGAACACAAAGCCTCAAGAGATCTTCTAGCACTCTATTCACCCTTTCGGTTTGGCCATCCGTCTGGGGGTGATAGGCTGTACTTAGATTCAATCGCGTACCCATCGCTTCTTGCAAATTATTCCAGAACTGGCTAGTGAAGATTGGTTCACGATCGCTAACTATGCTAGAAGGAACTCCATGCAATCGCACTATCTCTTGAAGATAAACAGATGCTAGCCATGATGCGGTCCTCTTGCTCTTCACTGGAATGAAATGAGCACTCTTCGTAAGTCTGTCAACTATGACCCATATGCTCGTATTCCCTTTTCTTGACCTAGGCAATCCATCCACAAAATCCATAGAAATACTTTCCCACTTCCATTGCGGGACCTCTAATGGATGTAATAGCCCACCGGGTTTCTTCGACTCAGCTTTCACTTGTTGGCACACCATGCAATTTGAAACATACTCTGCCACATCCAATTTCATTCCAGCCCAAAAGAAGATGTGCTTCATATCCCTATACAGCTTATCTCCTCCAGAATGTATAGTCATCTTCGAGTGATGCGCTTCTTCGAGAACTTTATGCACCAAGTCTCCTACTTGTGGAACGCATAGCCTTCCATCACGCCTTAGCCAACCCTTGTCATCAATAGTATATCTAGCAAGGTGACTAGACATCTCACCACGAATCAACTTGTCCGTGACCTCGACTATCTGCGGGTCTTCCTTCTGCGAAGCCCCAACTTGATCAAGAAGTATAGGTCTAAGCTCAAGGGATGCTAACGAACCCATCATCGACTCAACAGCTGTTGTGAAATCAAAGGTTGCCAAGAACTCTAGGCTCCTCATCTCAACAAACAAGGGACTCAAAGTCAACCTACTTCTGCTTAATGCATCTGCCACAACATTACCCTTGCCAGGGGTATAAGCTATCTCGAAGTCATAAGATGCCAAGAATTACATCCACCTTTGCTGCCTTAGATTCAGATCTTTCTGCGAGAAGAGGTACTTAAGCGACTTGTGATCAGTATATAACTCAAACCTTTCGCCTAGAAGATAGTGGCGCCAGGATTTGAGTGCAAAGACGATCGCCGCCAACTCCAAATCATGAGTGGGATAGTTCTTCTCATGAACTTTAAGTTGCCTACCCCCATAACATATCACTTTTCCTTCTTGCATCAGAACAACACCTAAACCCATGCCACATGCATCGGTGTACACGGTAAACATCTTACCGCCATCGGGTAATGCCAAAACTGGAGCTGCAGTAAGGGCCCTCTTGAGCCTTTGAAAAGCAAGCTCACACTCTAAGTCCCATGCAAAGACTAAGTTCTTCTTCGTCAACTTAGTAAGAGGGGCCGAAATCTTAGCGAAGTCCCTGATGAACTTCCTATAGTAGCCCGCCAGACCGAGAAAGCTTCTTACTTCGGTTGCATTCCTAGGAGTCTTCCAGTCTTGAACTGCAACCACTTTCGCGGGATCCACCGGTATGCCTTGCTTAGAAACTATATGTCCAAGAAACCGAACTTCCCTTCTCCAAAAATGGCATTTGGAGAACTTGGCTTTCAACTGATGAGCTCTAAGCGTATCCATCACTTCCTTGAGATGTCTAGCATGTTCTTCCTCATCCTTTGAGAAGATCAGAATATCATCCACAAAGACAACCACAAACTTGTTAAGGAACTCCCTGAACACCCTACTCATCAAATCTACGAAGTAGGCGGGTGCATTAGTCAAACCGAATGGCATGACAAGCCATTCAAAGAATCCATCTGGAGTCCTAAACGCAGTCTTATCAATACTATCCTCAGCCACTCTAAACTGATGGAATCCGGTGGCTAGATCGAGCTGAGAGAAAACAGAAGCACCGACAAGCTGGTCAAAGAGGTCATCAATCCTCGGTAACGGGTGCCTATTATTCTTTGTCAGCTTGTTCAACTCTCGATAATCAACACATAGACGAAGCGAACCATCCGCCTTAGTAGCGAACACCACAGGAGCACCCCATTCAGAAATGCTTCGCCTAATAAAATTCTTCTCAAGCAACTCCTTGATTTGCTTACTGAGATCTCTCCTTTCTCGCGGGGCCATGTGCCTAACGGGAAATGAAACTGGCTTGGCATTATCAACAAGATAAATGCGGAAATCTATCTCTCGTTTAGGGGGTAACCCCTTAACCTCTTCAAAAACATCAGGATATTCTCGAACCACCCTTACAGATTGCAGATCATCGATGGATGACTCAAGAGATTCAAGATAACATAACATGACGGGATCTCTAGGGTTACAAGAAATTTCTAGGGTATTACCGAGGCGAGTCATGAGCCTCACCACCCTATGCTCACAATCGAGAATGGCTCCATAACTGGACAACCAATCCATGCCCAAAATCAACCCGTATCCCGTGAATCCGAGAACATAAGCATTACACGTGAATTCTCCGGTCAAGATAGAAATCTTCAAATCCACACAAATCATAGATAGAAGGGCGGAACCCCCAATTGGATTTGAAACACTAACGGGATCCTCAACTAGACTTGTACTTAGGTGCAAACTTTCAACAATGTCAGAAGAAATAAAGGTATGCGATGCGCCAGAATCAAATAAGGTGCGAACAGGAAAATCAGAAATATAAACAAGGCTTTCTACAGAAATACTACCTCGGTCCTGAACTGGAGCCGTGTTGAGAGCATGCACTTGCCCTCCAGAAGGTCCTACACGCTGAGTCTGCCCTTGCCCTTGTCCTTGCTTCTTGGGGCAATCCTTGCTAAGGTGTCCAGGCTCTCCGCAGTGAAAGCTTTCGCCCAACTTCCTCTTCTTCTTTCTGCAATCTTTGGCTATGTGCCCAACAATCCCACAGAAGTTGCATTTTCTTGGGTCCTTTGCCTTGTTGTTGTTGGCCTTATTGCCCTTGTTGTTCTTGTTGTTCTGATTGCTCTGATTTCCTCCCCACTTGGAATCTGCCTTCTTGGTTTGAGTCTCATTAGGCTTGACTTCTTTCTTGCCATTCTTATCGTCTCCTTGAAGCAATGCCATGTCCACTAGGCCTTCAAAAGTGGCCCCCATGGGTATATGAGACAGGGCTAAACCTTGTAATGGCTCATTCAACCCTCGTGCAAAGCGCAAAGCCTTCTTCTAGGGAGTATTAACCGTGTCCAAACCGAATCGAGCAAGCTGGTTAAACTTATTCACATACTCCCTCACTGTCATGTCCCCTTGCTTCAAAGATATAAACTTCTCCAATTGCAGATTT
This sequence comes from Allium sativum, assembly GCA_030737875.1. Taxonomy (NCBI): domain Eukaryota; kingdom Viridiplantae; phylum Streptophyta; class Magnoliopsida; order Asparagales; family Amaryllidaceae; genus Allium; species Allium sativum. The sequence goes on from CM060911.1 coordinate 279,074,266, forward strand.
GCCTCAGCAGATGATAGAAACTTAAGCCCAAACCTCGTCCTAAAGTCGGTCCAAGTCTCTATAGGCCTAGTAGCATTGGTGACCTCCCACCAATAAGCAGCTTCTTCTTTCAATAGCCATGTTGCCAACAGAACTTTTCTATGGTCTTCCACATCAAAGATGGCAAAGAGATCTTCAGTTTCTTTCAACCAATTTCTCGCCTCCACAAAAGTCTCCATCCCAAAAAAATTCTTGCCACCCATCGCCTTAAAGTCTTTGCAAACCTTTGTGAAATCTTCTTGTGGATGCTGAGAAGGAGAAGGAGGAGGAACCTCAGTTACGGTGGGAGTATTTGTCGGGCCCGCATCGTTAGCCCTAGCTTCCAAGTACCTCCGGAACCATCCGGGAATGGTTACTCCCTCGGGAAGGTTAAGATCGGCCATGCTGAAAAAGGAAAAGATAGATTAAGAACGAGGAAACAAAAGATAGTGCTAATGGCTCTTGGGGAATAGCCTTTTTAAAATAAACTAGACTTTTCTTTGAAAATACTTAATTGGATTTGAAAATAGTTTTCCAAAAAGGTAAGTTTTAAAAACACTTTTGCTCAAAACTTGTAAACCTTATGCTCTGATACCAAATGTAACACCCCACCTCCACAAAATGCCACTCTTGCAAGTGCACTGGCTTTGGAGGGGCGTTAAACGAGGTAAACATGCATGCAGATATCACAAGACAGAACATATAAGTAAAACAGAGTTAGTAAAGCAGCGGATAAAACTAACATTTCAAAACCATAGTCAAGTTACATCAAAGTACTTGGTCATTATTTTCCCACAAAACAAAGTCTAAAAACATAAACTGAAAACTGGAAAAACATAAAGTAACTATCCCCAATGTAGAATAAAGCCATAGCATGCTCAAGTCCAAACCGTACATGAGCTATCCAGAAAAGCAGCTAAAGATCCAGCTAGGTACCAGTGTTCCTACCCTGTAAACCTGGGGGGCGGGGGAAACGGAAGAAAAGAGGCGAAAGAAAACGGGTCAGTCAAAAAGACTGGTAAGTCCTACCTACTATTAGTATAAAAACTAATAAAGTTAACTGGACATGTAAAGTGGAGATGAAACCTAGGGTGATAACTGGCATGGTGAAAAGTTAACAAGATAGATCAAGTGTGGCATCGCATATACAAGGTTAAGTTGCACCAAGTGTGTACTAGTATTCCAATCCATGTCAAGTATAAACAAGAAATGATCCCTTGGCCCAAAGCTGGCCCACTATCATGAGGTGACCCAAAAACTACTCGGTCTAGTCGATCGGCTCCCTAAAAGCCTAACTCGTCAAGTGTCGGTGTCATACGGCCCAATCACGAAGTGTAGTCAAACTGTGATAGGTCCACCCTAGGGTGTATCAGGCCCTAGGGTGCCAACCACGGACACAAATCAAGCACGCACAGTCTAAACCTACTGGTGCCCGTGTCTGCTTTTTCAACTCCGGATTATGTGCACGACCATAGTCCGCCTGAACCTACACCGGCGCACCTACTCAGCCGTCGTTTTGGTCGCTTACATGTCAGCCCAGTAATCGTGCCCGACCCTAGCCTAGTCCCTAGGGTATCATGATACAATCAAGAGGGTTACTGGTGAAAAGGACCACGTAACTAGGGTTTCTAATGGGTTAAACGTGGTTAACCCTACCCAATCAAGTTGGTTAAGTGTACCCAAGGTTCATGACTTAACCCTATCAACCCATCGTGTTTAATTGGTTAAGTATTCAAGTGGTCCATGACTTAACCCTATCATGTGGCATTAATTAATTTAATGCACCCAACCTCTCACATTAGACCTTGTTGTGGTTACTAGTTAAGCCGGGTGGGTCCGGGTAGCTTTACACCACAACTTAGTCTAACCTCGGGTTTCAAGCGCGACATGACCAACTACTCACATTGGGTCCTATTGCTTGTACCACTAGTTAAGCCGGTCGGTTCCGGGTAGATGTATGCTCCAAACTCAACCCAACCTCGAGTTGGACATTCTCATGTTTTCTAGAAGTCATGTCCAAGTTCATGTTCATGTTTCAAGCATTATCACATGTCATATTTCATGTCATCTTTTCAAGTCATGTCTTTATGTCATTTTAGTTTACCCATAACGTAACCCCATCGCATGTAAGTTCGCATAAACGAAAATAGATCTCAAAGAGGGAACTTAGAAGCATGATATAATTAATAAGGTTTGGGCCACAAGTTAAACATGGTGGCATATGAGGCAAATGTGTTCATAAACTTGCATATTACATTATAGGCCTCAAAACATGCATGATATCAACTTTAGCAAAATAGATGAAACATGGTCATAAATGACATGGGATGATAGCAAGTGATTCGCATATAACATCATATGCAAGTTAACATAAGGTTTATGAGAGTTTCTATGTTGCTTTATGCAACATTTCAAATCAAAGCTCATAGCTTTCTATGCACAAAATCAAGGTGATAGCTTTACAAACATGCATAGAATAAATCTATGCATAAAATGATAGGATCAAAGCTCATAGTTTTCTATGCATAAAGTCAAGGTGATAGATTTACAAACATGCATAGAATAAATCTATGCATAACATGATAGAATCAAAGCACAAATCATACTTAGGCCCAAACTCAAACTTGCAACATGTCATATTTAACTTCATAGTTAGAATCTAAGAGTAGAATAGGGCTTACAATGCTATGAAGACTTATAAAATAAAATAAGATTGAGACGAAGCCACTAGCAACTCTAAAAACCCCAAATGAACACAAGCTCCAAGAAGCTCCTTTGATTTGTATGAAGAAAGATCCTTGTTTTAATGAAGAAAGATTGAACTTTGGCCTTGAATAAAACTTAGAAACTCTCAAGCAAGCTTAGGAACTCTAATATGAATGAAGATGGAGGCTATGACAAGAGGGTGGAGGCCATGATTAAACATTTTGGCATAGTTTAGTTGTAGGATTGATTTATGATGATTTAGGCTAGGTATTAGGGTCCTTTTATAGAAGATTAGGTTAGTTTAGGCCATAGGATTAACCCTAATTCAGATCTGGGCCATCAATTCACGTCACTAGCCTCCAAACATGTCTTGAGAAACAAGTCAGGTGCACCCAGGCCAGACTGGCCGACCACCCAAGTCGACAGGGGTGTCGACTGGGCAGTCGACACAGCCTGGGGTGTGTCGACTCCCAAGTCGACTCCCCAGTCGACTTGGGGAGTGGCGGGATCTTTTCCCACCTATCCTGCCCAGCTGAATTTGAATTCGAATCTGTTTTTAAACTTGAATTTTCTGAAAACTTCTATGGGCCATAACTGGGTCATACGGACTCCGATTTTCGAAAACTCGGACTCTATTTCGCGTATTTTTCCAAGACGAACGCAATGGCACAACCCGTTTCCCTTGATTCAGATTTTATCATTTAATTCTGCCATGATTTATATTATAACTTGTTATTCAAAATACGGGTTGTTACAGGGGTTGTTTTGATTTGAAGGGGAGGAGAGGGACTCTCGAACGTGGGTGGTGGCGATGGCTGCAAGCGGCGGAGGCGGCCGAAATCAGGTCGGAAAGCTTCGAATGGTTTTCACCCTTCGTTCGGGGAGAGAGAAAGGTTTTTTTTTTGAATGAATTATTTTGATTGGCCGGAGGTATTTATTAAGTTCAAAAATACGGTTTTGCACACGAACTCCTTTTCAAACCCAACGACTGTCGCCCCCAGCTAACTACCCCTATTCCGAACACAATGGGATATGTTTCGTAGGCCCATTCGATTGTTTCAGTCAGTTTTCTTTTAAATTAAAATATATTTCATTCAATATTCAATTTGAACGTACATTTCAATTTGACAGGGCCACAAACTGATTCGAAAAATTCTAGAAAAATAAATCTAGCTATGATTTGACGATACGGTCCTAACAAAACTAGTTTCGTCGAATTCTGAGACCGTTTGCAAAAAGGCCCTTTTCTGGTCGATCCAATTTAACTATAATTGACCAAAACACATTTTCCTTTGCCACGCTCATATACTGGCTTCAAAAATTATGAAATTTGAAACCTAGCGATAACTTCACATCCCGGATCCAACAAAAGTGGTTTCAACGAATTCCGAGGTCGTATGCAAAATGGCCAATTTCACGGGCTATATAAATTCCATAGCGACCTTTCTGAAAATTCATTCGGCCATAACTTTTGCTTTCCGCTATGAAAATTCGATTTTTCAGATTCGTTAGAAAGGTATTCACTAACAGATTTAAATATTTTTGGTTTCACTCAAATCCGTTTTGTTTTGCACCTGGTACAGTCCGACAAAGTTTGAATTCAAATTTTGAAACTGCAGCGCCATTTCAAGCCTTGTTTATAATTAGAATTAATTATATTCATTTTCAATTGTCGATTCAAACTCAGTTTTCATTGCTATTATTTAAAATATTTATTTTAAATATTTAAAATCCATTATTTTAGCCAATTTAAAAAATTTAAATTGGTTCAGATTTTCTGGGTCGTTACATGAATGTGTTTGGGGTGAAAATTACATTAAAGAACAAAATTATTGATGTTGAATAATTTAACCATTGAATTGAATCAATTTGAAATTCTAGATATACGTGAATTATTTGAAAAGGCCGAGTTAATTCTCATTTCAAATAATTGATCGACGGTTAGAAGTCGAAGATATGAAGACAGTTTAAAACCGATGATCTTCACGTCGAATGGAGGAGTGCTACTGATGCTTATGATAGGAGTAGCTACCTTGAAGGGGTTGAAGTAGTAGTCGTCCGGACGTACTTGTTGACTGTACGGATGTGCGAGGTATAAGGTGCCTCCGATTTCGTTCAGACCCAGAACGGACTTGTAAATGGACTGTGTGTCTGACATTGGATATCATTCTGTGTGATTGATGGATATCATTTGCAGGGAGTGGTTTGCCTGTGTGGCATGCTAAGATGCAAATGGTCAAGGTTTTGTTGAAAAGCAGAGCTTTGTGATTGATTATCAAAGCATGTCTTTGAATAGCTAGCTATGTGTTTAACGTTGTTTCGCTAGCCTCACACCACAGTATGAGCCAGAAACGGGAGAGGGCCTCAGGGAGGACATGTGTTTCCTTCTAGCTAGGAGTGGTGCTTTGGGTTTTGCACGCCCGGGTATTTTACTTATGTGGATGATGGAAAGCAGGACGTCTCGGTTATTTCGGTCTCTTTGGAGTCGAAGGATGGTCTTTATACACGCCAGATTTATGCCCCATAGGGCGGGGAAACGCAGTGTTCAGACATTTTAATCCACATCGAGTGGATCGGCCCTGTCGCTCCAAGAGTCGATCCGTTCTGATCCTGAGACATGGGCTAGATTGTCTCGAAGCGGTAAGGACGAACCCTTGCCTTGGTTCATGACGGAAATCCAATTTCGAAATATGACATCGTGCGGTTTTGATTGTATACCTATATATGGCGACATAGTGGTATGGGGCATTAATGTCGTCTGTGATTGATAGTTATGATTGAAATTGTTTTTGAAACATATAAACACTAGTAATAATATCAAATGCTTTTGTTTTATTCGTATCAAGCATATTTTGGCCATTATAAGGTAAAACTCCATCCTCCGGTTTGTGTTGCATTATGTGATGGGAACTGAGTCTTATAATGGCTTCATTTTTATAAAAAGCTTTGCGATGTTTAAAAGATTTACTTATTTTAAAGCAGTGGCAATCCAATGGAGTAGACCCGTTCCGCGAAATTGGCATGGTCCTGTGATTGGCCATATTATAAAGTGAGTTAAGTAGATTTCTCATACCAGTCCCATGACTGACTCGTAGTTTGTTTTACTTGCAAACTCGGGTGACCCTTTTTCTACTCGGGCAGCCTTGTATTCAGGTTTTAGCAGGCTCTTTTTGGATAGTTGGAGCTGAAGATGGATTCTACCATTTCTCCCTTTTTATGTTGTTCAGCTCATGTTGTACATATTATGTTTAGATTTCTGCTGTAGACATTTTATGTAAAACTGAACTGTATTTTGTATTAAGTATGATCCGGTATACTGTGTAACTCTGATGATTATGTTTATCTAGTGTATTCTATTGTACATTATCTGGTGTATTTATTTATTTCTGTTCTGCTGTTATCTGTTTATGTGTTATATTCCAAAGATTACCCTTGCCGCCGTGGAACGGGGTTTGGGGTCATCACAAACGTGGTATCAGAGCTTTGGTTAAGCTTAATTCTGGAATATAATATATTAACAAACTCGTCAGAAATAGAACCAGTAGTGTTCTCGGACGAATAACTCATTACAGATAGGATCAGTAATATCCTAGTATGAGTATAGCAGAATGAGATACACCCTGATAGACACATTTACATTCAAGTATATGTCTCTATGTTTTAAAATCACCTTTTCTGTTAGCCTAACACTTTGTCGGCTATTTGCAAACATAGAAAATAAGTGGCAGAAGCAGAAGAAATAATCCTATGGTTCAACAAATTAATGAGCCAGTTGGGCTCCCTTATCCAGGATCAGATATAGAAGCTCTATTGAAAAGATTTCAAAATCTGGGTGGAGTACCATTCTCGGGCAATGAATCTATTATTCAAACTCAAGCTTGGATGAGTTCTGCTGAAAGAATTTTTGAATGTTTCCAGCCGAGAGATGATCAGAAAAGATTAGTAGCATCATGGGCACTCAAAAATGAAGCTTTAATCTGGTTTGAAACAGTTATTAAGGATAATCCAGAAGGTAATATTACCTGGGATAGATTTAAAGAGATTTTCATAGAAAGATTTTCTCCTCCAGAAGCAACTGAGCGGTTATGTAATGAATTCTACTATCTGATACAAGGAGATATGACCATTCCGGAATATCGTAAGAAATTCAATGAACTTTCTTATTTTGCCCCGCATCTAATTCAAGATCCAAAGAGGAAGAATCTGAGGTTTATTAATGGTCTTCAAAGAAAATACCAGAATAGTGTAATGGGGCATGTGAAGCTTCCTTTTTCTGAAATGATATACATGGCTTATCAGTATGAAGATCTAGATAAGCGAGGCCTTTTTATCGAGGAAGAGGAAGTCAGTTCTAGCAACAAAAGGAAATTTGAAACTGATAGCCTAGAGACGAGTACACAGCCAGAGGCCGGTACGAGGTCTGAGTTCAGTAAGAAGCGTAGATCCAATAGGAAAAAAGTTAAGTCCGAGAAAGAACCAGTAACGACTGCCATATGCAATAACTGCAATAAGCAAGGGCATTTGACCAGGAATTGTAAACCCTTGAAAATGCAGAAGAAGAAAGGATCAAAATCCAATCGGAAGCATAAGAAGAAGGGGTTTAAATCTGATAACCAGTTTCAAGAGAATAGAAAATGCAGTCAATGCCATTGGACTGGTCACCTTGCAAAGAATTGCCGGCTATTTAAGAAATCCAAAGCAGTACAAGTAAATGAAGTAGCAGAAGTTCCTGGATCCCCATCTAGTCAAAAAAGGCCAGATGTTTTAGAAGGCATGCTTACTGTCAAAAATATTCCAGTTAAAGTACTATTTGATACAGGCGCGTCACGAAGCTTTATTGCAAAGAATGCGTTTAAGAAACTAGATTTGAATTTGAGGAAGCTCAAAGCACTAATGACTGTCCATAATCCGGTTGGGGGTTCACTCAATCTTAGTTGGGTTTGTGGAGTGCCTGTTTTTTTCTCCTATTATCAGTTCCCTACTATCTCTCCTGTCATGGATTTTACAGAGTTTGATCTGAATTTGGGAATGGATTGGTTAACCAAATATGAAGCTGAGGTTAAATGCGCCGACAAAGTGCTAAGGGTGAAGATTAAATCAGGAAATTATATAACCATTCCATGTGAAGGTCAGAATTCTAATAGAAAAGATTTTTGGTCAACTTTAGATGTTTCTCCTGCTCAAATAGAACCTATTCCTGTCGTTCCAGAGAATATTTCGGTCAACATTGAAATTATTCATGTTGTCAAGAACTATGCGGATGTGTTCAAAGAAATTGTTAACTTACCTCCGTAGAGAGAAATTGATTTTAAAATCTCTTTAGTTCCGAATGCAAGGCTAGTAGTTCACGCTATTCGAAGAATGACCTTGAAGGAAAAAGAAGAGTTAGACAATCAAACTCGACAGCTAGTATGGAAGGGTCTGATCAGGCCTAGTTTCTCTGATTAGGGAGCAGCTGCGGTATTTGTTCCGAAGTCAGACGGTACCCTCAGATTATGTGTGGATTATCGTGACTTGAATAAGCAGACGCTGAAGAACAAATATCCATTACTGTGTATTGATGATTTGTTGGATCGATTGAATGGCGCACAAGTATTTTCACGAATGGACCTAGCTAAAAGTTTCAATCAGCTTTGTATTGCCAAAGAGTGTGTTCCTTTGACAACATTTAGAGGTCCATACTTATTCTATGAGTGGTTAGTAATGTCGTTCGACTTATGTAATGCTCCAGCATACTTTGTCGATCTAATGAACCGTGTGTTTAGGGAAGTATTGAATAAATTTGTTATGGTTTTCATTGATGATATATTGATCTTCTCTAAATCAGAAAGTGAGCATGAAAAACATTTGGAACAAATGTTAGAAATTTTGAGAAAGAATGTTTTAAAAGCAAAGTTTTCCAAATGTATATTCTGGCAAGAAGAAGTCAAATTTCTTAGCCATGTCGTGTCAAAACAAGGAATTTCCGTGGATCCCAGTAAAATCATTGCTATTCAGAATTGGAAACAGCCACGTACACCCACAGAAATCAGAAGTTTTCTCGGATTGGCCAGTTATTATCGGAAATTCATTAAGGATTTTGCGAAGACATCTAGTCCCTAAATAAAGCTTACTAAGAAACATTCGAGATTCAACTAGACTCCTTAATGTGAGGCAGCTTTCCAAGAGCTGAAGTTAAAATTGACGACTGCTCCAATGCTCACAATTATTGATGGCAACCAAGACATGAAAGTCTGGACTGATGCTTCTAAAGAAGGCCTTGGCGCAGTGCTAATGAAAAGAGGCCAGGTAGTCGCTTATGCTAGCCGTCAATTGAAACCACATGAAAAGAATTATGCGACTCATGATCTTGAGTTGTTAGCCATCGTGTTTGCTATGAAAATCTGGAGGCATTATCTATTGGGTGAGAAGTTCGAATTATATACTGATCATCAATCATTGAAGTATTTATTCACCCAGAAGGATCTGAATATGAGGCAGCAGCGTTGGTTAGAATTTCTCGCGACATATGATCTTGATATTTTATATACTCGGGGGAAAGCCAATGTTGTAGCTGATGCGCTCAACAGGAAGAATGTGATCATCGCCAGTATTATCATTACACCATCGTTGATTGATAAAATATCTATTCTTTAAAAAGACGATTGTTTTGTTAAAGAGATGATCAAAAGAATTCAAAAGGGCAAACTCTCCAGTTTCCAAGTAGATAGCGCAGGTGTTCTAAGACTAAAAGGAAGAATTTGTGTTCCCGACAATCTTGAGCTCAAAAGAGAAGTATTGGACGAGTGTCACAAGTCTAAGCTGTGTATCCACCCAAGGGTCAGTAAAATGTATAATGACCTCAAGCGAACTTTCTGGTGGAAGGAAATGAAAGGAGATATCTCTATATATGTCAGTCGGTGTCCTACTTGTCAACAAGTCAAAAGCGATTAGCAGAAACTCACTGGATTGTTGCAACCTTTAGAAACTCCAGGTGGAAAGTGGGAGCAGATTTCTATGGATTTCATAGATGGTTTGCCCAGAACCAGGAAAGGAAATGACAGTATTTGGGTGATCGTAGATCGTTTCACGAAGACCTCCCATTTCATACCTGTCAGATCGAATAGAACTACTCAGGGTCTGGCGTAGATTTATTTCAAGGAAATAGTTAGACTGCACGGAGTTCCCATAAGCATCGTTAGTGATCGTGACCCGATTTTTGCTAGTTAATTCTGGGAAGCATTCCAAGCAGAATTGGGAACGAAACTGAACATGAGCACCGCTTATCATCCTCAAACAGATGGTCAAACTGAGAGGGTGAATCGTATTCTAGAAGATTTATTGCGGGCTTGTGTTATTGATTTTGACGGATCATGGGAAGATTTGCATTTGGCCGAGTTCTCATACAACAACAGCTACCAAGCGAGCCTGACAATGTCACCATTCGAAGCATTGTATGGTAGACCGTGCCGATCTCCTACTTGTTGGGTAGAACCTTGTAATAGACTTGTATTGGGACCCGATATGATTCGCGAAGCTGCGGACAAAGTTGATATCGTTAAGAAACGATTACTAGCCGCTCAAAGCTGACAGAAAAGCTATGCAGATAAGAGAAGAAGAGATATATCATTTGCTGTTGGCGACCACGTGTATTTGAAGGTATCTCCGATGAGAGGAGTAATCCGGTTCGATAAAACAGGGAAATTGGCACCCAAATTTATTGCTCCGTTTCCTATTCTAGAATGGGTTGGAACTCTCGCTTATATGGTTCAATTACCAGAATGGTTGCCTGGAGTACATAATGTGTTTCACGTATCTCAAATTCGAAAGCATGTTCATGATCCAGACTTGATCGTGGAAGAAGCAGCGCAATGGGATATAGAAATTACTCCAGAATTGGATGTAAGAAGAGAGCTGATCAAGATTATTGGCAAAGAAACAAAAGAGCCAAGGAACAAGAAGGTTCACTTAGTCAAAATGCAATGGAGTGGAGATCCGCGAGATTGTACTTGGGAAACTGAGGAAAGCATTAAGAAAGCCTATCCTAAGTGCAGGGTGGATATCTCTGATTGACTCTGGTGCAAGGTACATTTACCATATCTTGCATTCCCATTTTGTTCTCTACTTTGCTGTTGATTTGTTTGCATGGATGTGAACTATTTAATTATATAGTCTGATTATTTTAAAAAGAGTATATGAATTAATGAGTATTTTTTTGAAAGATAAAAACAAATTGATTGTTGTTTGTGTTGTGTGATTGTGGGTTAGATTAATTAAATTATTAGATTGATAGTTAATTTAATCAGTAAGAGAATGATTGTAAATTTATTCGATTAAATCAAGTACTGAACTGATTTAAAAATAGATAGAAATATATACATGTGCATTATATATGTTTGAACAGGTAAATGGATTAGCTGTTGATTAAAGAATTTATTTGCGTGCCCAACAAATAGGTAAACCTTAATGAGTTGGATGCACAATTTTATTATTATATCAACTCCTGTGAATGCCAGTGGATGCAGAGTGTTGGTTGTTCTGTGTGTAATAATAAATGTCGCCATAGGATAGTAACAATTAATTTTGAACTACACTACATGGCATACTTCATGAAGATAGGCATACTTCATCATATACCACATAAGCATTTGGAGCTTGTGTGACGAGGTTGAAGATATACCATATGAGCGAGAGGCTTGTATGGCGATGACTATATTTTACAGGTTGAATTGATGACTGATATGGCCCATATAAAATGTAAAGGTAAATTACAAGATTAATAAAAAAAACCACACGGGTCTGGAGATGACAATAAACACGTCTGTCTGGTCATTATGGCACAAAAACCATTTATAGGGTGACGAGAATTTATTATCTGGAGTTATGTTCTATACACACTCCCCTGTGGACACCAGAATATATCACCATAAATATGTGCATGCTTATTAGGATTTATTGGGTACCTAATACAACCTAATAAATTTCAAAACCCCTCCCCGTAAAAAGGAGGTTATGGCGAAATTTTTCGAAAATTTAGGGTGTTAGCCAAATTTTTAAAGAATTTGAAAATTCTTAGAAACTGAAAAGTTGGAGAATGGAAGCCAGAACGAAAGTTGAGTTAGTTAATTAAACAACTTTTGACTTCATTCCTTTTCGGGGACGAAAAGTTTTAAGCGGGGGAGATTGTAACAACCCGGAAAATCTGAACCAGTTTAAAAATTTTAATTTGCTATTTTAGTGAATTTTAATATTTAAAATAAATTATTTTAAATAATAATGACGAAAAGTATGTTTGAGTCGTTGTTTGAAAATAAATATATTTGTTTCAAATTATAAACAAGGCCTGAAATGGCGCGGCAGTTTCAAATTTTGAATTCGAACTTTGACTGACTGTACCGGGTGCAAAATAAAACAGATTTTAGTAAAACCAAAAATATTTAAATATGTTTATGAATATCTTTCTAATGAATCTGAAAAATCGAAGTTTCGTAGCGGTGGTCAAAAGTTATGGCCAAATGAATTTTCAAAAAGGTCGCTATATAATTTATATAGCCCATGAAAATAGCCATTTTGCAAACGACCTCAGAATTCGACGAAACCACTTCTGTTGGAACCGGGATGTCAAATTATTGCTAGGCATCAAATTCCATAATTTTTTAGTTAATATTTGATTGTGGCGAAGGAAAATATGTTTGGTAGATTTTTGTTAAATCGGATCGACCAGAAAAGGGCCATTTTTCAAATGGTCTCAGAATTCGACGAAACTAGTTTTGTTGGGACCGTATCATTGAAACATAGCTAGATTTATTTTTTTGGAATTTTTGGGATCAGTATGTGGCCCAGGAAAATTGAAATGTACGTTCAAATCAAATATTGAATGTTTTATATTTTAAATTGAAGAGAAACTGACTGAAACAGTCAAATGGGCCTACGAAACATATCCCATTGTGTTCGGAATGGGGGTATCTAGCTAGTGGCGACAGTCGTTAGGTTTGGATTGGAGTTCGTTTGGATGAAACCCAAATTTTCGAAAACATATATATATTCCGACCAATAAAAAAATTCTATTCATAAATTAATTTCTATAAAAAAATCCAAAAAAACTCTTGCTCCTCTCGTTATCGACGAAGGCTACCTCTCCTTCTTTCCCGACCATTTTCCGGCGATTCCTCTCACCAAAACCCACTACCCCTTTGGAACATTTTGAAGAACTCGATCTCCTCTCCACATCCATACCTGGTTCACCTCCTACCATCGCCTGTACGCAGAGATCCGCCTCCAAAACCCGACTGTTTAAAGCGCCGCCGCCATCTCTTCGTGTCGTCGTACTGAGGAAGGGAATCAACGTTGGAGATCCCTTTCCATGCTCTTCCAGGTGGCGCCAACCGATCTCGATCACGTGATGCGGATTGAAGGAAAATTCAATACCTAGTTTTGAATCAAACGTGAAGGTATATGGTGTGTTTTATTTAAATTGAAAATAAGGGTTTAAAAGCATTGCAAACTTCTAAAAATCATATCTTTTTTCTATGTGGTCGAAATTCAGTGAAACAAGAGACAGTGGACTCGTGCGGACGTCTTCTGCATTCTAGAAGAGACCGGATATTTTTCTGAGCCTTCTACAATTTTTGGAGGAGTGGAACCCAATGTGAGATTTCTAAATTATAAATGATATGGAAACGACGATGTATAAATTATATAGTCGATGTATGAGTTATATAAGCGTTGTACACCTCATGTATAAGCGTTGTATAAGTTGTATGTTCGATGTATAAGTTATATATGCATTGTAAAAATGATATATGCGTTGAAAAGAATTGAAATGATATTGAAGTGAAATTGAAATATAGTTATATATGTGTATATATATATGCTCTCCCCTCGTCCACAGACCATGGACGATATATATTGGTTGTGATATTGTTTGGATTATTGGTTGATGTGAAGTTTGGTGAATGTCATGAATGGTTGATTTGAAATGATCGATTGTGGTTGAAATCCCAATAGGATTAGTATATTGGAAAATTCGTCTGCATACGAACTAGATATTGAAATTCCCATTGTCAAAAGCTGCGAGGCTTTAATGTAGAGCGAGGAGCCGTACTAGGGACGGTGCCGTTTTAACTACCCTGCCGTTACGCTGCCAATTTTTTTAATAATATTCATGTTTTAGAATTATTATCATGTGTTGAAACCATATTCATGTGTTGAAACTATATTCATGTGTTGAATAGAAATTCATGTGTTGAATAAATTCTTTGAAAGATAAAAATAACATTATATCACATACATAGACTATATAAATTGTTCGTGTTTTAAAATAAATTGTTTTAACAATAAAAATCACATTTTTATTATATATATAAACCATAGAAAACATTCATGTGTTGAAACCATATTCATGTGTTGAATAAATTCTTTGAAAGATAAAAATAACATTTTTACCTTATGTATGAACTATATAAAATAATCGTGTTTTGAAATAAATTGTTTTACAAAAAAAATCACATTTTTATGATATATATGAACTGTTAAAAATAGTGATGTGTTGAAATAAATATCTATTGGATAAAAATATCGTTTTTATCAAATATAGGAAGTGAATATGGTTTTGGAATCGAAGAATGAATTATATTTATATATATATATAAATATAAATATAATTAAAATAAATCGAATAATGAAGGTGTAGTTCGTGTTTTGAAACCATGATTTCAAACGATTAGTGTGGAAGATCTGACCATCGGATTTTCCCGAAATCGAAACCGTTGGGTTCGCTTTGGAAATATCTTTCCAACGACACCCACTTTGTGAAGATCCAACGGTTGGATTGTCTGGAATGTTTAATTCAAATCTAAAGAAAAATAGCGCCAGAATCGATTATATATATATAAATATAATTTAAATCGAATAACGACGCTGCAGTTCGTATTTTGAAATCGTAACTTCAAACGATTGTACCGGGAGATCCGACCGTCGGATTTTCCCAAAACTGGAACCGTTGGATTCGTTTCGAAAAGATCTTTCTAATGAGATAAAGTTTGTGAAGATCCAATGGTTAGATTTTCATATATGTGTAAATCAAGTCTAAAGAAAAATAACGCCACGGTCGCGTTATGGCCTGAAGCGTCATTTGAATGAATTGGCTATTTTTAAATAAATAAAAATAGCGATAAATCATGATAAAATATTATAAATGATATGGAATGTAAATAAACTGAATTTGCTCAGCTTATTTCACGTTAGATGGTTGAATGTGTTTGGCGTGAAAATTACATTAAAGAACAAAATTATTAATGTTGAATAATTTAACCATTGAAATGAATTGATTTGAAATTCTAGATATGCGTGAATTATTTGAAAAGGTCGAGATTTCTCATTTCAAATAATTGATCGACGGTTAGAAGTCGAAGATATAAAGACGATGCAAGACCGATGATCTTCACGTTAAATGGAGGGGTGATACTGATGCTCATGATAGGAGTAGCTACCTTAAAGGGGTTGAAGTAGTAGCCGTCCGGACGTACTTGTTTATTGTACGGATGTGCGAGTTATAAGGTGCCTCCAGTTTCGTTTAGACCCAAAACGGACTTGTAAATGGACTGTGTGTCTGACATTGGATATCATTTTGTGTTATTGATGGATATCAGTTGCATGGAGTGGTTTGCCTATGTGGCATGCTAAGATGCAAATGATCAAGGCTTTTGTTGAAAAGCAGAGCTTTGTGGTTGATGTTCAAAGCATGGCTTTGAATAGATAGCTTTGTGTTTAACATTGTTTCGCTAGCCTCACACCCCGGTATGAGCCAGAAACGGGAGAAGTCCTCAAGGAGGACATGCGTTTCCTTCTACTAGGAGTGGTGCTTTGGGTTTTGCACGCCCGGGTATTTTACTTATGTAGGTGATGGAAAGCGAGATGTCTCAGTTATTTCGGTCTCTTTGGAGCCGAAGGATGGTCTTTATACAGGCCAGATTTATGCCCTATAAGGCGGGGAAACGCAGTGTTCAGGAATTTTAATCCACATCGAGTGGACCGGCCCTGTCGCTCCAAGGGTCGATGCATTCTGACCTGAGACATGGGCTAGATTGTCTCGAAGCAGTAAGGACGATCCCCTGCCTTGATTCATGACGGAAATCCAATTTCCAAATACGACATCGTGCGGATTTGATTGTATACCTATATATGGCGATATAGTGGTATGGGGCATTGATGCCGTCTATGATTGATAGTTATGATTGAAATTATTTTTGAAACATATAAACACTAGTAATAATATCAAATGCTTTTGTATTATTCGTATCAAGCATATTTGGCCATTATATGGTAAAACTCTATCCTCCGGCTTATGTTGCATTATGTGATGGGAACTGAGTCTTATAATGGCTTCATTTTTATAAAAAGCATTGCAATGTTTAAAAGATTTATTTGTTTTAAAGCACTGGCAATCCAATGGAGTAAACCCGTTCCGTGAAAGTGGCTTGGTTATGTGATTGGCCATATTATAAAGTAAGTCAAGTAGATTTCTCATACCAGTCCCATGGCTGACTCGTAGTTTGTTTCACTTGCAAACTCGGGTGCCCCTTTTTCTACATGAGTAGCCTTGTATTCAGGTTTTAGCAGGGTCTTTCTGGATAGTGAAGATGGATTTTATCATTTCTCTATTTTTATGTTGCTCAGCTCCTGTTGTACATATTATGTTTAAATTTCCGCTGTAGACATTTTATGTAATGCTGAACTGTATTTTGTATTAAGTATGATCCTGTATACTGTGTAACTCTGATGATTATGTTTATCCAGTGTATTCTATTGTACATTATCTGGTGTATTTATTTATTTCTGTTCTGTTGTTATCTGTATATGTGTTATATTCCAAAGATTACCCTTGCTGCCGTGGAATAGGGCTTGGGGTCATCACAACGAAGGTCGTTTGCAAAATTTCAATTTTTAAGGGCCAAAATTCCATAGCGACTATTCTAAAATTTCAACTGGGCATAACTTTTTATACCCGCTATGAAATTTCAATTTTTCGGATTCGCTGGAAAGATATTCTCGATTAGATTCTAATATTTTTGGTTTCCCCAAAATCCAGTTTATTTTGAATCTTGTACATCCATTTGAACATTGAAATCGAATTTTAAAACTACCGCACCATTTTCAATTCCTTTTATAATTAAAATAAAATATTTATATTCTAACGTCGATCTATATAAATATATATGTTCAATTCTATTCAAAATAAATTTCTTGTCGCTATTATTTAAAATAATTCATTTTAAATACTCAAAATTCACTAAAATTGCAAAAATAAAATTTTTAAATTGGCTCGGATTTCTAGGTTATTACAATCTCCCCCACTTAAAACTTTTTATCCCCGAAAAGGAACGAAGCTGAAAGTTGTCTTACAAACCAACTCAACTTCCATTCTTTTCATTATGGCTTAAGTTCTTCAACTTTTCAGTTTCTAAGAACTTTTCAATTTTTTCAAAAATTTGGCTAAAACCCTAAATTTTCGAAAAATTTCGCCATAACCTCCCCTGCACCGGGAGCTTCGGGATATTTCAAACATCCTCCCATGGCCCTCACCAATCCGAAAAGAAAAATAAACAGCCAAGTGGCTAGCAAATCGGCTCATAAAATCATCAAAAACCCAAGAAATACAATAAATATGTACCTATTTGTCGGGCAAACAATTTTATTCCTCTTCTCCAGCCTCCTTTCTATGACCTATTCAATGTAAGTACATGTATATGCATGCCAATGGGATTAATTTTCAATACAATTCACAATTTGGTTCAATTTGGCCAAAGGTTCAAAATTCTAATTAATCAGAACAATAGTTAAACAACACAATCAGCAATCAATTAGTTGATTAACGTTTCAAATTCATAACTTTAATACATAGTCCAAAAATCAGATTTTTGATGCCAAATCACAACAATAAGCCCTATCTAGTTTTGGTTCTCACACCAGTCAATTGGAAATATATAAATATCAAACCTTTGAAACTCAAAGAGAAATTCTGATGATGTTCAAACTATCATTAGAATCATCTCCGGGAGACTAGAGTGTGATTCTATATCTATCCAGTATATTAAAACTTCAAATACATGTGGATCAGACGTATACGGAAAGTCTTTATATACTTGATTGTCCAAATTCAATATAAAATAAATAATCAAATACGAATAATTGATTTAAATTTTCAAAACAAAATTCATTTTCATTTTAAAAATATACTCTTCACACTCGTTCTAGGATACTACTGATCCCATCTCTAACGAGTTATTCCCATTGGATATTACTAATCCAATCTATGATGAATTCTTTTATATGTTTCTAATGTGTCTTGTTCTCGAGCTCTGCAAACCAAAGCTCTGATACCAAAAGTAACAATTGGGAATTTCGCTCGATCCGAGTCGATCGCTAAACCGACCAAGACCGTTCGAAACCCCTGATTATTTTGAGAACAAGACAAATTGGAACGCAAACAGAAGAACATTTCATTGTTAATTACAACAATTCCATCAGATTACAAGAATATACAGAGCATGCATAAATATTATACATTCGATAAATATTAGAGATTTAAATACATTACTGTAGCGGAAAAATAATACAATACTCAACTGAAAGAGATATACGGATACAGAGCTTTCCGGATATCATTCCAGCTGTAAACCAGGTTCCTACGAATATAAATCTGCAAAACCAAAACTGCTAGCTGCCCATGTGGAAAATAGGGGCACCCAGAGTTTAGGTTGAAACAATAAACTCCAGGTCAGTCATGTGACTGGTGTGAAAACTAAAACAGTTATTAATCTTTAATTTAAAGTTAGGTAAATCAAGGGACCACGCCGTATAACACGGAACGGGTTTCCTCCCAAGAATACCAGTGCATATAACAAAACAGCGCAATACTTTTTGGAAAAATGAAGCTATTATAAGACCCAGGTCCCATCACACAATGCAAACAAGACGGAGGATAGGGTTTTCCCTTATAATAGCCAAACATGCTTGGTACGTTAAAAACAAACCATTTGATACTATTATAAGTGCATAGTGTATAAAACAACTTAAAATATAAATGTATCAATCCTAGATGGCATGGGTACCATATATCATGTCTCCATACTAGGCTCTACAATCAAAACCGCAAAGTCACATATTTGGAAGTTGGATTTCCATCTATGAACCGAGGCAAGGGATCGTCCTCTACCTAATTCGAGACGATCTAGCCCGCCCCTCAGGCAAGCGCGCATACAAGCCTTGGAACGTCAGGGCCGATCCACCGATGTGGATTATTATGCCTGAACATTGCGTTTCCCCGCCCTTTGGGGCATAAATGAGCCAAGTGACTCCATTTTCTCCACATAGTCACCGATATATCCGAGGCGCCTCGCAATCCAACAAACACACAGGTGAAAATAATATAAATGTCAAGGCTGGTAGGTCACTGACACCACCCAAGGTAGAAGGAAACGCATGCCCTCCCTGATGTCCTCTCCCGTTTCTGGTTCACATCCGGAGTGTGAGGCTCGCGAATCAACATTACACAAAGCTATGCCACACAGGCGGTGGTTTGATCATGAACCACAAGACTTTGCTTTTCAACAGAAGCCTTGATCAATTGCCACTTAGGCATGACACACATGCAATTCACACCATGCGACTGATATCTACCGATATACAACCTTTGATCCCGTACGTCTCAGAGAAGGGTGAAGTAAGGGAATGAATTCCCCTTCACCAGGTAGATGTATATTTAACAGAGATCAATTAACACAGAGCAAAATCCAATGTCAGACACATAGTCCATACAAGTTCGTTCTGGGTTTGAACGAAACCGGAGGAACCTTATTCCTCGCATATCCATCGATCTCCAAGTACATCTGGACGATCACCAACTGATTCCCTCCTCTTGGTTGTACAACCCAATCAATATCATCAATAATCACCCAAATGATGTGAAGACCTCCGGTCTTCGACCACCGTCTTCATCCTCGACTCATCGTCGAATCAGTTATTCAGAATGGGATAAACCCGGTCTTTCTGAATAACTCACGTATATAATAAACAATTGTTACACAAACACAACATACGCCTCATTCTAATTCAGAATATTCTTTTATTCAAATATTCTTATACTTCGGGAAAGGTTCCCATTAATTTTATCAAAGATAAATTCTTTAAATTAATTCTTTAATCTTCTTTTGAATATCAATTCAAATTAGTCGACATTAGCGAACCACACCGAAGTAATCATTTATTTTATTTCCCAATCCCAACCTATTCATCCCATGAAGTAAAACTGGTCATACTTCATATCTAACACCACGGTGTTATTGGTGAATTCAATTACCATTTCACGTTCAAATCTAATTAAAGATTTAACTATCGCCTGGAGCAAAACTGGTGATACTCCATTCTCGATTGTTTCAATATAATTAAAGATTTATTAAAACTCCACTTGGTTTAATCTTCCCAATAACCACTATCAACGATTATTTAACTTGGGAAATCATATCCTGTCTTTAACTGGGTTAAAGAACCAATGTCATTTAAAACACGGTTCACGATAAACCCAAAAATCAATTCAATTTCAATTCCAATTAAATACCATTTAATTGGTATACTTCATTAAATCCAAATAAAAAGATTTAATCCTTTTCTCAACCGGGTTTAAGAACAGTGTAAATGAAGACACCATTCACGATAAACCCAAATCCCATTTGATATTAAATACAAGGCCCGAAATAGAAAATATGTCGGCTTATATTCAATATCAAATTCTACGACCAACAAATATCGTATTGGAAATAACGATATAAATATATCTTTCAAATTTCCATAACAATATCTGTATAATCACGAAATCCGACATCGAAATATTCCAAAGACAATTTCGATTCAAATCCAGTTCCACTTTATATATTGGAAATTCTGGTTATTTTCAAAACCATTTCAAATTTACTTTATTTATTTTAAAAATAAATGGGATTACAATTCTCGTTCAAAACTTGTTCATTTCGATAAAAATCTATTTTTATCTTTTCAAATTTGGACTTTTTCATCTTAATTCTTCACAAATCATTTCTTATGATTTTACACAAATTATTACTGTTTTTAATAATTTTATCAAGGCCCGTACAATCGAATTCCATCAACGGCCAGCTAACTGCACTTACAATGACCTTTTCCAAATTTCATTTGGACATAATTCCAAATCCAACCATTAGATTTAAAATCTCTAGTATTCTTAGAAAGCTCTTTTCGATACGAACCCAACAGTTCCGGTTCTAGGAGAATCCGACGGTCGGATCTCCCGTAATATCCATTCGAAGTCAATGGTCGAAATTCGCGAACTGCTGCGGTGTGGCGCGTTCTATTCAGGCCATTTAATATATATAATATATATTATATATATTTCATTGATTTCCTTTTTAAAAACGTATTTTAAATATCGTTTTAAATTCGTTTTCAAAACGATTTTAACTTCATATTCAATTTCCAATCAAAATTGAATATTCTACATCATCAACATACAAATGATAATAATTTCAAAATATTATATTTTGGATCACTTCTTTTTCTATACTCATTATAAAAACGAATATAATCGATATAAATATCGTTTGCGTCAAAATGGCGCATATCTAACCAACAAGGCTTTATATATTTCAATAACTTCGTTATTCTATTCAACAAATGAATATTTTCTTCAATACATGAATATATATTTCTATTCAACACATGAATATATATTTTATTCAACACATGAATTTATATTTTTATTCAACACATGAATATTTATTCTATTCAACACATGAATTTTTATTCTATTCAACACATGAATTTTTATTCTATTCAACACATGAATTTTCTTTTATAATATTCATTATTTTCCAAATTGTAAAGAGGCCCAATCAATTACCATATAACGTTAATTATATGGATTCCCTACAACACATGTATATAATTGCAACGATAAATCATTTACCATCATCCAGAGTGCACCACACAACTGCATAAGCATTAAATATAAATAATTAACGCTTACACAGTCTGTCAACCCATCGATTGACATACAACTAAACAATCGGGATTAGTGTACGTTAAATATCATCCCAATACCCGTGTGGGGTTTCAAATAAACAAACACAGATTTTTTTATTTGTGCAGCTGGGCGATGTGTAAAATTTATCGTCCCAATCAATATCAATCAAATGGATGTACATAAACAAATCGTCCGATTAGTTTATAAATATTTATTTTATATACACATTAAAAATTATATTTTTAACTATAAAATATTTATTCGATCCACTTCACACAATCAATCTTCACAACACACCGATCAAACAAACAAGCCATCCATGGTCTGTGGACGACCGGTGTCGGTTGCTGCTAAGCACCATCTATATCCTAGTATATATTTCAACTAGAAAATAAATTAAAAGTGAGAAGTTCTCACCTGGGAGTTCCACTCCGCCGTGCTTTAGCGAACGCTGCTTTGGATTTCATTCTGCTTCCACTCAGTTTCATCGCCATCTGTTTCACGCTGTTCATATTAAAAAATCACATTTTTATTTCACTATATATAATAAAAATCAGATTTTTATTTCGTTATATATATAAAAATTATATTTTTATATTCTCTATTATATAAAAAATATATTTTTAATCCGCTACTCATATAAAAATCGAATCTTTATTTTGTTACAACATATATAAGAATCATATTTTTATATTCTTTATCTCATAAAAATCATATTTTTCTAGAAACCAAAGTCGTATTTTTATAGAAACCAAGATCATATTTTTATATTTTCAAAGATCCTTTTTTTTAATCTTGCTGCTTCTTATATAAAAATCAATATCTTCGCTACTTCGTATATACAAATCTCATCTTTATATGGTATCCATGTGAATAAAAATCTCATTTTTATATGATATAAAACTCGTATCTTTATGATACTCCTCACACAATAAAATTTATATTTTTATATTCTTAAAAATTAAATCTTTTACTTTGGGAAAATCATAGTTTTCGTTGATTAAAAGTCATATTTTTCCTCAACGCTATCTACATTAAAAATCACGGCTTCGTAAATAAATAAAAAAACATAGCTTTATAAATAAATAAATAAATAAT
The DNA here is from genome assembly GCA_030737875.1 of Allium sativum. NCBI lineage: Eukaryota > Viridiplantae > Streptophyta > Magnoliopsida > Asparagales > Amaryllidaceae > Allium > Allium sativum. The sequence continues at coordinate 279,097,121 of CM060911.1, forward strand.
CATAGCTTTAAAAATTATAAATCATAGATATCTTATATAAAACAGAAAATCGATTTCCTCATAAACTGAAAATCATATTATATATATTTATAAAGTTAAAAATTAAATAAATAAATATAAATAAAATAAAATAAAATAAAAAGATTTACTGGTTTTCAACGAGGGGGGGGGGGGTTTACTGAGTTCGTCGGAGGTGGCGGGGAGGTGGTGATGGCGGTGGTGAGCGTGCGGTGGGCCACGACTGATTTGGGGGCGGTTTTGGGGGTCTCGAGCTTGGAGCTTGAGAGGGAAGAGAGGGGAGGGAGAAGGGGAGGAAGGGGTGAGCGAGAGAAGGGGTGTTGCCGGAGAAGGCAGCGGCCATCGTGGGGCGGGGGTGGTTATGCGATGGCGGCTCCTCCTTCGTTTTTTTTCTTGTTTTCTGAAATGGGTTAACAGGGGAGGAGGGAGAATGGTAGGGGCAAAGAAAGGAATATATGTTATTTAATTATTTCAAAAAGTAACTTTAAATTTTGATCTCCAAACGAGACCCACCGCTTGTCGTCCATAGCTAATTACCCCCATTCCGAATGCAATGGGATATGTTTCATCGGTTGTTTCAGCTCTTTCAATCAGTTTCCATCAAAATCAAAATATAAATCTATATATTAAATTTGAACGCACATTTCAATTTACCTGGGCCACATATGGACTCTAAAAATTCCAGAAAAATATTTTCTAGCTTTGTATTGATGACATGGTCCTAACAAAACTAATTTCGTCAAATTCTGAGACCGTTTGAAAAATGACCATTTTCTGGTCGATCGAAATTGACTAAAACTGTCAAAACACGTTTTACTTCACCACGCTCACATATTGATTCAAAAAATTACGAATTTTGGAATCCGGAAATAACTTGACATCCCAGATCCAACAAACGTGGTTTCGTCGAAAACGAAGGACTTTTGCAAAATTTCCATTTTTAAGGGCCAAAATTCCATAGCGACTATTCTGAAATTTCAACTGGGAATAACTTTTTATCCCCGCTATGAAATTTCAATTTTTCGGATTCTTTTGGAAAGATATTATCGATTAGATTCTAATATTTTTGGTTTCGCCGAAATCCGGTTTATTTCGAATCCTGTACATCCATTTGAACTTTGAAATCGAATTTTCAAACTACCGCGCCATTTTCATTTCCTTTTATAATTAAAATAAAATATTTATATTCTAACGTCGATCTATATAAAAATATACATTCTAATTCTATTCAAAATAAATATATCGTCGCTAGTGTTTAAAATAATTCATTTTAAATACTCAAAATTCACTAAAATTACCAAAATAAAAATTTTAAATTGGCTCATATTTCTGGGTTATTACATTTTCTTTTCAATGATATGCTCTAAATTTCTCATCATTTTTTTTCCTTAGAATATATTCTATCTTTCATATCCTTTAAATGGGTAGATCTTAAGATATAACATATAGGTGATAGGATTGATTGCAAGCATGTTAAAAGAACATGTTATGTATGATGTATGCAAGTGGTTGCAAGTTTTCTCTAGTGGAATCATAGACACACAAGAGGCACTATTAGAGATAGACAAATTAGGACACTAAGCATATACATATGGATGTGTGTGCATTTCTATTTTACTTCCATAATTATTATTAATGGATGATTATCATATGATTGTTTCATATGGATAATAATTTAGCACGTATATAGAAATATATGTTATCAATAGGATTTTTGCATATATTTGGATGCATGGCACAAGCATATTTACATAAAAACGAGGTCTGTTAAATCAGTAGACCGCCAAATCTTTTGCATTATTTTTGGATATATACACTACCCTATTGCATAATAACATAGATTTCATTAGAGAACTTAAGGACAATGGATGCAATGGTTGATAATTGAGTAGATGGATGTAGATATTTGTTATATTTACTTGTATCATCCTTCTATCCTTGGAGATTCCAGTGACTAAATCATTAAAGGAGGAGAGAATATAAGAACCTTAAAAATTAAGAAAAATAATTAATTAAGAAAATAATAAGTTTGAAATTTTTTCAAAATTTGGCTATAGGAGTTGTACCATTGAGTTCGAGAAATTTTCTAGTCAATTTTCATATACAACTTGTTAGACTTCTAAGTTAGTACGAAGAAGTTATAGTATAAACAAGTTATAAGAATAAATCAGAATTTTTTTTAAAACAAATTAAAAAATTTGTATATATGGGTCAACCCGACTGGCGCATATCGACCTGTAGGTCAACCCGACCACGTATAAGTTGACCCATAGAGGTTCCGGGGTCGACCCGCATTTTTGAACTGGACGTTATTTTATTCAGGTGCGAGATGAACTAGATCTGAACGATTTTTAAAGTGACATAGTTGATTCCAATGGGTTAGATGGTTAATCCGAGGGCTGTAAACAAACTAGTGATGTGTTTAGATTGGACTCAATCTTAAAATACAACGGCTTGAGATCCTGGACTCTACTATAAATAAGACCCTATACCTAGCTGTTCATTCACAACACAAATCTTTTTTCCTTTGGGTTCTTTCTTACGCGAGGCAAGCCTGCAATTTAAATGTTCTATAGGGAAATATTTATACATATAAAAATATTATTAATCAACCTAAGAATACAATCCGGGAAGGCTGCGTGCTCCATAAGCTAAGGATCATAGGTGATTGTTGTAATTATTCAGACTTTTGGTAATTTAGGAATATAGGATTTATTATAGTTATAGTCTTTTTATAGTTTTTCTTTAAGTTAATATTTTTATAAATAATTTTTTTCTTTAAGTTATTATCTACAAGTATTTCTCTACTCTTTCTTATAATTTTCTTTTTAATTAAATCATGTAAAACAATTTTGCATTTTCCCCTTACCGGTATTTCATTCCTGTCGGTTATTTAGTCTCTCTGCAACTATTTATGTTATGCCTAAAACATGCCTAGATATGTAAATGTCAGTTACTTGACAACTGATTCAATCCTCTTCCTACATATGAGAAAAATAGAACTATAAGGTAATTTCGCAAATAAAGGTTAAAAGAAAAGAACTAAATTTATGGAATTTGTGCTTAAATTGTAGTTCTGCATTTAAAACGGGATTAGATTGAAATAGAAAAATTAATGAGAATTTGCAATAAATTATTGTGTGGGTTGTAGTTTGGAAAGAACATAGAATGAGTATATTATTATGATATCTGTATGGACAAGTTAGTAGATCATAATAGGAAAATTTAGATATTTACAAACATAATTATAACAGGGGGGTTATAATAAATAGGGAAAAGGGAAAGGATTATTATAATTAAAAACTTATATCTGAGATTATTAATAAGCGTGTAATTGTATTAGTCCATTTCGACAACAAATATTGATTAGGTAAAGTAAATGACCAATAAAGTTTAATAATCATGTAGTAGTCTATTTCAACAAGTGCTGATTGGGAAAATAACTGACTAATGAATAAGGCCCAGACCGAGGGGACTGGTAAGGGGCACAAATTAGAATATTTATTTGCTAAGACCTATACTGACAGTATTTCTTTTTAGGTTTATTACTGATTATCTCACATAGATAGAGGTGGAGGCTGCGCACGCTTATGTTGGTTGGGTACATAAGGGGTAAACAAGGATAAGAGCATGTGTAGGTGTGTGTGTCGGCGATGTCTAAGAGAGAGGTGACATCAATAGAGGATATTAAGTCACTACTGCGTCCAAAAGAATTTAGCTATGTGTCTATTTGTGGATTATTGGATAGGATAAAGCCTTAGATCCACCGTGACATTTTACCATGCAAGATGGTAGACTGGTAGGATAAAGACTTAGATCAACAGTGACATTTTACCATGAAAAATGGTAAATTGGTAGGATAAAGCCGATCAATAGGTAATACATGGAAATTATCAGAATCATATGTCTTATGTTCATTATTTGAATAAGTACATACAACTGTAAAATCAACCAAAGCAAATTTCTCAATATATTAACCTTCAGTAGTTGTGCAAAAACAATATCCCCAATTTTGCACTAAAACTATTATTTGTCTACTTCTCTATCTTACTCAACCATGGTCGTGATTAAATCATCCACGTAACTTGTTGTCTAACTCATTCCTCTTTCTCTCCTATCTTGCTCGTATAGCTAAGGTGGTTAGTTTAGATTCCTTGAAGGATCAGTCTTTGAGTTCATTCTAGTTGCTAGTATATTCTTCTCCTATTTTTGCATCTATTTGGTTTGAATTAGTTATACTATTGACTTTGAGAACTGTGATTTTTATGATGTACTATGATAGGTTATGGAACCATGTATTACTTATAGAGTCATGTGTTTTTTATGACTTGGTATCGTAGATGAAATGGAAATTGTCTTTTGGAATAATAAGTAATGACTTTAATTTAAAAGTTTCCATTATATTTATTTTATTGTCTTATAAATATTAGACTCTGTGATATGCTTCTTTATACCTACAACGTTCCACATTTCTTGGCATAACCCTATTTTAGGGGATGTGTGGTGTTACGATATTTATTTCATGAAATTTTAGGACATGAATCAAAAGAATGCAAAAGCTTACAAGACATAATCGAGGAGCAAGTTAGGGAAGGAGAACTTCAACAGTATGTCCTAAATAAAGCCACGGCAAAGGACATGAGTAGTCGTTAGTCAAAGGGGAAAGAAGCAAGCCTAGCTCACATGGGAGCATTATCGTCAATTGATAGTTGGAATTGGATGGCTGTTTATTCTCTTACCCATATATGGGAACTGGTTAGATCGATAGGTATGCTCTTAGATGACGACAAACCGTTAATTTTACTTCTACTATAATCAGCTTGTAATAATTTGCTAAACTGTTTACTCAATGAAATACCTAAGCGAACTCTGAGATGATGATAAACCTCTTGTTGTTTTTTGCAATGAAACTTATGCTTGTTATTTTAATAGAATTACTTGGTGAGCGTGGATGATGCTTGTCAGATATGAAATCGGCAATCAAATTACTTTAAGAAAAAATTGGCGGGTATGGCTAGTGGTCATGAAGTATGGACTTTGCAATTGGACAGCTTTAACAACACCATTTAGCAAGCATGGCTGATGCTGGTCAGATGTAAAATCTGCATTCAACTTACCTTAATAAAACTATTTGATGAGTATGTTTATTCTCAAAGAATACAAAATTTCCAATAAAAAACTAATCAAGTTAACGGATCAACATATATGGATGATGCACGGTAAGATCCTGACGAGACTATCGAATGTCAAGTATGCCCTATGCTAGACAGGATCCCGGTGAGGCTATATGTTATCAAGTATGGCTAATCCTTGATAAGAATCAAACAAAATAGAGAACCATCAAGTACGACTGATGTTTGATGGGGATGCAACAAAACTATGAATCGACAAGTATGTTTGATGCTTAATGATGACAAAACCAAATTAAGAAACACTAAATATCACTCAACGATGTTACGAAATGACCAAGTCCTATGCTCAGCTAAAGCCTAACGTGGCTGGATTGCTAGATGTGGTTTGATTGACACGGAAAATTGTAAAAAATATAAGTGATCGGATGAGACTGTGGACTTCGATATCGGCTTAGAATGACCATGGAACTCAAATCAATATGGAGAGATTGTGAATATTATACTTATACAAAACACTTTTTGGATGGAAATTGTTACCCATCTTTCGACATGGCTACTATGTTTGGACTTGGATACTGGATAGCTCGGGAATCGAGTGCAGATGATTATATGTACCCATAGACAGCTGGATTCATCAGAATATCACTTTAGGACAAACTATATTAACGCTCAAATTTTGGCTATGTGTCGGTTCGGTACTGATCTGAAGCAAAAGAACAGAACTAGAAATTTTGTTAAGTCTCGAATCGTACCTGACCAAAACATGGAATTTCAGTATTTAAAAAGTTCTCCAGAACTTCAATAGTAATTCAAGATTTGATGCACATACTTCAAAACTGAAAACTAAAAAGGCACAAAGCATTGAACCCACTCCAGGGTTGCACCACTGTGGGTGCAATCCCCATAGGGAGTCGATATCAGTCCCTCATCCCATGGGGTGATCTGGGCTTCGTTCTTTCTTGTAAATTGACCAACAAGAGCTCAAAATAAGGGACACTTCCACATGCGAAAGCTCTGCCAAACTTAGATATAACTTCATCTTCTGCTTTCTTTATTTATACAACTACTAGCTATACTTATAATCAATATTATAAACAAAGATGACTTTAAGTGGATGTAGGCCAGCATTTGCCGAACCACTATAAAAATCGAATTTTATTTTCATTGCTTTCAAACTCATTCTTCTGTTTAGTGGCTGCTATGAACTGTGATTATCTTGTGAATTGCATAAAATTTTGGTGTTAATCTTGATTGACTAAGCTCGTGTCTAACATACATCGGATTTTTTATTCATAAGATACACATATTCTGGTCTTTAGAAATCAACAATGAAGGTAACAAAGTAAGAACTATTATCTTTGGTTTAATGGGAATAGAGCCATATACAATATTATATATTACCCCTAAAACTTCATTCACTCTATAGTTGCGCCCAAAATGCGGTTCTTGGTCATTTTAGCTTTAAGACATATTTCATGTGCGTCAAGTAATAAGAGAAATACTCCAGTTTTTAGATTGTGAAATCGTTACTTACAGATATGACCCAACCTACGAGGCGATAGATAGCTTTCATTATGTTAGCATTAGAAGAGTTGCTCACAACATGGATGAAATTAGTATTAATTTACATAAATTCCATTATCTAACATACCATTGCAGAGACTTTTTTTACCATTTAACATATTGCTCATAACATTATATGCACAGTGAAATACATGACCTGTCTCAAACCATCTGGATATACAAATGATACAATAAATAAAGTATTTTACATAATAACATTTATTCAATATGAAATTTAATCCAATGAGCAAAGACAAATGATAGTCTCCAACTCCAGATGCGTTTATTAGAGATCCATCAACAACTTAAAGCCTTATTTCCCTTTTTGCTGCATAATTCCTACTCAAAAATCAATGTAATGAATTACATATATAATTTCTAGATCCAATATCCAAAACCTTAGGTAATTTATTGAATGCAAGACAATTTAGAATCATAAATGTTGTTGATGGAGCAGCAGTACTATTTTGTTTCTTCTCTTCAACAATCTTTAAGTACTCTATTCAATTTTATTTCCAATGAGCTTTCATGTGATAATGATGACATTGACCCTTATCAACAACAATAGTTGTTTAGATCTCTTGTTTACCCTCTTTTTTCTATTCAATTCTTCATGGATAATGCACCTCCTTTTACAGCAAGTAATACCCCTTGATCTTTAGATTTTACTTCGATTGACATTAAGATATTAAGGAGCCCCATGACATTCACATTCAGTTTATTAATGTTGTAGTTTAATATGAATTTTTCAAATCGGAGGTAAGAGACCCAAGGATTTGGTCCATTTTCATTTTGCTACTAATTCCTATGTCCAATTTTAAAAGCCTATCAATATAGCCTTTCATCATAAGGATGAAATTTTCCACTTTCTATTCCATTATCATTTTGGTGTTAAATAATTTCTTTAAAAGTTCGTATCTTACGGAATATGACTATTCATAGAAAATGGCCTTGAGACTATCAAATATCTCATAAATAGTCATGCTTTGTGTAGCCTCTACAAAATCTTTTCTAATGTAGACAACATGAAAACTTGGGCGATCTCTAGGTCTGATCTCTATTTTGAGAAAGCAAGTGGTAGTTCAAGGCCCGCATCAGTAGAAGGTTCTTCTTTATGGTCACGTGTAATTGAGGTCGAAAGGCACTCATAAACCAATGCTATATTAACTTCCTTTAGTTGGTTGGTATAATTAGGTCTAAATGGGTTAGTCAGCTTTAGAAAGCAGTTTTGGGGTAATTATTTTGTGAAGTTTAACTAGTAGCTTATTATGACAAATCGTAGTCGATGTTCTTATACTATTAGTAATGTTAAACCTAACATTTATTTTTACTAATACCCTTCAAGTAATTTATTGTATTTTCCCAAACTTAAGTTTAACGTGGAGGTCTTTTGAAGTTATTGTGGATGTTATGGCTCATTTGCCTTAGAATTTTGGCCCGGAGTTTGCTCCACAAGTCATAACTCAATAGAAAATGGACAATTGTTTATTGATTATTTTATATACAACTCGTAACACCTTTTACCTGCCATAATCCTATTTTGACATTGATTTTTATCAACGAATCGAAAGTAATTATTCACTCATACCTACCACATCATGATGGCTTATGTATAATTTTTGTACCTTGAGTTTGCTCAAAAAAATATATAGTTACATTACCTAGACTATTAATTATAATAATAATACTACACATAACATCCAAAGCTTAAGTTTGCTCAACAACCAAGGAGAATGTAAGTAATTTAACAAAATATATAACGCAGAGGACAACTATTATTGAACATTCATAAAATTACATATATTATGCTAATTCATTTTGAATTGTGAAATAATATAGCTTTTACGAATTACCCCCGTGATTCAAGTATCGAACACATCAGAAATCACACTATACCATACAACTACGTATGTACTTATTCCTGCAGTCTATTTCGGGTTTTGTTTAATAAATCACCTTTAAATTTATACATTCATATTATATAAGTTCTTTTCTTTGGCAACGTCGACAGGTTTAGTGGTCGTACCACTGCGTAATAACCCGGGTTTTTAAGTACCTAGGTTTAGCAGACCATACCGTGTTTTGTAATTTTAAACTTTGAGAAGATTAAAATACGAGTTTGAAAGCCTAACTCATATGATAATTCAAGATGTGAAGATAAAGAATTGGTGACTTATTAAGTTTTGTGCATTGGAATAAATTAAATACATTTGGTATAATAGGAAAATTAATTCTAATATGTGTTTGTTAATTACATTTTGATGGCTCAAATGAAGATTGAAAATATAAAATATTGATTAAAAATCAATTGTTAAGTGAATATATATATATATTAATATGTAATGTTTGTTTTACCTAAATAATTAATAAAATGTAAATATGTGGCCAGAAGGTGTAAGTTGTTGAAAGTATAAAAATAAACAATATAAAAATAAAGCTTTTAAGATTTATAATTTGAAATTATAATTATGTAAGGAATTCATATATGACTTGTTGCGTTAAATATCAAGAACATGTAAATTAAATATTTAAATGTCAAGCAAAATTCTAAGCTTAGTTGAATTGCAAATTAAGGATAAAGGATAAAAATTTATTTAAAGACAAATATTTAGGTATGTAAAATTATTTTGAATATGAGTTGAAGTTTATATTAATGTGTGAATTTAATTTACACAAAGTTTGAACTTAAAACGTAATTTTTTGTATTACGGATAGAAAATGTATAACTAGTTATAAAATATAATTTTTGTGTGAAATATGAGTAAATAGTATTAAAAAGAGTTAGAAATGTTTTCAAATGTTGTGTAAAACTTTGTAAAGGTACAAAATATAAATTGGTGAGTTTTGATCAATTATATCGTAAAACTATGTTTTGTTAAAATGTACAAAAAAATATGTAAGGTTAAAAATGTTGTTTGAAAAGGTTTGAAATGTTTAATACAAAAATATGTGTTTAAAAACATTTACAAGAGAATTTAAATAGTATAGGCTTAGTGTTCCCAAATTATTTTTTGGTAAAAATAGCAAAATATTGAGAAAAGAGGGATAAGGTGTGTCAAAAATTACAGTTATGCCTAATTTAGTAATTAGTATTTTATTAGGTCTATAATCCTATTTAACACCCAATTATTGGCAAAGAGAAATCTGGAGGCAACTGAAAGAAATTGTAAGATTGCATGAAGTACCCAAGAACATAGTTAGTGATAGGGACACTATATTCACATCAATGTTTTGGACCAGTTTTCAACAAGCCATGGGGACTGAGATATGGTTAAGCATAGCATATCATCCTCAATCTAATGGGCAAATAGAGATTGTTCATAAAATTCTAGAATACTTTCTTAGAGCATGTGTGTTGGACTTTGGATGACATCGGGAAGACTATGTATATTTGGCAGAATTTGTTTATAATAATAGTCACCAAAGTAGCATCGGCATGACACCCTTTGAAGCTTTGTATGGGAGGCCATCTCTATCACCAGCATGTTGGATAAAGGAAGGGGAAAGTGTGATATTGGATCTAAATCATGTGAAAGAAACTACTAAGAAGTTTTTTATTAATTAGAAAAAGGATAACTGCAGCACAAGATAAACAAAAGATGTATGCTGATAAAAAAAGTAAATCTGTGGAATACAAGATAGGGGATCACGTATTTGTTAAGTAATGACTATGGTTCTAAGATTTAGGAAGCAAGGAAAATTAATTCCAAGATATGTAGGACCCTATGAGGTTGTTGAGAGGGTCGGATCGTTGGCATACAAGCTGAAGTTTCCTGAGGAAATGAAGGCTATATATGATGTTTTTCATAAATCACAATTAAGGAGATGGGTTCATGATAAGGAGGCCACATTGAAATCACCTACTAAAGTGAAGATTAAGCTAGACTTAATATATGAAAAAGAACTAGTAAGCATAGTTTCTAGAGAGGAGAAGAAACTGCAAATAAAGTGATTAATTAGTGAAAGTACAATGGAGTTTGGACTAAATAAGTCAACATAGGATTTACAAGATAAGTTTAAAATTAAATATCCAAGTTGTTTGTTGTTTGAATCTGCTTGCAAAAGATCGGACATTTAATAACGAATGATTATGTGCTATGATTGTTACTTTAAAAAAAAACTGTACGAGTACTAAGTCAGGTAACTGGCTTGAAATAATATGAATCAAATTTTATGTTGATTGGTTGAGAATGATGCTTGAATTAAGTATGAGAAAATTGTGGGACATAATTTCTAAAAGGAGGGGTTTATGTGATAACCTTATATTAAAACATTGATAAATTATGATAATTAAAGCGATCAAGCATTTTAGTATTAATTTCATGGTGATATATAAGTGTGCATATGAACTGTGCATGCTTCCAAAATTATATTAAATTTTGGAAATAAAATATATAAAAGCATTGGTGGTAAACACAAGTACCTAGATTTATAAATAAGCAAACGTGTTTCATATAGTAGAAAAACCATTTTTGTTACCTTAGATGGTACTTGGGCACTAGGTGGAGAATAAATAACCTAGTGTATACCTATAAACAAATTAAATTAAAAAAAGGTTGGTGTACAACCAATTATATATGAAAGGAAAAGGGTTGTAGCGTTGGGTATTATGTTATGCACATACCAATATAATTTTTTTGGCATGTAATAATAAAGATCAATGCAATTGGCATGACCCAAGAATAAAAACGGGTAAATTAAAAAGAAGCAATTTTCTGAATAAAGTAACCAACCTTGCTTTATGAATAAATCCTTTCTTAACAAGTTAAAAAGGAAACATGGGTGAGTGACGGGGTATTATGTGAGTATAGTGAAACTAATATTGTTTAGGGTAACATTGACTAACCCAGAAACCCTAACAAATGATTGAATAAATATGTAGCACCTAGGCTTTCCCAAGCTACTATATTTCTCCTAATACAAATAAGAAAAAAAGGAAGCATCAGCAATCACCATAGGAGTTAAATGTCGTATTAAAAGATTTAGAAGATTAAAAAGGAAGAAGAATATCGGTGAGTATTCTCACTTAAAATATGGTATTAAGTCCTATTGAAGGCAGCCTTAATATCTTAAGAATAATTTGCATGTTTATATAATTTTTGATTGTGATAAATGATATAATTGTTTAAATGATTTTATTATGTTTTAGTTGAGATTATTGGAGTATGATAATTTTAATAATATAGTTGTTTATGTACAATAATAATAATACATGACAACACCTCTTTAAATCCATTTACTTTTGATCCCTGTTGAATATAAACAACCAATATAAGGAAATACTATAGTGCTAATCCATGAATGAATAAACCAGTGCAAACTACCTTGTATCATTGCTATTAAAATGTGGTCTAAGCTATATGAACATAGGGCTGCAAGGTAGGTGACCTTGCTTATGTCCTATATTTAAATAAAATAAGGAATTAGGAGTGCAATGAGTTTATCATGTGCTGATCTTCTGACTTTCTCAAAAATTTCCTTAAAAACGTAATATGTTGTGATTTCTTTGGACTTATAAAACGAACGAGATCTAACTAAAGCACAAATGAACGAAAATAGGGCTTTAGGGTGTGCCTTATAAAAACATCGATGGCCATATGTTTATAGAACTGTAAATTTTATAAAAGTTAATATATGAGAAAACCTGCTTCATATTGTTACTGGAAATTTATATGTACGTTAAGTACCGGCTACTGCATTTATTATGAATGAATGATTGTGTAGCTGGATGGTTTACGGTATTGCAGAAGTAAGTTGAGACTCAGCGGGTAGTATGATTTAAATAAGGAAAAAGAAGTAAGAAAACTTAGTAAGTAACTAAGGACTCAGGTATGAAAGCTCTTTGATTAGCTTGGCATGGTGAATAATGCAAGCTTGTACATAGACTGTTTAGTCCCAGTGTAACGACCCGGATTTTTAGCCGATTTATTTTAAATATTTAGTATGGTTTTTACTATTGAATTTATAATATAAATGGTATTTTTTTGGGTTATCGATTAAATAATCGAAACACGATTTATTTTGATAATCATCGTAATACGAGAATTTAAAATAATTCAATTCGAAGTTAGAATTAAATCAAAACAATTCAGATGATCAGTATTAATTGTATTTGAATATAGATGATAATAAAAATATTTTATTATCAGAGAATTTATTTGTTTTTGAATTTAAAGTATATTATATCGATTTAATATGGTTATTTATATTTACGTTCAAATTAAATATCAAAATATATTCAGTTAGTTCAGAATAGTGTTACACTATTGAAATAGCAGTGGTTACGTTAAAATAGCAGTTCACGATTTTTAATTGTGAACCCCGATTTATTTGATCAGTGGATAGGATCAAAATCAAATCGATATCTGTTTAAAAAGAATAAAAGATCTCTTTTTATCGAATCAAAATCAAATCAAATTAATTAGAAAATCTTTTTAAAATAAGTACGAAGATTTGTTGTGTACGTTCTGTCCCCTCTCTTCTATAAATCGCGGTCCCGCTGCCTTGTATTCTTTTCTCTTCAGAATTGAAAATCGCACAGAGCTTCTGAAACAAAAATGGATCCCTCCTTTTAATTTCTAAAAATCAAACCGAAAGCTTCTCAAACAAAATTAAATGGCCGATGCTCTCCACTTTATTCTTATCTAATTTTCTTTCGTTTATTCCTGTACGTAGAAATCTCAAACAAAATTAAAGTGGCTTCATCGAAAACGGAGGTCGTTTGCAAAATGGCTATTTTTAAGGGCTATATATTATATTAAAATATATATAAATTCCATAGCGACTATTTTAAATTTTAAACTGGACATAACTTTTGATTCTCCTTATGAAATCTCAGTATTTCACATTCATTGGAAAGATATTATTAAACAGATTCAAATGTTTTTTTTTACTGAAATCCGATTTATTTTGAATCCTGTATATTCATTTGAAATTTAAAATCGAATTTTCAAACTACCGTGCCATTTCAGGCTCGTTTTATAATTAAAATAAATTTATATGTTCTAAATTCGATTAAAATTAATTTTTAGTCGTTATTATTTAAAATAAATCATTTTAAATATTCAAAATACGTTAAAATAGCCAAAATAAAATTTTTTAATTGGTTCTGAAAATCCGGGTTGTTACATCACATCTTAAAATTGGCAGTGAAATTTCAAATTTGCGTGAAGCCAATCCATTATTATACTAGAATTAAGAAAAATTGATTGACAACTTGACATGTATACTTCTACTGGTTGTCCCAAAAGTTTACCCTAACTAATCATACTTTTATGTAAAACAATTGTATTCATTTTTATATTTCTATTTTTTCAGTTACTTGCTTTTACACTATGATTCAAATTTTTAAATGCAGTTGACACTTCTAAAGAATCAATGTATCTAAACTGACCTACAAATCCCGAATAGCGTGGTCATGCTTCGCTTTTTATAAAGCTGATATATAACCACACCAAAATTAAAGATTTGCCCTATTTTTTTTGGGTTATTCTTTCACACATTTATTATTTTGGCAATTTCAGATTTATGTTAGAGAAAGATTATTTCCATTTTCTACATTTAATTTTGCATTAATTTTACTTTTATGTTATAAAATATTTATTTCTATTTTTAATATTCAAAGAAGGTTGGTGCATATTTGGGAAATAAGTATGATAGGAAATGTAAGTTTACAAACATTCCTTAACATAATGGGCGAATGGTAGCATTATGTAAGTTTATCATAGATAACGAACTATATAATTGACCTTATTAGCAATCATTTTATTTTGAAGACTTGTTTATGAAAATATAGGATAAGTTGAATTTTTTGTTTTCATGCAGTAGATCAAATCAACAAAAGAAGTATCGTGCCACCGTGTATGGATATTTCTGCCAGTATGAAATTAGTATACATGGATATAGAACATGTTAGCTGAGAGCTTTACAAATTAATAAGAACTTGATGTTAGGTCAATCAATCATTTTCGAATTATTTTTCTATATATTATTTCTGCACTTATATGCTCCTATTTATACAATGACTTCACTAACATATGACAGACATGATATTAGAGTTGTAAATTTTCTTAACTTTTGTTAGAAGACATAAGTCTTCATTATGGATTTTTGATATATATTATTTTATGATCAACTTAGCAGGTGATTAGTTGGTTAAATATAAACGTATAGAGATGTGTATATGCTAAGTTTAATTTGCTCTGTTAGCACTGTAAACATTCTATTAGATTTACTATGATCAGCAAATCCAGATGTCAAAACACACAATATCAATTTCATGAGGTGTTTTTTATATTTTTTTTGCCTTTTTGAAAACAAAATATATAACTTCCTTATTTCAAATTCTATGCTTGACATTTAGCATAATATTTTTATTACGTAGATTTTCTAATAGTGGGAGGAAATCCTTCTCAAATGCAGTAAGTTTCCTACAAGTCAGATTGTGACTTATTAATATAAACAATCTTAAATCCACTTTCCATGTTTCCAATTAGCATTATACTGCTAAAAGATTTTGCAAATAGATTCAGACATGTTTTATTATATGGCAATCTACTTTATTTTATTTATAATTTTATCGTAGATAACGAACTATATAATTGACCTTATATTAGCAAACATTTTATTTTGAAGATTGGTTTATTAAAATATAGGATAGGTTGAATTTTTTGTTTTCATGCGGCAGATTAAATCAACAAAAGAAGAATCTTGCCACCATGTATGGATATTTCTACCAGTATGAAATAATTATACATGGATATAGAACATGTTAGCTTAGAGCTTCACAAATTAATAAGAACTTGATGTTAGGTCAATCAATCATTTTTGAATTATTTTTCTATATATTGTTTCTGCACTTATATTCTTCTATTTATACAATTACTTCACCAATATATGATAGACATGATATTAATGATGTAAATGTTCTTAACTTTTGTTAGAAGACATAAGTCATCATCATGGATTTTTGATATATACTATTTTTATGAACAACTTAGCATGACATTAGTTGGTTAAATATAAATGTATAGAGATGTGTATATGCTAATTTTAATTTGTTCTATTAGTACTGTAAACATTCAATTAGATTTACTATGATCATCAAATCCAGATGTCAAAACACACAATACCAATTTCATGAGGTCTGTTCTATATTTTTTGCCTCTTGTGTTGCCTTTTTAAAAACAAAATGTATACCTTCCTTATTTCAATTTCTATGCTTGATATTTGGCATAGCATTTTCATTATGTAGATTTCTGATAGTGGGAGGGAATCCTTCTCAAATGCAATAATTTTCCTACAAGTCAGATTGTAACTTATTATAAATAATTTTAAATCAACTTTCCATGTTTCCAATTAGCATTATATTGCTAAAAGATTTTGCAAACAGATTCAGGCATGTTTTCTTATATGGGAATCTAATCGTATTTTATTTGTTACACTGTTATTCTTGATTAATAAACTATATAAGATATTGCTTAAATCGATCAAAACACACTATGAAATGAAACAACCTCTTCATGATGGTAGTATTGTTTTATTTATTTATACCCTTGAGTGTTCGCATTTGATTGAATTCGTGTAACCACGTTTCATTCCATAGATATTTCAACATTGCCTATAAATGTCTGATGGGAAAGGCATGTGTATACATTGCCGGAAAAAAGGAATTTAAGTAAATTCCTTTTCTAAATGTCCAAAAATGTGCATCGTATCCTCTATCAAAGTTTCTTCTTCACACTGACTATATGTTTATTCATCTCTTCATGATCTAATTTTTTTCTCTATCTTTTCCCAATTTCTTTACTATGTTGGTTGTCAGTGCCTTCTCTTTGTCGCCTATCGCTAGCCTAACCCAGATCAACAAAAACTATGAAAATCAAATTTTTTCATTCTTGCTTATCTTTGTTCTTTAGGATACTCGACACTCTCAGATGGCGTTTGCAGTACAAGAGTTGGGGAAACAAAGTAAAAGATGTGAGTTGGTTGCATCTGAAATAATTAAATTTTGTTAAAAAAGTACTACTGTTAACGTCATTATGCTTTAAAGTTTTACCCTACGATGTCTGCAATTATCTAGCCAATTTGTTGTATAGAAAATGTAACAGAATAACTGCTCTTTGTTAATTGTCTTAAATCAGCGATGATAAATTAGTTGGACATATGTTATATTAGAATGAAATTCATCTACTATCAGTGTTATAATATTTAAACTGTATTATATAACCGTCTTTCATTTATTTATGTTTATATTAGATGACAGTGAAGGCAATAATGGAGTTGTAACTCATACAGTGGTACTATTTCTTTTTTTTCATATCAAATTAACAAATAAAATAAAGAAAAAATAAATGGTGGATGATGTATTTTTCCAATTCAGTGCAAACCATGCCCCAGCTATTTCTTTAGCAGTAATACTACATAGAGTTCTTGCTTATATAGTTATACCATGTAATGCACCAAAATGTAGAGTCAAGAACGTGAAGCGATATGGTGGGCAAGTTATTTGGTCTGAACCAACCCTTGAATCCAGAGAGAAAAGTTGAGAACGTGAAGCGATATGGTGGCCAAGTTATTCGGTCTAAACCAACCCTTGAATTCAGAGAGAAAACCACAAGCAAAGCACAAAAGGAAACAAGTGTTGCAATCATTCGTCAATTCAATGACAAACATATAATAAGGTATGTGGTTGTAGTATATAAGTAATGTCATTGGCTTCACTAAGATTTAACTGACCATAAACAAGACAGTATGTGTTACGGACTTTATGTAGGATTCTTATATAGATGTGATTTGCTCAATTTACTTGATCTGGTATGAAAAAGATAATGGTACAAGTATAAATATAATGTAAACAGTTATTAAGTATACAACTTTTGAATTGTTGTCTTTTATGTTGTAAATATTTCTAACTTATTTTTTCCTGGATAGGTAATTTTCTACAATTTGTTTTCCCCCATTACCCAATATGCGCTCACAATTACATCTTCCCTCTAAATGACAATATTTTTTTAGCTCTGTCCTGTTTTGTACTTAATGGTATGATTTTCTCTATATTTAATTTTTTTAGCTCTGTCCTGTTTGGTACTTAATGGTATGATTTTCTCCATATATAAATTAGTTGATTATGTTGCTATATTAAACGATAAAGTTGTAGAATTAAATATAAAGCATGGTTTCATCCTTTTGTTATTTTATTTTATCACACTGTATTTTAAAGTGAAGTGTGCAAACTCCCATTAGCCATAATATCATACCAATATCTTTGTATATTAAGATGAAACATTGGTCAATCCTCTTATATGCGAGACACTTTCTCCATGATTTAGTCCTTAAATACTTGATATTAAAAAATAAAAAAAGTTAGCATGTTGTATATCTCAAGATGTTTTAACAATTTATTTATTCTTATCAGTGCATTTTTTTTCAATTTTAACTGATGAAATTTGTATTATTTAAAGCATAGTTATATTTTTATGACTTAATGAGTAAAAAAACACATGTTTCATATAAGGCTGACTTCTACTTTTTTGCTAATTAGGTAGTACAGATGACTTTTTTTAAAAGGATGGGTGAAGCTGTGATGCACTCTTTTGTAATGAAAATGAATCTTCATTCCAACTTAACTATGGGAAAACTGCATTTGAAAAATTCAATGTTTAATAGTTTAATAATGAAAATAGAAGGAAAAAATCGACAATTAGATGATCCAAAATTTCACAATAAATTAGTGCCAACTTGTCATGAAAAGTCACACTATTGTTTCATTTTTAGAATACTACATCAGATCCTATTAAGTACAGACAATTAGAATTTTTAAAATTCAGTTTTGTAAATATTATTCACCATTGTTGAAAGGAATCATAAATATATTGATGTATGAGCTATGGGTGTTTACATAAAATTAGATAGCCCTCACCAAACATGGTTTATGGCGACCATAACAGAAGAATCCCCAAATTCTCTTATTTTATCAATGTCTACTCGCACTAGCTGGAGTTGCGAGTGAAGTTCCACTATTATACACAGAATAACTTCTTTATATGTCAGCTTACCGTCAAAAGACGATATAACAAGGGTTGACAATTGAAATTTTTAATTATTATAAAAGGGATGATTCGGGCAAAACCGTTTCTTACTTCTGGAAGCAAGATTAAAGAGCGAAAGGTTTTTTTTTATTCTACCATTGTTTCTAATCATCATTCATTGTCCAAATTTTCGTTGTCGACTATATTTTATTAATTACAATAGTTTATTTTTCTTTTATTTTTAATATTTAATCATTACAATATTATTTTTTAATAACATAAATTTTAATGCCCAGCAAAGCAGGCTAAAAATACTAGTTAGTAATAAAAATTGTTAAATATGTATACCTGCCCATCTGTTAACGAACCTAGCAGCACATTCGTCAGCATATCTTTCGTAATAATGTATCCTCCCCTAGACAGATCATCATCTTTCCAAGCGACCGGACTGTTATTTATTTAAAATTCAAGAAATTAGCATAGCTATTAGTACGTTCTACAAGGACAAATTAAAATATTATTCTTACTTTTCTTCAGCTATTGACATTGAAGAAAATTTCCTTACTATCCTTCCTTCCTCATCATTTAGATGTTTGTCACATTTTTGCATTTCGACAAGTGTAGATCTTCCCATGTAGGTTCTTCGACATTTATTGGCTCTATTTGGTCTACAAATTGTTCTTGTCCTTGTTCATCTTCATTCATTTGTTTTTTTTTCCACATTTCTCTTCATCTGTTTGAACCAAAGAACGATAAAGTTCTTCCTCTTTTCCTTCACATGAACCAACTTTTTCCTTCTCTTCTATTTCCTGCACTTTCTTCCTTGGTTCTTGAAAATATTCATACTCCTTGTTCCTCTTTTGTGTTCTAGATCTTGCTTTCATTCTTATGACGTAAAAAGGTAGATTATCACTTAATGGCTTAATGGCTCATTTTTTTAACTCTTTGTTTGACATTCTTTTTCCTATTTCCTTCATCGAATTTTATCTTTGAAATCTACTGAGTTATTTAAAATTAAAGTCCGGAGGAACGATATCTTCAACTGATTGTATCTTCTTTTCATTTCTGCCACTATCATTGTCAGTTTCAGTAACCATCATTAGCGTTGTTTCATTCTCTTTTCCAGCCGACTTGTGTTTTTTTTCAGAAGACTTTTCATCATCATTTGAAATACTTTCAGTCTGTTTATCTTGGTATGCATCCTTCTTATTCAAATCAATTTTAATTTTTTTCAGGGCTTTCCTCTTTGTCAACATTTGGTGGATCAGTCGTAGTTGCTTCTAAATCGCCTCTGTCATCTATTTTGTCACGTTCAAATCATGTTTTCAGCACTTTCAATTGCTGTCCAAGTTTAAATAGCTCATTCTCTGCTATTCTTCTCAACTTCCTTTCTTCCTTCAGCTTCATTTTTAAATATTTGTTTTCCTCCTCAATCTCTAGGATGTGATAGTTTAGAACTCTGTTTTCCTCTTCTTTATCAACATTTTGCACTTGTTCTAGCTGCTGACCACGCTTTCTTTTTTTGTTTGCGCAGTTTTTCCTTTTGTTGAAGTTGAAATTATTGCAAAACTATCCTTTGAATCCAAAAGAATAGCCTTGTGTGGCTCAATATTTGCGATATCCTTAATCTGCATATGTTTAAACATTACATAAATAAATTTTTATATTGCTGAGTTGGATGGGAAATTACTAAAATGATATCAAATTTTTTTAGTATTTGTACTCTCACAATCATGCAAAAATGACTCTTTCAAGAAATGATACCTAAAACTATTTAATAATGATACTTTAAACCTGTAGAAAACATAAACTAAAAAACTGATACCCATCTAGTCATAAAAATGATACCTAAGTACTGTGCGCAAACGAAATATAAAAACTGATAACTACAACATTATAAAAATGATAACTAAAAACTAAACAATGGAAAAAATTAAAAAACTAATACCTACAATGAACACAAACTGATACCTAGAATCTGAAGTTAAAAATGTAACACAAAACTGATAACTACAATATTCAAAAACTGGTACCCATGAACTGTGAAGATGAGAGAAACTTAAACTGACACCTACCAACTTACAAAAATAATACCAAAAAAATTCTGAACATGTATTTAATGCAAAAGTGATCCCTACAGAGACAAAAAAATGATAACCAATTGCTGAAACAGAAAGAATAACACATTAAATCGATACATGGAAGAGTTTAAAATTAACACGTTGAGTATTGTACCTGTCCAAGCTTAAACTTGTTTAAAAATTCCTTGTTTGTTATCTTCTTCAATTTCATCAGATGCTACCTTGCAAATTGTGGGAGTTTGTTGTCAAAGTTTTTGTGTTGCGTAATTACAAGTATCTTCTCGCACATCACATACTGCATATACGAAATAGCCAAATTTATTACTGAATTCATTTTTTTACGTATACATTTAGAGTAAAGATATTGTAAAAAAAAATCAACCAATGGAAGTATCGAATTACCAGACATATCCCTCGGGTTATATATGTATTTTTTTACAAACTTTGTAAAAGACGAATGAATTATTTTCAGCCATGAAACTGAATTCATCTTCTTCACATCCAAGATGAATGGAATAAAACCCCATCTAAATTTCTTCTTGTTATTGGGAATGAAAAGAGTAAGTAATATTAACATTATAAGAAGGAATGACAAGTCTTCTTCAAACTGCTTCTTTTTCTTTCCTACTTCTTTCTTAGTTCTTTGTTCTATTAAATTCCTCGTAATGACCATTGCATTACCAAAGTTTCTTGACATAAAATCCTTGCACTCTGTTGATATAGTTCTACACGTCGTTTTCGTTGTCTTATCCATGTCGGTACCTTCCAAAGGCATGTAGAATAGTAAACTTATATCTTCTAGACGTATTTTCTTTCTACTTTCGCCAAACACAGAAAAAATCTTCCTCTGTTGAGTAGCAAGAATACACTACATCCAAATTCTCTACAAGTTTCTTGCACTCCTTCAGCGAAAAAATTTTCTCATAAAAAACACAAAAGAACTCGTAAAATGGTGTTCTTTTCAAAAAATCAATTTGTTTATTTGTGAATGCTTTCTTCTCTTTCATTAAACTTATCATTTTGTACGATGCTTGCAAACCGCATCTATAAGCCATCTCCTTTTTTTATTCATCCACAACTAACTCTTATTTACTTTGTACTGACATATTGGACTTTATTTCTCTTGGCTTGGATTAGCAAAATCATCATCCTAGTTAACAAACAAAATAAAACATTAATGAACATAATTATGAGGTTTATGAGTGTGACAAGTAAATGTTACGAAAAAAACAGTAATTTAATTAACAATTATATTAACAAATTTCAGTATCAGTTTTTCATTACTGTATGCAGCGGTTTTTAAGTTGTAAATTGAGTGGATATCATTTTTATTTATAAACTTACACATCAGTTTCCAGAGTAAATTTATCAGTTTTAATCCATTGAAGTTATCAGTTTTATTAATTAATTCTACTGAAGTTATCAGTTTTAATCTATTGCTTTTATCAGTTTTAACTTACAGAATTTTCTTCAATAATTCCAACATCCTTAACTTGAACTGTTTTTCCTTTTCCTTGCTCTTTACCCTGCATAATGAGACCATTATTGTTAGACAATATAAACAACCATCACTAATTTTTCTTTCTATCAATATCAATTACCTTATTTTTATCATCTCTTCTTTTAGTCTTTTCCATTTCTGCTACAAATTTTCGATCATTATACCTTTTTGAATGTGTCTCTTCAGTTATCACTCTACCGCGTTTCCTTACTCTGCTTTTTTCAACATTTTAGGCATCAAAAGTATCAGTTTCTTTTTGAAGTTGAACTTGTTCTTCATTTCCTGTATTAACAGTGTCATTTTCTTTTTCAAATTGTACTTCTTTAACATTTTGACCATCAGCAGTATCAGTTTGATTTTCTACCACACTTTGTTCTTCCATTGCTACATTAACAGTACGTGTTTCTTTCCTCAAATCTTTGATCCTCAATTCTTTGATCCTCAATTTCGCTATCAATAGTATCAGTTCTACTGTCCTCTGCGCTTTCCTCCAATGGTTGGTCCTCAGTTTGCATCTGAACATCAATTGTTTGTTATCTATCACGACATAGGGTTTCGACTCTTGATGGTATATTTTCTACAGATTCGACTAGGGTTTCGTAATTTTTTTCCACTTCCTCCTCGATTTGATCGATACTAGGTGTGATTAAAGGGTTTTCTTCTACATTCGTGTCCTCCGCAGCTGGAGATGGTGATGATCTTGATTCAATTGACATTTCCGTTTATTAGACGAATTAAACCCTAATGTTGAACGTATTTTTTACAATTGAGAAAAAAAGGAACGATAAAAAAAATGCAAATGTAGGGGTTATGTTGGGTTGGGCTATTAATGGTCCTTCTCAGTATATTTCTAATGCGTTGTCCTTATGGATAAAATATTTAATTCACTTATCCTTATAAGTTTTTCTCTCTTCTGGAAAATAGGCATTGCCAAAATAACCCAGTATTTACCTAAAGTAAAGTTTGGAACACCTTAGTAACAGTTTTGTAACCCGAGAAAGGTATAGCTGTAATACTTCTTTTATACCTAGATAATTTAAAGGATCTAAGTATGGCTAAATATTTTAAAAATAGCATGAGGCATTTATATTAAAAAAAATCCTTGTATACTCTCTTTTGTTGCACGTTGATTGCTTAAACTAAAATAAACCAATTTATTTTTGCTCCTAAATACTTAAGCTCTGATTAAAGCAAAAGAGACATATATATATTTTATATTGAAGTTAAATTAAATTTGAGTTATACTAATATTTTTATATTAGTATTAGTGGATCTTGGAAATATTTTTAAAAAGGGGATGGCCCTTTTGAGAAGATGAACCAGGTTTCAAATAAATTATGCAAAAATTAGATTAAATATTGGAAAAATTAGGAGGTCATCTCATATTTAATTATAGAATCGAATAGCCACACCGATGATCATTAATTATTCCCAACCTGATGGTTGCAACCGCCTTTTAAACCTACATATAGAGTGTGCATTTCAAGCACATCGCTCATGTTCAAGATAGTTGCCCATATAAAACAGCTTTTTATACAGAAACACTTTACATTTATTCACTTAAGTCTTTCTCAAGCATAAATATTCCACTTAGCCACTTCTTATTCGGATTCGAGTCATATTAAGCCACCAAAATTATAATGATTTCCTTCATTATTGGGCTGCAAAGTTGAAATAATATCGTTATTGCCTTGCCAACTTTACTACAATTCTCGTCTCATATATTCGTTGAACACTACTCCTACATAAATATTTTACACTATTCTTTTAAAATTTTATTTTTATTACTCAAAGTAATGTGTTCAATTGCTTCGTCTAGGTGCTTAGGAAACTCTTGTCAATAAGGTTGATCAAGCATGTTGATCCAAATCTCTTAAAAACCTAACGACAATTCAACACAATAGATAATCATACATTTTCAGTTCATACATTGTTATCCCTATTATTTACTATCACCAATACTCTTGCTTTTTCTCAAAATAAAGACCACCCAACACTAAGTTCTACTATTTACTCACTTAATTTATAATCACTACTCAATTAACCTTTAACGAAGTTTTAATTATCAATATTTACCATCCATTATCCCACTTATAGATTTATAATTTAATACAACCAAAATTATTCACTTGTTTCCATTGCGCAACTCTAATCTATTCTAGTTTTGTATTAGTACGCTATCATTCCAATATGAATCTTACTTGTATTATCTTGGATTTAATTCATTTGCCCATCCTAACTTATTTTTTAATTCAACCATCAACTAGACAAAAAAGGAAGGGGTTTGCATTTCATCGAAAAATTAAAACCCAAGATTTAAGAACGAAAAGGAATTGGAA
Organism: Allium sativum; assembly: GCA_030737875.1. Classification (NCBI taxonomy): domain Eukaryota; kingdom Viridiplantae; phylum Streptophyta; class Magnoliopsida; order Asparagales; family Amaryllidaceae; genus Allium; species Allium sativum. The sequence continues at coordinate 279,121,784 of CM060911.1, forward strand.
GGGTGGAAATTCCTACCAAAATAAACCACAAATAATGCGATACAACTCATGGAATACTAAAGAACGAAATACATTCCTAGATGTATTCCCAAAGCTATGATTTCCACACGAGTCAACTGATAAGGAACATGCAGTAAGGATAACAGTGATGTGATAAAAGTAGGCACAATTGTTATCCTTCAGTATTGTAACACCTTTACTATTTTGTTTTTTTTATGTGTTTATCGTATTTTGTTCTGAATTTTTCTCTGATGCCATAATTTAATGCCCTACCCTGAGATCCACCCTAATAAAGAGAATTAGTGAGTAATATTGTCTGTTAGAGGAGAGAATATGGCTAGTTAGAAGCGACCATTTGTAATCTTGTATAAAACAAATATCAAATACGTCAATTGGGTGTGTAAATTTTTCTTTCTTACTTCAAGAGGATCAACATACTCAATTCCTCTAATATGAAATTATGATGACTAAGGATTGTATTCAGAACAAATTATAACATATCCTAGATAACAAATCACAGAACAGAATACATATGAATATAACAGCAAAATACCACAAATACATGCGCTACAACTCGAATAGTTACATATGAACCATATACATAGGACAAGTCTCAAAAGAATATACAATTGACACGAGTACACGACCACACAACTAAGATTATTGCTCCAAAAAAATAGTCCAATATGTATCAACTAACCACAAATCAACCACAACTATAATCTGAAACAACTCAGTCTGGCCGACGTATAAATGCATGGGTTAGTCGATCTTAACATATTAGTAAAAATAAGATAAGTGGAATATAATGAATGAAACACGCCACCTCCGTTAAGGTCACTCACAAAGGGAATGCCTTAACTTTGGTGGAGGGTTATAGGTACAAGACACAGAAAATTTTACAAGACAGATAAATATAAGTAGCGAAATTAAAATATTTATTGCATACGTGGTTCAATACAAAAGCATTACATCAAACTGTTTCAAAATAACTTCTAAAACATTACACCATAATTTTTGTCTTGATTATTTAATAAAGAAGCATAAACCATAAATAAAACTGCATAAATACCCAAGTGTAGTTGTTCAAAAGCCATAACCAAGGTGAGAGAGTCCCAATCATACATCTACTTTCTTGAAGCTTGCAAAGAGTCTGACTAAGCTGGGGTAATCCCTCCCTTTGGACAGGGGAGGGGGGAATGGAAGAAAAGAGGACGAAAGAAAAAGGGTCAGACAATAAGTCTGGTAAGTTCAGTGATCACTAGTATTTGAACAAGGAAATGGATCATGACAGTAATAACAAAACATAGGACAATACACTAATATAAGATAAGAGGAACATATGATCACACCCATTACTATAGTCTCTGCACCTACTAAACCATTGGTTCAACCAGCCCCACATGTTCATAACAAACGATTCCCTTAATGATCGTCTCCTACTCGCATGCATTGATGTCCTATGTCGTTTGGCCCCGCTTTACTATAGATACCTATGTTGGTCCCACCATGGGGTGTATCTGTCCCTCTGGTGGCAACCCGACATGATTCAAGACGCACAGTGTATACTACTGATGCCCAATGCCTGCTTTTTCCACTCCAGAGTACGTGCACACCTATACTCCGTCGGAACCTACACTGACGCACCAACCGCCGACGTTTTGACCGCTTATAATCAGCCCAGTAATCGTGCCCCACCCTGCCTAGTTTCAGGGTACCATGATACATCTATGTGGGTTACTGCTGAAATGGGTCCCCAATACTACGGTTTTCTAATCAACATGTTTATCTGGTTAAGTGTCCAAGTTTATCTAACCCCGCCCATCCATTTAGTTAACATGTTGAATTGGTTAAGTGTTTTCCTAATTGACTTAACCCTACCAATCCCGACTTAGCTTTAATTTATTCATTAAAGCACCGACCACGCACATTAGACATGTCTTATTGTGGTCACTGGATATGCCGGTCGGTTCCGGGCAGTTTTACACCATAACTCGGTCTAACCTCAGGTTCTTTTCGGGCTTGATGCACTAACCACCCACATTAGACAAGTCTTGTTGTGGTCACTGGATATGCTAGTCGGTTCCGGGTAGATTTACACCACAACTCAATCTAACCTCGGGTTAGGCATATTCGTCTTTTCTAAATTCACATATTTTTTATATATGTCTAATTTCTTTATGTAAATTAATTTTAATATAATCATGCCATAATTATCCTTTGATTATGCTCATAATAAATGGTATATCAAATATACCATTTTATGAACAAATCTATGCCATGAATTTTCATATTTTCCCATCGCTATCACCATGGAACGTACGCATGAATCACATAAAATGCTGGGCTAGTAAATTAGCCCAAACCCATAGACAAAAGGGGTAATAAACAAGGGACATGAAACAAACTTTAAATAGCATACATTCAACTTATCATGTGTAACTTGGCATAGAAGTATCATTAACTTAATTAAACGGGTAAAGGTGAACTTGTGACTAAGTTGGGTCTAATTGTCATGTGAACTTGATAAAGGTCTAGCATGGAGGTTTAACATATAAACACAATCTTAAAGCACAACTTAGCATATTAACTTATGTATATCAAAACATAAGAAAGCTACTATAAACATTTTTAAATCACAACTTAGCATGATGACTTATGTGTTTTAAACATAAGAGAGCTACTATAAACATATTCGAGTCACAACTTAACATGATAACTTATGTGTGTTAAACATAAGAGGGCTATTATAAATATATTCGAATCACAACTTAGCATGATAACTTATGTGTTAAAACATAAGAGAACTACATTTCCAATTTTACAACATAAATAGATTCAACTTAACATGGATCTAAATATACATGTGTGTTGATCTAACATATAAGCATGTACTTTAGATCATAAACTTGCAAGTAACCACCAAATTATAACATGACATGTTTCACCATTTAGTTGGCATAATAAATCTATTACCAAATCATAATAGACTCCAATAAAATTCAATATGGTATGTTTATCATCACAAACGTATAGACATGATCAATCGCAATGGTAACTTAAGAATCAAACTTTATTTATCTTATAAATAAGCATCATTCTATATTCGAATTACAACATATCATGATTCATTTGAAAGAACGTTTAAATCTGCGTAATAACCAACTTACAAAATGGAATTCTTGATTTCTAAAATCTAAATTCTGAAATTGGTAAGCTCGCCTTTGATGTAGATCGTTGAATTTGATTACTTTTAATTTGATTTTGATTCAGGTTTTTATCTTGTCTTTGAATTGGTGACGGCTACTCCAAGTTCTCTATTGACGGCATGATAGTTCCAGGATTGTTTATGTGTGATTTTTAGGTTTGAGCATTGGGTTGTTTATATAGAATTTCAATCCAATTTGAGCCGTCAGATGATCCTAGAGTTAACCACAACCACTCAGTCAGGATAGGGTAACACCTCAGCCCTAATGACTCAGCAAGGAGTCAAAAAGGACTCAGCAATGACTCACAGTATGGATCAGATCACACCAGAAAGCTGTGCAGGCTCTCTGCTCGGCCTGGGCGCATTTGGCAGGTGCGCCAGTGCAATTTTTGTTCTGGCGCACTTCCCAAGTGCGCCAGTGTATTTTTTCTTCTTTCTTCTGGTTTTCTTTGTTTAACTTCGTTCATCCATATCTTCTTCATAAGGTTTCCGTTTTACGCAAACTCGGACTCTATCTTAAGAAGAATTCCGAGACGAACGGAATGGTAACCGTATCCGTTAATTCTCACATTTGAAATTAATTATTCTTTGATTTGTTACTATAACAGTAACAGAAAATACAGGCTATTACATTCTCCCCTCCTTTAAGGATTTCGTCCCCGAAATCTTTAAGTTGAGAAGAACTTATATCCTACTATCCAATCACCCATCTGTTCAACCATCATACACAGGCGTCCATTGTCCTTAAAAGATTTCTAATGCTTCATGATCATATGCATTGTGTGTGTACATGTCCTTAACTGATGCAAAATCAGGCGGTCTACTGATTCAGTTGACCTCCTTAATGCAAATTATGTCAGTGCCATGAGTCCATTATGAATGCAATTTTTTTTCCTACTCAAAATTTCCTACATGAGTGCACAATCATTCATACAAATGCAACGTCCATATGATAACACATCAAGTTTCAATCCATATACAAATACATATATGCATATGCAATATGGAAGTGACTGACTCAATCTAATACCTAATGTGTGTGTATATGCATCCACGAGCAACCACTTGCAACCACTTGCAACTATCAACCATAACATGTTTCAATTACATGTTTTCATCCAAATGGGTTTCTACCTAAGGTTAAAGGATAGGATCGAGGAGATATACCTAAAAAGGTAGATATGAGCATAAACTTAAGGAAAAAGAGATCAAGGATGTACCCTCAAAAAGAAAAGGGTAGGTTGCACGTATTCTGTCCTCAGTTTCCCAAGTCGCGTCTTCCTCGGCGTCGCTCCATTGAACTTTGACGAGCTTAACTTCACAGTTGCGTAGATTTTTGACTTCTGTTCCCAAAATATGGGTTGGAGCTCTCCTCACGGTTGCTTCTCGTTCAACTTCTACTTCCTCTAGCACGCTTGGTTCTACCACTTCCGCAAACTCGTGTAAGCACTTCCGAAGGCGAGAGACATGAAAGACATTACAAACCCCGGCCAATATTTCGGGCAACTATACCCTATAATACATCTTCCTAATCTTCTCGATGATAGGAAACTGCCCTACAAATCATGGTGCTAACTTTCCTGTGGATCCAAAGCGAACGATGTTCCTCAAAGGAGATACTTTAAGGAACACCTTGTCTCCAACTTCGAACTCAAGGTCAGTTCTTCTTTTGTCTGCGTAGGACTTCTGTCTATCTTGGTCAGTCTTCATTCTTCTTCGTATCAAGTCTACTTTCTGTGAAGTTTCCCTAATCATGCCTGGTCCAAGTATGAGCTTGTTAGTGGACTCCCACCAGCAAGTTGGTGACCTGCACGGTCCTCTATATAAATCTTCGAAAGGCGCTATGCCTATGGTGGCTTGGTAGCTATTGTTGTAAGCAAATTCCACCAAAGGTAGATGATCCTCCCATGTGCCTACGAAGTCAAGAATGCATAGTCTCAAGAGGTCTTCTAATACTCTGTTGACTCTTTCCGTCTGGCCATCGGTTTGAGGGTGATAGGTCGTGCTTAAGCATAACTGTGTGCCTACAACCTCTAGTAAACTCTTCCAAAGTTGCTCGTGAAGATAGGGTCTCGATCACTCACTATGCTGGAGGGTATCCCATGGAGTCGAACTATCTCTTTAAGATACATGGATGCTAGAGATGAGGCAGTCCTTCTACTTTTGACGGGTATAAAGTGAGCGCTTTTAGTAAGCCTGTCCACTATTACCCAAATGCTGGTATTGCCCCTTATTGACCTAGGCAACCCATCTATAAAGTCCATCGAGATGCTATCCCATTTCCACTGTGGTACCTCTAGAGGATGGAGTAGACCACCAGGCTTCTTCTGCTCTGCCTTGACTTGTTGGCATATTAAAAAATTAGAAACAAATTCAGCCACGTCTTGCTTCATACCATTCCAAAAGAAAACTTTTTTGATGTCTTTATACATTTTTTCTCCGCTTGGGTGTATGGTCAACTTGGAATGGTGTGCCTCTTCTTGAACCGCCTTTACCAAATCCCTTGCTTGTGGGACGCATAGTCTTCCATCTCGTCACAACCAGCCCTTGGCATCAATGGAGTACCTATTGAGGTGACTAGAAGTCTCACCCCTAATTAACTTGTCCACTACATCGGCTAGCTAAGGGTCTTCTCTTTGCGCGGCTCCGATTGAGTCTAATAGAGTTGGCTGCACTTCTAAAGTTGCTAGCAAGCCAAGTACAAAGTCAGAGGAGGGTCTAAAGTTAAAGCCTGCTATGAACTCCAAGCTTTGCCTTTCCACAAAGAGAGGGCTTAAGGTCAGTTTCTTTCTACTCAGGGCGTCTGCTACTGCATAGCCCTTGCCAGGAGTGTAGGAGATCTCAAAATCGTGCGAGGCAAAAAACACCATCCATCTTTGCTGCCTCAAGTTGAGATCTTTCTACAAGAAAATGTATTTCAACGATTTATGGTCAGTATACAGTTCAAATTTCTCAACTAGGAGATAATGGTGCCAAGACTTAAGCGCAAAAACGATGGCTGCCAACTCTAGGTCATGGGTTGGGTAGTTTTCCTCATGTACTTTCAACTGCCTTCCACCATAAGCCACTACCTTCCCTTCTTGCATCAGAACAGCGCCTAGTCCCGTTCCGCATGCATCTGTGTATACTGTAAACATTTTGCTTCCATCAGGCAATGTCAGAACTGGGGCTATTGTTAGAGCCCTTTTCAAACGTTGGAAAGCAATATCGCAATCCAAATCCCAATTGAAAGCTAGGTTCTTCTTTGTCAACCTTGTAAGTGGAGCTGAGATTTTTTGCAAAATCTTTGGAGAATTTTCGATAAAAGCATGCTAGCTCGAGAAAGCTTCGGACTTCGGTTGCGTTTCGAGGAACCTTCCAATCTTGCATAGCAACCACTTTCGCGAGGTCCATAGCTATCCCCTCTTTGTAAACCATGTGTCCAAGGAACCTAACTTCTTCTCTCCAGAAATGGCATTTGGAGAATTTAGCTTTCAACTGATGTGCACGGACAGTATCCATGATTTCCTTTAGATGCTGAGCATGCTCTTCCTCATTCTTTGAGAAGATCAAAATATCGTCTACGAAGACCACCACAAACTTATTGAGGAACTCTCGGAACACCCTGCTCATTAAATCAACAAAGTAGGCGGGTGCATTGGTCAAGCCGAAAGGCATGACAAGCCAATCGAAGAAACCATCTGGATTTCTGAACATGGTCTTGTCAGAGCTGTCTTCAGCCACTCTTAGCTGATGAAACCGGGTAGCTAAATCTAATTGGGAGAAAACCGATGCACCTAAAAGCTGATCGAACAAATCATCTATTCTCGGGAGTGGGTGCCTGTTCTTCTTGGTCAGCTTGTTTAGCTCCCTATAATCAACGCACATGCGAAGCGAACCATCCGCTTTAGTTGCGAACACTACTGGATCACCCCATTCAGAAATACTCCGCCTTATAAACCCCTTCTCAAGAAATTCTTTAACTTGCTTGATGAGTTCTTTCCTCTCCCTTGGAGCCATGTGTCTAACGGGTAAGGCAACGGGTTTTGCGTTGCCAACGAGGTATATGTGGAAGTCTATCTCCCGCTTCGGAGGTAAGCCTTTTACCTCTTCAGACACATCCGAGTATTCACGGACTACCCTTGCAGACTACAAGTTCTCAACAGACGCATCAAGAGATTCTAGATAACTGTAACAACCCTAAGTCCCACATCGTGGAAGCCTGTGTGAAGTGGGTACTTATATAGTAGAGTCCATCTCTTACTAATGACGAGGCCTTTTGAGGAACAAAACCCCACAGCTATATGTTGGCTAAGTTGGGGACAATATCTTGCGTAAATGGTCGTGCGGGCTGTTGCAGTGGTATCAGATCCAATACCCAGCCGGAATTGTGGCTCCTGTGTGGACCACAACGCCTGGGTGAGGTGTCTGTGAGCCATTGGGGACGCTGGGCTCTATAGGAGGGGAGAATGTAACACTCCTAAGTCCCACATCGTGGAAGCCTGTGTGAAGTGGGTACTTATATAGTTGAGTCCATCCCTTACTAATGCCGAGGCCTTTTGAGGAATAAAACCCCACACCTATATGGTGGCTAAGTTGGGGACAATATCTTGCGTGAACGGAGGTGCGGGCTATTACAATAACTAAGCATGACGGAGTTCATGGGATTACAAGAAATTTCGAGAGTGTTACCGAGGCGAGTCATGAGTCTAACCACTCTCTTTTCACAATCGAGGACAGCACCATTACTGGATAGCCAGTCCATGCCTAGAATCAACCCATAGCCCGTGAAGCCCAAAACAAAGGCATTACATCTAAACCCAACGCTTAGTATAGATATTTTCAAATCCAAACAAACCATTGACAAATAAGCTGAGCCCCCAATTTGATTTGAAACAACAATTGGATCCTCTACTATGCTGGTGTCTAGGTGCAGAGATTCCACTAACGCAGTAGATATAAAAGAGTGCAATGCGCCAGAATCAAATAGTATACGAACAGGATGATCAAAAAGATAGACTAAAATTTCGACAGAAATATTTCTACCTCGTTCTTGTGGAGGTGCCGTGAGAGCGTGAACTTGTCCTCCAGAAGAAGGTCCAGCTCCCTGCCCTTGCTTCCTTGGGCAGGCCCTTGCTTCCTTGGGCAGGCCCTAGCCATGTGTCATGTCTCACCACAGTGGAAACAACCACCCATCTTCCTTTTCTTCTTCTTGCAGTCTTTGATCAGATGTCTAGGAATGCCACAGAAATTACACTTTCTTTTGTCACGGGGTTTTATTGTTCTTCCCGCCTTTCTTTGAATCAGCCTTCTTGTTATGTGACCCCTCCCCTTCTTATCTTGAGGCACTTCCGCTTTTGCCTCTTTCTTGCCCTTGTCATCCACATGTAAGAGTGCCATGTCCACTAACCTCTCGTAAGTAGCCCCCATAGGTACATGGGTCATAGCCAAGCTGTGAAGTGGCTCATTCAATCCCTTGACAAAACAGAGAGCCTTCTTATGAGGAGTATTCACTAAGTCCAGTCCAAATCGGGCCAGCTGATTGAATTGGTTGACGTACTCCTTGACCGTCATACTTCCTTGCTTAAGAGATAAGAACTTTTCCAGCTGTAAACTTCGTTCAGCTTATGAGAGGAATTTCGTCTCAAACCTTATTCCGAAATCCATCCATATTTCAACTGGTCTTTCAGCGTTAGTGACTTCCCACCAGTAGGAAGCATCATCTTTGAGCAACCATACCGCCAACTATATCTTCTGCCTATCGTCCACCTCGAAGATAACAAACAGATGCTCAGTTTCTTTGAGCCAGTTCCTTGCTTCTACGAATGATTCAGTTCCTTTGAAATCCTTTCCACCCATGGCCCTAAAGTCTCTACAAATCTTTGAGAAAGCACTTGCACGACGAGGAGGAGAAGGTTTCCGCTGCAGCTGGAGGAGGAATATCTGTTGGGCCTGCGTTGTTGGCCCTAGCCTCTAAGTACCTCCTGAACCAGCCGGTTATCGGTACACCCTCTAGAAGGTTAAGATTCCCAAACATGCTGAAACATAAAAGAAAAGATTCAAAACGAAGGATAGAAAGATAGTGCTTATGGATTTGGGGATTATGCCTTTTTAAATTAAAAAAAAAACACTTTTTCTTGTAAAATGCTTCTTTATATTTCTTTTTTGAAAATAGTTTTCAAAAACTCTTATCTAATCTGGTAAACCTTTGCTCTGATACCAAGTGAAACACCCCACCTCCGTTAAGGTCACTCACAAAGGGAATGCCTTAACTTTGGTGGAGGGTTATAGGTACAAGACACAGAAAATTTTACAAGACAGACAAATATAAGCAGTGAAATTCAAAAATTAATTGCATACGTGGTTCAATACAAAGGCATTACATCAAACTGTTTCAAAATAACTTCCAAAACATTACACCATAATTTCTATCTTGATTATTTAATAAAGAAGCATAAACCATAAATAAAACTGCATAAATCCTCAAGTGTAGTTGTTCAAAAGCCAAAGCCAAGGTGAGAGAGTCCCAATCATACATCTACTTTCTTGAAGCTTGCAAAGAGTTTGACCAAGCTGGAGTAATCCCTCCCTGTGGACCAGGGAGGGGAATGGAAGAAAAGAGGATGAAAGAAAAAGGGTCAGACAATAAGTTTGGTAAGTTCAGTGATTACTAGTATTTAAAAAAGGAAAGGGATCATGACAGTAATAACAGAACATAGGACAATACCCTAATATAAGATAAGAGGAACATGTGATCCCACCAATTACTATAGTCTCTGCACCTACTAAACCATTGCTTCAACCAGCCCCACGTGTTCATAACAAATGATCCACTTAATGATCGGCTCATACTCACATGCATTCATGTCCTATGTCATTCGGCCCCGCTTGACTGTAGATACCTGTGCTGGTCCCACTATGGGGTGTATCAGTCCCTCTGGTTGCAACCCGACACGATTCAAGATGCACAGTGTATACTACTGATGCCCAATGCCTGCTTTTACCACTCCGGAGTAAGTGCACGCCCATACTCCATTGTAACCTACACTGACGCACCAACTGCCGAAGTTTTGACCGCTTATAATCAGCCCAGTAATCGTGCCCCACCCTGCCTAGTTTTAGGGTACCATGATACATCTATGTGGGTTACTACCGAAATGGGTCCCCAATACTAGGGTTTTCTAATCAACATGTTTATTTGGTTAAGTGTCCAAGTTTATCTAACCCCACCCATCCGTTTAGTTAACATGTTGAATCGGTTAAGTGTTTTCCTAATTGACTTAACCCTACCAATCTTGACTTAGCTTTAATTTATTCGTTAAAGCACCAACCACTCTCATTAGACAAGCCCTGTTGTGGTCACTGGATATGTCGGTCGGTTCCAGGCAGTTTTACACCACAACTCAGTCTAACCTCGGGTTCATTTTGAGCCTGATGCACTAACCACCCACATTAGACAGGTCTTGTTGTGGTCACTGGATAAACCAGTCGGTTCTGGGCAGATTTACACCACAACTCAGTCTAACCTCGGGTTAGGCATATTCGTCTTTTCTAAATTCACTTTTATATATGTCTAATTTCTTTATGTAAATTAATTTTAATTTAATCATGCCATAATTGTCCTTTGATTATGCTCACAATAAATGGTATATCAAATATACCATTTTATGAACAAATCTATGCCATGAATTTTCATATTTTCCCATGCTATCCCCGTGGAACGTACGCATGAATGACATAAAATGTTGGGCTAGTTAATTAGCCCAAACCCATAAACAAAAGGGGTAATAAACAAGGGACATGAAACAAACATAAAATAGCATACATTCAACTTATCATGTGCAACTTGGCATAGAAGTATCATTAACTTAATTAAACGGGTAAAGGTGAAATTGTGACGAAGTTGGGTCTAATTGTCATGTGAACTTGATAAAGGTCTAGCATGGAGTTTTAACATATAAACACAATTTTAAACCACAACTTAGCATATTAACTTATGTATGTCAAAACATAAGAAAGCTACTATAAACATTTTTAAATCACATCTTAGCATGATGACTTATGTGTTTTAAACATAAGAGAGCTACTATAAACATATTCGAGTCACAGCTTAACATGATAACTTATGTGTGCTAAACATAAGAGGGCTATTATAAATATATTCGAATCACAACTTAGCATGATAACATATGTGCTAAAACATAAGAGAACTACAATTCCAATTTTACGACATAAATAGATTCAACTTAACATGGATCTAAATATACATGAGTATTGATCTAACATATAAGCATGTACTTTAGATCATAAACTTGAAAGTAACCACCAAATTACAACATGATATGTTTCACTATTTAGTTGGCATAATAAATCCATTACCAATCATAATAGATTCAAATAACATTCAATATGGTATGTTTATCATCACAAACGTATAGATATGATCAATCGCAACGGTAACTTAAGAATCAAACTTTATTTATCTTATACATAAGCATCATTCTACATTCGAATTACAACATGTCATGATTCATTTGAAGGAACGTTTAAATCTGCGCAATAACCAACTTACAAAAAGTAATTCTTGATTTCTGAAATCTAAATTCTGAAATTGGTAAGGTCGCCTTTGATGTAGATTGTTGAATTTGATTACTTTTAATTTGATTTTGATTCAGGTTTTTATCTTGTCTTTGAATTGGTGACGGCTACTCCAAGTTCTCTATTGACGACATGATAGTTCCATGATTGTTTTTGTGTGATTTTTAGGTTTGAGCATTAGGTTATTTATATAGAATTTCAATCTAATTTCAGTCGTCGGATGATCCTAGAGTTAATCACAACCATTCAGTCAGGATAGGGTGACACCTCAGCCCTAATGACTCAGCAAGGAGTCAGAAAGGACTCATCAATGACTCACAGTATGGATCAGATCACATCAGAAAGCTGTGCAGGCTCTCTGCTCGGCCTGGGCGCACTTGGCAGGTGCGCCAATGCAATTTTTGTACTGGCGCACTTCCCAAGTGCGCCAGTGCATTTATTTATTTATTTTTCTTCTTTCTTCTGGTTTTATTTGTTTAACTTCATTCGTCCATATCTCCTTCATGCAGTGTCCGTTTACGCAAACTCGGACTCTATCTTAAGCAGAATTCCAAGACGAACGCAATGGCGTAACCCGTATCCCTTAATTCTCACATTTGAAATTAATTATTCTTTGATTTGTTACGATAACGTTAACAGAAAATACGGGGTGTTACAATGACGTCAAGGGAAAAATTCCTTTTCATAAAAAAAAAGAATCTCATATTCCCAAATAAACTCAAACTACGGAAAAGATGACTGCTTTCGATTATAAAGGAATATAATAGCCCAGAATAGCAGATTTCACAAAAGATAAATTCTGGAATTTATACTCAAATTATTCGTGAACATCACGAACATAGACTTTGGTGTTTCTATCGATAAAGATTACCCAAATTCCAAATTGGGGGTAATTAACATTTAGAGACATGAGGCATTGGATCAACATAAGAAAATTTACTACAATGAGCAAGTGTTAACTTTGAGCTATGTATCATCTTTTAACCAGAAATATCACAAAAATACTCCAAATTGTGTATAATAAACTCATGAGGGTTTAAAATCGCAAAAGGGATCACCAATCTTCTTCAAATTAGTCCATGTGGCTACAATGGAAATTCACCATAATACATCATCGAAGATCCACAACATCACACTAAAACTATACAATGGATCAACAACATTAGAAAATATTACATATGCTTTACAAATGAGTTCACTAAGAGCTTATGCCAAGTACTATACACGAATTCAGGCGTTCATCACTACAACCCCCATCCCAGAGTGTATCTTGACACCCACAATCAAGAGAATACACAAAACACCACTACAACAAAAAACACTTCTCGTAATATGCAATATCTGTTGCACTAGACCAATTGCAACAGGCCAGCGCCTGTTGGTTTAGCCGAAGTTGCAAAAAATCTTCCAACATTTTCCACCTGTTGCAATAAGATGTTGCTGTATAATTTTTTGCAATAGGCCTTTGCCATTTCAGCTATTATATAATAATGATTTCATAAATTAAAATACATACAATTTAAATATCAACTCGATGATAATACTACTCTAAAATATTTCATTAAATATTCACAAAAGTTTAAATTTTATTACAATATCTGTAAATTCATGCAAAAACAATACATTGACAAAGATGGTTACAAATATGTATCAACATTTCTCTTCAAGATTACAAATTATTTTCAACATAAATTTATCAAAAACTTAGAAACCATAGAATCATTCCTCTTCACATCCAAATTCAATGATACAAATTTTATATCCCTATCACCGTGCATTTCAGTCTAATGTATTATGTCTTTCATCCACTTGCCGCGTTTTAAGCTATCATCAAATAAAGCCACCGATGCACTCGCTTCAGCTGTGCAAAACTAAATGAGAAAATTCATACCTGCCAATGTTATACTTACTGCAAAATCATGTAAACAAATACTTCATCCCCTGCTGTGAAATTCTCTTGTTGTGCAAAACTGTGAAACTATCTTGGTGCCAATGTTATACCTTCCAACATTAAGAAATGAAATAAAAATAAGTTACTTTTGTTCGGGGATCCATATAAATAAATCAGAAGTGAGAAACAATCAAACAATGATTGATAAATACTACGAAATTTGAAAAATACTCGGTAAATACTAGAAATATTACGATCATCAGCATAGAAAATGAAACCATTTCGGTACGTTTTATCACTTCAAACTTAAAAATTGTTCCAACTAAAATAATAAAACTTCTACTTTCACTACAGATATAAATGAAAAAATTATAGCGGAAATTATGTTAAACAGATAGCAATATGTCGTCAAGGTTTTATAGCATTTGAAATCTTTTAACAAAAAATAGGGAAAAAAAAAGAAACCGTAGTTACTGTGTATAGTGGATGTACAACATTATTACTAAAGATGAGTGAGGACAAAGTATTTCTCAATGCATGGATACTGATTATGGTAGTTGTTTAAAAATACAAAAACATTAATAGCTAAAACGAAGAAAAAGATGAGGCTTCCGTGTTACCTTTTTACAAGGGAACATCTTTTTAAGTTCAACCCTTGCCATCGTTGAGAGATCCTTGTCCTCCCCCACCTTTTGTTATATAAAATAAAACTAAGGTAACATAGAAACAAAAAGTAACAAGTATTTTGCGTTAAAAGAGAAAGAATACATGCCTCATAAAGGTGTGCTAAGCGAAGTAGTGTGTTGCTGTCCTCGAGAGCCTAATAGGACATTCAAAAATCAATGACAAGTAAAATAACATACATGATAAGATAATTCTAAATTTGTGCATGGCATTCATATCAACTATTAACAAGCATTTGGGAAAGAAGGTGCGACACTTTCAACTAAGTAGTAGCTTAAAGTGGTAAAAGTGCCATTATCTCAATCATAATCATAACCATAACTTAGTGGAGTAGAGTTGGAAGTGAAATCTCAAAGGAAAGATCGTACTTTTGTAAATGGCATCAAATGAGTGCATGCACACTTTTATTTTCCAATTGTTTATCATTTCTGTCCGTTGAGTTAAAAAGTACAAAGTTGCCTAATTCTTATGCTTATTTTTCAATAGTGTTAGATAGGTTCACTTCAGTTAGACAACATCTTTAAGAAAATAAGAAGAAAACATGGAGAAAATAACATAAACCTAGAAGCAAATGAGATATCAGAATGGATATATTTAAGGAATATCCGCCTTCCATTGCAATTGGATGCAAAGTTTCACTTCCATGCCTAAAGTCTAAACCTCCTACCATGTCTAAAGTACAAACCTCCTTCCTTTTCAAAAGCCTAAAGCAATCAAAATTGATTGTTTCTTTCATAATAGCATACTGCCCAAAAGCAGATGAGATGCCCAATACCAAACGACTTAAAAATTGAATAATACATAAACCTACATTTTTACCAGAAAGAAGAAAATCGTTGGAAATTTACATGGAGACAATTAAAAGAAGAAGAATTTGTTTCCTCACTTCAGATCCTTGTCCTTTAAAGATACACTACAAGAAAAATTGTCAATAGCGACGCCTAAATGCCGATGAAAAAAAAATCATCGGAAGTCGCAACGCAATCCCGACATAATAGCGATGGTTAATACCATCCAAACAAATTGAGAAAAATCATCGCGAAAACTGTTGGTATCGTGACGTTTTTCCCGACTGACTAGAAGAAACATTGTTAATAGCGACGCATAATCGTCGACCGAAAAAACATCGGAAATCGCAACGTAACACCGATGCATTAGCAACGATTCATACCACCCAACTAAATTAAGAAAAAAACATTGCGAAAATTGTTGCTATCATGACATATTTTACGACTGATTATTTGTATAGTAAATTAAACTTATATAAACTAAAATTAAACTTACGATTTGTTTGTTTAAAGTGCTAAATTCTGAATTTTGATTGCTGAATTCTACTGTCTGAGTTTTGAATAATCATTTGTTTGTTTGATTACATTAAGCATTTAAAAAAAACAATTCATTCAGCATTCAGAACAAGAAATAAGAAGATTTTTTTTTGAATGATTATGTCTGAATAAATTACATATTCAGAACACCGATGGAAAAACAAATATAAAAACTTCTGATTTGTAATTCAGAAGGTGAAATCAGAAGTTCAAAAAAAAAAAACATAGCCTTAACTGAAAGAAGCTATACGATGCAGGTTTGTAAAGACCAATAAACAACGACTGATATTAGAAGGCTAAATATGTTTAACTGTCTACATTTATTCGGTCGTAGCTAGCCTCTTGGGAGTCGGTCGAAGTATATCACATTGGTTTTCACATGCAACGTCTTTCTTTCCTTATTCATTTCATGATCTTATTCAATTCTCTCTTTCGAGAGCTGCCAAAATCGATTTGTTCAATTCTATAATTCAAGAGTCAGCAAAACCCTAGCCAGGATTTTCGCTATCCTGTACGCGGCGAACTTCTCTTCCGTGAGTCTCAAGCACTAATTTGTTGTCGATGGATTTGTTTTTCCTATATCCGTGTTTTGATTTTCTTTTCTTTGTTCCAGATCTAGGACAATTTCTCTCTAATTTGAGGTACATCATTAATTTTTATCTTTCTTATTGTTGATTGCTTGATTTAGGTTTCCTTATTGTTATGATCGATGTCAAATCAAAGATAAATAGGCTACTTTCTATGTTGCTGTAACTTTCTGCAGTTAACCTTCTTTCCCCTGTTATAACTAAATCTACACTTTTCATTGCTTGATTTTTGCGTTCTTGTTTGTTGGTTCACCCACTTATTGTTTATGTTATTTTGTTGGGTGAATTCTTGACGCGCTGTGCTAAAATTTGTAGTGATAGTCTTGAATACTGTATTCATTTTTATATACAATGGCGAAGAGTCTCAGTGAGAATATGGTGGCGATCTTTGATCATCATGCTATTTAAAATGATATAAATGACTTAATTAAATAATATCAAATATTCAGGGATCTAAAAGCTTTTAAAATCGTACAACATAATAATCACTGCTTCTCTTTGTACCGTAAGCGCAATCTCCGAGTTTTTAGCAGTATTCAAATGCCAAGCAACACAAGATTCAGACTTGTTGTACAGTAATGTTCAGAGCTTATAAGACTGAATAACATAACATAATAACAAATCAAAGTAATGTAGCGTATCTTTGCGGATTCTGGAGTTCATCTCCCTCAAAATCCGTAGTATCAGCATTTGATTCTGGTATAGATAGCCCTTTAACGTTGAGGATATGCTTTCCGATGCGATATCAATAACTTGATAGGGATATCCCTATAGACATGTTTTGTTGTCCTCCATCGAATTAAACGAATAAAAATAAAATATTAGCTTTCCTATTTTTCTAGTTTACTGCCTATTGTTAATGTATTTAGTTTATTTTAGATAAAAGAATTATTTATTACCTGCTACTAATGCATTTAATACTTAATTATATAATACTGAAAGTTTAGGCCAAATGCTTTATATAACAGAGGAAAGATGCCAAAAATAATGGACATTATTTCACAACAATGAATAAAGATACATGTTCACCTAAGAAAGATTAGAATAAAATGAATATTCAATGACCTGTAACTTCAAGGTAGACTTGGGCATTTCTTATATCAATATAATGATAATATAATTATGTAATGAAATACACAATTATATTTTTAATAATGAAATAGTATATGTTACTAATTAAAATAATGATAGGTAGTATATAAAATATCAAGAATGTTGTACTTTTACGTCAAAAAATGCGAATAAAAAAGAAGCTGCGGGGGCCTCCTAAATTTCAGCCAATAAATCAGCTACAGAATTGCACTATTCGCATATTCTGATGTAAATTATTTCAGTCCGTATACCATTGTTCATAAATTATAGAACCTTCCACTCTTGTATGTATGTTTTAAATATTTTGTATTGATATTTAAAATCATGAATATGGACGTGGTTTTATGACAAATAATTATTTATGTTCTTTGCTAATAACTACAATTCTTAACGTGTGCACCTGGGGTATACATTAAGAAAACCCGTCATTAAAAAATTCTTTCTAATGTTACATACCTACTTACATTGTAGCTTACATTGTCGCCATATTCGACTTTTTGGAACCACATGAATATGGAATATGCTTTCATACACATTTGTATATCCTTGTGTATTTGTAAGCATTAATTATGGCATAATATATGTATGATAAAATCAATTTTGTACTTATAGTTTCCTCTCATTTACAATGCATCTTGATAATTGCTATTTGCTTATCGTCATCTTGCTTGGTCTCACTGCTACCACTTCTGCAGCACCACGTTTGCTTTTTGCCAAACTGATACTAGATATATTCTCTGATTCAATCTAATTCATCACCAAATTACAAAGAATTTCTAGATAGTTGAAAGACGGTAGGGCGGTAATCTTTTCCTCAATTAAGTTAGATTTTTTTCTATATTGATTGTTTTGGTAAGTGCCTTGCTTACTAGCATCTATTTGTCTTCTGGTAGCTTCTAATTTAGAGAGAAGGTCGGTCGGCCCTTGATGTACATGCAGTCGTAGTTAAATCAGATGTAGGTTAGTGCCTTAAAAAAATATCCATAGGGTATTATGTACATTTCAACTTGATATTTATAATTATCTAACTTATAGTAGTTTTGATTTTTTTCAGAAGTGTTTAGGTGCTTTGTTTTTTTTGTTTGATTTTGTAGAATGATATCACTTTGCTTCAACTAATTTTCATAATTTAGTGTCGTCAGTTTCTTTGTTTTGATGAAGCCTTGATACCACTTAAACTTTAAATCACCGCTTATTGTGTGGCTATCGGTGACTGACACTTCCTATTAACAATATAAATATTAATCGTACAAAACCGTCTAGATAAAAAGAAGTATTATATTTCAGCCCACAAAATTAGAAACCATATTGTCCAACAAGAAAAAATTACAAGATGTTTCATCTCTTGTTTCTCATTAAAGCAACAGAAAAGAATGCAACATCATAGTCTCCATTTATCAAGTTGCTGCTCCTTTAATCCATTCACGGACTATTACTTGCAATTTTTGATATTATTTAGCTTTATTTTTTTTCATTTCTTTGTATTTTGCCTCTTATATTTAGCCCGGGTCGGAGTATGATCCTAGCTCCGTCCCTGCACAAAGCCACAGCCAGGTGTAACAAAGGTGCCAGTACATTATTTTCCCTTTCTGGTAATAAAATAGAAGGGAAGGATTAGTTCCCCTTTGGTTAGATTTTGAAGACCTCTTAGATCTGGTTGATGAAGGTGGAGGTGATGGTGGTGGCAATACACAGTTCCACCTTGCATCGCATCGCCATTGCCTACTTTACTTACAACTTTCAGAGTTAAGAAGTGATTCTTCCTCTACTCAAAATTCTCATTCAAACTCTTTTTACCACTTCTTCAAGATCATGGATCTTCTCATCTTTCAGCTTAAGAGTCTTTTTTTCCTGTAAACATTTAATAACTTAATGTTCCGGGGTTTTTCCTATATTTTGATAAAATATATATAATTTATGGACCTTTAGGCAAATAAGTTGACGACATAGTCCGTAATCTTTTCATCATGGAAATATATTTTGATAAAATATATAGGTGAGTAGTGTTTTTCCTATATAAATGATCTTTCAGCTTAAGGCTCGAACATGCAATGACTTGGCATCTGAATATATACCGGCTTCTAAATGTTCCAGGGTTACGGAAATGCATAATGCAACTCCATGACTGCATTGTTCCAGTCTCATATACATTGCGCTTCTGAAAAAGTAAAGTTTCCTATATATATGGACCTTTAGGCATATAAACAGTTACATAAGCTTTTAATGAATGAGTGTGTGGCTTTGAGTGTTTTGTTTTATATGCTACTAGATGTATAAATTACATAAATTTATAGTGCATAAAAATCTCAATATATACATATATCAAAAATATATATACTTGATTTCCCAAAAAAAATTAGTTGATTTCATATAGTTTTCATGTGTATTAACATGAGTATTCTTCAAATGAACATCCCCTAATTATTTTAACCTAAATGATGTCTATTGATTTATTACCTTCCATTACTATGTCTATGTAATGACAAGCAGCATGGATACCTGCTGGAATACAAATACTGGATATGCAAAGCATTACAATTTACGTTGTCCACATTTGGATAAACATTCAGCACATTCTAATGATTTGCATACAAACCGGCTACAGCTTTGATATTTAAGGATAATTGCACTAAAACATTTGATTATATTTAAGATATTTTATTAAAACTAAAAAAATATTAGAGAACGTTTGGACTTTTTTGATGATTTGTTTAGGAAGATAGATTAATACTACATGGAAGATGAACAATTCATTTTAGAAGAAAATTTTGTTTGTATTCATAATGGTTAAATATGAGTACTTATGGGAAAATTTTTATTGATTTGTGAAAATTTTGTAAAATGTTAAATCTCTCTAAAAGAATCACAGAATTATCAACATCTCCAAGGCATACAAGTAGCCTAATTTTTAGTTGTGAGACCCTCGTGTAGATTCATACGAGTGTATCCATGTCCATACATGTACTACCAAGATGTATACACCTTCTTATTCTTGGCCATTGAGAACTTTGTTGATGCGCCTTCTTATCCTTGGCCTCTAATAACAGACATTTAAAAGAAGTCGTTTGAGGCAGTAATGATAGTGTTATACCTCGAAGACCAATAATGTAATGACCCGAAAATCCGGTCCAATTTGAGCTGACTAAATAACACAAGTCCAACCCCAAATTGCATTGAAAATTCAAGAAATTAATAGAAAGAAGATAGAGGGTGAGGATAGATAAGATAGAACTAGTAGAATAGAAGAAGAAGAAGAACATCATCATCAGAGTAACACGAATCTCGCAGCGGAACGAATAAAATATAACATAACTTTTGAAATACAAACAGTATATGTATACAATAACATTTCAGAGTACAACACTTACAACACAGCGGAAATAATAATAGCTATAGAATCTTGAAGCCTTCTGATCCAAGCTCTCCAAGTGTATCTGTAAAATCCTGACTACTTGACTGCCCGTACAAATTAGGCACCCAAGAGTTTAGGGAAAACAAACAAATAAACTCCGGGTCAGTCATGGACTGGTGTGAGTAAAACAGTTTTAAACAGTTTGAACAAGTAACGATATCTCATAAGACCACACCGTATAACGGAACGGGTTTTCCCCTTATGAGAATCCAAAATATCTTTATATCAAAAACCTTTTGATATTGTAATAACGTCTATCAACCACAGTGTAATAATCATCTAGCAGAAACGCTTTCATCTCACGTTCTACATATATAGTATACAATCAAAACCGCAAGCACGTATTGGGTAATGGATTTCCAACTATGACAAGGTATGGAACCACCTTCCGATCAGTGTACTCTAGGAACGATACACTGGAGTTCAACAAGAACATCTTGTAACTCAGCCACACATGACCGACCACTCATTTCGCTTGAGTGTATCGAATGTACATCACCAACGGTTGGGATCAGCAACCGTTTCCCGTATATATATGGGACATCATTGATAGATTAAAGAAGCAAATGAATATTCTCTAGATAGGTGATTATACACCCTACTTCGGTGCGACCGACTTAGCCATGCTGCCTGCCCGATTTTTGTCATTTACCGGATGTGAGGCTAGAAGCTACGCTTACTTTCCATTTCATTGATAACACGATCACCTTGAATGCCACATTTTCAGATCCGTAAATCATTAGTTGGGTTTATACAAATAGTTTCTGGATTTTATGCGAAGGGAATAAATCCGTTGGCCACCATATATATTTGTACAGTCCAACTCATTCGATCATTGGAAATATTCTGTCAGACATTCGTCCATATACGTTCGTTCTGGGACTGAACGAAACCGAAGGCACTATTCTGTAAACAGGACAGCCCTTGCATAACACCGTCTTCAATTATCTTCATCGTATTTGATCACAACGCTTATGTCAATACGGAGTGGTTCTTTGGATAATAATCCAACCGGTCTCTCCATATTAACAACGTAAAATGGTCAAAATTTGATAGTCTGTGATTTAACTATCAAATGAAACATGTTGGTGTACAAACAACGATCTTAATTCCAAATGGAATTATCGATCCACTCATCAATCATATATATATATATTCATATTTCCTTATTTTCTAAAATTAGAAAATAAACGTTTTCAACATTGGAAAACATTTCCAATCCTCATTTACGCATCACTACCCTTCCACAACTATTAGTCCCTAGCTGTAAACTAGTAAGAGAACAATTCTCTATGTATAAACCCCGAAGGCCGAAACCAACATCAGATCGATACTCAGAAAACTATTCAACTTACTAATCTCTAGTCAGTTTCTAATTTTTGTTTAACTTCACTTCTTAATTTCTATATTCGATTAACCCCTTTTGATAAACTACGTTTGATTAACTCCTTTTGATAAACTACGTTTGATTAACTCCTTTTGATAAACTACGTTTGATTAACTCCTTTTGATAAACTACGTTTTCCGTTACAACTATTTCCCTTTTTATAACGTTTACTTACCGTTACAAATATTTCCTATTTATAACTTCTATTGACCGTTACAAATATTTCCTATTTTTAACTTCTAACCGTTACAAATATTTCCTATTTATATCGGTTTATTTGTTTTCTAAATAAATATCCCTTTATTCTATTTATTTTCTAAATAAATATTCTCCTTTTCTATTTCTATTTATTTTCTAAATAAATATCCCCTATTTATAAAACTCTATTCGTTTTATAAAAAATTCCTTTTTATAAAACCGTGTTCGTTTTATAAATATTTCCTTTTATAAAACCGTGTTCGTTTTATAAGTATATCCTTTTATAAAACTGTGCTCGTTTTATAAGTATTTCCTTTTATAAAATCCTGTGATTTTATAAAGTTCCTTTATTTCAATATACATTGAAATACTCCTTTTTACATCCTAGGGTTTCTTATGATATTTAAAATATCAAACAACGATGATCAATATCGTTCTAATATCCATAATCAATAACAGGTTTTAAATCACAACATATATCACAATATATGAAAAAAAGTAAAATAATTGTTGAGGAACCCAGTCGGATTCCTCCAACCTGTTTCCCTGCATCCACAGATGTTACACAATATAATATATATCATATTTCATTTTGAAATGAAATATCCTGCTGTACAGAACCATATTTGATTAACAGTACATAGATTAACTATAACTACGTTTTCAATCAAATCTATTTAACAGTCCAGTTTAACAATCAATATACAGCAGTCAATAAATAAAGTACAATTTATATTAAAATATAAATTAAGGAGAGTTAGTGAGTTTTACTCACATTTGCGCGTTAGCCGTTAAACAACGGTTTGCGTTATTTGATTCAGGCGGACAATTTATTTCGCCATAAATTGTAACGAGCCCCAGTTTCACTTCCAGTCAGTTCCAGTGTGTAGCTCTCGTCCATATGGTCCCAACGGATCCGACGGTTCGAAATTCCCTTCACAAACCCGGCCCATCCTTTCTCTGAAAAGCCCACCCGCTCTTCCACTCATCTTCACCAAACCGAACTTCACAGCTCCAGTAAATATAAACCCAACTCCACCGTTAATTACACTACTAATCACCCCCTTAGCCTTAACAAACGATTAGCCGTAACCAACCCCTCTTCACTGTTGAACTTATTTGAACCTACCCATACAATTCAAACTCCACGCCATGAAGTTTCCAAATGCCTTGAACCCCTCCTCTTCTTCCAGGTCTGTTCAAAGCCGAAGTCCTCCATTTTCGATCTTAAATCCCCTTTTCATTAGACAGTACGTATAAATCATGAACCCACTCCACAATATTCTCCACCGCTTATATATGTCCTGCTCCTCGTCTTTTAAATTCCTCTATACAATTTCAAATGCAACTCCAGTGAACTTCCCTTTTATAAACATTAAGGACTTGCTACCTTTCCCCTTTTCACAGTTAAATCCGCACATCCCTGTACCTTCACCATCTCCCAAATTTCAGTCCGCACATAATCCTTTACTGACACCCTCATTGCTCTATTATCCGACAAACTAATACCATTATCATTTTTCACTTCAACCACTCGTCAATTCCATCACCACTTTGTGAAGCTCGACACCCAAACTTTGCATCTCGTCGAAACAAGAAACCGCAAACTACAATAAAGGCCGACGATGATTATCACTATATCTCACCAAAACTCCACAGCACCTCCTCTTTGAACCCCCGAACCCAATGCCTCATATGCTATGGCCTGTCACCGCCTTCAACTTCGCCAAAGGGGGAACCCTTGCCTTCACTGCTCACAAAAGTCGAGCCCAACAAGATAGTCTCGCACAAAAATCTGAGGACCTATACATGATGCTTTCGCCAGTATGTAAACAACAGATCTAACACCATTCGATTATGTGGAGGAATGAAACCGATTTAATTGATTGAATTATATGAAGCTGGCGGCTTCTTTTTATTTGATTTACAGAAGAGGACTTTTGGATTAGGTTATAAGGTGTAGCTTATTTATAGGATTTCATTCATCGACGTGGTCTCTGGTCTTCCACGTGATTTCTGTGGTTGAAGAGAAAATGAACGGTGGGAAGATTTGAACCGTGAAAAATGAAGAAAATATTAGTGTTTAAGTTATAAACTTAATGTACCCCGCTACATACAATTATATTCATGTACGAGTGTTACAGACTGAGATAAATATACCGTTGTAATCAGCTCGGGGCCACGACCCCAAAAATATAAAAATACCGGTAGATTAACTCATATTTTGAAACCTCAAAATATTGATTACAGGGTGCAAAATACTTCAAAATAAAAAGTGCTTATTTAATTAATTAAAAATTACCATAAAATTCTAAAAATTAAATTATCACTATTTCCCGAAAGAACCTTGTCTAAATTCAAACCAGATCTCTAGTTATATCGAATAAACCGTTACGGTCGATAAACGATTCTATAGCGACTATTTTAAAATTTGATTTGGACATATCTCAAAATCTACACGATGAAATCCTGATTTTTCTCTCCCACTAGAAAGATATACTCCACCAGCTCCGTACGTTTCTTGTTTTACAGAAATCCGATTTAAAATGGGTTCTGTACATTCAGTTGAAGTTCAAATCGCCAGATTACGAACTGCAGTGCCATTTCAAGCTCGATTTTAATTATAATATAATTATACATTCCAACGTCGACGATTAAATAATATATTCATTATTTTAAATAATTAAATAAGTTAGTTATTACACCGTCAAATATCCGGGTCATTACAAATAACAAGGCAATTTGCTTCTACTTTAGCAAGCAAATCACAGCAAAGTCATGAGGAGACTGGTCATAAACATGGCCAAGTTAGTGGGAATGAGTGGCACAATCCCATTATTATTGATGAGGATGTGCCGACGGATGAAGAATCAGAAGAGACGAAGGATTATGAGCTCACTGATGAAATTGTGATGGAATATACTGTCACTGAAAATGCACAAGATATTGATATAGGCGATGTTGGAAATCCACCGGCAGTTGTGGATTATGTTGACGATATGCTAGCAGTTGTGTTCATCCTGGTTACATGTCCAAGCAATTCGACATCAACAAATATAGATGAATTTTTTTAGTTTAACATAAATATTTTTCAATACAACTGATCCTAAAATTATTAAAAATAAACATATATGATGAAATTAAATAGATTTGAGTAGTTAATATGCATTTAGTGCATATAATATAAACCTTCGACTTAGTAAAGCAATAAATAAATCTCATTCATCGTACTAAAATACATATAATTTTGAGCATAATATTAAATAAAGTCGGACGGATAATTTTCGGATGCAGATATCTATGTATCCGCATCCGCATCCATTTTTTTGGATGTTAGATATTTATCCGCTTTTCAGATACCAATGCAGATGGATTTCAGATTTTTCGGATATCCAATGACAGCCCTAATTAAATCCACTTCCAAAAAAGATATGCTTAATTTGTCCTTTAGACTGTAACATTTAGGCACAGTGCATTTGCCGAAAAAATTCTATATAATAACGTGTTCAAGCATAAGCAAACAAATTAAATTTAGGAAAAAAAATCAATTATTAAAATGAAAGTTGATACAAAATCAAAGAAAATTCGATGTAGCGCTGTAGTGAATCGAAATCATAGAAAATCCGAAGTTGCATCATGTTGAGTTGGCGTCGTTGATGCCGCGAATAAAGGACCACAATGTGCTGAATTTGAACTTGACGTCTTGAATCTTGATATTATGAGCTGCAGACTGTTCTATTCTCATACTTTATTTCTTCCTTTTCTTCATGTAATAAATAAATGACTTGTTAAGCTATTTTAGATGGCACTTGTATACTCCTAGTTTATACAAATGTGGTGAAATTCGACAATTATAGCTGCTAATTTATTACTGTTTTGATATAAAAAGGAAAAAAATGACCAATTGAAAATAAGTTGATTTAAGAGCCACAATTTGGTTATAATATGGTAACATAGTACTATCCATGTAAATTATATTAGCAATTTAATTGATCAACCATAACTAAATATATGATCCTTTCTTGTTGCAGTTTCAATGAACTACTCAAGTGAGCATAGATGGATGTATAAAAGAAAAGGGGAGAAAGGATGGATAAAGAAATCTTTTTTTGAATGGTTTGGACGTATTCATGAATTTTGCAACTAACAATGACACCGAAGATGTAATCCGTTGCCCTTGCATTAAGTGTGATAATAGGAAATTACAAAAGAATGATATCGTAAGAGAGCATTTATTGTCTAAAGGGTTCGCACTTGATTACTATATATGGAAATATCACGGAGAAATGGAGAGAACGTCTGGAAGAATGAATGTTGGTGAAAATGAAACCACAAATTACTCTGAAGCAACCATCTCAGAAAATAGAATGTTGGAAATGGTTTATGGTTTTGCAGGTCCAATGCTACATGATTATCATGATGAAGAGCATAATGTGGAGGAAGATCCTAACCCGGAAGCAAAAAAATATTATGAATTGGTGCAAGCTGCAAACCGACCATTGTGGAATGGTTGCGAAACACACACGGAGTTATCAGTGACGTCTAGGTTTATAGCAATAAAAGCTGAATATAATACTACGGAAAATGAATTTGATGCATTTCTCCAAGCGAGCAAAGAAGTGTTACCGCCTGATAATGTGTTAGCAGAAAGCTTTTATAAGATGAAAAAACAAATTTCTGCATTTGGTTTGCCATATCAAAAGATAGATACATGTAAAAATGGATGCATGTTATACTAGAAAGATGATATAGATCTAGCTAATTGCAAATTTTGTAATTGTTCGCGATACATAATGAAGAAAAATAAAGGTAAAGATGTTCCTTACAGTCGAATGCATTATCTTCCCATTACACCTAGACTACAAAGGTTGTATGCATCTCCAGCAACTGCATGTCATATGAGATGGCATAAAGAAAGAACTCACGAGGAGGGAGTTTTTTGTCATCCATCAGATGGTGAAGCGTGGAAGCATTTTGACAAAACTTATCCGAACTTTGCAAATGAATCACGTAATATCAGACTTGGCTTATGTACAGATGGCTTTTCACCATTTAGTCAGCTTGGAAGTAAATATTCATCGTTGCCTGTTATTTTGACACCGTATAATTTACCTCCTTGGATGTGTATGAAAAACCCGTATATGTTTTTGACTCTTATTTTCCCGGACCACGAAATCCAAAAAATGGAATTGACGTGTATTTGCAACCTTTAATTGAAGAATTGAGGGAATTATGGGATGAGGGAATCGATACCTATGATATATCAAAAAATAAATTTAGAATGTATCCTTCTTTATTGTGGACCATAAGTGATTTTCTTGCTTATGGAATGCTTTCTGGTTGGAGTATAAGTGGTCGACTGTCTTGCCCTTATTGTATGGATCATACACAAGCATTTCGACTACAAAATGGCAGAAAACAATCATGGTTTGATTGTCATCATTGTTTTTTGCATAGTGACGACCGTTATAGATATAATAAGAAGAATTTTAAAGCGAACAAGGTTGAAAGAAGATCGTCGCCACCAAATTTATATAGCGAAGAAATTTATGAAATCATTAAAGATTATCCAAAGATTCATGAAGTTGGTAAAAAAGAAAAAAATTTGGGTAAAGGAAAAACTCATAATTGGTGCAAGCAAAGCATATTTTGGGAATTGCCGTAGTGGAAACATTTGTTGCTTCGACACAATATCGATGTAATGCACAATTAAAAAATATGTTTGACAATGTATTTAACACGGTGTTGAATGTGAGTGGAAAGACAAAAGATGACTTGAAATCAAGACGAGATATTGCATTGTATTGTAAGCGACCTGAACTTGAACTCGACCCAGCTCATGAGAATGTTAAACCTTTAGCTTGTTACGAGTTAAATCATGATAGTTGTCAGAAATTATTGGAATGGATCAATACTTTAAAATTCCCAGATGGTATTGCTTCAAATATAAGAAGATGCGTTGATTTAAAATCTAGGAAAATGTTGGGAATGAAGACTCACGATTGCCATGTTTTTATTGAGACACTTTTTCCAATAGCTTTTAAAGAATTATTACCAGCTAAAGTTTGGAAAGTCATCGCTGAACTTAGCATGTTTTACAAAGATCTGTGTTCGACTTCATTGAAAATAGAACACTTGAAAAAACTTAAAGAAGACATATCAATATTACTTTGCAAGATGGAACAAATATTCCTTCCAGGCTTATTTAATGTTATGGAACATCTTCCCATACATCTACCTAGTGAAGCGTTGATGCGAGGACCAGTTCAGTATGGATGGATGTATCCTTTTGAGAGGTAACTAAAAAACTAACGGCCCTTATAATTAAATATGTTATATCATGTATCACATAAAGTACTCATGTATAGGTACTTGGGTCATTTGAAGAAAAAAAATAAAACAAAAAGCATGTGTGGAGGGGTCAATTTGCAGGGCATACATTGTGGAAGAAGCATCTACATTTTTTAACCATTACTTTGAGGAGCATGTGAAATCAATGCTCAATAGCATTCCTCGTAATGTTGAAGGTACCATGGATGATTCATTTGAGAATCTTATATCTGTGTTTGGAAAACATGGAAGATCCTCTGGTAAATGTATAGAAGACTGGTTGAATGATAAAGATCTTCATACTATCAGAACTTACATACTCCTCAATTATGCCGAAGTAGCCCCTTTTATTAGGTAATTGTTTCTAGTTATATATCGAACGACTTACCTAGATACTTGTATAAAGTTTTTTCTTACATTGATATGTGATGAAATAGAATTTTTGAAGAGGAACAATCAACTCTCGAGCTCCGTAAGAAATTTGTGGATTGGTTTTTGAATTATGTAAGTATTTTATGTAACTAAAATCATTATTATAATTAATTATAGAAAATTTAATATATTGCTCGTATATTATATTATTAACATATTGTATAATAATTGGTAGGTACGTGCACATAATATCGTCGATATTGGTTTGAAATATCTTGCACATGGGCCACAACTCAAAGTTAGAAAATTTCCAACATACTTTGTCAACGGGTTTAAATTTCACACACAAGAATATGGAGCTCATAAATCGACATTCAATAGCGGTGTGTGTGTAAAAGGTAGCGATGATCTAAATGCTCATATCGATGATTACTATGGTGTGTTGAAAGAGATTATTTAATTAACATATTCACTTAAGCCAGAACAAAAGGTTGTTTTGTTCAAATGTGATTGGTTTAACAACAAGCCAAATGTTGGCATTCGCGTGCATTAAGAATATCCCATTATTGAAGTAAATCATACTGTCAAATATTCATAGTATGATCCGTTTGTTTTGGCAAGACAAGCGATTCAAGTATACTACACACCTTATCCATCCATTAACACAAGTAAGTCGGAATGGTGGGTTGTTTGTAAAACAAAAGCACGATATTCTTTTGATACCAATATTCTAAATGTCCAAGCTTACCAAGCTGATTTTGAAGCAAGTGAACAATTAAATATAGTAGAACACGATGACGATGTTGGACCTCTTAATGACGAATCTAATATTGTTGTGGAACTCTTCGAAAATGAAGATGATGAAGAAGAAGAAGAAGATACAGAGGTCGAGCATGAATTTGATACCGATATTGAATCAGAAGATGATTCCGATGAAGATTGGTAGAGTTCAGAAAGTTTTAAATATGTACTGAAAGCCCATGCCAGATGGGTTTTAGCATAGTCTGCAATTCGTATATGTTTTTAGTGAAATTACTAGGTCTGAATCATTTTATTCTTATATTCCTGCATTTTGTAAGCCATTTTTGGTAAACCAACTGTTGTTTGTTTTAGCATGGTAAATGTTGTTGTGGTAGTGTGATATTCATTTTGACATGGTCAATCAGTTGTTATATGTTATGCCAATTGTTGTGGCAGTTTGAATCATGTTTTAAGTCTTTTTAGTTAGTTTGTTTCCTTGGCTATACTGATTTGCAAGTTATTTTGAGTAGTTTGAATCATGTTTTAAGTCTTTTTAGTTAGTTTGTTTCCTTGGCTATACTGATTTGCAAGTTATTTTGAGTTTTGTTAACGAGTGCCTCAAATGCATATGTTGAAGAATTTATTTATTTAAAGAAGAGAAAAAAGAAATACCTCAGGTGTTGTTAGAACGTCTGCATTTGACCTATTAAGCGTAGAATGCAGAAGCACAAAATAGATCTTCCAAAAGAGACCCTCACTCATGTAACTTGGACAAAGTTCAACTTTCAGTGCTTCTAAACTTGGTGCTAGCCTCTCAGTGGCTAATGCATGCTCATGTTGTGGATCAAACATGTCAAATTCTATCAAAAACCAAATTATGTGATATAGAACTGCATAATATGTATTCTTATATTTCCAAAAATTATTAATTCTATTTTTTTCTTGAAGTTTGATAATTAATATCCGAGAATTGAACCTAAGGCATGTGCATTCACACTCTATGGTGTTACCACTAGATTAGTGCCTTTGACATATTATGCAAATTAGTACTAAGAATAAATGATAATATTTTGAATGAATCAAAGAAACTAGTAATATTAAACAAAAGCCTGTAATCCATAGCTCATCTTGTATACCAAACACCTTGATATCCAAAAACTATTATACAACATATATTATAAATAGGGAAAATCATTTACATTTTTTATTTCAGTTATGTGTGTGATCGGTCATAATGACTCCCGTCTTAACAAAAAACTGTGCATCTTGAACCAATTAAACTTGTATGCAGTAAAATCAAATTTCAAATAAATGTGATTTTAAATCATTAATGCAGATGTTTGAATTGCAGCGGTAACAAGTTCCTTTCAATAAACAAAATTCATGAAGCGATCAAAAGGCATTATAGATTGTCAAAGCTGATGGCACCAAAAATGAAACAGAGATCCAAACCATTAAAACTACTTACATGGTTACCTTTTTTCTGCATACATGCTAAAATTAATAATCTGGTTCGAGAAGTGTTCAATCAAGCAAACAGTTTGAAATGTGATTAATTTTTTAAGAGTATTATGGAGTGTGATAATATTAATTCTCAGTCTCCTTCACTAACCTCATTAAATTTGCTTCTATCATTGCAGAGGTTTACCGAGCCAGAGATTATCTAGAACTCTCCAGGAATTGAAAATTTAACAAGATTGCTGTCAGTGTAAGTTCCTTTATTTCATTAATATCCTCTTTGAACAGTTTTATAATATCAGTTTTGCAATATTCAGACTTGAAACGAGGTTAAGGTATGAATGTAATGCATTATATATAGAAGTTAATAATACGAACATTTGTGCTTGATTGTTGATGGACCATATTTTGATCAACACCTTCAAATCAACGTGTAATAAATTTAACATGAATAGAGATGAATAACAGGTTATAAAATAGCTCAACAAAAAAATAACCTATTAAAATTCATTTGCTTAGGTATATTTTTGAATTTGTAGTAAATAATATGCATGGGATTTACTAAATTACATAAAGTTAAGTTCTCAAACTTTTTTAATATTGTAATAATTTCTGCAAATTAGGTTCTCAAATTTCACTACTCTTATGTTCCCTATGAATTTGAAACAAAGAAAGATGGTTCATTAATTGAATCATCTGTTTCAGGATTAGTAGTATATGTAATTTTTCTGATTTATCTTTAAGATTTACAGTAAGTGGTAATGTCCAAAAGAGCATGGATCCACTAAAATTCATTTGGTAAGATAAGTGTATGGCTGATAACTTTCTATTTAAGAGGTGAGAATATCGTTTATCCAATGAAATGTTTTGGATTCATAAGTTGCATTTGAATAAAAAAATTAATACCATTATTTCTTCAAAATTTTGTTTTGTAAGCCAAAATGAAATGTTTATCCAATTACATATTTACTGGCTATCTTGATTAATACATAAAACATAGATAATTTTATGTTCACTGATATGATATCTCCCCCGACTTAGAATATCTACAAGACCTTTTTGTTTATCCATGGTTCTGTTTATAGTAAAGTATCTATATCATTAAAAATTACGTTTCAAATGCATCTTGGACTCTCATCTCCATATTTAATCATGTTTTTTCATTATACATGACATGTTGTAAAATCATAGCTGCTAGAAATTTCAGTTTTTACAGTACTTGTCTAGATCCCTATTGAACATATGTTGATTATGAAATGCAGTCGCCAGATTAGCTTTAAACAACAAGTTGTTTCAATTCTATTTCCTTTAAAACTTTTGAGGCTTCTACCTTCGTCCATTTTTTGTCACAGTTTAGTCCATGTAATTTTGTGATTCTTCCTACCTTAAAAAAATAGCACATAGACTATCGAGTAAAAATGCAGCAACAGGCATATGATCCATAAGTAACCATTTCAACCCTATAGGCATTGCCACAACTTGAATTAACTCTGCTCTGTTTTCCATGAAGAGTAGTTAACTATACCAATTATCAAATATATCCATTTCTCTCTAAATTGTACACGTGCATTTTGAATAATATAGATAATCGTTGAATCATGGAACCCTTAAATATTTTACTGGCAAATATGATTCTTATACTTGCAAAATGTCCAGTAATTCATTTTTATTCTATTAGCTGCTACTGAAGAATAATTTGGTTTTTATTTGAATTATACTCAAATCTGCATCTCTTCCGAATCTCCGGGTTATGCTATTATTGCATTGTACACCTTTGTCTACCATAGTAAATAGCACAACATCATCAACATATAACAAGTGAGATACACATGGTTGAACCGACTTCTTATTTTTCTTTACGTAGATCATAATATGTCAGCTCATTGTCAAGGAAGAGGCGGCGATATTAGCAGTATGAATACTATAGAAAATGGTTGTGGTCATAGTCGAGGAGTTCAATCCAATCGCATTGTTCGAACAATTAAATCACACCGTCACAGCGCAAGAGTATGTCACATCCTTCCAGAGATGCATCATCGACCCATGCTGAGCCCGAGACAACTACTATGCCAGGTCATGGTCGAGAAGCTCAGACTAATCATGATATTCGTGCTACAACTCGACCGCATTACCACCATGTGAGAGCGACACCATGTACGACTAATGATGTATTATCCTCTCATGATGAGCCAGATGATATCAGGACCATCAACTCAAACATCTAATGTAGTCCGCTTTGGTACACCCACCATGTCTATATATCACCAAAATAAAATGTGAGTAATTCAGAATATTCATTCTTTATTTTAACAATATTAAAACCCTTATGTGATCAAATATGTGTGGTTTATACAGGAAATGGGAGTTTAGTAACTCGTATTTAGCCTCAAGCACTATTAGATGTTGCTTCGAACGACATATGACAGATTTCTGGCCTAGGATGAGCGATATTCCTCCTGACACAATGGATATATTATTTTCATATTTTAAGGTAATTAACCATAACCTATATTTTTGAAACCAAGTTACATGATTTCAGACTAATTTTTAGTAATTATGTATTATTCTTAGATTTTGACCTATATTAACCTGTATATTATTCTCAAGTTTTCAGTTTTTTTTTCTAACAAGTATTGCATACTTATATATTACTGAGAATATGCAAGAGTGGGAAAGCACACAGAGTGGCAGAGAAGCCAAGGATGCACATGTTTAAAAAAATGTTCACAAAGACAGCAGCAAATATACGAACCCCTAAAGAGACGGTGAACCTTGTTGTCTGATAATACCTTGACAAATCCTTGGATAGATAGTATATTCCAGTTTCCCTAACTTGATAAGAAAAACAAATAAGCATGCATTGAAGATAAAAACCCTGGATATAAATCACAGCACCAGAAGTTCAATCCACTTGGACACCCGCCCACGTCCGCCCTCTTCCACCATGATAGTTCCCTCCATCTCTACCCAGCCCACCTCCACCGGCTCGGCCATAGTTTGAATATCCACCATTTTCATAGTTCCTTCCATCTCTATCGCGACCGCCCCGACCATCTCGACCGCTTCGACTGCCTCTACCGTAGTTTGAATACCCACCATTCTCTTGGTATCCTTGATTATTATCACAGCCTTGATTGTATGTTTGATTGTTCCCATACCTTTACTGTATCCTTGATTGTACCCATAACCCTGATTGTATCCTTGATTGCTATATCCCCGATTGTTCCCATACCCTTGTGAATATCCCTGGCTATTTCCATAGCCTTGATACCCTCTACTGTTATCATACCCCTGACTGTTCCCATAATTGTCATATCATACCGCTGGTTGTTCCCAAAGTTGTCATATCTTCCCTTGC
The DNA here is from genome assembly GCA_030737875.1 of Allium sativum. Taxonomy (NCBI): domain Eukaryota; kingdom Viridiplantae; phylum Streptophyta; class Magnoliopsida; order Asparagales; family Amaryllidaceae; genus Allium; species Allium sativum. The sequence goes on from CM060911.1 coordinate 279,156,404, forward strand.
CTCCTTGTTCCCATAGCCTTACCTGTACCCCTGATTGTACCCATAACCGTGATTGTATCCTTGATTGTTATATCCTCGATTGTTCCCATACCCTTGTGAATATCCCTGGCTATTTCCATAGCCTTGATACCCTCTACTGTTATCATACCCCTGACTGTTCCCATAGTTGTCATATCTTCCCTTGCCTCCATTGCCCCTTCCTCTTCCTCGACTTCTACCTCATCCACGCATATATGATTCTCCATAATCCAAATTTTGTGTTTGCCTAGGGGGTTGCTGCACCAGCTGTGTTTGTTGTTGGTATTTGGGCTGCTGTTGGGGCGGAAGTTACGTAATCATATATTTGTTAATCATATATTTGTGAATTTAATCATATTTTTGTTTCCAATTCATTAAGTTACGTAACCTACATTCTACATTCAGTTAATTCTTGTTTATGATATTTTACATAGAAAAGCTAATGGTGGTGGCTCTGCATTTTGAAAAATCCTAGAATGTTTGGTGAAAATATGATACAAATCATACATGTATGTTAAGGTCCGCCTACTGATTTAGTCTTTATGACTTGCACTGATATCTAGTATTGGAATCAATAAACTCTCAACTGTATTTGTTAACCATGTAACTCCCCATTTATATTGTTTGAAAGTTTCATTAGTAAAATATAGCGATGTAAGGTACTGGTTAGCCTGAACCATGAATTGAATTAGGCATTAAGATACAGGGGTTGATCGTGTATGTGAGGGTTTTAGCGCCGAAGGAACGTTATAATATATTTTAAACTAAGTCCAAATATTTATTTAAGTGTGAAGGATCAGTTTATGTGGCCAGCAGGAACAGATTTCGTAATGGTTAGGCGCACATGGAAGCGTATGGAAGGACGCTATTATAGAGACTTTGTTTCTACCATGAAAAAAGGCAAGAAACCACATTTTCTTAATGCAACGATTTTAAATAAGTTCAAGGAATATTGGAAGAAGCCTACGGTGAAGAAATTGTCAGAGATAAACTCTAGAAATTGACATAAAAATATCACATTACACAAAGGTGGATCAAAGTCATATATGCAACATCAACGAGATTTGGTAAGAGTTTAATTTGCAGTTAAATATCTATCATATTAATTTACAGTTAGATATGTTATTTAAAAGTAGCTTAGCTTTGCATTGCATTGATTTTATTTTAGTGTAAGGAGTTGGGACGAGAACCGACTTATATGGAGGTGTACTTGCAGGTTCATAGGGTCGAGGTAGAGGATGATGACGGAAACGTAACATATGAGTGGGTGGATCAGAGATCTGCGGATTTTTTTGTAAGTACTTATGCAATATATAATGTTGAGTTCAAGTTGGGTATTTATGTATCCTACATGTGTCAACAGGATGATTACGTGAGGATGAAAGAGGAATTTGGGGATGCCGAAATGATATTGGAGCAAGAAGACTTCATATTCCATCGGCTTAACAAAACCCAAAGTAGACATTATGGTTTTGGAAATCAACCGGCAAGTTGAGCACTCAAACTTTTCTTCAATTGGATTTAATTCATGACTGCAAGTTTAATTATAAAATGTGCAAACTACTTGCAAGTAGAAGAATGTGCGCTACCATTTCTGATAGGGCGATTTAGCGAGCAGCGTCTAAAATCCGTCTCATGTGCTTGCATCGTATTATAGTGTCCCTTTTGAAAGTAGTATGCTGCAAAATGAAGAAACTTTAATTTAATTTCAGTAATCTGAATAGTTTGCCACAAAATACCAAAGATGCAAAATTAAATAATATACTTTTCCAAAGTACAGAAAGTCATAACAAGAGCATGCACTAACAGTGCATTCTTGATCAAAAATATAATACTGATACACTATACTTGCATATGTTAAACTAATTATTTTAAAGGCTGATACCGATATACATATTTTAAGGATGGATGATTGCGATGTTTATGGTAGGTTTCAGAAAAAATGTAAGTATATCTTGAGATTAAAAAAAGAGAATCTCATACTGTGATTATTTGTCTATCTACGGCAGATAAACATGATATTTACAATTTATCTGGCCTTCTCCCTCTTGATGATCATGCTATATATCTTAGGGCTCCTTGTGTTATTCAAGAATTTCTATGGTGCACTGTCATCCACTCTTTGAAAAGATTATCTCAAGGTAGAATTATATATATATATGCCAAACAAATTTATCTCTCAAGCTAATAGATTAATTGTCGTAAAAAATGTAGGTTTTGCTATATGCTCTAATTACTTCAGAATTTTCACTGTTCTACTAAAACTTACTAAAATGATAAATGGATCCTTTAACACTTATCTATGGAAGACTTTAACTAAAGAAATTACTTCCTGTGGCTATTAAGTAGATTCAATCGCCACTGAACCTTGAACGACATGGCATTATTAAATTAAAGCACTAGAGTCTGTAGACAACCCTAGTTTGTAGACCAGATGGAACAAACACTAAATTTTGAAGATCCCTTTTTTTGTAAAATGGTTATCTCGCATGATGCTAGTTGGTTGAGGCAGAGTCTCCTTAAACTGAGTGATAATATTTTGTGTATAGCTGCTTTCTGCATGCATAAAAAAACAATTTCATATATTTTTCAATAAAAGTGTTATGATAAAACAAGCTGACTTTGCCTGAAAAATCTATACAATAAAACCGTAGAATCTTTCAACTAATGTACAAGTATATAAAGACCAAGACTAAAGAACTCCGAGCATCGAAGAACCAAAAAGCCATGTAGATTATCAACAAAGAGCTCGACATGAAGAAAAATCGTTGTAAAGTCATATACGTTTGTTTGTGTCATATCTAAGATTATACAATCTCTAATGAAAAATACGAGTTAATGTATTCACGTTAAAAGTTATACACCTCTCAAAGCAAGTTTAAAAAGGATTTTTTTTTCAATTGTTAAGATTATAAACATCTAAGACATTTATCAGACGTTTGAAGTCATCCAACTTTAAATGGGAACTTCTATAGTTTAAGTTCTTCCCAAAACAGACGTCTATGTCTAAAAACAAATGTTTCATAATTAAAGTCAAACATATGAAAACTAATGTCTTTAAACTATTTCTTCTTTGGTTGACTGAATTTGTTCAAGATCAAATGTTTTGTTAATATAATCAGATGTCTGAGTATCTTTCTATGTCTATATACTAAAAAGACAGGTTCGTCCTTCTTCATCAGATGCAATCATTATTTTTTAATGTCTTGTCTTAGCCATTGCACATTCCTAAAAGAGACTCTTGACAACTATAAATTGGTAGCAAATCCAAGATTTGATAATTAAAAAAAAATTCCCTCTAATTTCCTATCAGCTGTACTCTAAACTCTTTATTGCTTTTGAACAGTGTAATTTGCTTATGTATCACCAATGTCAGATTTATAGAATTTGGCGACCTACCATTCTAAATTCTTAGGCTCACACTCAAAAAACTTAAGAGAAAATTATAGAAAGTAATGCACCATCAGTCAAAATCTTAAAAGAATACGAGTTTTTCAAATCAAATAATTGGTATATTGTTTATTCCTCCACATTGAGAGATGATATGTTGATTAATGAGAATTTCAAAAGGAGGATTCAGGTTTGGATGTAGGATACGAGGTATGAATTATTACAATAACTTTGATGTGGTTTTGTCTTACTTTACCATTTATTATAATATTTAACTTGATATGGCAAGCGCACACTTGTATTAGATCTCTGTGCACTTTCGGGAAGTACCATCAATGTAATCATCTTAGACCGCATATTGAATTGAGCTAAAATAGTTTTTCCCATTAAGAAACAACTCCACCACCAATATGAAAATGGTAACCACTTGTTTGCTTCAGTCATTTAATAGCGTGTATTGAGTCACATCACTATATCCTTTCTGGATGGATGAAAACGCTTAACAGTATAAATCTCGATTCATGGTTCTTTAAGTTACCTTATAATGTTTTTAACACTCTCTACTAGGATCAACAAAATAATCCCGCTATACAGACTATGTTGCGTACAACATACGTGTTGGAAGAAAAGAATGAATGAGCATAAAGGCAAGTGGCATAAAGACTATTTCATATAAAATGAAAAGAATGAATGAGCATATGCAGTCATATGGTCTCATTTTGCCATTCTCATTGGAGTAGTAATGTTCCCCATCTTATCCAACATTATTGATCACAGTTTGTGGCAAGAATGTGTATTCTTGATACAACAGTTGTCAATGACTTCATTCACTATGAGACAATTGAAAATGTATTACAGTCATATTCTTTTGTAAGCTTTAAGGTGTAGCAAACAAGATTCTCAGACATTGAAAATTAACCGATTGTACGGTGTTAGTTTTAAATTGAATCTGGTGATAATTTTACAATATTAGTGGCATGATAAACTATGTGCATGAGAGGTGTTTAAGCTAGTTTTTCTTACGGAGTCGTTTTGTTGACTCATACGGTAGGTGTGACGGCAGGATTATGTATCGGTTTAAACAGCATGTACTTGTTAGTGTATGGTTTTTTAGTTTTATTTTCTTTCTTGGGTAGGTATAGCACAAATGTAAGATGTCAATGTCCATATGATTGGGTAGTTCAACTTGAGCAGAACATATGCACTAGACATATGGACTAATTATATATTTTCTCTACCCAGTAACATAGTCACATAGAACAGATATGCATAAGGTCTAAAATAATAAGAGTGTTTATGAAATGTAGAGAAAAATGTATAGTGTATATTTATTCCTTATGTACATGTGTATTAGAGTGATACATGTGAACAAAAATAATCTGTCTGCACATCTTCCTTTTATACTGACACGAGAATGATTTGTTTTCCATCACATGACACTAAAAATCATATTATTTGTAAATTTATTCAGGCAATTATATCTTCATCTTCTATTATGGTGGATAATGAGGAAGCAATTCACATGAAGAAAATGTTAGAGCAAAATGAAAAAATGGTCAAAGAGCTATAAGAAGAGATGAAACGTGAACGAGCCGAGTTTGAGGAGCAATTGCATATGGAGCGGGTGAAGGTGAACGAAATGCATGAGCTTATGCAAGCACAAATTCTTTCTCAATCTAAGATGCAATCATATATGTCTCTTATGATGACTACTTTTCTCGGTAGGCAATCTGGTTCCAATTAAGTCAAAATTGTACTCGAATTTTCTTTTGTTTGTTCTAGCCTAGTGGTTGTGTGACAGTTTTTTTACATGTGATCAAATATGTATAGCAAATGATAGAGATGATTGTGTTGAAATGACATTTTTTTTTTACATGTGACATTTCCATCTACTGTTGCTGCGACCGCAATTCTTTCTATGATAAGGCAAAAATATAGAAAAATAATGGATCTACTGCCATAGACAGAATACACGATAAGTAAATAAGCCTGTTGAGAACTATAAGAAATTTATCCTGTGGGTCAAGTATCTTCTGTGTTAAAACTTTGAGATCTTCTCAAAAAACAGCTTTAGAAACCCTATATTTAAGAGTTTTGCTTAGAGTCCGAAGCTTTTCTCCTCCTTTTAGCGATCTTCCATATTTAAGACATTGGTAGCATGCATATATGGTTTGCTGAAAAGGTTCTTGGCTTTGGTTTACATAGTTTAAGGTCATATTACTTTTTTAGAGATTATTGTTTGAATTAAGTTTAAGGTGATCATCTTACATAGCTGATCTGCATTCCAAGGGGATATTTCTAGAGAGTATAATATAAGGTCATATTTTTTGAATTAAGCATAACTTATCCAATCTTTGCTGGAGTCATTCTCTCTTAGTCTCTTATCTTGGGTTGTACCCTTGCACCTGATACAAATATTGCTGCACCAAAAGAACACTTTAGTGTATGTTTTTTCGGAAAGAAGTAAGAAATCAGACAATTAACATGATATATTTTACATGCCAAAAAACATAGTAAAGTCATCGATAAGGGATGAGAAAAAAAACATCGTAAAATCGTTGCTAATTTACATACTAAAAAAACATAGTAAAGTCGTCGGTAAGGGATGGAAAGAAAAAACATCGTAAAATCATCGGTAGTTTACATGCTAGAAAAACATCGTAAAATCGTCGGTAAGTGATGAAAAAAATATATTGTAAAATCGTCGGTAAGTGATGAAAAAAACATTTTAAAATCGTCGGTAAGCGGAAAAAAACATCGTAAAATCGTCGGTAATAAAAAAGAAAAACATAGTAAAATCGTCGGTAAAATCATTAGTAAGGTATGGAAAAAACAACGTAAAATCGTTGGTAAAATTATTGGGAAGTTATGGAAAAAACATTGAAAAATCATCGGTAAAATCATTGGTAAACTATGAAAAAAACATCGTAAAATTGTCGGTAATAAAAAAGAAAAACATAGTAAAATCGTCGGTAAAATCACTGGTAAGATATGAGAAAAACATCATAAAACCAACGGTAAAATCATTGGTAAGCTATGAAAAAAACACCGTAAAATCGTCGGTAAAATCATTTGTAAGCTATGAAAAAACATCGTACAATCGTCGGTATACGATGACGTTTCCAAAGATAAATCATTGGAAATTTCGTCGGAAAAATTTAATGATGCTAAATATAGCGATGTTTTTATTTCACCGATAATTTAATCAGAAATCGCTATTCCCGACGAAAAACCGACGTTTAAGAGCGTCGGAATATACAGTTTTTCTTGTTGTGATAGAAGTTGCATAGGTTAAGAGATTCTAGATAAAAGATTATCATAAAAAAATGTAGGCACGTTCTATTAACACTTTTTATTTCTGAATTAAAATCAGCAGAACAGGAAAGCTGCTCATGCCCCTAGAATAATACACATATCTCCAGCACCCCACCGTGAGTCAAATTCTCTTCTCAACATAAAACTCTTCAACAGAACTCCACCTTCAATCAAAATCTCACAACGAGATACACCAAAAAATGAATATTTACCAAATGGGTTCCAGCAAAGCCACCCCCCATCACACAATTGTTAGCGAGCTCAGACTACGTCCCCGCCCGCCAACAAAATGTTGCAAATATCCAAAAAAAAGGCAGATTCCAAAGTAATCTCAACACCACCAAGACCAAAAAATTATTCTCTCGATTAAAACCAACCTCGATTTCAGGGAAACGAGATACACCTAGTCGATTTGAAAGGACTACGACCACACCTCAATTACAAACACAACCCACCGCCTGCAAAAGATGCATCTACCACCTGAGCTGCACCCTGCATCAACCAACGGTCTAAAAAGTGCTTGCAATACCACAAGATCTCCATCCTCTTTGTGGATTTCAAAACTTGACATCCGTCTTCCGTTTGACATGATCTCTTCAACTCTGGGATCCCTCGAGCATCATCAACATCTAGACCATTGTCGATACCATGATCCTTCACCTTAGGACCATAAGCAGTGACCATATTAACCTCTCTACCTTGCTGTGGACTAGGTACTTCAACCGTCACCCACCTTCTTCTTCGTCTTCTTCCATCTTCCCTCATCCATATCAGAGGGCTTCTTCACAATAAACTCCATATCACGTCAAAGTTCCCAAATTGGAATGCTCTTCACTCTCGACATAATCTCCTCCACCAAAGTCTCCTTTTCTCTAAAATAGTAATAGCATAATCACCGCTAAATCTACCAACCTTTGTAGAAATAATTGATGCACAATTTACAACAAATTGCCTTGCTCCGATACCAATCTGTTATGATTTTTGTGCATATGCTGAAGCACAATAAATAAGCAGGATCTAGATTTGCCAATTGAACACCAATCAAATCTGATAGCAATTATTCTATTACATCAACAAAATAGTAAATAACTATAGCAGAGAAACAAAGAGACACAATATTTATACTGGTTCCACGAGATAGTGTACGTCCAGTTCAACAGAGAGAGATTTTATTCCATATGAGAGAATTACAAGAGATTATAAAGAAGAGTTTACATATCCAAACCTCAATCAGGTTTAACAGGAAGAGACACCATTGGGGATCACTGGCTCTAGGCCAGGATGGGTTTACACTAAAGTCTGTCCCTCAACATGTAGCCAGTGCAAATCTATGTGAGTCATCAATTAAATTACCAACATATGGTAATAATATAATGGAGGCAAATTACCATAACAACAAATGTGCAAACATAGGAAGTAAATCAATCTGTTTCTTTAGCATAGATGGAAGAAATTAATCCCTTCATTTATTTCTCTACCATCTCATCAAATGCAATCAATGCATTCCCATTATAAAAATATTTACTTTCCATTCTTTGCAAATTTGTTCCAATCAATTTGTGATTTTGTATCACCAAATTTAACACTCCACCTTGATGCAAAATCACATATCTCCAGCACCCCACCGTGAGTCAAATTCTCTTCTCAACATAAAACTCTTCAACAGAACTCCACCTTCAATCAAAATCTCACAACGAGATACACCAAAAAATGAATATTTACCAAATGGGTTCCAGCAAAGCCACCCCCCATCACACAATTGTTAGCGAGCTCAGACTACGTCCCCGCCCGCCAACAAAATGTTGCAAATATCCAAAAAAAAGGCAGATTCCAAAGTAATCTCAACACCACCAAGACCAAAAAATTATTCTCTCGATTAAAACCAACCTCGATTTCAGGGAAACGAGATACACCCAGTCGATTTGAAAGGACTACGACCACACCTCAATTACAAACACAACCCACCGCCTGCAAAAGATGCATCTACCACCTGAGCTGCACCCTGCATCAACCAACGGTCTAAAAAGTGCTTGCAATACCACAAGATCTCCATCCTCTTTGTGGATTTCAAAACTTGACATCCGTCTTCCGTTTGACATGATCTCTTCAACTCTGGGATCCCTCGAGCATCATCAACATCTAGACCATTGTCGATACCATGATCCTTCACCTTAGGACCATAAGCAGTGACCATATTAACCTCTCTACCTTGCTGTGGACTAGGTACTTCAACCGTCACCCACCTTCTTCTTCGTCTTCTTCCATCTTCCCTCATCCATATCAGAGGGCTTCTTCACAATAAACTCCATATCACGTCAAAGTTCCCAAATTGGAATGCTCTTCACTCTCGACATAATCTCCTCCACCAAAGTCTCCTTTTCTCTAAAATAGTAATAGCATAATCACCGCTAAATCTACCAACCTTTGTAGAAATAATTGATGCACAATTTACAACAAATTGCCTTGCTCCGATACCAATCTGTTATGATTTTTGTGCATATGCTGAAGCGCAATAAATAAGCAGGATCTAGATTTGCCAATTGAACACCAATCAAATCTGATAGCAATTATTCTATTACATCAACAAAATAGTAAATAACTATAGCAGAGAAACAAAGAGACACAATATTTATACTGGTTCCACGAGATAGTGTACGTCCAGTTCAACAGAGAGAGATTTTATTCCATATGAGAGAATTACAAGAGATTATAAAGAAGAGTTTACATATCCAAACCTCAATCAGGTTTAACAGGAAGAGACACCATTGGGGATCACTGGCTCTAGGCCAGGATGGGTTTACACTAAAGTCTGTCCCTCAACATGTAGCCAGTGCAAATCTATGTGAGTCATCAATTAAATTACCAACATATGGTAATAATATAATGGAGGCAAATTACCATAACAACAAATGTGCAAACATAGGAAGTAAATCAATCTGTTTCTTTAGCATAGATGGAAGAAATTAATCCCTTCATTTATTTCTCTACCATCTCATCAAATGCAATCAATGCATTCCCATTATAAAAATATTTACTTTCCATTCTTTGCAAATTTGTTCCAATCAATTTGTGATTTTGTATCACCAAATTTAACACTCCACCTTGATGCAAAATCACATATCTCCAGCACCCCACCGTGAGTCAAATTCTCTTCTCAACATAAAACTCTTCAACAGAACTCCACCTTCAATCAAAATCTCACAACGAGATACACCAAAAAATGAATATTTACCAAATGGGTTCCAGCAAAGCCACCCCCCATCACACAATTGTTAGCGAGCTCAGACTACGTCCCCGCCCGCCAACAAAATGTTGCAAATATCCAAAAAAAAGGCAGATTCCAAAGTAATCTCAACACCACCAAGACCAAAAAATTATTCTCTCGATTAAAACCAACCTCGATTTCAGGGAAACGAGATACACCCAGTCGATTTGAAAGGACTACGACCACACCTCAATTACAAACACAACCCACCGCCTGCAAAAGATGCATCTACCACCTGAGCTGCACCCTGCATCAACCAACGGTCTAAAAAGTGCTTGCAATACCACAAGATCTCCATCCTCTTTGTGGATTTCAAAACTTGACATCCGTCTTCCGTTTGACATGATCTCTTCAACTCTGGGATCCCTCGAGCATCATCAACATCTAGACCATTGTCGATACCATGATCCTTCACCTTAGGACCATAAGCAGTGACCATATTAACCTCTCTACCTTGCTGTGGACTAGGTACTTCAACCGTCACCCACCTTCTTCTTCGTCTTCTTCCATCTTCCCTCATCCATATCAGAGGGCTTCTTCACAATAAACTCCATATCACGTCAAAGTTCCCAAATTGGAATGCTCTTCACTCTCGACATAATCTCCTCCACCAAAGTCTCCTTTTCTCTAAAATAGTAATAGCATAATCACCGCTAAATCTACCAACCTTTGTAGAAATAATTGATGCACAATTTACAACAAATTGCCTTGCTCCGATACCAATCTGTTATGATTTTTGTGCATATGCTGAAGCACAATAAATAAGCAGGATCTAGATTTGCCAATTGAACACCAATCAAATCTGATAGCAATTATTCTATTACATCAACAAAATAGTAAATAACTATAGCAGAGAAACAAAGAGACACAATATTTATACTGGTTCCACGAGATAGTGTACGTCCAGTTCAACAGAGAGAGATTTTATTCCATATGAGAGAATTACAAGAGATTATAAAGAAGAGTTTACATATCCAAACCTCAATCAGGTTTAACAGGAAGAGACACCATTGGGGATCACTGGCTCTAGGCCAGGATGGGTTTACACTAAAGTCTGTCCCTCAACATGTAGCCAGTGCAAATCTATGTGAGTCATCAATTAAATTACCAACATATGGTAATAATATAATGGAGGCAAATTACCATAACAACAAATGTGCAAACATAGGAAGTAAATCAATCTGTTTCTTTAGCATAGATGGAAGAAATTAATCCCTTCATTTATTTCTCTACCATCTCATCAAATGCAATCAATGCATTCCCATTACAAAAATATTTACTTTCCATTCTTTGCAAATTTGTTCCAATCAATTTGTGATTTTGTATCACCAAATTTAATAACTACAACCATAGGTTGCATAAATAAATTTGAAACAAGGGATAGTTGTTATGAATGGTTCATAGAACCAATGAATAAGTACCAAGAGAATAAAAAAATGCCCTATGCGGATTACGAAACAAAACAAATGAAAACGATTATATTTTATAGGAGACATTCAGAAAGCTTGAAGTTTACTGTCCAGCCATCACATCCATCATCCACACAGTCGGTTTCATCCAGGGCCTCATCAACGCCTCGACCATCATCAACTAGCAATCTTCGACACAAATAATAAATATTTAGAGGCCAAAATATTTTTAGAGTCGATTCTCCTTCGTAAGAACCACATGCCTTGTCACTTTGGAATTTGCTGGAAACTGGACTTAAAGTAGATGGGAACATGTGTCCAGGTAAATGAGGGCTTTTCGATCCAGATTACAAAGATTTCAAGTATATATGTTTTCTTGTTGAATAACAATAACAACAACAATCAAATACTAACATGTATTAAATTGACTGCATAAAAAAGAAAGCATATTTCTTTCCATGGTTCTACTGAATGAACCAAAAGATGATTACTGTTTTAAGCATTGTCACAAAATATGACAAAAGATGATGTATTAATCAAATATGATCTAATAACTATCTAAAAAAACATTCTAAAACAATACTGTGAGGTGCCTGTTTAATTCAGACCTCATCAGTATGCATGAATTATAACGTCCATGAGTCGATGAGTCGAGGTACCACTTATTCTTCGAACGAGAATATGCAAAGTATATTTGGAATAGTGTAATGCAAGCTTTTAAGGTTTCTAATTTTCATCACCACAATATTTCAGACATTATTATATGACTTACTACTCCAAAAAAGATTTCTAATTAGGTAATCAAAATAATACACTTGCTTAGTTACTACAGTATGGCATATATAATCAGAACAAAATTAGCTCTTATTTAATGGTAAAGCATTACCATTTTCAGTGAGATCTAAGCTTGTACAACTGGATTTACACATTGTTGTCTTGCAAAAAAGAGGAAAACTTAGAAAGTAATATTATAGAATTAGCTAGCCTAATTTAAACTGATATATTCTAGTAGTTCACATCAAAATAAGGAGATAGAAAACCATACACGTTTCCCAAATTTCTTAAGTTGGTTTCTCTTTCGTGCTTCTAGAAGGGTTCCTTCCTCCACTGCTCCTTGTGATTCTGCTTGCTTGTTCGGCTTTTTTCGTAGCGTTCGATTATGGTGGAGTCTGGCCCCTTTTTCGGGTTAGTGGCTTATGGCAGTTTTTGTGGTTTTCATTTGCCGTTCTTTCAAATCTGCGAGGCTGTTTCTTGGGCTTCTGAAATTTGCGTCTCTATCGCGTCCACTAACCGCTCGTCTGTTCTTCTAGAAACTGGCTCCTCTCCATGAAAGGGAACCTAAGTGGATTCGTACAATTTGCCACACTTGCCTTAATAGTGTCAACTGAAGAGGATGTGGAACGTAAGGAGCGAAGCGCGGGTGGCCTGACTCCATTGGTTGTTGCGTGCTTCTTATACAATTACTTCTCTCTCGTTCCAATATGCTGGGTAGGCGATTTGTGATTCGTGATTTTGTAATTTTAGGGATTTTTGATGTAATGAAGTTTCAGATTTAGGTTTAATGACGATGAGGTAGGCGGTGAAATAGAAATGAGCGCGGGATCTGAAATTTTAGGATGCCGCCAATTTTTTTTTGTAACCCAGGTTGTAAATAGCAAGTTTAACAAGTTCAACGCAGGTTTTGATTATTTTTAACTTTGAATAAGAAACATGAAGAGTCGATTATAATTATTAAATACTAAGTAATAAAAATACTTACTAATATTAATTATCAAATTTAACAACGTTTAATTATTAGTAGTTTTACCACTTAATTATAATTGAATATTACTTGCTAAATACAATATATGATGAATATTTATCAATTATTTAATATTTGTCATTAATTAGAATTGTTAAATATAATTTACATACTATTAATAACAACCATGATAAATTATTAAAGTACTAATTCATTTCAATTAATTATTATTACTTAATGCTTATCAAATAATAACCAAATATTACCTATTACTTCATGCATTTGTATTTACTAGTAATTATGCTTACCAAAGGTCGGGAAAAAGTAATATTTAAAAGTCTGTTTTTCGTAACTCGTTTTACCAGTTGTGAAAAAACAAAATTTATTAATCACTAATAAATAAATATAATATTAGAAATATAAAAATAATTATTAATGATAACCATAACTATTTATTAATTCAAAAAATTACCTCTATCAAACATAAATTATAAATTAATTAATACAAGAAATCATTATTAATTATTAATTACTCCTTAATAGTAACATTAATCAATTACCGTTTATTTATTTATTATGAATATATTAATTATTTAACTATTTATTATTTATTTATTATTTAAACATATTCATATTTCAAATTAATTATTAATTATTATCCATTAGTTTTATTATTATTAATTTATTGTTATATAATAATTATTTATCTATTTTACTATTTTTAAATGTTAATTATTATGATTTATTTATTATTAATTATTATTATTTAATTATCAGTTATAAATATCACTTTATGATAATTAAATTTTATTATTAATTAATACTTACTAATTTTAATTATTATATATTTACTAGTAGTTAATCATTTAATAGTAACTATTAAAAACACTACAACAAAAAACACTTCTCGCAACAGGCAATATCTGTTGCAGTATACCAATTGCAACAGGCCCACGCCTGTTGGTATAGCCGAAGTTGCAAAAAGTCTGCAACTTTTTCTGCCTGTTGCAATAAAACGTTGTGGTATACTTTTTGCAACTAGCCTTTGTTGTTGCAACAGACCATTTTGCATCAGTATATGCCCGTTGCAATAGATTCATAAATCTATAAAAAAAACATAGCTAATAGATATTACATATTGAATATATTTGTTTTAGTAATAGTGTATATCGATTGAAACATCTTTTGCATATCATATAAACATAAGCAATATTATAAAATTAACAATACACTAAGCAGATTATATCACAAACCATTGCACATTGTAAAATTTTCCTTCCAACTGCAAAAATAAACAACAAAATTCAATTTGAACAACATTATTTGCCACAAAACTACAACTCAAATACACAAACTACCAAAGCCAAACTCTAAACTAAGCTACTCTCAATCAAGATAACAAACAACATCTTAAGCTCACTTGTTTTTTATTTTTCCATCATGAATAAGCAAGCTGAAGGAAGTGCATTATCAACTACATGACACTCAGGCCAATCCAATCATCTCATGCCATAATGAATGAAAGAAATTGAACGAAACTTGTAGAAGCTGATTATAAATTTGTATAGTTTGACCCACATTCAATGACTCTAGGTTGCTGCATGCACTTTAAAACTTCTTCTGCATTTCAAGTTAACATCTTCCATCTCCATTAGACAAACCACAGTTCAATAATCAGTAAGTGAAGACTAGTTCTCCATGACAAGATATGGGACAAAGTGACAGTTGGCCCTAGCCCAAACAAGGGTCTGGGAAGACATAGAGAACAAGTCATGGAAAAACCTTTGATTATCAAAGATGAAGAAGGTGAGAGCAACGACAACAAATCATACCAGAGATCGGTTTCGGTGCCTGCAATGCCGGGAACTCCAGTGACTCCCGCAACTCCGAAAAGTGCAGCAAAGTTAAATGTGTGGAGAAGTGTCTTCCATCCAAGAAGCAATCTGAACACCATTCACAAATTTTATCTTGTCAGTGCTGTTTCAAATAGGAATCAAGACGTAAACATAAATACATGAGATCCATAGAGTATATCCAGTCCAACATATTGGAATGGTAGTTTGTGTATTACAACTGTTTTTGGTTTGTCCATAAAGAGCTCAGATGGTTGCGCAACGTCTTTGTAAGGGCACTCTGATGTCTAGTGATCTCCCTTATTGCCGCATGTACAACACACCATTAGAAATTCTCCTTTGTTTACTTGACATAAGTCTCCTGATGTCTACTTTGCCACCAGCTTTTTTTTAACAATCATTCATCTCCTATTTATATAAACTTCAAATTATATCCACCATTACAGAATCATAGAAGAAAAATATGGGAAGAAGATCAATTAAAGAGACACTAACCCAATACTTCTTCAAACTATCAAAACGCAAAAGACCAGCTATAACCTCAGCACCAGAAAACCAAGGCGCCACCTAGTCCGACATACATCGGTGCCTCTTCGATAACTTTAGATCAGTGCACGAACACGAAAGCTACAGCCCCAAACCCCATCCTTGGTACATGGATCTACCGTCGAATATCAAGGCGTCAAAGAGGTTTCTAGTACTGGAAGGAAAAAAGGATCACTTATAAAGGAAGCGAGGAGGAGCCCAGCATCGATC
This sequence comes from Allium sativum, assembly GCA_030737875.1. Taxonomy (NCBI): domain Eukaryota; kingdom Viridiplantae; phylum Streptophyta; class Magnoliopsida; order Asparagales; family Amaryllidaceae; genus Allium; species Allium sativum. The sequence continues at coordinate 279,172,151 of CM060911.1, forward strand.
GTGCCGATGCTGAAGGATGTGATGTCGCTGGTAACGGAGAGCACAAATCTATACTTCGATTTCAGGCTATCGATGTTGTAGATGGTGGAAGCGCAGCATGTGACGGATTTGGGAAGTTGGATTGGGATTGACAAGGGGAAAAGGAAATTAGGGTTTAAAAATGTATGGCGGCTAAAGAAACGAAAATGAAATTAGGTTTCGTATAAAAGAGACAAGAGGGAGTTGAAAATTAAAAGGAAACTAGGCCGGCGGGAAACGAAATTTTGGTGGAAAGAGAGCGGGAAGGTAAGAAACGTTGACACCATCCGCGAAACACACTTATGAATTATTTCTGCATTCAAGAGAACTTCTACACTCAGTTTTTGTTAGTTTTTTAATTTAACACCGGTTATTGATGATTATTTGTTAATTATCAATCACTGATTAAATATTTAATATTAATTGATTGTTAATTATTGTTTTTCAAGTTATTAATTAGTAATAGAAAGTATTTCATATTTCAAGTTAATTACCATTTTTTATTTTATAATAGTAATTATTATATATTAGTTATTATTGATTAAGCATTGATGATTTCATATTAGTTTTGTTTCTTGATTATTAATTATGTTTATCATAACTAGTGGGAAAGTCTATTTAGACACAAAATGTTGACACAAATTTAGACACAAGCAATATCAACCATAAGATCTCCCCCTGAATTCCGCCTCACACATAAAGACAAACAAATGCTACGGTCTAGATTTTGTGTTCTAATACTGTGTTTAATTTTGTCCTGCAGTAGCCACTCCCATAACTAATTAAGTATTGTTTAATATTTTGAAACTAATAAAAAGAGTTGTAATAATTATTACTATTTGTTAATTATTAATTATTATTTTTAATAACCAATTATAAATATTAATTTATAATAATTAATTTTTATTATTAATCTTTTACAACAATTACTAATTGTTAATTATTTAAAAATAACTATTCAAAATTAATTATTAAAAGTTAATAGTATGTTTTTCACAACTAGCTTTACCAGTTGTAAAAAATACAGTTATTGCAAGTGGTGAAAACAGTTGCTAAAGATATTTATTCGCAACTGGCTTGGAAGTGCAGTTGCAAACAATATGTTTGTTTCAACTGTTATGAAAGAACAATTGCGAAAAGTATGTTTTTGCAACAGGAAGGGAAGCGCAGTTGCTAAAAATATGCATTTTGCAACAGAAATAAATGGCCAGTTGCTAAATCTAGTATACTGCAACTGTTATAATAGGTTTGTTGCTAAATATCATTTACTACAACTGTCATTTATCGCCTGTTGCAAATAACTAGTTGCAATAGGGTATTTTTCTTGTAGTGAACTTAATTATTAAAAGTTAATCAATAAAAGCTTATACATATTTTTAGTATGTTTTCCGCAATTGGCTTTACTGGTTGTAAAAAATTATAGTTATTGCAAGTGGCGAAAACAGTTGCTAAAGATATTTATTCGCAACTGGCTAGGAAGCGAAGTTGCAAATAATATGTTTTTTGCAACTGTTATACAAGCACAGTTGCTAAAAGTATGTTTTTACAACATGAAAGGAAGCGCAGTTGCTAAAAATATGCTTTCCACAACAGAAAGAAAAGACATGTTGCTAAATCTTATCTATTGCAACTGCTATAATAGGTCTGTTGCTAAATATCGTTTACTGAAACTGTCATTTATCGCCTGTTACATATAACTAATTGCAATAGGGTATTTTTCTTGTAGTGCACCAAAATGACCAATTTGAAATGGAAATAAATTGCTAAATTTTTTATACACTTTTTAGGTGTTGCAGATTAGTATGTTGCAAATTTTTGAATAACTTGTATTATGTTTCAAAATGACAAATTGAAACACTTAGCATGTGTTTTAGGTTAGCAGACCGAAACACTTTTTTTATAAAAAAAATGAGTAAACCGCCTCGTTAAAAACCCGAACCATTACTCGGCGTAAGTAATGACTTGGAAAAAAGAGTGCGGTACTTTATTTATAACGCATCAATAAAATATGTACAATAGTTTAAAGTACATACGGCAAGCAACACACATATCACCTTGCTGCCACATACCCAAATTAAAAAAAAAACTTAAAGACGTCCAAACAACAAATAACAGACATCTCTCACACAACAGGAAACATCCACAAAGAGATAAAGAAGTAAATAAAAGCCCCTTCACGAACCACCACATCATACATCTTCGGTCGAAAAAACCCCAAAATGGAAGTAAGCGAAATCGAAGAGCTACCTACCAGATTCAACATCCAAATACCGAATTAACCACCATATAGAAGATTAATTCCCCATCTCTCCAAATTTAATTTGTGTTTATGATTCGAGCTTCAAATTGATAGATGCAACTCTTAGTCTCTTAGTGGGTGTTTCAAGCTGATAATCTACAAGACTTAATAATGTTTCAAGATGATAATCAACAACACTTAATAAGTTTTTCAAGATGATAACCAGCAACACTTAATAAATGTTTCAAGATGACAACTAGCAACACTTACTCGGCCTTTTAAATTGACAATCAGAAACACTTAATATATGTTTCAAACTGATAATTTGTCACAATAGTCACGTTTTGCAATTCAAGATATGAAAATTATATTAAAATATGCAATTGATACCTTCAGTAACAAATAGATTCAACCACTCTCTACACTAAAAGCTAAAAAGTATGAAAAGATATTCCATAAGCAAATTACCATAGAACAAAGAAAAATCATATCTTCAAAGGAACAAAAAGTACAAATATACGGCAACAAATTCAAGTTACACAACAAATATTATGTTGACAATATGATAAAATAACAAACAACGATAACCAAACTAGCTCGTAAACACTTTTTATGCATGCTGATCCATCATATTTTTTTTCCACCCTTGTACAGTTCTGCATCAAATGTTTTTCGTGTATTCTTGCGAGCTTCCAAAGTATAACAAGAGAAATAACTTACACATCAGCAAAATCAACGTTGTTGTCTGGGTTGGTGGTATCCGAATCATAATATTCTTATTTCACATCAGCAAAATCAACGTTGTTGTCTGGGTTGGTGGTATCCGAATCATAATATTCATCTAGTTGAAAAACGTGAAGTTGAATAAGTTAATATAGTACAAAAGTCTATACCAAAATTTAAAGCATCAAATTTATACTACGATGTTGCGAAGGTTTAAGACTGCTGTATGCGCTTCTCCCAAATAATGCATTCCGGAATGTTACAACCTAAAACCTTTAAAGAGAGAAAAGTTAAAGAGATCAAGAAACTTTAGAGAAGGAAAAGTTGATATGACATAATTGATTCTAATATATACGTTCATACTGTCAATTGCAACCGCAGCAGCTGGTCAGCCCAACATTCTTCATCCCCACTGTCAAGAAATATGTGGGAATCACATCATCCCCGTATCCATTCAGCATTGGATCTTACTGCTCCAGAAACTCAGATTTTGGTATTGTGTGCAAAAGAAAAGAAAATGGTTTTCACTACCAGTATTTAGCAGATAAAGACATAGTAGTGTTTGATTTCTCACTGCAGCAGCATTAACTCACTGCCCTAAAACACATATCTTAAGCTACTATAACAGATCTGGGCTTGCAAACCGATCCTTAAACTTGGAGCCAGACCTAAATGGGAGTCCCTATATGATATCGGCAACCCATAACAAATTTACATCAATTGGATGCAACACTATTGCATTCATCGGTTTGGGTTTAGATAGCACTATTGAACTCTGGCAACTCTATTGAAGCCGGAGGCGACGTAAGCACCGATACTTTTTATTTCATCAAATATTGAACTATTAGGGCGAGGTCATATTTTTTATTTCGTCAAACATGAAGAACATTGAACTATATTAATTTATTTCAACAAAGGTAAGCCATCATCGCCGATACTTCCTCCATGCAGCACGCCAAACGACTATTCACTCATATTTTTTATTTCATTAAACATTGAAAAATATATTGTGAGCTTTTTTCATTGATTAGGATGAGATATATCGTATATGTACCTGACAGTAGGTTTCTGTGACTTGAAGCTTGCCTGTTACTTTAGACGGTGATGTAAGTTCGTGTTGGAAGCCCAGAGCGTTCAGAGGGCGATCCAGGACTGTTGTGGCTTCCCTTATCTTAGAATTCACCTTGCTTTCACCCATTTTTTCTCACTTCCTTCTCCTTGGTTCTTTGGCTGTTTGCCTGTTGTTATTATTAGGATGAGGTCCAAAAGTATATGTATATCAACGTCCAAGGCTCCAGGTAGGCGTGTCAAGTGGATAGGGTTGGGTTGTATAAGGGTTACACATAAATTGACATCACCCTTTTGATACAAAATATCATCCAACCCTTTAGATCAATTTACCTAAGTGGGTCAACCCTAAATGATTTACATAACCCGTATAACCCACAAAAAAAAAAAAAAAATGAACATGCAGATTTACTGTGTTAGACAAATTTCCACAAACAAAAGCATCTATTCAAAATCACTACTACAAAAATTATGCACGTAACTAGCATATATGGACTAACTTTAGATTATAGCACCTGTCAAATTTCAGAAGTCTAAACATCTTTGATACAACAATGAAGCGTAGAGAATAGTAATACATTCAGAAACAATACATAACGTCAAACATAATATGATCGTGAACCAATACAGTTAATACATTTAGAAACAACATAAAAAAATAACTCAAATCTTCAATCATGAGTCTGCAAATAGATAAATGCGCTGCATAAATTCTGAAGACTGCTTCTATTCCACCTAAAGTTCAACACAAAAAATTCAGTTATGCCTAAACCAACTAAGAGTTCTTGTCATAAACCATTTCCAAATAGGTAATCCAATCCTATTTCTATTCTTGTTTTAAGTTCTTGTCATAAACCTTAATGGATTCAAAAGAAGTAGTAAAATGATACAGAAGCTACTGTTTTATAACATAGATAATGATAAAGAAAAAGTTGAACATACCCCCATCAAATGCAGAAAACGACAGCCTATACTACTGTTCTTATAGGGATTGTTGTACATAAATTATCTAATGATAATGTAGAGAATTTCTGTAAATATATTAGCAAGTATGGGATTTGCTTAGAAATTTACTAATAGTTACACTTGCACACTTATGATATGATATGATCAAAAAGTATAACACTTGCAACTCATATATGTAAATTGAAGTGATCCACCAGTTAACTAGAGTTTCAGTTGTGCATACATAATTTAAAGCCATGACATGTTAATTAAAACTGCCCATATGATGATGAGATGTGGGTTAGGCATTAGTATAGTGAGAGTGTTACATTTCTGAGAATAAAAGCATGTCAAATAGTAGAGGGAAAATGATAATAGAATAAAAATGTGTTAGTCAAATAAGTGATAAAAGGGTACACTCTCAAGACTAACTAAATAGATCATGATAAAAGGGTACACATTTCTGAGAATAAATGCAGACAGTGATAAAAGGGTACACATTTCTGAGAATAAATGCAGACAGTGTTGAACTCAGTCAAGACTAACTAAGCACAGTGCACCACTGAGAATAAAAAAAAGCTTCAGCAGACTACACCACCTGGGTGAAGAAACTGAAATAACTTGTCGTGGTTGCACAAATCACAATCAGAAAACTATGAAACAACGATATGTACAAAAAAGACAGAAAATTATACCAAATCCCGAGCCAAAGCTGAGAGAGAAGAAGTTAAACCACAGAATATACACCAGATTTGGTTAGTGCCGAAGACTACTACCTGTAATGAAAACAAGAGCATACAATCAAATATTATATAATTGATAATCTATTTGTCTACCATAATTTGAAAAGTATGTTATATAAAAGCAACAATTATGTAAAGCATACCTCTAACGACACATCAATTAGTCAAAGATTGAGCTAAAAATTAAGTAACTTGTTTATTGCCAAGAACAACTGTAATATCTTCCGTAGAATCTTCAATAGTTGACATAATCGGTGTTCCATACAACCAATCTCTTGAACAAAGTAACGCCTCGACAATATCCTCCTTTAGTGAACTACGATAATCATCTAGAACTCTTCCACTAATACTAAAGGCACTTTCAGATGCAACGGTAGTAATCGGAACTGCTAAAATATCCCTAGCCATGAGAGATAAAACCGGATATTTATATTGTTGCGATTTCCAAAACAAAAGAATATCCAATTTCATTTTGCGATCAACTAATCCATCTTCTAAATAAGAATCAAGTTCTGACTTGTGAGGATTGCTAGCAAATTCGGAAAAATCAAATTGATCCATCATATTTTCGCATTCTTGCGAGTAAGGACCCGTAAATGATTGTGTAGACTCCACGGTTTTCACTACACTTGTTTCGGTAGAAGATTCTTTTCTCATCATTTCAACATATTCATCATACATCGCTTCCAACTTTTTTTTCACCTTTACAAACTCTAGGCAATCGCCATATAGTGTGTCATAAGAAAATCTAATGAAATTTGTTTTGTATCGCGGATCAAAAATGCAAGCAATGGAAAGCAACTCACTGAATTCACTCCAATATTTATTAAACTTTTTGAGCATTTCAGTAGCCATATGAGAAATAAAATCATCCTCTTCCACACACTTCTTCAAAGTATAATGAACCAAGAAATTTTTTGGAAAAAATAAGTTGGCGGTTGGGTAACTTGTGCCGAAAAATAAACAAGTGGCGTCGTAAAAAACTTCTAAAAGACGTGATATTTTCTTTGCTTTGATCCATTCTTCCGATGTTGGAAAATATGTATAACTAGAATCTATAAGCTTAAGCCGATAGAGCGCTTGCTCATAATGTATTGCACTTTTAAGCATTATAAATGTCGAATTCCATCTAGTAGGAACATCCTGACGCAATCCCTTCCTATTGCCATCCAATGAAGGAGTGGCTATGCATTCAACAAAACTTTTCTTTCTAGATTGAGAACCCTTGATAAATTTAATGCTCTCACGTATGTTACTTAAGAAAGAACTGACGCATTTCAAACCGTCTTGCACTACCAAATTTAGCACATGCGCAGCACATCTAACATGTAAAAATTGTCCATCCGCTACCAGTGCTTTTCTATGAGTAAGATGTGATTTCAGTGATTCGACAAACTTATCGTTGGCGGATGCATTATCTAAAGTGCATGCAAATATTTTATCGACTATTTCCCAATCACTTAACATTGTCGAAAATTTTCCAAATATAGCTGAACCCGAGTGGGGAGGTGTCATTAAACAAAAGTTCAACAATTTCTTCTGTAAATTCCATTCATTATCAATGAAGTGAGCAGTTAGAGTTATATAACCATCTGTATTTACTGAAGTCCATAAGTCGGATATTAAACTAACTCTTCCACTACATGACTTCATAAATTCCTTAAGTTTAACCCTTTCATTCTCATAAAATTTCATAACATCGGAACATGAAGTGTTTCTTGAATAATGCTCTACTCGATTGTTCAAATATGAATGTATCTCACGAATAGTGTCATATTGAACAAATTTGAAGGGTAAATTATGTTGAATAATTGCCCTAGCCATCAACTCTCTATATTTCTTTTGATCAAACTCACTTCTTTGATTAATCTCCGTGCTCACATCGAGTAATGGACACTTCTCTATATGATTCAATAAATTTTTAGTCCCATAGGCGCCGCCCCATATATACTTTCTATTACATTTTTTGCAAAAGCAAGTACGTTTTTCGCCCTCCTTAGTTACATGTTTTTCAAAATAGTTCCAAACATCCGAATAAGTACTCTTTTGTCGTTTATTTCTTGACGAGCTACCTATTGAATCTATATCTTCTGTCAACCCTCCCATGTTTCTCAATTGATTATCTTGGTCAACAATATCCATTTTCTACAATTAAAAATAATATCAACCATTATTCAAAAATATCCATTTGTATGAACAAGCTACATAAAAACAGTTTTGTCAAGCTACATAAAAACGTAATAATGTTAATGCTCTGTTCAGATGTATGCAAAAGAAAAAATTATTGCTTATTTGGCATGGTTGTAATTTGTAAAAGAAAAAATTATCCGAGCATTGCATTAAAAATTCTATTTATCATTGCTTTCCATATGTGGGTAAATGATGAAATTCAAAACTGCCATTACTGTTAAATTTGATATTATTCTATTGAAAAATTAAGGCGATACCATTCTAATTCTACATATATAGTTAATTCATTTGGTATGCATTAGATGCCTACGTGAAGTTCAATATTTTTTCTGTTATGGAAAGTTATCTTCATTCCATTGGAAATGCAACTTTGATTTTTTTTTAATATAAATTATTGTTTGACTTTAGCCATTGATTCGCGGATTTGGTAAGGTTTTCGATATTGGTAATAAAACAATAAAGTGAATTCCATTTACCTTGAACTTATTTTTTTTGAGAAAAGATGATCCTTTAACATAGAGAGCGCTCAAATTGATATATACTCTAACAAATCACTTAGAAGTCTAATATAAAGGTTCGTATGGGTGAATATATATAGGATTTATATCATCGTATAGATGATCGAGTAGTGTTTTTACAAAATAAATTAATATTATCTACACTATTATAATGCATTATAGTTAGATGTGATAGAGCTGCATAGCTTGGCAAAACGAAAAGGTGCTGAAGCTTGGCAAGGCCACGTAGTTATGTGAATGCATGGTTGAAGAAACGAAAACCAGATAGCCATTGTATGCATGGAGGAATGTACAAAGAACATGTAGAAGACTGAAATGGCAACAAGCGCAGCTTGGTAATATGGCTGGATCAACTGTTGAGTGCGTGGTAGAACTTACTGAAATGACAGCAGACGTTACTAAAACGACAGCTGGTGCTGAATTCTTTGAACTGAGCTTTAGGCCATATGGATGACCGATGTTTAAGGACTTACTAAAATAGCAGTAGATGTTAACAAAAAACGATCAGGTAAATGCTGAGATGAGCAACATAAGCGAAAGTAAGGCTGTGAATATTTGCTTTAACTAGAATGGACAAATAATGCATGTAGAGGACCATGTTGTGTAAGCATGTATGGATGGCTCATGAACGCAAATTGTATTGATCACAGAGAACTTGCATACATCTGACCAGAGAGGCATGCTTAAAACTGACTGCAATGCTATAATCCATTCAAATGCATGCAAAACAAAAAAACACATGCCTCAAGTGTAAACACATAATAAACAAAAAACATATGCTGCCTGAATACTTCAGTTTAACGTAACTGGTCATCCTCAAGTGTAAACACACAATATACTAATGTTAATGCTCTCACAATATACTAATGTTAATGCTCTCACAATATACTAATGTAACCTTATTATCACATACCAATATGATGCATATAAATATAGAAATGTGATACGTATATAAAACTAAAACTTGAAGGATATAAATCATAAAATATGTCATTAAAGTAGATTATTATGCAACTTCAACCAATTTTTATGCAATTTAGCAAGTCTTGATATTCAGTTGACGTTGAAACTACATGCTTATGTACCAAATGCATTGATCTAACTAACTAAACAGAAATTCAGGCTAAGTATGCCTAGTAATACTTCATTAACCATTGTAAATGTAGAGTAAAGAAATAACACCTTTTCCTAACTTTTGCAATAAAAAGTAAGATTTTAGATATCATACTTTTTCCAAACTCAGTGAGCTCGTAGTTCAAGAGTTATGCTTCCATTGAACAAATGAATCTGGAGTGTTGATAGAGGCCTAGTGGACATGAAGATAAGGTAGAGATAAAGGACCAGATTGCTGAACATGGAAAGGGAAGAAATGCTCTGGTCTAGTTTTTTTTTAAACATCCTAATTGATAATTCGTCCAAGTAATCCAATCAATCCTCAAGCATACATCTCACAAAGCAATTTAACCAGTTTCGAGATTATATGAATAATGAATTTAAATAAAGTTGTGAGTTAAAATTTATCAGAATTAAAAGTAAAGTGCAATCCACAAATTAAAATATACCTTCCTTACAGTTAGTGCCAGTTTATCAACATCGCTGCTCAAAAATCGTACCCAATTAAGTTTCTATCACCAAAAGCAGGCGAACAGTAACTCAACCGAAATATCAAGTAATCGACAAGAAAGCTTGACCAGAATCTGAAAAAAATGAAACGAATCTAACACAAGTAAGAAAAACGCCTTTAAATCCATAAATTTAGAAAATAAAATATCATACCTTTTCTCTTTTCGTTTCTAGGGTTCAGCTACTTTAGGGATCTTCGAATCGAAGGATTAGAATGTAGATCGATGTACCAATTAGATGATTTTCAGAGAACAGTCGCCAATCGCCATCGTCAAAAGTAATAGTCGGTTTAGGGTTTTGAATGGATTAGGGTTGAAACGGGTTGTTGAATATTTTTGACGGGTTAAGTGGGCCTGACCCGCGGTGGAAAAAAAATAAAACTGGGCTGACCCACCTATAATAAAATAGGGTTACATGGTAGGGTTAGAGGGTTAGTGTTTATTTTGACAGGCCTAGCTCCAGGCCTGTCTTTTTTGTTACTTCTGCAATACTTAGACCATCCAAGGTAATTAATTTGATCACACTCTTTTCTTTTAAGTATATCAGATGAATACATAATATACACAATATAATGCAGATGAATATTTAACTATATTAATTTGTGTTAAAGTTTCGGCATTTCCTGCATACCTTCCGCCCGTACGCGCCTCACCGTGTCTATCGGAGTCAACGGTCGAAATCTCCTATGCCGGTGTCCCGATTGAACATCTCCCATCGCCACCCATCGAGCATATAATTTGGTATTGGCAAACACTTATTGTAACAAAAGGAATCCCCAATATTACATGCCACTAATACCATATATATACCATGATCTTTCTTAATATCTTGCGATGTGGGACAATTCTCCCGTTCAATCCACGCACCCACTCCATTCCAATGTGAGCCACACCTAACAATCCGCACCTTGACGAGCATTTCTCAAGTCATCTTGGAGTTACACATTGAGTACTCTTCACAGTTTGGCTAGGCTGCTAGCCCGAGTTCTCATAAGCTGTGGGGAAGCGGACTGCTTATGACCGTATCTCCACCTTGACGAGCATCCCATGCTCAAGCCCTTTGGAGCCATGCTTCGGTCATGCTACACATACTGGTCCCCTCGAACCATGGAGCTCTGATACCAATTGTTGCGAAAAAAAACCCGGAAAGGAACGGATTGATAGTGAGGCAAAACAAACAACAGATAAAACCAGCAAAGCAATCACAGATCTAGCAATAAAAGAAATAACACAAGAGGTTTATATTGATTCCACTTACGTCTTGTTAGTGTACGTCCACTTGGGAAGAGGAGATTTTATTACTTTTCTCAATAAGAAAAAATTGCAAGACTGATAGTAGGGAAGAAGAAGAACTTTTAAAGATGACACACCTCACATTTTTTAGATGATGATACATTCACCTAATCCCTATCCTTATATAAGGATTAATGCTTGGGGTTGAAGTAATTGATTTATGATATAAATAAATGCTTAATTAAGTCTCCAATTCTCCTGATATGCTTCCTTGTTTAACCAACCAATTAGGGAATTAATTCTTACTTCACTATCCCAAAAAGAAACCTTCTTCAAATCATTCCACTTATGTAGGTAATTTATTGCCTATCCCTTTTACAAATAAAAGAGCAATAAATGTCTGATATCTTCCAAATCTTCTGCAAATTGGAAATATTATATTCCCAAATCTTCTCTAATTGGAAATATTCTATCACCATAATCAATAATATCTTCCAATCTTCAGCAAATGGAAATATTGTATCACAAATTCTAACAATCTCCACCTTGATACTATATTTCCTTGAAAGCATACCAACTCCACCCACATCCTCTTACTCTAAGAAGCTTCTCGGATAAGACATCTTGGTTACTTCCCCCAATGAGCTTTGGCATAGCCATCACCCATTGCACTTTGTCAATAAACTCCGGCAACACCACCGCCTGCCAACAAAGTGTACAAAGTAACCCCTTCAAGTAAGACCTATCAATCTTCACCATGAAAACAAACGTCTCCATGAACCATCTCAACTCTCTCCCCACACCGTGCCACCATGTGGCACCTAGCATTTCGATAAGCGATTCCAGTTCGAGTAACGCCCGAACTTAGCAGTCTGCAAAGACTTATGCATATCCACTGCTTTCTCCTTTGATCTCTAACCAACTTCAGACGATCCCTTCTTCCGCTTATCAAGCACATCCTCTTGGCAAAATCCCACCTTGTTGAAGCTTTCCCCTTTGGTCATATTATGCCTATGCAAAAACTCAAAGTCCCTTCTCGTATGCCTAGCTTTGACATCTTTCCACGAGAACTGTAGGCTCCAACCCTTGAACCTCCAAGTACAGTGCTTCCCATCTCTTGACTTTATTTTCTTCTTCTTCACCCCTCTCTCCATACCAGCTAATAAGGCTTCCGTACTACTTCCTCCTCTACCTTCACTCAACCCCTTCATCTGATCCTTCAAGTCCTCAGATAGAAGACCTGCCTTCACATCAAGATGTGCCTTCACTGAAATACCCTCTCTCATCCGCATGGTGAAAAACGTCTTCAGCAAAATCAGACGGTTGGTTAGTGACTTCTTTAGATAGAGTTTTTCCAACTTGGTCCAAATGTCCTTAGCAGTTGTCTCACTGCTAATCTCTGAAATGACATTTTCTTCCATTGCTAATTTTAAAGTAGTAAACGCCCATCGTTCCATCTCCTTCCTTTCAACGGCTAAAATATCATCCGTTAACTCCTCAGGAGCAAATACCATAGGATGAACATTATTCCTCATCAAAATAGCTTTCATCCTCCATTGCCACTTCTCGAAGTCTTTATCCCCATTCCATCTTTCTATTGCTAACTGGGATCCTACTGCCATATATGTCCCTTTGACATATGGCCTTGATACAATTGCTGAATTCTTCTTATCTCCTTCCATAATGTCTAACACCCTTTCTCAATCAACCTCGTAGCTCTGATACCAATTGTTGTGAAAAAAAAAGCGAATAGGAATGGATTGATGGTGAGGCAAAACAAACAACAGATAACACCAGCAAAGTAATCACAGATCTAGCAATAAATGAAATAACACAAGAGGTTTATAGTGGTTCCACTAACGTCTTGTTAGTGTACGTCCACTTTGGGAGAGAAGATTTTATTATTTTTCTCAATAAGAAAAAATTACAAGACTGATAGTAGGAAAGAAGAAGAACTTTTAGAGATGACACACCTCACATTTTTGGGATGATGATACATTCACCTAATCCCTATCCTTATATAAGGATTAATGCTTGGGGTTGAAGTAATTGATTTATGATATAAATCAATGCTTAATTAATCCTCTAATTCTCCTGATAGGCTTCCTTGTTTAACCAACTAATTAGGGAATTAATTCCTTACTTCACTATCCCAAAAAGAAACCTTCTTCAAATCCTTCCACTTATATAGATAATTTATTGCCTATCCCTTTTACAAATAAAAGATCAATAAATGTCTGATACCTTCCAAATCTTTTGCAAATTGGAAATATTATATTCCCAAATCTTCTCTAATTGGAAATATTTTATCACCATAATCAATAATATCTTCCAATCTTCAGCAAATGGAAATATTGTATCATAAATTCTAACAATTTGGTCGCTCATTCTACTCTTCTCTTCTAAGTATATCATATGTTTACCGCTCACCGTCAATGTTGCTGTTAGTGCAAAAGAAATTTTAACTTGCATGAGACTATCAAATGCAAAGCGATATTTACCTGTGACACTCCTGTTGCCAATGCATCACCTGCTCCTTCACTGATAGTGAAGCTCCTGCTTTGAAGAACAGTTCAATAAGCATTGAATTGTGTAGTCATTTTGTCGAATAATTTGTGTGTGTTACATTGTAATGGCTGGTTCGGTAAACGGGCCGCTAGGCTTAGTGGTAGTGACATATAAAATTGTTTGGTAAAGGAGTTCTGAAACATCCAACCAAACAGAAGAACAAATCCAAGTGACTTGGAACTAAATGAACTAATATGTTTGTCATTAAATTGTATATTTAAGATAGAAATTATGGTAGTCTAGAGAATACTAACACAAAATTATCTGGCATCCCAAAAAAGCGAAGTAATCATTAACCAACAAAGTCCTATTTGATTAAAAAATTCTACATAAACAACTATCATGCATCACACTAATATCAGTTGCTACTCAATAGACCTGAGCACATAACTCTTCACAGACTTTCTCTCGCTAGGTGGCTTTATCTCACTACTTTAACTGTTGGTTGGGCCTCTTCCAGTTCTCTATTCTAATATTACAATGAAAAAAATTAAGTGCCAAATTATGTTACATAATTAAACCCTAACTTCAAGATCAAAAGACATTTTTTTACCCCTGACCAAATTAAGTTACATAATTAAACACTTACTTCAAGATCAAAAGACATTTTTTACCCTTGAACTTCATTTTCCAGTCAGTTCTGCTCAACTCTAATAGGATCAGATCCGTCCAGCATGTATATTAAATTATCTGTTACCATATGTTTACGAGCTTTCCATCTCACCTTCATCATTGATGCCATCACTAGAGGATGCCATGACAGCAGCAATGGTATGCGCTGATGTCACTTGGTCCTGTAAACTCATCGTTGGTATCCAAGCGAAGGATCTAACGTCTCAAAACTCAGAAATGAGTTAAAATCAAACACCTAACCCTTTTTTTAAAACGCACAATATTAATCCACTAGCTGGTTTTTGCTATAAAAATATTAATGTGTTATCACTAGGCAGCAAGGTACATTACAGAAATCAAATAGCTAACTTCGGTTTGACTACTAACCAATATATGCCAAAATATTTTTGAAATCACTGCTCAGACTTTGATGTAGAATTAATGGGTAAGTGTTGTCCAATATATATAACCAAGGTAAATTAACAACTATATCAGGCTTTGATGTATTTGTTAATGTGAAATGGGTAATTTGTTTCCTCTTTTATCTCGAATAAGCCAACTTTATATTTGTTTGTTCATAATGGCTTCGAATGATTTTTGGTTAATACCTGTTGCGTGCCTCTATATATGTATGTACAAATTCACCTGCAGACAGAATGCAAACTTAGTTGAAGTGAGCACCATTACCACTGAGATTATCATCTTTGGTTCAAGCCTGTAATTTTTTTTTAATATTTTTTTTTGGGAAATTGGGTTTAAATAGTTATTGTCAGGAACATTTTTGTTTGGATTAATTATAATAATAATTTGAAAAAAATAAAAACAAGCAGGGAAATAACAAAGTGATTGAACAAGTGGAAACCGAAGGATGCGGATCCAACTGCACTTGTAATCTACGCTACAACTACTAATTACTTATGTGGAACTAATTAATTATCAGGAGTCTTCTTCTACAGCATATACTATCTGTAATACTTTGAATGAAGAGATTGATATATGAATGTATAGGTCTTCTTACATGTAATATTTGTTCTATGTGTTGTAACCGTTGTGATTAATCCGACTCAAGACCACTCGAATCAAATATCTAAACCACAAGCACTACCAGAAGATTAGACCATTGTTAGATTTGCAAAAACAACCAAAGCATTAACTTAGGTCACACGCAATGATCAACCAATTACGAACAATCCAAATCCCAATCTCAAGCAAGAAACAAATGACAAAAGTAGCAAAAAAAATCAAACAAGGATTTATAATGGTTCCACTAACATCTTATTGGTGTACATCCACTTTGGAGAGAGTATTTTATTACCACGATGAAAGGAATACAAAGGATTGATTCAATGATCACTATATTTCAAGATAAAGAAGAGTTTGAGGAGAATAAAATTAAAGAATTGCAATTAGGTTATGAACCCTAATTAAACACTTGAGAATAAACCCTTGATTTCTATCAAGTCTCCAAGCTCTCCCTTTGAACCTCTGAAAGTAGCTTATATAGAGATAGGCCAATTACTGAAACTACCCCAAAGTCTTCGCAAATCAATTTGTCAAGTTTCCAGCCTGAAACAGCCCAAATGCCTCGTCAGACATCTATCATGGGACGTGACAGATGTTTGTTCCTTCCAGGGAGTTATTTGGGCTTCAGCACTCAACTCAGACGTCTATCGTAGGCCCTGACAGACGTCTGTCCCTCTCAGACGTCTGTGTGGATGACAGATGTCTGTGGGAACTCTTGGGAAAATCCACCCTGTAGTGTCCGACGTCTGTCGTATCCCATGACAGACGTCTGTCGCACCAGCCAGTTGACACCAAACACAATTTCAGCTATAAATTTCTCGTGCGAAATCCGATTTACGAACGGTCTTCTCCGATGTGAAGCTATATTCATCATTTTCAATCCAACATATAGTATCGCATACTTCAACACTCCACCTCGATACTATATCCATCTCAACTCCAAACACCAATGTGTAACACCCCGTAATTTTAATATTAGTATTAACAAATTAAAGAATACTTAATTGTAAATGTGAGAATTAAGGGAAACGAGTTGCACCATTGCGTTCGTCTCGGAATTCTGGTTGAGATAAAGTCTAAGTTTACGTGAATTGGACTTCGTTTGAAGAAGTTATGGCCATCGGAAGTTTCAGAAAATTCAAAACAGATTTCGAAAAATTCAAATTTCAGATTCAGATGGGCTAGGAGGGAAATTTCCCGCCAAGGCCAGGTCGAGTTGGAGGTCGACCTGCCCCCCTCCCCCCCCCCGAGCAGATTTGAGTGATGACCTGTTTATGACTGTATGGTGACTCATTAGGGTTTCTGATCTGCTCTGATTGGCTGGGATTAATTCTGGGTTGATCGGACGGCCTAAACTAATCCTAAACTCTATAAAAAGACATGTAGAATCAAACCCTAAAATCAAAATAAAATTAGATTCATGGCCTCCATGCCGTCACCTAGCAACTCAGAATAGCCGCCACCAATTAGAGAGGAAGAATGCAAATTAAAGACAACAATTCAATTCAAATCAAGCCTAAAACTACAACAACGAAATTGTCTACAACAAGGGAACGCTAATCAATTATAGAATTCAAAACCCAGAACCCAAGACCTTTTTCGGTGAGTTCTAGTCACTTTTAGGTTCAAATAAATAAAAGTGAATCGTGGTAGACTGTGATTTGGGTATATGTTGTTTGTAGTTATGCAAGTTTATTGTTGTTGTGGATCATTAAATTATGCAAGTTTATTATTATTGTTGATCATGAAATTATGTAAGTTATTGTGTGATGAATTCATGAATCTATGTAAGCGTTATCTATGTAAGTCGTTATCATGAATCTATGCAAGTTGTTATTATGAATCTATGCAAGAAGTTATCATGAATCTATGCAAGTTGTTATCATGAATCTATGCAAGTTGTTATTATGAATCTATGCAAGTTGTTATCATGAATCTATGCAAATTGTTATGAGATCATGCAAGTCACCTATAAAAGTTATTATTATGAATCTATGCAAGTTATTATTCATGAAACTATGCAAGTTGTTATGTTATGCAAGTTGTTAAATATGTTGTAAATCATGAATCTATGTGAGTTGTTAATTATGTTGTTAATTCATGAACCTATGCAAGTCACCTATGCAAGTTGTTATGTTGTGAATCATGAACCTATGTTAGTGTTACTTATGTTGTTAATTCATGAACCTATGCAAGTTGTTATGTTGCAAAATCATGAATCTATGCAAGTTGTTAATTGTGTGGTGAATCATAATTATATACGAAGTTATTATGTCATTTTCCCTAGTTGTCATGCTTATGCCAAAATTGTACTGAAACGATCACCTTGTCATTCCCTTTATTTTATTGTTATGGCGAGGCTACCTTGTAGCCTCGATGACGCCAAAAACACAAACGGTTACGCTAGTTAAGAAACGGGGAAAAAGGGGAATTTGTAATAGGCATAGCGATTATGTAAATTGGATGCATGATTCTAGTAGGGAAACATATAAATAATTACCTATTATGACATGGGTAAAATTGGATAAAAATGGTATAATTTGAATATGACCATTTATGGATAGGAACTTCAAATTTGTTAATAAGATAGGTATTGACAGCTATAAAAAGGAAGGGATTAATTAATTAACTTAATTAATCAAAAGCGGAATGTTTAAGCTATTGAAGTCTGAAGATTTAATATTGAGAATTGGCATAAATCCCTTAAAAGGCATAAAATAAATTTGTAATGAAATTGGTATGATTTTACATAACGAAAATAGATGGACCTAATTGAGTCGATTATGGCCACAGTTAAATTTGGAATTAATTGATAACTTGAATAGGGAAATTAATTCAAATTGGGGGAATTATTAATTTTGTAATTAATCGTCTAAGACATGAGGTTAGGCTCTTTTGTTGTGTAAGACTGCCCGGACCCGCCCGGCAAATCCAGCTGCCACAAGTGCCAGTCTAATGTGGGAGGTCTTAGCCATAAATTAAATTCGTGATAGTTGTAAAGACACGAGGTTAGGCTCTATTGCGGTGTAAGTCTGCCCGATCCGCCCGGCAAATCCAGCTGCCACAAATGCTAGTCTAATGTGGGAGGTCTTTATAAGGTTACGGTCCTAATGAATTAAGAAACAATTAAACAGATAAACATGTAGTGGGACATGAGGGGTTAAGTGTGTGCCTTTGGTGGCATGTGAAATACGATTAGGTGTCTCAATAATTAATTAATGCTGATTAAAGACTTAATACATATGGACTGCATGATGATAGACATAAGTTAGGGTTAAGTAAAACGAATTGGATTATGGGTGGGTTAAGTACAACTGATGGGTAGGTGGGTAATATTAATATATATAGGCCCACAAACTTAACCATTAAATAAATAGGATTAAATCAGTGGGAGGGTTAAGTACAACTGATGGGTAGGTGGGTAATATTAAAATATATAGGCCCACAAACTTAACCATTAAATAAATAGGATTAAAACAGTGGGTGGGTTAAGAACAACTGAAGGGTAGGTAGGTAATATTAATACATATAGGCCCACAAACTTAACCGGATAAAAAGGGTTATGTAATTAAAGACACCTAATGGTATACATTATCGGGGCAAAATAGTAAATTTATGTATTAAAGACACCCTTAGGGGTACGCATAACTAATGGGAGTAGATAGAGTTATGTATTAAAGACACCTATAAGTACGCATAACCGATAGGTAGAATAGGGGTTATGTATTAAAGACACCTATAGGTACACATAACTGATTGAGGGCCAAGTAATTAAAGACACCTTAGGGTATACAAAGTCAGTAGAAAACCTAGTGGGGATACAAGACATAGGGGAGAACTTGTATCATGTTGTGTGGGACCCATTTCAGTCAGTAACCCGGAGGGGTATCAAAGTAAAGAACTCCGTACTAGGTGGGGAAGGGCACGCTTACTGATTGATTGTAAGAGATCCAAAACGAGATGGATGGTGTGGGCGGCGCAAACCGACCAGGGACATGTGTGTGCATGGGCCGGGCAGAGGGGGACAAGACGACCGTGACACCAGTAGATATAACTGTGCACACCATGGGTTGCCACTTTAGGGAAGTGATACCCCCTAGTTGTGGGACCAGCACAGGGTATCTACAGAGTAGGACGCCGATCGATTAGGGTAGTGGTTAAGGTATACCCGGAAGTATGCCCTAAGTCTACCAATTTATAGTAGGAGGGTAGTGGGTACGACTAGTTGAGATAGGAGCAGGCGGCACCTATGACAGCAGCTAGGAATACACGAAACTACCATCATCGTTATCATTAGCGGAAGGGATCACCCTATTTTGATTTTACTAGTAATAGTGCAGAGTAGTTAGTAGTTTGTAGTGAAGCATACATCTTATCTTATTTGTCCTATCATACCTATCATCTGTACCATGAATCCACTTATCCTCTTTGTATGCATGTCATGTTTACCTTTATTTATTTGCTGGCTAAAAGTTACTGGACTCACCAAACGTATGTCTAACCTAGTTTATTTAGCCACTTTTCTTCCCCCCCCCCCCCCCCCCCGCCCCCACCGGCTGCGTTCTTAGGAAGGAAACACCCAGGTTTAGTCAGGATTTGGATATCATCTTCTAGGAGCTACTTCTGAAGTATGGCTCGAGTCTCTGTCTCTTATATGGCTTGCTCTTTAGTATGGGGAATGATGTTTTTCTTTTAAATACCTATGTACTTTGATGATGTAAGACAGAAGTGTTTAAATGGTTTTATGACTCATGGTATTATGTAACAAAGTATTTTGGTGATTTAATAAAATTGTTTATTTTCAACTGCAAAATTTTTATATCTGTCTTGTGATATTCTGTGTCTGTTTACCAAAAACGCTATACTGAAGTTAAGGCATTCCCTTTGTGAGTGACCTTAATGGAGGTGGGGTGTTACACTTGGTATCAGAGCTGAAGGTTACCAGATTAGATAAAAGTTTTGAAAATATTATTCAAAAAGGTTTTAAAAGAAAGTATTTTCAAAAAGGAAAGCCTGTTTTGAAAAACATTCCCCGAAAAGCCAGTTGTAGTATCCTTCGTCCTTCGTCTAAAATCTCTTCCTTTGATAGGATAGGCGAATGCTCTCGCGGTGGGTGGATAGGATAGGGATAGGAAAATTTATGTAGAAGGTTTAATTTCCTTATCTGGTTATGAAGTTAAGACTCTTTTTGATTCTGTAATTGAGACTCCGCACTTTAATAATAGTCTTGTTTCTGATCCCGTAGTTGTATCAAACCCCTTTGGTGGTTCGGCTCATTTACTGGTGATTTGTAAGGGGTTGAAATTATCTGTGTTAGGCGTCAAAAATTTGAATGTGACATTTGCGTGCTCAAGTTTATGGGCTATGGGTTGATTCTAAATGGACTAGCTTTCTATGTAGAGGGTCGTTCTAGATTTTGAGAGGAGGGTCGTTAAGTTTCAAACTTCTCATGGGAAGACCCTCAAAGTTTCTTGTGACCCGCAAGGGTCTGTTATGCTTAGCTTTCTGAGAATCATTCCGTAATCTGATCTGTACCAGTAGTTTGTAAGTATCTGAATATTTCTGAGGAATAGGAGTTTCTACTCCAAGCATGAATTAGATCTCCAGTTCTGACATTGTTTAATGGGGGTAATTCTTTAGGTGTCAGTCTGATGTTGATTTCGGTCTTCGGGGATGAGACTTAGGGAATTATTCTCTTAACCGATGTCAAATGGGAACCGAGCTTTTGTTTTTGTTATATCATTTGTTTGTATCCCATCAACCAAATCTTCGACCTTTAGATAGGAAATCCATGGATGTAAACATGTGTTTGAGACATGTTATGTTTGATGGTTGCAAGTGGATGCAAGTGTTTGCTAGTGGTTGCTCGTGGATGCATTTACACACACATTAGGCACTAGATCAGCTCAAATCACTTTCATATTGCATATAAATGTGTGTGCATATTTAGGTTAATGGATAAACAATGGTTGTGTTATCATATGGATGCTGCATTTTGATGAATGGTTGAGCACACATGTAAAAATAATATGTATTGATAAGGATTCTTTCGCATACATGTTGGACTCATGGGACTGGCATAATTTGCATTAAAGAGGTCAACTGAATCAGTAGACCGCCAGATTTTGCATTAGATAAGGAACATATACACACACTTTTTTCATATGTTCATACGGCATTAGAAATCTTTTAAGGACAATGGATGCCAATGTTTGATGGTTGCGTAGATGGATGATTGTATGGTAGGATGCACATTCTTCTTGACTTGAAGATTTCGGGGATGAAATCCTTTAAGGAGGGGAGAATGTAACACCCCGTAATTTTAATATTAATGTTAACGAATTAAAGAATACTTAATTGTAAATGTGATAATTAAAGGAAACGGGTTGCGCCATTGTGTTCGTCTCGGAATTCTGGTTGAGATAGAGTCCGAGTTTGCGTGAATTGGACTTCGTACGAAAAAGTTATGGCCATCGAAAATTTCAGAAAATTCAAAACAGATTTCGAAAAATTCAAATTTCAGAGTCAGATGGCTAGGCGGGAAATTTCCCGCCAGGGCCAGGTCGACCTGGGGTTCGACCTGGGGTTCGACCTGGGGGTCGACCTGGGGTTCGACCTGGGGGTCGACCTGACCCCCCTCCCCGGGCAGATTTGAGTGATGACCTATTTATGACTGTATGCTGACTCATTAGAGTTTCTGATCTGCTCTGATTGGCTGGGATTAATTCTGGGTTGATCGGACGACCTAAAATAATCCTAAACTCTATAAAAAGACATGTAGACTCAAACCCTAAAATCAAAATAAAATTGGATCCATGGCCTCCATGCCGTCACCTAGCAACTCAGAATAGCCGCCACTAATTAGAGAGGAAGAAAGCAAATTAAAGACAACAATTCAATTCAAATCAAGCCTAAAACTACAACAACAAAATTGTCAACAACAAGGGAATGCTAATCAATTACAGAATTCAGAATCCAGAACTAAAGACCTTCTTTTTCGGTGAGTTCTAGTCACTTTTAGGTTTAAATAAATAAAAGTGAATCATGGTAGACTGTGATTTGGGTATATGTTGTTTGTAGTTATGCAAGTTTATTGTTGTTGTGGATCATGAAATTATGCAAGTTATTGTTACTGTTGATCATGAAATTATGTAAGTTATTGTGTGATGAATTCATGAATCTATGCAAGTCGTTATCTATGCAAGTCGTTATCATGAATCTATGCAAGTTGTTATTATGAATCTATGCAAGTCGTTATCATGAATCTATGCAAGTCGTTATCATGAATCTATGCAAGTTGTTATTATGAATCTATGCAAGTTGTTATCTTGAATCTATGCAAATTGTTATGAGATCATGCAAGTCACCTATACAAATTAATTTTTAAGAATCAATGCAAGTTGTTATTTATGAAACTATGCAAGTTGTTATGTTATGCAAGTTGTTAAATCTGTTGTAAATCATGAATCTATATGAGTTGTTAATTATGTTGTTAATTCATGAACCTATGCAAGTCACCTATGCAAGCTGTTATGTTGTGAATCATGAACCTATGTTAGTGTTACTTATATTGTTAATTCATGAACCTATGCAAGTTGTTATGTTGAAAAATCATGAATCTATGCAAGTTGTTAATTATGTGGTGAATCATAATTATATGCGAAGTTATTATGTCATTTCCCTTAGTTGTCATGCTTATGCCAAAATTGTACTGAAACGATCACCATGTCATTCCCTTTATTTTATTGTTATGGCAAGGCTACCTTGTAGCCTCGATGACGCCAAAAACGCAAACGGTTACGCTAGTTAAGAAACGGGAAAAAAGGGGAATTTGTAATAGGCATAGTGATTATGTAAATTGGACGCATGATTCTAGTAGGGAAACATATAAATAATTACCTATTATGACATGGGTAAAATTGGGTAAAAATTGTATAATTTGAATATGACCATTTATGGATAGAAAATTCAAATTTGTTAATAAGATAGGTATTGACACCTATAGAAAGGAAAGGATTAATTAATTAACTTAATTAATCAAAAGAGCAATGTTTAAGCAATTGAAGTATGAA
This sequence comes from Allium sativum, assembly GCA_030737875.1. NCBI lineage: Eukaryota > Viridiplantae > Streptophyta > Magnoliopsida > Asparagales > Amaryllidaceae > Allium > Allium sativum. Next base: position 279,195,725 of record CM060911.1, read on the forward strand.
GATTTAATATTGAGAATTGGCATAAATCCCTTAAAAGGCATAAAATAAATTTGTAATGAAATTGGTATGATTTTACATACCATAAATAGATGGATATAATTGAGTCAATTATGGCCATAGTTAAATTTGGAATTAATTGATAATTTGAATAGGGAAATTAATTCAAATTGGGGGAATAATTAATTTTGTAATTAATCGTCTAAGACACGAGGTTAGGCTCTTTTGTGGTATAAAACTGGCCGGACCTGCCCGGCAAATCCAGCTGCCACAAATGCTAGTCTAATGTGGGAGGTCTTAGGCATAAATTAAATGCGTGATAGTTGTAAAGACACGAGGTTAGGCTCTTTTGTGGTGTAAGACTGCCCGGACTCGCCCGACAAATCCCGCTGCCATAAATGCCAGTCTAATGTGGGAGGTCTTTATAAGGTTACGGTCCTAAAGAATTAAGAAACACTTAACCAGATAAACATGTAGTGGGACGTAAGGGGTTAAGTGGGTGCCTTGGGTGGCATGTGAAATACAATTAGGTGTCTCAATAATTAATATATGCTGATTGAAGACTACTTAACCTAACTTAATACAAATGGTCTGTATGATAATAGACATAAGTTAGGGTTAAGTAAAACGAATTGGATTGTGGGTGGGTTAAGTACAACTGATGGGTAGGTGGGTAATATTAATATATATGGGCCCACAAACTTAACCATTAAATAAATAAGATTAAATCAGTGGGAGGGTTAAGTACAACTGATGGGTAGGTGGGTAATATTAATATATATAGGCCCACAAACTTAACCATTAAATAAATAGGATTAAATCAGTAGGAGGGTTAAATACAACTGAAGGGTAGGTGGGTAATATTAATACATATAGGCCCACAAACTTAACCGGATAAAAAGGGTTATGTAATTAAAGACACCTAATGGTATACATAACAGGGGCAAAATAGTAAAGTTATGTATTAAAGACACCCTTAGGGGTACGCATAACTAATGGGAATAGATAGAGTTATGTATTAAAGACACCTATAGGTACACATAACCGATAGGTAGAATAGGGGCTATGTATTAAAGACACCTATAGGTACGCATAACTGATTGAGGGCTATGTAATTAAAGACACCTTAGGGTATACATAGTCAGTAGAAAACCTAGTGGGGATACAGGACATAGGGGAGAACTTGTATCATGTTGTGTGGGACCCATTTCAGTCAGTAACCCGGAGGGGTATCAAAGTAAAGAACTCCGTACTAGGCGGGGAAGGGGCACACTTACAGATTGATTGTAAGAGATCCAAAACGAGATGGATGGTGTGGGCAGCGCAAACCGACCGGGGACATATGCGTGCATGGGCTGGGCAGAGGGGGACAAGACGACCGTGACACCAGTAGGTATAACTGTGCACACCATGGGTTGCCACTTTAGGGAAGTGATACCCCCTAGTTGTGGGACCAGCACAGGGTATCTACAGAGTAGGGAGCCGATCGATTAGGGTAGTGGTTAAGGTATACCTGGACGTATGCCCTAAGTCTACCAATTTATAGTAGGAGGGTAGTGGGTACGACTAGTTGAGATAGGAGCAGGCGGCACCTATGACAGAAGCTAGGAATACACGAAACTACCACCATCGTTATCATTAGCGGAAGGGATCACCCCATCATGATTTTACTAGTAATAGTGCAGAGTAGTTAGTAGTTTGTAGTGAAGCATACATCTTACCTTATTTGTCCTGTCATACCTATCATCTGTACCATGAATCCTCTTATCCACTTTGTATGCCTGACATGTTTACCTTTATTTATTTACTGGCTAAAAGTTACTGGACTCACCAAATGTATGTCTGACCTAGTTTGTTTTGCCTCTTTTCTTCCGTCCCCCCCCAAAGGCTCAGGGAGGAAACACCTAGGTTTAGTCAGAATTTGGATATCATCTTCTAGGAGCTACTTCTGAAGTATGGCTCCTGTCTCTGTCTCTTATTTGGCTTGCTCTTTAATATGGGGAATGATGTTTTTCTTTTAAATACCTATGTACTCTGATGATGTAAGACAGAAGTGTTTAAATGGTTTTATAACTCATGGTATTATGTAACAAAGTATTTTGGTGATTTAATATAGTTGTTTATTTTCCGCTGCAAAATTTTTATATCTGTCTTGTGATATTCTGTGTCTGTTTACCAAAAACGTTCTACTGAAGTTAAGGCATTCCCTTTGTGAGTGACCTTAATGGAGGTGGGTGTTACACAATGCACCTAAGCATTTCCTTCTACCTTCAACCAAACAATATGAATACTTTTCCAATGAGCTCTGGCAAAGCCACCACCCATTGCACTCCGTTAATGAGCTCCGGCAAGGCCACCACCCGCCAACAAAGTGTTGAAAGTATTCAAACCAAAACTGTCTCACCAAAAGACAATGTACTCAGTAGTGTAACAAGTACTTACCATGAAGATAGTTTTCCAATCTCTCACCGCTATTCCTTTTCCATCATCGACAAACAAAATCATTCTCTCCAACCCCGTGCCACCCCGTGGCACCTAGAAACTAAACAAGCGAATTAAGTTCGAGCAATGCTCGAAATTCCCATACATCAATGCTTTAGTAAACATGTCTGCTGCATTATCCTTTGTGTGCACTTTCCGAAGGTATACTAGCTTACCCTCATCCATTGCTACAAAAAATGACTCTCTCACCTCAATATGCTTGGCCGTGAACTAAACGCCAAATTCTCTGCCAAATGGATAGCACTTTGGCTATCACATCGAATATTAACACTTTTATGTGTGAAACCCAAGTCACACAATAGTTGCTTCAAGTAGAATGCCCCCTTGGCAGCTTCCACCGCGACAATAAACTCCACCTCCATAGTGGATAAAGCAACTACGATTTGCAATCTAGATATCCAACTAATGGTTGTCCCGCCAAGTGTGAAGACATACACGGAAGTTGATTTCCTCCGATCCCTATCACTGGCGTAGTCCGAGTCACAATAACCAACCAACTTGCAACTCCTCTCATCATTACTGCCAAAAACAAGACCAAGAGATGTTGTGTCTTTCAGGTATCTCATAATAGCCTTCACGGCTTCCTAATGCGATTTCACAAGATTAGCCATATACCAACTAACCACCCCGACGACATTTGCAATATCGGGCCCTGTACACACCATGGCGTACATCAAACTACGAACCGCACTTGCATATGGCACCTTTTCCATATAAGCCTTGTCTTTATCCTCGATAGGTGATCCCTTATCCGAATGCTTCATATGCAAAGGTAAAGGTGTATTTAATGCCTTTGCATTCTCAATGCTAAACCGGCAAAGCACTTTCTTAATGTACTCCTTTTGAGTCAATCTTAACTCAAAACGCTTTCGGTCCCTTCCAATTTCCGTGCCCAGGATTTTCCTTGCTTCTCCAAGATCTTTCATTTCGAATTCTGATTTCAAAAGCATGTTCAACTTGTTGATTCCGTTCTTATTTCTTATCCTTGGAAGCCAATGATCATATTATCCACATACAAGAGTAAATACACCCAATAATCATTTCCCAACCTCTTGAGATATACGCAAGCATCCTTGATGCTTCGATGGAAGCCACTTTCAGTGAAATGATCGAATCTTCTATATTATTGTCTAGGTGATTGCTTTGACTCATATAGTGATTTCTTTAAATTGCAAACCATTTAGACTTACCATCTACAACCAACCCTTCCCGTTGCTCCATGTAGATGTCTTCATCCAAGTCTCCATGCAAGAAAGCGATTTTCATATCAAGTTTCTCCAACTCCAAATCATGGATAGCAACTATCGCTAGTAAAACCCAGATAGAAATATAACGTACCACCGGTACAAAAATTTCATCATACTCCTTTTCTTTTCTTTGTGCAAACCCCTTTGCCACTAATCTTGCTTTGTACCTTCCATCATCCTTCACCTTGTAAATCCATTTGCACCCTATAGCAGGGTTTCCTTGATGAAGTGGAACTTACTCCTAAGTTCGGTTCTTCATTAGCGATTGCATCTCTTCCTCCATGGCGCAAATCCACTTCGAGCTCTCTCTCGACTCCATGACGTCATCAAGGTCCATCTGCTCATCTTGGACTACATTAAGAGCATAGTCCAAATGATCACAAAAGCTAAGGTAGTTCCAATCATCATATCTTTCGCGAGGCCTTATTGCACGTCGACCAACCTGAGTAGCAATACTATCACCCAAACCCCTTTCGGCTCCACCTTGAGTCGAAACTTCTCTAGTATCATGTGCATCACCAACATCACTAGAGGAACTACATGGACTATGTGATGTTTCATCAACCGCTTCAACCCCACGAGCTTGTTCTTCAACTCTACTACCACTTGGACGAAATGTGGAAATGACTTCCTTCTACTTTGATTCACCATGAACCAAATTCGGAACATCCGATGAGCTCTCATTCTCCTTGAATAAAGTCGACTCATCAAAAGTGACATGACGAGAATCAACAACCTTCTTCGTTTCCGGATTCCAAATCCGATAACCTTTCACGCCGTCCGTGAAACCAAGCAAGATCCCGTTGTTTGGTCTAGCTCCAAGCTTATCATTCCCCCGATCATGCACATAAGCCGGGCTACCGAACACACGAAGATATCTCAAGTCAAAACTCTTCCCTTTCCACACTTCCTTCGAAATTTTGTTATTAATGGCCGAGCACAGAATTCGATTCACAATATGCATCGCGGTTGACAAAGCTTCAGCCCAAAATCCCTTAGACAAACCCGATATCAATCTCAAGTATCGAGCTTTCTCAAGTAGAGTTCGATTCATTCTCTCTGCTACTCCATTAGATTGCGGATCTCCCAGTGTAGTAAAATGTCCTCTGGATTCCGTGACGCTTACAATACTCCAAGAATTACTGAGAAACATATTCACCGCAATTGTTGGTCCTTAACACCTTCAAAGTCTTGCCACTCTCATTCTCAACAAGAGCCTTCCACACTTTGAACTTAGCAAATGCCTCCGACTTGGCCTTCATACATACACCCATACCTTTCGAGACAAACCATCAATGAAGGAAATATTACCTTGCTCCTCCCAAAGAAGCAACCGGTGCCGGTCCTCAAACATCCGAATGAACATACTCAAGAACCTTCTTTGAGTCATGCTTGCCTTCATCGAATGATACCCTTGTTTGCTTCCCCATGACACATTCCTCGCAAAACTCTAGTTTGTTGAAACTCTCACCCTCGATCATCTCCCGATTCCGAAGAATATCCAAACTCCTCTCCGACACATGACCCAATCTCAATTGCCACAACCGTGTCGCATCCAAGTAACGAGAATTATCAACACCCACACAAGTCTTACCTCCTACGGTCACACCTTGAAGCAAATATATACCATGAGTCCTAACACCCTTCAAAACCACAAGCGCCCCATTTGAAACCCTGAAGCAATCCTTCTCGATAGTGATCTTGCATCCTAGAGAATCCAATTGCCCAAAGATATAAACGATTTCTTATGTCCCGGAACATAGCGAACATTGGTGAGCGTGCGAACAACTCCATCAAACATCCTTATTTGCACGGAGCCACTACCATTGACTTGCAAATAGCACCATTTCCCATAGCAATTTCATTTCCCTCTTTGACTTCAAAGGACGAAAAACAATTTCTATTTGGCGTCATATGATACGACGCACGTGAATTGAGTACCCATTCGTTACCCGAAACTCCCGTTGCTACCGCCGTCAACACATTCTCATTTATCTCACCATCCCCACTCTACACCGCCATGGTTGAAGACGCTACTTCCTTCTTATCTTTGTCCAAACATTCATTCTTCCAATGTCCCGGTTTCTTGCAAATAAAGAACTTGCCATTTCTCTCTTTTGATTTACCTCTTCCACCAGGATTTCTTGATTTAGAACGCCCCCGGTTTCCTTTCTTCACATTCTTTTCTTTCTCCACAAACAACCCGTGACCACTACTAGCTCCACCACTACCCTCACTCATCTCCTTCATTTGATCTCTCAACTCCTCACTAAGAAGACCCATACTGACATCATCTAGAGTCAAGGTATCCCGGCTGTAACAACCCGCACCTCTGTTCATACAAGATATTGTCCCCAACTTAGCCACCATATATGTATGGAGTTTTGTTCCTCAAAAGGCCTCGGCGTTAGTAAGAGATGGGATCTACTATATAAGTACCCACTTCACATACACTTCCACGATGTGGGACTTAGGGGTATTACATTCTCCCCTCCTACAGAGCCCAATGTCACCGTTGGCTCACAAACACCTCACCCAGGCGTTGTGTCCACACAGGAGCCACAATTCCGGCTGGGTATTGGCTTTGATACCACTGTAACAACCCGCACCTCCATTCACGCAAGATATTATCCCCAACTTAGCCACCGTATAGGTGTGGGGTTTTGTTCATCAAAAGGCCTCGACATTATTAAGAGATGGGCTCTACTATATAAGTACCCACTTCACATAGGCTTCCACGATGTGGGACTTAGGGGTGTTACATCGGCCATAAATCAAACAATTAGAGAAACCCGTATAGCGGTCCGACAACAAACACAATAATATCATCACCTTTTGCTCTTCCTCAATCTTCAAATCAAGGCCTTCATCTTCATCAGTAGGTCATCAAAGGCGTTCAAATGTGCCTTAAGTGAATTGCCCTCCTTCATTGAAGGTGAAAAATGTTCGCAACAAGATCAAACGGTTGGTGAGTGACTTCTTCATATATAATTCTTCCAACTTGTCCTAAATACCTTTAGCGGTCGTCTCACCACTAATTTCAGAGATCACATTCTCCCCCATAGAAAGTTGAAGAGCAGTGAGCCCATTCCTCCATCTCCTCTCTCTCAACATCCGAGATATCACTTGGCAATAAGTGAGTATCAAATGCCACTCGGTGAACCTGATTCTGCCTAAGAACCACTTTCATTTTCCATTGCCACTTCTCAATGTCGTTATCACCATTCCACTTGTCAATAACCAATTGAGAACACGACGCCGCATACAAACCCCATACATAAGGCGCCACACTATTCGGACTTCCGGTTGAAGTACTTACCGAGCTATTATCTGTCTCCGACATTTTCACAAGCACATAACAAGCACCAATTGCTCTGATACCAACTATTTTAACGGTTGTGATTAATCCAACTCAAGACCACTCGAATCAAATATCTAAACCAAAAGCGCTAGCGGAAGACTAGACCGTTGTTAGACTTGCAAAAACAACCAAAATAATAACTCAAGTCACACACAATTATCAACCAATCGCGAACAATCCAAATCCCAATCTCAAGCAAGAAACTAATGATTAAAGTATCAAAAATAAATCACACATGGATTTATAGTGGTTCCACTAATATCTTGTTTGTGTACATCCACTTTGAGAGAGTATTTTATTACCAGGATGAAAGGAATACAAGTGACTAATCCAATGATCACTATATTTCAATATAGAGAAGAGTTTGAGGAGAATAGAATTGAAGAATTGCAATCAGGTTATGAACCTAATTAAACCTCGAGAATAAACCCTTGATTTCTATCATGTCTCCAAGCTCTTCCTTTGAACCTCTGAAAATAACTTATATAGAGATAGGCCAATTACCGAAATTGCCCCTAATTCTTTACAAATCAATTTGCCAAGTTTTCGGCCTGAAACAGCCCAAATGCCTCATTAGATGTCTGTCGTGGGAGGTGACTGACATCTGTTCCTCCCAGGGAATTGTTTGGGCTTCAACACTCAGCTCAGACATTTGTCATAGGCCCTAACAGACGTTTGTCCCTCTCAGACGTCTGTCGTGTTGATGATAGACGTTTATGGGAACTCTTGGGAAAATCCACCCTGTAGTGTCAGACGTCTGTCGTATCTCACGACAGACGTTTGTTGCACTAGCCAGCTGACACCAAACACAATTTCAGCTATAACTTTCTCGTGTGAGCTTCGATTTACAAACGGTCCGATGCGAAGCTATCTTCATCCTCTTCAATCTAACATATAGTATCGCATACTTCAACACTATGTTTGTACTGCCAAACTGCCTTCAGAGCTGAATTGCTTCCTATTTTAATCTGATTGTGAAGATTGATTCCTTCCTCCTTATAATTGTTGTTGACTATCCACCATTTCTTTAGCACCTCTTTGTATTGTAACATCCTTCATGCTCTTGGATGAACAACGTGGAGCTGTCTATCAAAATTGTATAGTTTCACTAAAAGTAATCTCACATCATAAATAACTAAAATAAATACCATAGAATTACTTTAAGAGACATACCATCCCATAAGCCTATCAACCGTGGATTAACATACGAGGAGAATTTAAGTAGGGTTGGGAATTATATAGATCAGTAAAGAGATACGAAATAAGCATTTATAAGTTTGCAGTTTGAAACATCGAGTCATAACAATTGCATTAATATATGAATAGCTCGAGATCTGTAGTTTTATGTAACATAAAAACTATCAATCAGCATAAGAAGAATGCAGTGTAAGATCATTACTGTTAAGGAATTAATGTCTCTGATAGAAGAATACAACCTTATTCAGTTATTCATAAACCAGACACACTTTACAATACTAACGCCTCTGACAGACCAAAACTTCTTTAGGTATGATTAGTATCTCAAGATCAAAGCCAGTATTTCACCTTTTTTTATACAAAATTAAAATATGACGGCTCAGTTGTGTTAACAAGCATTTTATATTTCTTTATGGGCTTTACCCATGTCTATTCACTGCCAGGTTTAGTGTCTTGTGTATAAATAAGGGATGTGTGCCTCTGTACATTGATTCAGTTCATTTTACATTTCGATAATAAGATTTACAACTCTGTTTCCTCTTTAATCAAACTTTTCTCCATCTTTACTTTTCTAACTTGGTATCAGAGCCTTCGTGTGCTTCTGAATCTTTTCTTCTTGCTGTTGATCAACTTCTTGGATCTGATTGGTTATTTTTTGGTCTCCATCAGAGAATTTTCATCACTTGGACCCGCTCATCAAAGATTTCTTGAATCTTATCCTCTGAGAGTTGTTGTCTTATTCAAACTGATCTGCCTCACCTACAAATTGTAGCTGCAGTCGAGTTTTTCATGAGATTGTGTGCTTTGCCTCAAGAAACCGATCAAGATAATCAAAAAAAAATTCACAGTTGACAAACACAAGTGATTCCAGCCCTCAGGTATCCAGCAATAAAGTTAACCCAAATCAGCAAGATCCACTTAAGGATTTGATGAAATACATCATCAAGCCTCAAAGCCAGCTGACATCGATACAAATCGATGAAACAAATTACTTGTTATGGATATTACAGGTAGAAACCACAATTAGAGCCTATGGATTAGATGATTACATTCTTGGTACAAAAATTGTACCACCAAAGTTTACAAGAGATAATGAAGGAAAATTAGTTCCTTACCCTAAATGCACCTTGCATCAGAGGCAAGATGGTTTAGTCTATACATGGATGGTGTCATCCATTGGTCCAGCAATATTACCACAATTAATTTGTGTTAAAACTACTCAAGAAGTATGGGAAACTGTTGAAAGAAATTTTTCTACACAATCATCTGCCTGAGTTATGCATCATATGAGGCAAATTCATAGTATTAGGAAAGGTGATTCTACTGTGAATGAGTATTTACTAAAGATCAAAAATATATGTGATCAATTAAGTTCTGTTGGGCAAAAGATACCTGAATCTGAGCAAGTTATTGCTATTGTAAGCGGATTAGATGATGAATATGAAGCAGTTTCTGCAATCATCCTATCTATGGAACCTACACTTTCCTTACAATATGTATATTCCACTCTATTATCTCATGAAGGGAGAATAGAGCACAAGAAAAGCATAAATTCTGATTTTTCTGTCAATTACACTAATCTTGGTAGAGATAAAAATCAAGAACGAGGAGGTGGTTCAAGGAATCAGTCTAATAATCAAAGGAGTGGCTGGTCTAACAGAGTTAGAAGAGGAGGCATAAGAAACAATTATAAAAATGGCAATAACAGGATTAGATGTCAGATATGTGATAAAGTTGGGCATAGCGCAAGTAAATGCTATTTTGGATTCAACACCAATTATAATTCGCAACAAAATAGTAATGCAAATGTCAACATGGTGAGTGTGCCTAAACAAAATAACAAAAGTCAAGTAGAAGTGCAAAATACGGAAGCATCGAGTGCTGATGATGTGTCAGATGACTGCTAGTATCCAGATTCAGGCGCTACCAACCATGTCACCAACAATTTGAACAATTTAAACTTGGAAAATAAGCAGTATAAAGGTAAACAAAATCTTATTGCTGGTAATGGTAAATGTGCACAAATAACACACACTGGAAATGCAAGTATTAATGGAACAAAACAATTATATTTGAAAAATCTATTAAGAGTTCCATGAATTAAGAAAAATTTAGTGAGTGTTTCCCAATTTGCTAAAGATGACAATGTCTATTTTGAATTCTGTCCAGATGCTTGCATTGTTAAAGACATATTGACACAAGATATTATCTTGCAGGGTAGAGAACATAAAGGGTTATACAAATTTGATTTCAATAATCCTAAGAATTCTGAACATGTTGAATAAAATTGTATAATGTTTGTAGTGAATGATTCTGTTTCTCCTATGGAATTTGATTTATGGCATAGCAAACTAGCTTATCCCAGTGTTAAAATTATTAAACAAGTTACGGATGATAATAAAATTTCTATTTGTAATATTCCTAATTCATATATATGCTTTGCTTGTCAATTGGGAAAGAGTCACAAACTTGCATTTCCAGATTCTCAAACTAGTTACACTAGACCCTTAGAATTAATTGCCATAGATTTATGGGGTCCTGCTTCTGTGTATTCAAGTTATGGTTACAGATATTACATATCTTTTATAGATGCTTACTCAAGATTTGTATGGATTTACATGCTGAAATCTAGATATGAAACTAGTGGTAATGTAATTCAATTTATTAAAAAGGTTGAAAATCTCACTGGAAATAAGGTTGGTATATTGCAAACTGATGGTGGGAGAGAATTTTCACCACTAAAATCATTTTTTTGAAAATAAGGGTATTGATCATAGAATTACATGTCCTTATACCTCAGAACAAAATACTATTATTGAAAGGAAACGTAGGCATATTGTTGAGACTAGTCTAACTTTATTAGCTCAGGCATCTATGCCTTTAAAATATTGGACTGATGCATTTTATACTGCAATACATTTAACCAATATCGAAACTACAAAGGTATTGAAGTTTAAATGTCCTCAGGAAGTTTTAAAAATTAAACCAGATTACAAACATTTAAAAAAAATTGGATGTCAATATTTCCCTTGTTTAAGACCTTATAATAAACACAAGTTAGATTTTAGGTCTACATCACGTACATTTCTGGGGTATTGTAATAAACAAAACGGATATAAATGTCTTGATAATAAGGGAAGAATTTATATTTCTGGACATGTAAGATTCAATGAACAAGTATAACCTTTTAGCAAAATAAATGCAAATACTACTGAGAAAACTATAAATTCAAGACAGATTGTATCTGATATACCTGATGAGGTGGAAGTTTTGGTGTCTGCTTATCAAAAGAAGCAAGAGACCAACATTAGCTCCCATCACACTGCGCCTTCAAGTAGGACAGATCAGGAGCAGCAATTTTCTTCCAGTAGTGATGAAGTCGTGGACCAGCAAAGTCATGAAAATGATAATGCGAACAACAGTCAGGCATCAGATGGAAATAATTCAAATGATAATCAAAATAATGTTGTTGAAGATGCTATAGCTAGAACTGCCTTAAACCAACATCCAATGCTTACTAGGAAAAAAAATGTGGTATTTATAAACCCAAAATTTTAAACACTGTACTTTCATATGAAGAACCTCCATCTTTTAATGAAGCTTCTTAACATGAAAAATGGAACGCAGCAATGCAAGAGGAATATAACGCTTTAATTAATAAAGGTACATGGACACTAGTTGAAAAACCAAAGAACGGAAATATTATTGGTTGTAGACGAGTTTATAAATTAAAGAAAAATGCAGATGGCTCAATTTCTAAGTACAAAGCAAGATTGGTTGCAAAGGGGTATTCACAACAGTATGGTTTTGATTTTTCTGAAACTTTTTCACCTGTTTTGAAACCAACCTCAATTAGAATTATATTAACCATTGCTTTGCGCAGAAATTGGAGCACTAAACAACTAGATGTTAATAATGCATTTCTTAATGGTGATTCGCAGGAAGAAGTGTACATTGAGCAACCTCAAGGATTTACTCAACATACTAACAAAAATTTGGTGTGCAAACTCAACAAGGCAATGTATGGCCTAAAGTGAGCTCCTAGAGTATGGTTTGACTAGTTAAAAGCAACACTTCTCAAACATGGATACAAATCTGCTAAATCAGACAACTCAATCTTTATTAAAATTTATGATATTTCATCCACATATATCCTTATTTATGTAGATGATTTTATTATTACAGAGAGAAGTGAAAGTGATATCAAAGCTATTACAAGTATGCTGAACTCAGAATTTTCTATTAAGAATTTGGGTGATCTCAATTATTTTCTGGGAGTTGAAGCTAGAAAAACTACAAATTCTGAAATGCACCATAATCAAAAAAATACATTTCAGAAATTCTGCTTAGAGCTCAAATGGATAAAGTAAATTCTCTACCTACACCAATGATTACAAATATACAGTTGTCTAAGCATAAAGGGGAACCTTTTCAGAATGGAAAATTATAAAGAAGCATAGTTGGTGCTCTTCAATATGCAGCAATAACAGGACCAGACATTTCTTTCAGTATCAATAAAGTGAGTTAATACATGCAAAGTCCTTTAGACAATCATTGGAAGGCATTAGATATTTAAAGGGAACTATTAATCATGGTCTTATTCTTAAAGCTAGCAACACTTTGAATATCAATGCGTATGCTGATGCAGATTGGGGAACAGATTGTAATGACAGGAAATCTACATCAGGTTATTGTATTTTTCTAGGAAAAAATCCAGTGTCTTTGTGTGCAAAAAAACAAAATACTATTTCTAGATCAAGTATTGAAGCAGAGTTTAGAAGCGTTGCTATTACAACAACTGAAGTTGCGTGGATTGAATCATTATTGTGTGAATTACAGATAGTTACTACTGTATGGTGTGATAATGTTAGTGCCATATCCTTATCTTCAAATCCAATGTTGCATTCGAAGACAAAGCATATTGAGTTGGATCTCTATTTCATTAGGGAACAAGTAATAAAAGGGAAATTAAAAATTAGGTATATACCGTCAGTGGACCAGAAAGCAGATATTTTTATGAAGCCTCTCTCCAGACCGTGTTTTTTGAAGCTTAAAGAAGAGCTAAACATCGATGCTGCAGATGTTGACAACAGATCGAAAAGAATCATCTTTATTCCTGACTTCTGATGAGCTTACTATTTTGTTAGAGATGCAAATGCTACTGTCTAGTGCTAATTAAGCTTGAGAATTACGGGATCTATCTGCTCTGATTCATCTTCTTTCATCTATCAGAGTTCCTTGTCGGTGGAGTCGCCATTTTTTGTCTCGAGAGCAAACCCTAGCTAGGGTTTGAAGGGTGGAATTAGAAAATGGCGGCTCCGTTGTGTTAACAAGCATTTTATATTTCTTAATGGGCTTAGTATTAATGGGCTTTACCCATGTCTATTCACTGCCTTGTTTAGTGTCTTGTGTATAAATAAGGGTTGTGTGCCTCTGTGCATTGATTCAGTTCATTTTACATTTCGATGATAAGATTTACAATTCTGTTAAACTTTTCTCCATCTTTACTTTTCTAACTTACAACTTTGAGTACACCAAATAATACTACGACACAACATAATGAAGTACTCCATATTTATAAGTTCAAATTAATCAAAATTTAACATACTGTTATGCTAAATAACTAAAAGAATAAAGTATCGTTATTTACTGGTAGTTGATTTTTGTTTCTAACGTATAAAAATGATAATTGACAAAGTATGTAACAAGTAAAATAAAGCATGTACAAGTATAATAAAAATAGTAGGATGAATGAAATACAAAAAACTGTATCACTAGAACCATTTTGCCAAAATTCTTCAATCACAAAACTCATAAAAGCAGTTATAATGCAACTCGCATATCATAACTAAAAAGATAAAATTAAAACTGAAATACCAAAAATCAGTATCAGTAAATAGAAAATTTTTGCCAAAATTTTTGCAATCACATAGCTCATTGAATTAAACCAAACCAAAATAATGTAACAAAAAGGGCGGAATATCTAATTAACTAGTTTTGAAAAAAATCTAAATGGGATAAACAATGGTTTGGTCACATATAATCTATGAGGAATTTAATAATCTCTTGCCAAGAGAATGTGGTGGAGTTGTATGGTACTTACCTACTAGTAAAAGGTCGTGAGTTCGATACTCACCTTAAACCTATATGATGTATTAATCAAATTTCAACAAAAAAGTTCAATAATCTCCTATTTGTTATGGAGTATGTTAAACATTTACTCCACAACATACATGAGATTACTAAATTCCTCGATGAGTTGCTCCTTAGGTCCTCCAAGGATCTGATAAGCGCACCATTTTAATTACATGGACTAAACAGGAATTGACTAAAGCTTGAATCTCCAACCTGATGGAGGAAGAAGACAATATTTTGTAGGAGGAATAACTGCTTTTCATTTCTTACTTTTTTCCTTACTTCCAATACAACAAATGACCCGTATATATAGGATTACATAGACAACTTTTCACCGAACAGACATGACACTTCGTCCAATGAGACATAACAATTCATTAATAGACATGGCACGTAATTAAACAAAACATGACCTTTTATTTTAATAGAAACTAGAGTAATTAATGGAATTTGGTTAACTCCAACATTGCCTCCCCTAACCAAAATTCCTTCGAATGCCTAATGCAGCAACATTTTTTGAGAAAGCAGTCCCTCCAAGCGGCTTTGTGAAGATATCAGCAACTTGTTCTTCACTTTGACAATACTCAAGACTCACTTCTCCTTCACGAATGAGTTCTCATAGGAAATGGAAACTCAGACGAATATGTTTTGTTCTTCCATGCAAAATAGGGTCCTTGGAGATAGAGATAGTAGAACTATTGTCGCAATAAATGATCATAGGATCTTCTTGCTTAAAGCTCAAATTTTTAAGAATTCCTCTTAGCCAGAAAGCTTGACATCCTGCTAGAGATGCTGCAATGTATTCTGCTCCGGTGGTAGAAAAAGCCATAACTGGTTGTTTTTTCGAACTCTAAGAAATAATTCCAATTCCAAGGTTAAATGCATAACCCGAAGTACTTCTTGAATCATCGATAATTCCACAAAGATCGTTGTCCGTATATCCAACAAGATTCACGGGCACACGAGCTTTATAGAAAATGCCATAGTCAAGAGTTCCTTTAACATATCGCAAAATTCTTTTCGCCGTTTCCCATTGGTTTGAGTAGGGCTTCTACATAAATCTTCTAATCAAATTTACTACGTACATGATATCGGGTCTTGTAGCAGTGAGATACATCAATTTCCCAACTAGGCTTCGAAACAAAGTTGGATCCGCGCACTTTCCTTCACCATTTTTGCACAATTTCAGACCTGTAACACAATGAGTTGAAACTGAATTTGTATCATCATGTTGAACTTCTCCAACACTTGAGCAACATATTTTTCTTGTGAGACAAAAATCCAACATTTTGATTGTTGAACACCTATCCCCAGAAAATGATGCAATTCTCCCAAATCCGTCATCTCGAACTCTTTCATCATTGATTTTTTGAATTCAGATAACATCTCCATATCAGCTCCAGTAAAAGTTAGATCATCCACATATAGACTCATGATCATTAAACATCCTTTTGAATTCTTCTTCATGTAAAGAGTATGCTCAAAAGGACACCTTTGAAAGCCATTCCTTAGGAAAAAATTTATTGATCCGATCATACCATGCACAAGGGGATTGCTTCAGCCCATATAATGCTTTATGCAACTTATACACCTTTTCCTCATTGCCCTTCTTCACAAAACCAGGAGGTTGTTGAATATAAGTATCATCTTGAAGAAATCCACTTAAGAAAGCCGATTTCACATCCATTTGCAATAGCTTCCACCATTTTGAGCAGCAAGAAAAATTAATAATTGAACAGTATCAAGTCGAGGGATAGGAGCGAATACCTCATTGAAATCTTCGCCTTCCATTTACTTGTACCCTTTTGCAACCAATCGTGCTTTGTACTTGTTGATGGAACCATTAAGATTTGTTTTGGCTTTGAACACCCATTTCACACCAATGGCTGATTTGTGTGAAGGCAAAGTGGTAAGCTCCCACGTACCCTTATTCTCAATAGACTTGATTTCATCCTTCATTGCATCCACCTTTTTTCTTTTCATTTGATGCTTCTTCGTAAGTGACTGGATCTTCCCCTGCAAAGAATGCAAAATATACATGATCTGTAGTGTCAACTTCTTTGGTTGCATCATAGATTTCTCTCAAGGATCGCGTCCTTCTTTCCGCCGTTGGTGGTGAATTTTTCTCCTGCTCAGCTTCATTATTTTCATGATGTGGTTCTTTAATACCAGTATCAACACCTTGGTCCAAAGACGTTTCATCGTCAAGATTTAGAGTGTGCCATCCTGGTAATTTTGCAAATCTGAAAAAATTATAGCAGCCATTTTCATCAAAGCGAACATCTCTGCTGATAACCATTTTCTTCGTCCTTGAATTGGAAAGCTTGTAGGCTTTAGTCTTTTGGCTGTAACCGATGAAAATGCATTTTTCAGAATTGTCATTGAGCTTCGATCTCAAAGCAACAGGAATATGAGAGTATGCAAGACAACCAAAAGTTTTTAGGTGAACAACATTTGGTTTCTTGCAATGCCATACTTCATTTGGAGTAGAATCCTACAAACTCTTCGTTGGCGATCGATTGATTAAGTAAATGGCACAAGAGACCGCTTCAGCCCAAAAACACGCAGGCAATTTCTTCTTCTTCAGCATGCATCTGACCATATTCATGATAGTTCGGTTCTTGCGTTCTGCAAGTCCTTTTTGTTGAGGCATATACTTTGCTGCGAATTCATGGCGAATGCCATTGTTTCAGCAGAATTCTTAAAATACAGAGGAAATATATTCTCCACCACAATCACTTCTTAGATTCTTTATTTGAAGACCAGAATTTTTCTCAACTTGTGTTTTAAAATCTTTAAAACATGAGAAAACTTCTAATTTCTCTTGCACACAATAAACCCATATTTTTCTTGTGTAATTGTAACGACCCGGTTTTTAGTTACTTTGGTTATCGACATAAACTCAATGATGACTAACAGAACATCGAAAAATACCGGTAGTTAATGAAAGAAATTAAAGTGTGAGAATAGATAAGATAGAAACTTAGAATAAAAGAAGAAGAACAACACAACATTAGAGAAACACGAACCTCACAGCGGAACGAATAACATATAATATATAACATAACTTTGAAATATAAATCTGTACTTGAATATACATATCATTTCCAAAGTACAACACTTAAAATACAGCGAAAAATAACCATAGCTATATAATTCTGAAGCCTCCTGCTCCAGCTATTCAAGTATCTTTAAATCCCGACTACTTGACTGCCCATACAAAATTAGGCACCAAAGAATTTAGGGAAAACAAAACAAAATAAACTCCGGGTTAGTCATGGGACTGGTATGAGTAAAACAATTAAAAACAGTTTGAACAAGTAAACGATATCTCATAAGACCACGCCGTATAACGGAACGGGTTTTTCCCTTATGAGAATCCAAAACAACTTTATATCAAAAAACCTTTTGATATTATAATAATGTCTATCGACCACAATATAATAATCATCTAGCAGAAACGCTTTCATCTCATGTTCTACATATATAGTATACATCAAAACCGCAAACACGTATTGGCTAATGGATTTCCAACTATGACAAGGTATGGAACCACCTTTCGCTAGTGTACCTCTAGAGAGGAATACACTGGGTTCAACAAGAACATCTTGCAACCCGGCCACACATGACCGACCACTCATTTCGCTTGAGTGTATCGAATGTATATCACCAATGGTTGGAATCACAACCATTTCCCGAATGGGACAGCATCGACAATAGATTTTTAGAAGTAAATGAAACTCTAGATCAGATGATTATACACCCTAATAGGTGCGGCCTACATAGCCATGCTGCCTGCCCGATTTCTGTCATTTCCCAGTTGTGAGGCTAGAGGCCACGCTTATCTCTGTCAGATCACACATTTATTCACTTTGAATGTCACATCGTCATACCCACCAAATCACAAATTGATTTCCCCAAAAATACCACGGGTATACATCTAAGAGAAACGAATTCCTCCACCACCAAACGTAAATACGTTTGAAGAGATCAACTTACGCGATCTATTAAATACTCTGTAAGATATTCTTCCATACAGGTCATCCTGGCACTAGAAAAACTGAAGGCACTATTCAGTACATCCATCTTAGGCAATCTTTACCTAAGATTTATACAACAACCTTTGCACTTTACTCCATCTTCAATTATCTTTGGCATATATGATTCGCAATGCTAGTGCCAATACGGAGTGGTTCCTCGGATAATAATCCAACCGGTCTCTCCATATTAACAACGTTAAAATGGTTAAAACTTTGATAGTCTGTGATTTTACTATCAAAGAAAAACAAGTGTGTAAACAACGATATTATTTCCAAATGGAAATTATATCGATCAATCATCATTTAACATTTATCTCTTTAGTTCATTAATTTACTTAACTCCTGTTTCCATATATTCTAAATTCTTATTTTCTATTATCAGAAAACATTTCTGATTCTTATTTGGAAAACATTTCCAAAACTCCTTCACTATCAAACCTTACCATTCCTTAGTTAAGAAGGAAGTCAATCAAGTTAGGGTATAATTACCTCTCAGACCTTAACTGAACAACGTTTTAACTTCGAAATAGTCAAAGTTTATCTTTTAAATCTTTAACAAACTTCCTTACATAACTCTCGGATTCTATTTACGAATCTACTTCTTTTACAGAAACATTGGTTATAATGATAACGTTATAATCCCTCCTTTCGAAATATCTAATTTCAATTTTTACCTTTATTCTTTAATGTGAATAAATAAATAAACACCTAATTTATAAATAAATAGATCTTGATTTAAACACCGGAAAGTAAATAATACTTTCCCGAATTCGATATAATCGAATTTGACGATTAACTCTCTTTCGAGTAGTCTCTATTTGATTAACTCTTCTTCGAATATCTATATTTGATTAACTCCCTTTCGAATACCATACTCGATTTATTACTTTCGAATACCATGTTCGATTCACTAATATTTGATTAACTAATGTTTGACTTAACTCTATTCGATTAACTCGACTCGACTAACCATACTCGACTAACTTCTTTTGAATAACTATATTCAATTTACTTACCTTTACCATATTCGATTTACTTAACTTTCGAATACCATGTTCGATTTACTCTTCTCGAATAACTATATTCGATAATCTCTCTTTCGAATAAACTATATTCAATTAACTCACTTCGAATAACTTATATTCGATAACTCTTTCTTTCGAATAAACGATATTCGATAACATCTCTTTTTGAATAAACTATATTCGATAAATCTCCTTTCGATTAAACTAAAATCGATAACTCCTTTCCTTAAACTTTATTCGAATAAACTATATTTGATACTCCTTTAACTCTATTCGAATAACCAATATTCGACTAACTCTTGTGGATTACCACATTTGGATTAACTCGGTTTGATTAACTCATCTTAATTGACTCGACTTGATTAACTCCATTTGAGTAACTCTAACTGGTCAACTCTGACTGATTAACTCTAACTGATTAAATCTAACTGGTTAACTCTAACTCTAATCGATTAACTTTAACTAGTTAACTCTAACTGATTAACTCTAACTGGTTAACACTAACTCTAATCGATTAACTCTAACTGGTTAACTATAACTCTAATCGATTAACTATAACTGGTTAATTCTAATTGGTTAATTCTAACTGGTTAACTCTGACTCAAATCGATTAACTCTAACTGGTTAACTCTAAATCTAATTGATTAACTCTAACTGGTGAACTCTAACTAGTTAACTCTAACTCTAATCGATTAACTCTAACTGGTTAACTCTAACTCTAATCGATTAACTCTAACTGGTTAACTCTAATTGGTCAACTCTAACTCTAATCGAATAACTAATATTCAATTAACTCATTTCGATTAACTCATTTGAATTAACTCCTTTTTGAATTATCTCCTTTTAATTATTCCTTTGAATTATTCCTTTGAATTATCTCCTTTTCTATTTGTTTACTTAACAAATAACTATTCCCTTTTCAATTCTATTTATTTAACAAATAAATATTTCTTTTATCTTTTCTATTTATTTAATAAATAAATATTTCCTTTATAACATTCTATTTATTTCCTATAAATAAATATTTCCATTTAATCTATTTGTAAATGTTTTACAAATATTTCCTTTTTCAATTCCATTTGTAAATGTTTTACAAATATCTCATTTTCAAATCTATTTGTAAATGTTTTACAAATATTTCTCTTTCTATTTGTTTTATAGATATCTTCCTTTGTATTTGTTTTACAAATATTTTTTTTATACTTGTCTTACAAATATATTTCCTTTTTAACTCCTTTGATTTTATAATATTTCCTTATATATAATCCTTTTTCCTTTTATATATAAAATCCATTGATTTTATATAAATAATTTATTTTCAAAATACACTTTGAAAATCCCCTTCTTACATCCCAGTATTTCTTACGGTATTTAAAATACCCAATCACAATGATCGATAACATTTAAATACACATAATCGTCAATAGATTATATATCACATCATATATTACAATATATGAAAACAGTAAAATACATGTTGAGGAATCCAGTTGGATCCCTCCGACCTGTTTCCCTGCATCCACAGATGTTAGACAATATAATTAACATCAGTATCATTTCAATATGAAATATTCTGATAAAAAGAATCAATATTTGGTTAACGATTTATATATATATATATCGTTATCAATAATTTCAACCAAACAATTAGCAGTTCAATCAAACAGTCAACGCACAACAAACAATCATCATTTATCAGTTCTAAATATACATTATAAAAATATAACTTTTCAGAGTTGGTGAGTTTTACTCACATTGGACGATCATCGCTAATAACGATAACCATCGCTTGATTCAGACGGACAATATATTTTGCGATAAATTGTAACGAGCCCCATTTCACTTCGAATCAGTTCCAGCGTGTAGCCGTCGTCCATACGTTCCCAACGGATCAGACCGTTTGCAATTCCAATCCACCGTCGGCCCAAAACAAAACCCGCTTCAGATAACCCCTTCTTTCTCGATACCAGAAACAAAATCCCATACTGGTTACTGCGTATGAATTCCCAACACCATTTCTAACTTCCTTCATCATTTTCACCATTGTTCCTTCATGAATTCAATTACAACATTATCACTACCATACTCCACAATTTCATCACCAATAGAACACCTCATCGACTTCCTCTCCATCGTATTGGCCATCAACTCCTCTACATCTTTCAGTCCACCCTGCGCATCAATTCTTCCATGGATTTCACCATTAAGAGTACCATATACTTTTCTTTTTATTTAAACATCATTAAGCTTAATCTAAAATTACCCATTTACTTCTTAACGAGGCAGCCAACTCCCTCTTCACCAACGAAATGCGCAACCCCGGTATCTCATTCCTTCACTAGCCGGCCTTCTTCAATCACCACTTCAGACAACCGCTACCCCTTCACTACTCCGTCGTTCTCAAAATGAAAACCACCGAACAACTCCACTATTTCTGTACAACTTCAACAACATAGAAGCTCCTATGTCGACCTCCAGTTCACCAAGAACGAAACAACTCCCACCACAAGATCAAAACAACAGTACTCTTCCAACGCTGCATCTACTAGCAGCCTTAACTCAGCAAATACCTCAACGCTGCTCCTTCTTGGAGACGCCGGAGGGCACCGCGCCACATCTCCCCCAACACCGTCGACCACCGCTAGTTCTCCTCAACCTATGCTCAACAAACTCAAGCCCAATGAACGACTGTAGATTCCCAACATAGCTCAACGTGAATCGCACCCAATAATTAGGGCATAGGACTGAGAAGCCAGCTATAAGGATTACATGATGCTCGAGTTTCGATTTCTAACTTTTATTTGATTTTGAAAAGACTTGTGAAGTGAACAATTTTGCTTGAGAGGAATACGTGCTGGCGGCTTGTTTTTGATTGAAGAAAACGATGAATTACTATATAGTGGAAGGGGTAGCTGAAAATG
Organism: Allium sativum; assembly: GCA_030737875.1. Taxonomy (NCBI): domain Eukaryota; kingdom Viridiplantae; phylum Streptophyta; class Magnoliopsida; order Asparagales; family Amaryllidaceae; genus Allium; species Allium sativum. Next base: position 279,218,150 of record CM060911.1, read on the forward strand.
AAGGACGTGGCTCCTTTAATGTTCACACATTTTGTTTTAGATATTTTATTTTTATTTATTTTTACTTTCAAAAAATTCGTGTGATCACACACGATACCCAAAAATCACGAAACTGGAAATGTAGTTAGAGTTCGACATTACGGTCCCAATGAAACAGGTTTCATCGAATTCCGACTCCCTTTGCTCACACAACGTATTTTTAAAGGTCAATTTATCAACTGTTTTTCACATTAAAATCCCGTATGGCCACATACTGACTTCAAAAATCACGGAAATTGAAATCTAGCAATAATTTAATATTGCAGATCCAACAAAATTAGTTTCGTCGAATTCTGAGGTCGTTTGCAAAACTGGCTATTTTTACAACCCTAAATAAACCTTTTAAATATATTTAAAAACAATTAAATTTAATATTTAAAACAAAATATTATCGTATATATTCACAACAGAATATCATACAGCTCCACTGGGATTTACAACTCGATATTCAAATCCCGGTTGAATCGATATTCTAATTTATATTGAAATTTCTTATATATATCGTTATAAATTATAAAGGAATTCCATAGTGACTTTTCTAAAATTTGACTTGGACATAAATCAAAATCTACACGATGAAATCCCGATTTTTCTCTTCCACCAGAAAGATATACTTCACCAGCTCCGAACGTTTCTTGTTTCACAAAAATCCGGCTTAAAATGAATCCTGTACATTCAGTTGAAGTTTGAATCGCCAAATCGCGAACTGCCACGCCATTTCGAGCTCGATTTTAATTATAATATATATTATACGTTCTAGCTTCGTTATTTAAATATATTTGTCAATATAATTCAATATAAACTGAATTATATATTTTAACTTGTCCAATTCATACCATATCATGAATTCTGTTATTTCTGATTATTCCGAAAATATATTCTTTCTATTATTTATATTAATTAAATATAAATATTATTTAATTTCAGTTATCGATATCGTTAAATCGATAATTACTAATTAAATAAATAAATTATTCGACTGATAAAAATGCGGGTCATTACAATCTTTCCCCCTTAAAATAATTTCGTCCTCGAAATTGCTAAGCTAGAAGACGACCCTATCTACTGGGTAAACATTTATCGGTTTAGCCCTTAACTTCAATTTCAACAGAACCAATTAATATCGACTAAAATATTAATTTATTTCGACTAACTAAAATTTTCAAAAATTCTGAAAATTTTCTGACACCTAAATTTTTCGGAAAATTTCGCCATAACCTCCTTTGTACAGCCCTATCGGTAAAACCACAACTTGCCTCTCTAGGCCTTGTAACGACCCAGATTTGTGATTTGATTTAATTGAAATATTTAATATAGTTTTAAATATCGAGTTGATACTTTAAATCAATTTTTATATTGAGTTATCAAATTAATATCGAGTATATTAAATTATCTTAATATGAAAAATAGTTCAATTGGAGATTTTAAACTAAATTGAAAACAATTTAGATAATTTATAGATAATCAATTTAAAAGGAATCGATAATAATAATTTATTTCCGAAGATTTATTTGTTTGAATTTAAATTATTTTGGTTATTATACATATATACGTTGAACATTAAATATAGAAATATATTCAGTTCAGTTCAGAATAGTGTTATAACATTTAAACAACAGTGGTTACGTTAAAATAGCGGTTCGTGTGTAAACCCTGAGATATTTTAATGGATAAGCTCGAAATCAAATCAAAAATTAAATCGATATCTATTTTTAAAGAAATAAAAATATCTTTAAATCTAATCGAATTAAAAACAAATCAAATCATATTAATGTATAATCAAATCAAAATTTAATGAAGCGTACTTTACATAGACAAAATTTCTTCACCTTAAGTATTAGTCTTTATAAATATCGCGACATAAACCCATCTCCATTCTATTTCCTTCGTTCTTTCCTTTTGTTCATACTCAGCCAAAAACCATGAATCCCTCCTTATAAATCAAAGGCCATTTCTCTGTAAATAAAAACAATCGCAAACCGATCCTCAGAAAAGAAATTTCATGCCTCCTAAAAACGCGAGACCCAAAAACGAAAATCTTCAGACAAATGGAACCGAGAATGGCCATCGCTCGAAACAAAAAAAGGGATTTAAATTTGATTTCGGCAACATCGAACTAGGGCAGTGAGCGACGAGTGAAGCAGGAGCCAGGCACAATTATTGTTTGGGGTTCGGCAGTAGGTATCGCGATACCTAAGGGTTGATTTTGGGGATTTCGAGTTCTAGAGTTCGGGTGCTCATGGCGATGTGGTCTAGGAGGTTTGTCGAGGTCGAGGGAGGCTTGAAGATGGATATACTCGCGATGGAAAAGGGAAGCTGGAACTCGATTTCAGAAGTAGCACAGGTCAGGGATTGGTGCGCAGGTAATTCTGGGAGTTCGAAGTCTGGTACGGCAGTAAGGTATTTGGGAGTTCAGAGTTTTGGGTGACGGGAATGAGGAGTTAATTTAGGTAATTAGTACAAGTAAATGAAGTTAGTTAGTAGAGAATAAAATTTTGTAGAATAATCAATTGAGTAAGATTAATGTTTAAATTAGAATTTATTTATACGTGGTAGTTAATTAAATTAAATTTTCTAATTCGATAACTGAAATTTTAATTATATTGTTTTACATTGGAAAACAGATGATTGGTGGAATTGCTGTGAAATTTATATAATATGCTTTAGGGGATATTCAGCGCAGTTAAAATCACGGCGAGTAAATCTCACTCCTCTTTTATTTAAAATTATTTTTATAAGTTAGAAATAATTGTTTGCTGCTTGTTTGGTTGCATTTAATATTTTTGTGCATCTTAAAAATATTAGTTATTCAGGCTTGGTGTGCTATTATATATATATATATTGGTGGTTGGATATTCCTTCAGTCTCATTAGCTGATGCCTGATCGTCGCAAATCTATGAATTAGAAAAGCGCGATATTTGTAATAAAATTCTGCAAGCGCACAGGTGTGTAGCATACAGGTCGAACACAGGGAGGTAAATTAAAATCAAATTATTTATCTAATCTCTTGGGCTAGTTAGACGAAGCCTGGAGATTTTGTTGAAATAAAAACAAACTGAAATTGCGAACTTAGGATTATCGTTGAATCTAATCAACGATTAATCACTAAAGAAAGTCACTAAAGAAAGTAAATTGCAAAACAAGAACAATAATGCAGAAAATAAAAGCGCAGAATAATAAGAACAACAAAAATAAAATTAGGATTGTCGTTGAAACTAATCAAACAACTAATCACTAGTGAAACAAATGTAAAATACAATTGGTGCTCTTCCAAAACTAATTGTGAAGACAACACCTATTGCTAAGAAAGAAAAATGCAGAAATAGTAAAAAGGAAGAACTTTTACTAATGGAGAAGAGAATACAGAATAATGGATAGGATATTTGTTACAATGGGTATACATGTGCTTTTATAGGTGAAATTGGCCAAACGCTAATCAGATTTGTATGAATATATGGGCCTCTTTTCCAAGAATTATTATCATATCACATGCCTTCTTGACTAAGCTTGTTTGGAAATAATCTCTAAGAATATCTGCGCATATCATGGTGAATACCTTCCATATCTTCCAAATCAACCATGTGGCTAATTGATTGACAAAAGATTTGCATGTGATTAATTCTTCCAAACATGGACTCATGTTAGACTCCAAAAGCATATAAGAAAAATCTTCCATATCTTCCATGTGGCTAATGTGAACACAAACATCTTCCAATGACATCTTTTGAGATCTTTTCTACCATTCTTCTTCTAATGTGACCAATGTGAACACATCTAGTCTCTTATGCAATTCTTCAAGTAAATGGCATTTATTTTTCACTTTTAAGAATGATGAGGTCTGGTCAACATATCTATAAAAACAACAAGAAAATACCCAGCGTAACATTTATTTATATACAAAAAAGATAAAATATAGGTGCATAAAATAAACATATTTCTATGTCAATCAAATACCCCCACACTTATCTTTTACTCGTCCTCGAGTAAAACAAAAATGAGAAACTAGGTAGGTAGGTCACAATTTCGTAGGAAACACGATTGCATTGAGCGTATGCAACAAGCCTTTAAACCTTTAGGTGTCCCTAGTAGGACGAGTGGTGTCTCGTGAGGGTTTTCAGTGGATACTACCCACAAAATCCAAATGCAGTATGTGTGGATCGAATGTAACTATATGAATGCAAAGGGCTTATGCAATTGAAAACAAAAATTGAAAACACGACTTGTTTCAGGAAAGTGGTACAACAAATTAAGCTAACAATTTCTAGTCAGTTGATTTTATTTTAGATATCTCAACTTGTCACAAATTTTCAATATAATTCAAGTTTTCGAATGTTAAATCCCAGTTTGGCCAGTTGGTTCGGTCGATAACATAGTGCAGCCATGAAATAGATTCTTAGTTTGCTTGCCACAGTTTGTAAAGTGGTATTATTATTTCCTTGTGTATGGCTAGTCAAATCAATAAGGTCAAGAAGTGTTTGGGCATCATCGTTTATTCTCTATCGCTATAAAATTTTAAAATTTATGTTCAAGTACATACACCTAACTTAGAAGACCAAGGTTTACCACCCATACACTGCCTCGCGGACTAACGGAGAGTAGGTAAAGAGCTTGGCGGACTGTGCAGGCCGACTTTGACTTTGTCAACAACGTGTCGGTAATCCTTAGGTGTCCAATCTCATAAAATGAGACCAAGATATTCCAACGCTGACTTTGTCAACAACATGTCGGATAGAGCTTGGCGGGTTTGCACACCAACGCTTGATATACAAGCAATGTTGGATACCCTTGGATTACTGTTATTATTATTGAAAATATAAGCACAAAAGAGAGTTACGCGAATTCAACTTAACACAACTTAGTTTTAAAGATTTGAAAAGCCAATATGAGTATTTTAAGTCCTCCACTTATTTAAACAAAGTCTACAATATAGAATAGATTTCATGGCCATCACCTAAGAATCTCCCTATGTACCGGTTACACTATTATCCCCCAAAATTAAACTTTTCATTATATTTCAAATTCGAATTTAGCTGAGAGAGAAAAATACTATCAACTGGCTAAAAATTGTAAACTTATTTTGTTGTATCAATTGAAAATGAGTCGTATTTCAAAAAAAAAATGGCATGTTATTACAGTCTAAAAAAAATGGCATGTTACTACAGTCTAAAATGCATGATGGTCCTATTTAAATGATGAAAATGAAAAGAAAGAAAAATAAAGAAAAAAAACGAAAATGAGTGAAATGCAGACTCCCCTCCACCCCACACTAGAACTAAACAGTGTCCACACTGTAATTTTTTTCTATAATTGAAAGATAGTACCCAAAGGTGTATCAAATGCAGAATGATTTGTAAAATGAAATGCAATTTAACCACTATATGCGAATGCCAATTATATACAAAATGAAATTTATAATGACGGTGAGTTTTATGTGAAAAATGAGATTTTTCTTTCCCTCCACACTTGCCTCTATCGAAAATGATGGATGATGATTTCGTATCTGATTTTTGAGGTACAAAAGGCATGTCAGTGAGATCTAAGATCAAAATCCTTCCTATAAATTTTTTGTCGTGCCAATGATTTAAATCATTCAACTGAAGATTATTATAGTCCCATAAGCCTGAGTTTTTAACAATGATTTCTTCTGATGCTATGGAATTACGATTATGTTTGAGACGTTCCATATATCCATCCTCGTCATTCAAAAGTTTAAGCTCATCTTCAAACAATTCCTCAAAAGACATAGTGCACACGTCAACTGAGGAAAATGAAGTTTTTAGAGGAGATAATTCAGATGTGCCATCTAAAACTGTTTCTATTATGTCAACTTCTCCTATTTCGATCTCTTTGGGTTGATGAAAAATATTCAATTCAATGGTTAAGTGCCCAAACGATAGTCGAAGTTGGCCGCTCCTACAATTAATGATAGCATTTGAGGTTGCTAAGAAGGGATGACCTAAAATCAATGGAATTTGACTACCCTGACTCAAAACAGGCTCGGTTTCTAGAACTATGAAATCGACAGGGAAGTAAAATTGTTCAATTTGAATCAAAACGTCTTCAATTATACCCAATGGTTTTTTAAAAGATCGATCAGCTAACTGAAGAGTGATGTTTGTTGGTTTAATCTCCCATAATCCAAGTTGATGATAAACAGTGTAAGGAAGAAGATTTACACTTGCACCGAGATCAAGTAGGGCACGAGATATGTGAATGTTTCCTATTTTGCAATCAATTGTAGGGCAACCGGGGTCCTTGTACTTGACTGGGGTAGGATTCGAAAGAATGGAGCTTGTATTCGCTATTAGAAAGGTAGTTTTAGGAACATTAGTGGCTCGTTTTCGGGTGCATAGCTCTTTGAGACACTTGGAATATTGAGGAATTTGTTCGATGGTGTCTAAGAGTGGAATATTGACACGAACCTGTTTGAAGATTTCAAGAATTTTTTCAAAATTTGCATCCTTCTTCTTATTGTTAAGCCTGTGAGGATAAGGGGCCATTGGTTTATAGACTCTTTCAGAAATTTGATCGTTCGAAGAAGAAGGTTTCGATGTGGAAAGTGATTGAGGTACATGAATAGAAGGTGAGATGCTGGGATTGCCAACATTAGAGGAGGAATTATTATCGGGGTTGCTAACATTAGAAGAAGAGATGTTGGGGTTGCCAACATTCGAAGAAGATGGGGTTTCATAAGGTTCCAAGGAGTTGGCATTGGTTGCCATCGCAAGAGTGTCAAGCTTTTCAATTAGGGTTGAAATCGAATGGTTGTCGGGATTGCCAACATTATTGTCAATCATTTTTCTAGACCTCAGGGTGGTGACAACGTTAACCGAATTATTTCCATCCTCACAAGAATTCACAGTACAAGATTTATATGTTGGATTCACCTCGGGTTGACTAGGCAACTTTCCTCGCTCATTACTTTTCATTAGTTCCTTCATCATATTCATCATTTGTTCGAGTTTAACATCTTGATTATTTATTTGTTTTTCTAATCGAACAATATCTTGTGACGGTTGAGAAGATTGGGAGGATTGGTTTGATGATTGAAAGTTGGGGTGCCTATAAGGTTCACTCGAAGGCTCAGGTTGAGGTGAAATATGAGAAGTTTGAGGACTAGAAGAAAATGGAGCTTGGTATAATGAATTCGGTATCATGTGAGATGGATCTGCGACATTATTTGAATTAGACCATGAGAAATTTGGATGATTTCTCCAACTAAGGTCAGATGTGGATGAGTAAAGACCATTTTGAGCTATGACATTGACTTGGTCTTGGGGTAGTCCATTGAATTGAGGAGTTTGAGTATCTAAGGGAATGTGAATTGCATCCACGACATGGACTCCTTTAGTGGAAGCACGGATGGGAACACGAATGGACTCCCATTGCATGTCCTTTTCAGAATAATCCTCTAAGAATTTCCAAGCTTCATTGGCCGTTTTAGACATAAAATCTCCCCCACACATTGATTCTAGTTGAGTTCTAGTCTGATAGTTTAGACCCTCATATACAATTTGACATAAGTAATCTTTTATGATTCCATGATGAGGACAACTATACAGTAATTGGTTGAACCTATCAAAGTATTTTGAAAAAATTTCCCCCTCATTTTGAGAAAATTGATTTATTTCAGTTCGAATTTTCAGAGTTTTGTGAAAAGGAAAAAACTTTTTCAGGAATACGCTGACGAATTCATCCCAACTTCGTATTGACTGTTTGGGAAGAGAATTTAGCCATCTTTTAGCGCTTTCAAGTAGTGCAAATGGAATTAGCCTTAGCTTGATTGATTCATTAGATAATTGTTGCATTTGAGTTGTGGATGAATACAATTCAAATTCACTTAAAAATTCATAAGCATTTTCAGAACCAGTAAATTTTGGTACCCCTTGAATAAAAGAATGTTTAAGCTCAAAATTTCCTTCAACTGGTGGAAGTACTATGACAGAAGGTTGAACGGTTCTAGTTGGATAACATCGATCACGAAGAGACAAGGGTCTATCCATTTGGATATTGAGATTTTGAAAATTTTGATTTATTTGATTTTGATCCCCAAAGTTTGGAAAGTTGTGATTCACTCGATTTTGATCCAATTCGGTTGGAAAATTTTGGTTGATTCGAGAACCCCTAGGAGAATTTTGTTGGCTCACACTTTTTTCACTCATTGTTGTTAAATGCACGCACAGAAATTAGCTACAATGAAATTTTTTGTCCTTAATAGTTCCTAACCCAAAATTATATAGTGACACGTTTGATTACTTAGATCAAAAGATTTCTTAGCCAGTTAACGGACATGAGTTATCGGTGCACCAGGAATCACCCAAGCAATGCAGCCGAAGGTTTAAGTACCTTCAGAGTAACAAACGATATAATATTTACGAATCACCGTAATATTTATAAACGGTTATTTCTCTGCCGTAGTCTAGACACCAAGAAATAATTCGTTCCAAATGAATCAACTATCACAATACAATTAAGCCCTATATGAGCCCGTGACTCCCTTAAGTCCAACGTCTAACCGTTATTATTAGTCAGATTCTACGATGAAATGCAATTTGTGGGCTAAGGAAAGGGTGATGAAATCCCTCACCTTATGTGAATTGGGGTATTGCCATTAACAGAATGAATAAAAAGTGCAGAAATAACAACAATCACACAATTTAATTGCAGAAATTAAAATTTTTACATTCAAGCCGCTGCCCCTGCAGAATTTTTTTATAAAAATTGTCTATATTTTTTTTCTTTGCAGCAGAGCACCTGTAGAGTTAAAAGAAATTTACAGTGGGGTATGGCTGTCCATCCAGAAAAATTGAGTAGCGTCAATGATTGAAATATCACTATTTGCAATTTCTTTTGATTTCTGAAATCTTGATTTGTTGCTTGAACTCCAGTCACCTTGTCCTTAGTTCGAAATCTCTTTTTTTTTTGAATGAATTGAATAACAAAAAAAAACACAAGAAAAAGAAACAAAGGAATTAACAAAAAAAAACTAACTTTTTGGAGAAGATGGTGCTGAAGTGTGGATTGAAAAAACAAAAAACTGTGGTGAAATGAGATTATGTGAGAGGAAGGGGTATTTGATCAGAGGGAAGAAATGAAGCGGGGAAAAATAATTGAAAAAAAAAAGAATGAATCTTTTTATGACCTTCCCTTTTTTTTATTATTGTTGAAAAAGAGGACAAATAGGAAAGAAAGAGAATTGTAAAGGAAGGAAGGAAAGTAATTGTAAAAGATTTGGAAAAGAAATTTAGAAGGGAAAGCAATAAAAGAGAAGACAAAAACAGAAAGAATTTTTTTCTTTTGTTTATTGTTGTAAAATTAGAAGAGGAATTTTTTTTTTGAAAAGAAAGGGAATTTGTAAGAGAAGAAAAGAAATCAAATGTATTGAGAACAAGAAAGACAAAAGAAGAAAGGGAAAAAAAATTGCAAAAGAGGAATCTTTTTTTTTTGAAAATTGTAAAAAGAAAAAGAATGTAGATGATTGGAAAGAAAGTGGAAAGATGGAAAGAATAAAGGAAAATTGAAAGTGGTTTTTTTTAATGAAGGAGAGAGACGGAAAGAAAAAAATGAAAAAAAAAATGGAAAGAGAGATTGTAGGAGGTGAATGAGAAATGCAATTGGAAAGAAATAAAAAAAAAAGAATGCAAGTTTTTTTCTTATGAAAATTTGAACAAGAAGAAAGGGAAAGAAATGAATGGTAAAAACCCAAACAAAAAAGGAAAAAAAATTCAACGAGGAAGGAAATAAGAGAAAAAAGCAAGGTTTTTTGAGTAGAGAGGAAGGGTAGAAGAAATTGAGGAAAGAAATAAAAGCAGACAAAAACAAGAAAGAAATCAAAGTAGACAGAGAAGAAATTGCAAAAGTTTTTTTTTTAGAAAGTTGTAGACAAAAGATGGAAACAAATAAAAAGAAAAGGAAAGGGAAGAGAAAATTGTGAAAATCAGCAAAGTGGTAGAAAGATGGAAAGAAATTGAAGAAAAATTAGCAACTTTCTTTTTTTGTATATATTTTTTTCATCTTGAAGGAATTAGATTGGAAGAAATGCAAAATAAAAAAAAGGAAAGAAATAAATGAAAAAAAGAAGGAAAATTAAAAGAAAAAGTGGCAAGATTTTTGTTTCCTTGTCTTAGAGATTATGATATCAATATGTGATACACAATCAACTAATCAAGATTTTTATCTATATATATCTACAAGAAAACAATAGGAAAATAAAAGAAAATTTGGCAAGATTTTTTTTTACAAAATCAAACAAAAAGAAAAAAACTAACACGAATCAGAAATTAAATAAATAATAAAATTCAATTGTTACCTCCCCGGCAACGGCGCCAAAAACTTGATCGTCGCTAATCTATGAATTAGAAAAGCGCGATATTTGTAATAAAATTCTGCAAGCGCACAGGTGTGTAGCATACAGGTCAAACACAGGAAGGTAAATTAAAATCAAATTATTTATCTAATCTCTTGGGCGAGTTAGACGATGCCTGGAGATTTTGTTGAAATAAAAACAAACTGAAATTGCGAACTTAGGATTATCGTTAAATCTAATCAATGATTAATCACTAAAGAAAGTAAATTGCAAAACAAGAACAACAATGCAGAAAATAAAAGTGCAGTATAAGAAGAACAACAAAAATAAAATTAGGATTGTCATTGAAACTAATCAAACGACTAATCACTAATGAAACAAATGTAAAATACAATTGGTGCTCTTCCAAAACTAATTGTGAAGACAACACCTATTGCTAAGAAAGAAAAATGCAGAAATAGTAAAAAGGAAGAACTTTTATTAATGGAGAAGAGAATACAGAATAATGGATAGGATATTTGTTACAATGGGTATACATGTGCTTTTATAGGTGAAATTGGCCAAACGCTAATCAGATTTGTATGAATATATGGGCCTCTTTTCCAAGAATTATTATCATATCACATGCCTTCTTGACTAAGCTTGTTTGGAAATAATCTCTAAGAATATCTGCGCATATCATGGTGAATACCTTCCATATCTTCCAAATCTTCCATGTGGCTAATTGATTGACAAAAGATTTGCATGTGATTAATTCTTCCAAACATGGACTCATGTTAGACTCCAAAAGCATATAAGAAAAATCTTCCATATCTTCCATGTGGCTAATGTGAACACAAACATCTTCCAATGACATCTTTTGAGATCTTTTCTACCATTCTTCTTCTAATGTGACCAATGTGAACACATCTAGTCTCTTATGCAATTCTTCAAGTAAATGACATTTATTTTTCACTTTTAAGGATGATGAGGTCTGGTCAACATATCTATAAAAACAACAAGAAAATACCCAGCGTAACATTTATTTATATACAAAAAAGATAAAATATAGGTGCATAAAATAAACATATTTCTATGTCAATCAAATACCCCCACACTTATCTTTTACTCGTCCTCGAGTAAAACAAAAATGAAAAACTAGGTAGGTAGGTCACACTTTCGTAGGAAACACGATTGCATTGAGCGTATGCAACAAGCCGTTAAACCTTTAGGTGTCCCTAGTAGGACGAGTGGTGTCTCGTGAGGGTTTTCAGCGGATACTACCCACAAAATCCAAATGCAGTATGTGTGGATCGAATGTAACTATATGAATGCAAAGGGCTTATGCAATTGAAAACAAAAATTGAAAACACGACTTGTTTCAGGAAAGTGGTACAACAAATTAAGCTAATAATTTCTAGTCAGTTGATTTTATTTTAGATATCTCAGCTTGTCACAAATTTTCAATATAATTCAAGTTTTCAAATGTTAAATCCCAGTTTGGCCAGTTGGTTTGGTCGATAACATAGTGCAGCCATGAAATAGATTCTTAGTTTGCTTGCCACAGTTTGTAAAGTGGTATTATTATTTCCTTGTGTATGGCTAGTCAAATCAATAAGGTCAAGAAGTGTTTGGGCATCATCGTTTATTCTCTATCGCTATAAAATTTTAAAATTTATGTTCAAGTACATACACCTAACTTAGAAGACCAAGGTTTACCACCCATACACTGCCTCGCGGACTAACGGAGAGTAGGTAAAGAGCTTGGCGGATTGTGCAGGCCGACTTTGACTTTGTCAACAACGTGTCGGTAATCCTTAGGTGTCCAATCTCATAAAATGAGACCAAGATATCCCAACGCTGACTTTGTCAACAACATGTCGGATAGAGCTTGGCGGGTTTGCACACCAACGCTTGATATACAAGCAATGTTGGATACCCTTGGATTACTGTTATTATTATTGAAAATATAAGCACAAAAGAGAGTTACGCGAATTCAACTTAACACAACTTAGTTTTAAAGATTAGAAAAGCCAATATAAGTATTTTAAGTCCTCCACTTATTTAAACAAAGTCTACAATATAGAATAGATTTCATGGCCATCACCTAAGAATCTCCCTATGTACCGGTTACACTATTATCCCTCAAAATTAAACTTTTCATTATATTTCAAATTCGAATTTAGCTGAGAGAGAAAAATACTATCAACTGGCTAAAAATTGTAAACTTATTTTGTTGTATCAATTGAAAATGAGTCGTATTTCAAAAAAAAAAAGGCATGTTATTACAGTCTAAAAAAAATGGCATGTTACTACAGTCTAAAATGCATGATGGTCCTATTTAAATGATGAAAATGAAAAGAAAGAAAAATAAAGAAAAAAAACGAAAATGAGTGAAATGCAGACTCCCCCCCCCCCCACACTAGAACTAAACAGTGTCCACACTGTAAATTTTTTCTATAATTGAAAGATAGTACCCAAAGGTGTATCAAATGCAGAATGATTTGTAAAATGAAATGCAATTTAACCACTATATGCGAATGCCAATTATATACAAAATGAAATTTATAATGACGGTGAGTTTTATGTGAAAAATGAGATTTTTCTTTCCCTCCACACTTGCCTCTATCGAAAATGATGGATGATGATTTCGTATCTGATTTTTGATGTACAAAAGGCATGTCAGTGAGATCTAAGATCAAAATCCTTCCTATAAAATTTTTGTCGTGCCAATGATTTAAATCATTCAACTGAAGATTATTATAGTCCCATAAGCCTGAGTTTTTAACAATGATTTCTTCTGATGCTATGGAATTACGATTATGTTTGAGACGTTCCATATATCCATCCTCGTCATTCAAAAGTTTAAGCTCATCTTCAAACAATTCCTCAAAAGACATAGTGCACACGTCAACTGAGGAAAATGAAGTTTTTAGAGGAGATAATTCAGATGTGCCATCTAAAACTGTTTCTATTATGTCAACTTCTCCTATTTCGATCTCTTTGGGTTGATGAAAAATATTCAATTCAATGGTTAAGTGCCCAAATGATAGTCGAAGTTGGCCGCTCCTACAATTAATGATAGCATTTGAGGTTGCTAAGAAGGGACGACCCAAAATCAATGGAATTTGACTACCCTGACTCAAAACAGGCTCGGTTTCTAGAACTATGAAATCGACAGGGAAGTAAAATTGTTCAATTTGAATCAAAACGTCTTCAATTATACCCAATGGTTTTTTAAAAGATCGATCAGCTAACTGAAGAGTGATGTTTGTTGGTTTAATCTCCCATAATCCAAGTTGACGATAAATAGTGTAAGGAAGAAGATTTACACTTGCACCGAGATCAAGTAGGGCACGAGATATGTGAATGTTTCCTATTTTGCAATCAATTGTAGGGCAACCGGGGTCCTTGTACTTGACTGGGGCAGGATTCGAAAGAATGGAGCTTGTATTCGCTGTTAGAAAGGCAGTTTTAGGAACATTAGTGGCACGTTTTCGGGTGCATAGCTCTTTGAGACACTTGGAATATTGAGGAATTTGTTCGATGGTGTCTAAGAGTGGAATAATGACACGAACCTGTTTGAAGATTTCAAGAATTTTTTCAAAATTTGCATCCTTCTTCTTATTGTTAAGCCTGTGAGGATAAGGGGCTATTGGTTTATAGACTCTTTCAAAAATTTGATCGTTCGAAGAAGAAGGTTTCGATGTGGAAAGTGATTGAGGTACATGAATAGAAGGTGAGATGCTGGGATTGCCAACATTAGAGGAGGAATTTTTATCGGGGGACATTAGGAGAAGAGATGTTGGGGTTGCCAACATTCGAAGAAGATGGGGTTTCATAAGGTTCCAAGGAGTTGGCATTGGTTGCCATCGCAAGAGTGTCAAGCTTTTCAATTAGGGTTGAAATCGAATGGTTGTCGGGATTGCCAACATTATTGTCAATCATTTTTCTAGACCTCAGGGTGGTGACAACGTTAACCGAATTATTTCCATCCTCACAAGAATTCACAGTACGAGAGTTATATGTTGGATTCACCTCGGGTTGACTAGGTAACTTTCCTCTCTCATTACTTTTCATTAGTTCCTTCATCATATTCATCATTTGTTCGAGTTTAACATCTTGATTATTTATTTGTTTTTCTAATCGAACAATATCTTGTGACGGTTGAGAAGATTGGGAGGATTGGTTTGATGATTGAAAGTTGGGGTGCCTATAAGGTTCACTCGAAGGCTCAAGTTGAGGTGAAACATGAGAAGTTTGAGGACTAGAAGAAAATGGAGCTTGGTATAATGAATTCGGTATCATGTGAGATGGATTTGCGACATTATTTGAATTAGACCATGAGAAATTTGGATGATTTCTCCAACTAGGGTCAGATGTGGATGAGTAAAGACCATTTTGAGCTATGACATTGACTTGGTCTTGGGGTAGTCCATTGAATTGAGGAGTTTGAGTATCTAAGGGAATATGAATTGCATCCACGACATGCACTCCTTTAGTGGAAGCACGGATGGGAACACGAATGGACTCCCATTGCATGTCCTTTTCAGAATAATCCTCTAAGAATTTCCAAGCTTCATTGGCCGTTTTAGACAAAATAGCTAATTAGCTAATTAAAGAATAAATGAACAAAACTGAATTCAAATGATTGGATTGAGTTGAATCGAATTGGAAACAGGTGAGCATGTGTTAGACAGGTATGGGATGGAGTATATGAAGATTTTAATTTATGTGCCCGACAAGAAGGTACATGTTTTAATTCATACATGAGATTTTATGCGCCGTATCGGCAAGCCACTTGGCTTTTTCTTTTTCTTTTGGATTGGTGAGGGCCATGGGAGGCTATTTGAAATATCCCGATGCTCCCGGTACAAGGGAGGTTATGGCAAATTTTTTCAGGAATTTAAGGAGTTAGAATATTTTTAAGAGAAATTTGATAGTTAGAAATAAATGTGTCGATATATATAGAATTCGACAAGGAAACAGATTCAAAAATAGAATATTATAAAAAAAAGGAAATCGATAGGCTGGTAATAGAAAGAGAAACATATATACGTCTAAAAATGAATAATTGGTTTTTATAATGTTGATTATTCGAGGTAAGTGGTTTTGTTTGTTTTGAAGTTAATGATGTTTTCAGTCAAGGTCTGAGAGGTAATTTTACCCCAACTTGATTGATTTCATTTTTAATTGATAAATAGCAAGATCCAGTCTCGAAGAGAAGTGTTTGAATAAGAATTAGTTGAATAAAATATTCTGGGTTGTTGTAACGATGTTTTACACTGCATTCGTTTTAACCCAAGTGGTGGAAATTTTTGGAGATATAAAAGTAAATATTTCCTGAGTATAATTAAAGTAGTCGGGAAAGAGATAAGTGATTGAAATTGTTTTCAACTGCTAACAGAGATATTTTCTAAATATAGAAAATAAAAGAAGTTGATATTTGGAAACGTTCTCCAAATGGCGTAAGAGGCCAAGATGATTATCAAAAATATTTGGTTCACAAATATTGATAAGGAAACGGAGAAGAGATTTAATTAATGAAATATTAATTAAAGAGCCCAGTGATTTGTTTGATATGTTGAATGTATACTTGTTTTTATTTGATAGTTAAATCACAGACTATCGAAGTTTTGACCATCGTTGTCAATATAGAGAGACCGGTTGGATTATTATCCAAAAAACCACTCTGTATTGGCATTAGCGTTGCGAATTAGATTATATGAAGTTAATCGAAGACGGAGTGAAGTGCAAGAACTTTTTCTATTAATAGAAATTGTGCCTTCGGTTTCGTTCAATCCCAGAACGAATGTATATGGACGAATGTCTGACAAAGTATTTCCAATGATCGAATATGATGATCTATACAAATATATATGGTGGCAACGGATTTATTCCCTTAGCATAATATCCAGAATATTCGTGCAAATCAATTAGTGATTAAGGGATCTGACAATGTGGCATTCAAATTGATTGTGCTATCGAGGAATGGAAAGTAATCGTAGCCTCAGGCCTCAACAACAGGGAAATGACAAAAATCGGGCAGGCAACATGGCTATGTGGGTCGCTCCCATTAGGATGTGTAATCACCTATCTAGAGATTCATTTAATTCCTTATTCTATTCGATGCTGTCCCAATCAGGAAACGGTTGCTGATCTCAACTGTTGGTGATAAACATTTGATACACTCAAGCGAAATGAGTGGTCAGTCATGTGTGGGCCAGGTTGCAAGATGTTCTTGTTGAACACAGTGTATTCCTCCCTAGAGATACACTATCGGAAGGTGGTTCCATACCTCGTCATGTTGGAATCCAATCTCCAATAAGCGCCGTGCGGTTTTTGATTTTATATTATATATGGAGCGTGAGATGCAAGCGTTCCACTAGATTTTATTTATTTGATTTAGACATTATTATAATATCACCGGATTTGATATCAAAAATATTTTGGCTTATCGTAAGGTATAAACCATCCGTGTTTATGTATGGATAGGTCTTACGATTATCATTTCTTTCGAAAGGATGTTTAAAGTTAAACAAATGGTTGGAGTTTACTCACACCAGTTCCATGACTGACCCAAAGTTTTATTTTGTTTTTGTTTTCCCTAAACTCTTGGGTGCCCAAATTTGTACGGGCAGTCAAGTTGTCGGGATTTTTTGGATTCACTTGGAAGAGCTGGAAGCAGGAGGCTTCACCAGTTAGCTATAGACTATCATATATTCTGCTATGAACCATGTTTGTATCTGGAAACAGGTGTTTATAACTGTTCAAGGAATAACTGTTGTGCTCTGATGATGGTATGTATATAAAGTTACTGATTTGTATTTTCAAAAGTTATGTTATATAATATATTTTATTCGTTCCGTTGTGAGATTTGTGTTCTTCGTTTTTCTTCTATTCTAATTTTACTTTCTTTCTATTTCTCATCCTGTGACTTCTTTCTAATAATGATTCGTATTTCTGTACAATTTTGGGTTGGACGTGTGGTGTTATTAGTCAACTCAGATAGTACGGATTTGCGGGCCGTTAAAGGCCTTCTCCAACCCAAAAGAAAATCAAACAGCCAAGTGGCTTGCCAATTTGGCTCATAAATCTCATATCCATATAAAATAAAATCTGGTACCTTTTTGTCGGGCATATCGTTATATCCTTTACACCTGCTACCAATTTAAAATATACCAAAGTCCTTCCGGTCAAACTCCAATCACTTTTATCTTAATACAATCATTCGCTTATATCTAAGCCAAATATTATTTCAACTCGAGTTTCATTCTCGATTCCCAACTCTTAACTTGGCTATCAAATTACACTTCAAAATCGAATCTCCCAGATACAATTTGTCTCGATATCATTCAAATTCAATTTCAGTTACCACTTAGTTGACTTTATTTTAATTCCAATTGGATTTTACAAATTTCCATTCAAATTTGGTTTTAATCGAAACAATCTTTCCCTGGGAATTTTAAACAGTTTACCTTATCAAAAATCAAACTTTCCTTTTTAAGATTCAAAACAACTTGCTTTTCTCAAATCAATTCAAAACAATAACTTTGGTAGTAATCCATCACTTAGAACTCAAAAATGAACACCGATGATGTCTAGATCATCATCGGGGTGTATTTCCAGCTATCGAAGTGAGTTCAATACTATATCACTTTCAAAACCATATCTAAACACTTCCATTTTGAGATTCATTTCAAAATACCATTCACACTGTTTGTAAAACAATTTAAAAATCTCCCAGGATTTAAAAATTCTCATATATTCAATTCAAATCCATTTACAAACACTTATTCAATTTTCCAGAGTTTGAATTTCAATTCTGATCTTAATTCAGATTTAAATTTCTCTAATTTCATATATTACTCTTATATGAATTTTAATGGGTTATTTCTATAACAATTCGCATTTTTATAATCTTACTCGATTATAATAACAACCAGTATATCCTATATGTTATAATCATTCCAATGTAAATCCTTTATATCAAAATATAATTTGGGCAAATTTTTTTCGTTTTACCCTCTTTTCAAAACATACCATGTCGGTTCATCATATTCAAGTGTTTATAAACTCCTATCGATACCGTGATCAAACTGATCGACTAGAACACATAAACAACTCAACCAATAAATCGCTACAATATAAAACAAATTTTTATGTCAAATAACAAATACGTTCACTCGTATATATACACCCAACTCAATCTAGGGTATTACTAACCCCATCTCTACTGAGTCACGCCACAGAGCCAAGGTAATAACTTAACCTTAAGCTCTGATAACAACTGTAACGACCCGGTTTTTAGATGAGTTAGGCTTTACAACCATCCTCTCCAATCCCCAAAGCAGCAAGGTAATACCCCACTGTGGCTTACATTGGTATCCCAGTCCATATTTTACGGCCAGCCTTTCGACTCCACGACCAACCCTCATTTTAGAGACATGTAGGAGTAAGAGTCTCCCGTTCGCTACCTAACAAAAAGCGAGAACCCCCTATCATGTGCACATGCACTAAGCACGCAACATGGACTGGTATGTGTTAAACAGTTAAAAATAGTTTGAATAAGTAAACGATATCTCATAAGACCGCGCCGTAAAACGGAACGGGTTTTTCTCTTATTAGAATCCAAAATATCTTTATATCAAAAAAACTTTTGATATTATAATAATGTTTATGAACCACAATAAAATAATCATCTAGCAGAAACGCTTTCATCTCACGTTCTACATATATAGTATACAATCAAAACTGCAAGCTCATATTGGGTAATGGATTTCCAACTATGACATGGTATGGAATCACCTTTCGCTAGTGTACCTCTAGAGAGGAATACACTGGGTTCAACAAGAACATCTTGCAATCCGGCCACACATGACCGACTACTCATTTTGCTTGAGTGTATCAAATGTATATCACCAACGGTTGGGATCAGCAACGATTTCCCGAATGGGACAGCATCGACAATAGATTTTTAGAAGTAAATGAAACTCTAGATCAGGTGATTATACACCCTAATAGGTGCGACCTACATAGCCATGCTCCCTGCCCGATTTCTGTCATTTCCCGGTTGTGAGGCTAGAGGCAACGCTTATCTCTTACAGATCACACATCTATTCACTTTGAATGTCACATCGTCATACCCACCAAATCACAAATTGATTTCCCCAAAAATACCACAGGTATACAACTAAGAGAAACGAATTCCTCCACCACCAAACGTACGTTTGAAGAGATCAACTTACACGATCTATTAAATATACCATGTTAGACATTCTTCCATATAGGCCATCCTGGGACTGGACAAACCGAAGGCACTATTCAGTACATCCATCTTAGGCAATCTTTACCTAAGATTTATACAACAACCCTTGCACTTTACTTCGTCTACAATTATCTTTGGCATATATGATTCGCAACGTTTATGCCAATACGAAGTGGTTCTTCAGATAATAGTCCAACCGATCTCTCCATATTAACAACATTAAAATGGTCAAAACTTTGATAGTCTGTGATTTAATTATCAAAGAAAAACACGTGTTTAAACAACGATATTGTTTCCAAATGGAAATTATATCGATCAATCATCATTTAGCATTTATCTCTTTAGTTCATTAATTTACTTAACTCCTGTTTCCATATATTCTAAATTCTTATTTTCTATTATCAGAAAACATTTCTGATTCTTATTTGGAAAACATTTCCAAAACTCCTTCACTATCAAACCTTACCATTTTTTAGTTAAGACGGATATCAATCAAGTTGGGGTATAATTACCTCTCAGACCTTAACTGAACAACGTTTTAAATTCGAAATAGTCAAAGTTTATCTTTTAAATCTTTAACAAACTTCCTTACGTAACTCTCGGATTCTATTTACGAATCCACTTCTTTTATAGAAACATTTGTTATAACGATAACTTATAATCCCACCATTGAAATATCTAATTTCAATTTTTACCTTTATTTTTTAATGTGAATAAATAAATAAACACCTAATTTATAAATAAAAAAAATCTTGATTCAAACACTAGAAAGTAAATAATACTTTCCCGAATTTGATATAATCGAATTCGGCGATTAAATCTCTTTCGAGTAACCTCTTTGATTAACTCTCCTTCGAATATCTATATTCGACTAACTCCCTTTCGAATACCATATTCGATTATTACTTTCAAATACCATGTTCGATTTACTAATATTTGATTAACTTTTGTTCAACTTAACTCTATTCGATTAAATCGACTCGACTAATCATACTCGATTAACTTCTTTTGCATAACTATATTAAGTTTACTTACCTTCAAATACCATATTTGATTTACTTAACTTTCAAATACCATGTTCGATTTACTCTTCTCGAATAACTATATTCGATAATCTCTCTTTCAAATAAACTATATTCGATTAACTCACTTCGAATAACTTATATTCGATAACTCTTTCTTTCGAATAAACGATATTCGAAAATATCTCTTTTCGAATAAACTATATTCGATAAATCTCCTTTCGATTAAACTAAAATCGATAACTCCTTTCCTTAAACTTTATTCAAATAAACTATATTCGATACTCCTTTAACTCTATTCGAATAACCAATATTCGACTAACTCCTATGGATTACCTCATTTGGATTAACTCGGTTTGATTAACTCATCTTAATTAACTTGACTTGATTAACTCTATTTGAATAACTCTAACTGGTCTCTAACTAATTAACTCTAACTGGTTAACTCTAACTCTAATCGATTAACTCTAACTGGTTAACTCTAACTGATTAACTCTAACTGGTTAACTCTAACTCTAACCGATTAACTCTAACTGGTTAACTCTAACTCTAATCGATTAACTCTAACCGGTTAACTCTAACTAGTTACTCTAACTCTAATCGATTAACTCTAACTGGTTAACTCTAACTCTAATCGATTAACTCTAACTGGTTAACTCTAACTGGTTACCTCTAACTGGTTAAATCTAACTCTAATCGATTAACTCTAACTGGTTAACTCTAACTCTAATCGATTAACTCTAATCGAATAACTAATATTCGATTAACTGATTTGAATTAACTCCTTTTTAAATTATCTCCTTTGATTTATTCCTTTGAATTATATCCTTTTCTATTTGTTTACTTAACAAATAACTATTCCCTTTTCAATTCTATTTATTTAACAAATAAATATTTCTTTTACCTTTTTTATTTAGTTAACAACTAATTATTTCCTTTATAACATTCTATTTATTTCCTAAAATTAATATTTCCCTTTAATCTATTTGTAAGTGTTTTACAAATATTTCCTTTTTCAATTCCATTTGTAAATATTTTACAAATATCTCCTTTTCAATTCTATTTGTAAATGTTTTACAAATATTTCTCTTTCTATTTGTTTTGCAAATATCTTCCTTTGTATTTGTTTTACAAATATATTTCCTTTATATTTGTTTTACAAATATATTTCCTTTTTAACTCTTTTGATTTTATAATTATTTCCTTATATAAAATCCTCTTTCCTTTTATATATAAAATCCATTGATTTTATATAAATATTTATTTTCAAAATACACTTTGAAAATCCCCTTCTTACATCCCAGTATTTCTTATGGTAATTAAAATACCCAATCACAATGATCGATAACATTTAAATACACATAATCATCAACATATTATATATCACACCATATATTACAATATATGAAAACAGTAAAATACATGTTGAGGAGTCCAGTTGGATCCCTTCGACCTGTTTCCTTGCGTTCAGATATATTACACAATATATTTCACATCCATATCATTTCAATATGAAATATTCTGATAAACAGAATCAATATTTGATTAACGATTTATATATAAATCGTTATCTATAATTTCAACCAAACAATTAGCAGTTCAATCAAACAGTCAACACACAACAAACAGTCATCATTTATCGATTATAAATATACGTTATAAAAATAGAACTGTTCAGAGTTGGTGAGTTTTACTCACATTGGACGATCATCGTTAATAACGATAACCATCGCTTGATTCAGACGGACAATTTATTTTGCGATAAATTGTAACGAGCCGCATTTCACTTCCAATCAGTTCCAACGTGTAGCCGTCGTCCATACGATCCCAACGGATCAGACCGTTTGTAATTCCAACCCACCGTCGGCCCAATACAAACCCGCTTCGTATAACCCCTTCTTTCTCGATACCAGAAACAAATTCCCGTACTGGTTACTGTGTATGAATTCCCAACATTGTTCCTCCATGAATTCAATTACAACATTATCGCTACCATAATCCTCAATTTCATCACCAATAGAACACCTCGTCCGCTTCCTGTCCAACGTATTGGACATCAGCTCCTCTACATCTTTCAGTCCACCCTGCGCATCAATTCTTCAATGGATTTCACCATTAAGAGTACCACATACTTCTCTTTTTATTCAAACATCATTAAGCTTAATCTAAAATTACCCATTTACTGCTTAACGAGGCAGCCAACTCCCTCTTCACCAACGAAATGCGCAACCCCAGAATCTCATTCCTTCACTAGCAGACCTTCTTCAATCCCCACTTTAGACAACCGCTATCCATTCACTACTCCGCCGTTCTCAAAATGAACAACACCAAACAACTCCACTATTTCTGTACAACTTCAACAACACAGAAGCTCCTGTGCCGACCTCCCAGTTCACCAAGAACGGAAACAACTCCTACCGCAAGATCACAACAATGATACTCTTCCAACGCCACATCTACGAACGACCTTACACTCAGCAAATACTTCAACGCTGCTCCTTCCTGGAGACGTCGGAGGGCACCGCGCCACATCCCCCCAACACCATCAACCTCCGCTAGTTCTCCTCAACCAATGCTTAACAAACTCAAGCCCTATGAACGACAGCAGATGCTCCACATAGCTCAACGTGAATCGCACCAAATAGTTAGGGCATAGGACTGAGAAGCCAGCTATAAGGATTACACGATGCTCGAGTTTCGATTTCTAACTTTTATTGGATTTTGAAAAGATTTTTAAAGAGAACAATTTTGCTTGAGAGGAATACGTGCTGGCGGCTTGTTTTTGACTGAAGAAAACGATGAGTTACTATATAGTGGAAGAGGTGGCTGAAAATGAAGGATGTGGTCCTTTAATGTTCACACATTTTGTTTTAGATATTTTATTTTTATTTATTTTTGCTTTCTAAAAATTCGTGTCATCACACACGATACCCAAAAATCACGAAACTGGACATGTAGTTAGAGTTCGACATTACGGTGTGACGAAAAGGGATTTCGCTCGGTCCGAACCAGTCGCTAAACCGACCCAGACCGTTCGAAACGCCTGATCGTTTCGAGAACACGACAAATCAGAACGCAGACGGGAGAACATTTCATTATATATTACAACAATGCATCAGATTACAAGAATATACAGAGTATAAATGAATCAATATTACACAGAAATATCAGAGATTTAAATTACATTTAAATACATAGCAGCGGAAAATAATACAATACATAACTAGAAGAGATACACGGATACAAAGCTTTCCGGATATCGTTCCAGCTGTAAACCAGGATCCTGTGAATATAAATCTGCAAAACCAAAACTACTAGCTGCCCGTGTCAAAATAGGGGCACCCAGAGTTTAGGTTAAAACAATAAACTCCAGGTCAGTCATGGGACTGGTGTGAGAACTAAAGCAGATAATCTTTATTTTTAAAGTTAGGTAAATCAAGGGACCACGCCGTATAACACGGAATGGGTTTCCTCCCAAGAATACCAGTGCATAAAACAAACAGCGCAATGCTAAATAAGGAAAAATGAAGCTATTATAAGACCCAGTTCCCATCACACAATGCAACGCAAGCCGGAGGATAGGTTTTTACCTTATAATAGCCAAGAATGCTTGATACGTTTAAAAGAAATCATTTGATACTATTATAAGTGTATAGTGTATAAAACAACTTCAAATCATAAATATCAATCATAGGCGGCATGAATGCCCCATACCACTATGTCGCCATATATAGGTTATACAATCAAAATCGCAAAGTCACGTATTTGGAAATTAGGTTTCCATCTATGAACCGAGGCCAGGGATCGTCCTCACCGTCTTCGAGACTCTCTAGCCCGAGCCTCAGGGTCAGAGCGCATCGACCATTGGATCGTCAGGGCCGGTCCACCGATGTGGATTAAAATGCCTGAACACTGCGTTTCCCCGCCCTTTGGGGCGTAAATGAGCCAACGAATGGCTCCATCGGACCCGGATCGTCCGATCTAACCGAGGCGACTCGCAACAGCAACAACCACACAGGTGAAAAGTATATAAATGTCAGGGCTGGTAGGTCACTGACACCACCCTAGCTAGAAAGAAACGCATGCCCTCCCTAAGGTCCTCTCCCGTTTTTGGTTCACAACCGGGGTGTGAGGCTCGCGAATTCACGTTACACAAAGCTGTGCCACACAGGCTGTGCTTTGATCATCACCACAAGACTTTGCTTTTCAATAGAAGCCTCGATCAATTGCATCTTAGGCATGCCACACAGGCAATCCACTCTATGCGTTTGATATCCATCAGTATATAACCCCTGAGCTCGTACGTCTCAGAGAAGGGCGTTAAGCAAGAGAATAAATTCTCCGCCGCCAAACAGATATATATTTAATAGAGATCAATCACACAGACTAAAATCCAATGTCAGACACACAGTCCATTTAAAAGTCCTGTAATGACCCGGATTTTCGGCGACTTTGGTTATCGACATAAACACGATGTCGATAACCAAAACATCGAAAAATCCTGGTAATTAGTGAAAGAAATTAGAGGGTGAGGAAAGATAAGATAGAAACTTAGAATAGAAGAAGAAGAAGAACACAACATCAGAGTAACACGAACCTCACAGCGGAACGAATAAATATATTTTATAACATAACTTTGAAATACAAATCTGTACTTGAATATACATATCATTATCAAAGTACAGCACTTACAACACAGCGGAAAGAACTATAGCTATATGATCCTGAAGCCTCCTGCTCCAAGCTCTTCAAGTGTATCTGTAAAATCCCGACTACTTGACTGGCCATACAAATTTAGGCACCCAAGAGTTTAGGGAAACAACAAAGTAAACTCCGGGTCAGTCATGGGACTGGTGTGAGTAAAACAGTTTAAAAACAGTTCGAACAAGTAAACGATATCTCATAAGACCACGCCGCATAACGGAACGGGTTTTTCCCTTATGAGAATCCAAAATATCTTTATATCAAAAACCTTTTGATATTATAATAATGTCTATCAACCACAGTATATATATAATCATCTAGCAGAAACGCTTTCATCTCACGTTCTACATATATAGTATACAATCAAAATCGCAAGCACGTATTGGGTAATGGATTTCCAACTATGACAAGGTATGGAACCACCTTTCGTTCGTGTACCTCTAGAGAGGAATACACTGGGTTCAACAAGAACATCTTGCAACTCGGCCACACATGACCGACCACTCATTTCGCTTGAGCGTATCGAATGTATATCACCAACGGCTGGGATCAGCAACCGTTTCCCGAATGGGACAGCATCAACAATAGATTTTTAGAAGTAAATGAAACTCTAGATCAGGTGATTATACACCCTACTTCGGTGCGACCGACTTAGCCATGCTGCCTGCCCGATTTCTGTCATTTACCGGATGATGAGGCTAGAAGCTACGCTTTATCATCATACCAGATTCACTTTGAATGCCACATCGTCAAATCCATCAAATCACCGATTGACGTCCTCAACTATACATTATGTGTTAGCTAAAAGAAGTTTCCTTCTCCGCTTCCACTCTTGGTATGGTTGGGGAAATCAATATACGTGATCGTCTGGAAATACTCTGTCAGACATCCGTCCATACAAGTCATCCAGGAACAGGATGAACCAAAGGCACTATTCTGTAAACAGGATAGCCCTTGCATAACTCCGTCTTCAATTTCCTTTGGCATATATGATTCGCAACGCTTATGCCAATACAGAGTGGTTCTTTGGATAATAATCCAACCGGTCTCTCCATATTAACAACGTTAAAATGGTCAAAACTTCGATAGTCTGTGATTTAACTATCGAATAAAAACAGGTGTGCAAACAACGATAATATTTCCAATTGGAAATTATATCGATCAAACATCATTTAACATTCATCTCTTTATTTCATTAATTTACTTATCTCCTGTTTCCCTACGTTCAATGTTTCCTATTTTCTAAATTTGGAAAATATACGTTATTAACAATGGAAAACATTTCCATTTCCTTATTTTCTTTATTAGAAAACATTTCTGGTTTCTTATTTGGAAAATATTTCCAAAGCTTCTTCATTGGACTTAGACAGATGTTTAAACAACATCGCTATGCCAACTCAAACCATTTCCTTTACTGCCGAACCTTAACTATTCCCTAGTTAAAACGAAGCCAATCAAGTTGGGGTAGAACTACCTCTCAGACCTTAACTGAACAACATTTCTAACTTTGAGATAGTCAAAGTTCACTTTATTCCTTTACTAACTTCCTTACTTAACCCTCTTCGAATAGCTATATTCGATTTACTCTTTTCACTTAACTTTATTCGATTAACCCTTATCAATTAACTTTATTGGACTAACACTATTGGATTAACTCTATTTGACTAACGCTATTGATTTACTCATTTCACTTAACTCCTTTCGAATAAACTATATTCGATAGCTCCTTTTACTTTCTTCGAATAAACTATATTCGATTAACTCATTTTCTTCTACTCTAATCGATTAAAATAACATCGATTAACTCCTTTGCTTTAACCCTAATCGATTAAACTAACATCGATTAGCTCCCTTTTACTTTAACTCTAATCGATTAAACTAACATCGATTAGCTTCTTTTACTTTAACTCTAATCGATTAAACTAACATCGATTAGCTCCTTTTACTTTAACACTAATCGATTGACTAACATCGATTAACTCATTTTATTCTATTCGAATAAACTATTCATTTATAAAGATTTTACTTTTAGTAACAGTTCTTCACTTTACAGATGATTTCCCTTTTATAAAACTCTATTCGTTTAAAACATTTTTCCCTTTTATTTATTTTCGAAATATTTCCTTTTTATAAAATCTGCTGATTTTATAAAATCCCTTTATTTCAATATACATTGAAATAATTCTTTTTACATCCCAGGGTCTTTTATGATATTTAAAATATCGAATAACAATGATCAACATCATTCCAACACACATAATCCATAACAGATATACATCACATCATATATCACAATATATGAAAACAGTAAATAAATGTTGAGGAATCCAGTCGGATTCCTCCAACCTGTTTCCCTGCATCACAGATGTTAAACAATATAGATAACATCACTTTCAGTTCCATATGATACATTCTGTTAAACAGAATCAATATAGAAATTCAACTAACTGACTACCAGTTCAATCAAATAGTCAACATACAGTCAATCAGCCAATATCTAACAGTTCTAAAAATACAACATGAAATTATAAACTGTTCAGAGTTAGTGAGATTTACTCACATTTGCGCGTTAACCGTTAAATAACGGTTTGCGTTATTTGATTCAGTCGGACAATTTATTTCGCCATAAATTGTAACGAACTCCGATGGACTTCCAGTCAGTTCCATTTTGACGCTCCCATCCATACGATCCCAATGGATCTTATTTCGCTGAATTCCGTCAACAGATGAATAAGATATGATTAATTTTAGTTAATACATTAGTTTATTTAAATTAAACTATATTCCATTAAAACTTGGGCTTTACCGTTTCATTCTTGTATTTCCCGGCCCATCACAGAATCCAAAAGCCCACCAGCGTATATCTCTTTTTCCCCGTCCCCCATATCTCGTTCGTAACAGACAATTTCCTCCCACCATTTACAGACCGTCGCCCCCCTCATCTCTTCACCGTTTTCAAAAACCAAGATCACTGACACATTCCTCTACCCAACTGAACCTGTCTAACCCCTTCATATTTCATACTTTTTTTCATTTCTTTTATTTTTCTCTGGGCCTTTAGCTTCACTTGATCGGCCCACACAACATAACTTTACACTTGCTTTGTACAGTTCTTCTCTCAAACACTGCACCGTTCTCTTCCCCAATGTATACATTTACTGGACACACACTTCCAATATTTCCGCACCATTTACGAATCATTTAACAACTACAAACTCTCCCACTTTCTCCACAGCGGTGCAGGGTTTCTCACGCACTACAGAAATGCTTCCCCTTAGAATTCGCGATTGCTTCATGCTGTACAAACCGCACCCCATACTTCCCATTTCAATTTGTAGTAGGTCTTGCCATCCACCTTTCGCAATTTCCCATCAGGCAATACGGACCCAACAGTACTTCGCCTCCCCCTCTATTCTCGCATCCGCTCCTTTACCCCAACACCTTCTTTCAATTCGTACCATATAAAGTCCAACTCGACCCCAGATTTCCATTCCAGAAAATGTTTGAGACAACTCCCCCATTCCTGTACACCCGTGCCTTCCTCCCTTCAACGCACTATAACGCTCGAATGAGCCAAATACTCCACCTCAAAGACAAGCGCCACCCCTGTTCTTTCCCAGCTTGCCTGAGCCGACACCCCTTACTTCCAGTCGCCATCGTTCCAGAAACCGTGGCCCACCCCGAGCTTTAACAGTTCACAGAGACAGCCTCCACTCGTGCTTCGTAATATGGTGCACCTGTAGCGACCCGGAAATTTCGACACTCGAATCCAGACACTAACACGTCCCGTGTCCAAACTCAAGTACCGAAAACCCAGAAAGCTAATAGAAAGAAGTTAGAGGGTGAGAAAAGAAAGAAAGAAATATTAGAATAGAAGAATAAGAAGATCAGAGTCTCACAGCGGAATGGACAAAATATAATAATCAGAAATACTTTATACAAAAATTGTATATCACAACATCAGAGTATACATTCAGATCAATCCAACATACAGCGGAAATAAACTAGTACCCGTATATATATGGAATACGTCTTGACTTCAACTCCATCTCTGTTGCTTCCAGCGGAAACCTGACCTGTAAATATGCTTGGTCTGACCCGAGCACATTTGATTTAAAACAAAATTCACCCAGGTCAGTCTGAAATACTTTCAGTGATAAATTCATACAGCAACCAACTTGTTTAACTTTGAAATCCTTTTGAGATAAAAAGATAATAGTAAGACCAGTCCACACATAAACACGGACGGTTTTTACCTTACTATAACCCAAACCAATTTGAAATCAATATCTTCATCTGATATTATCATAGTGTCTAAATACATGTAAATAGAATCTAGCAGAACGCTTGCATCTCACGCTCCACATATATAGTATACAATTAAAACCGCAGGCGCTTATTGGAGATTGGATTTCCAACTGTGACCAGGTATGGGACCACCTGCCGCTAGTGTATCTCTAGAGACGAATACACTGGGTTCAACAAGAACGTCTTGCAACCCGGCCCACACATGACCGACCACTCATTTCTCTTGAGTGTATCGAATATATTGTCACCCCTTCGGCTTTTTGTCGCGACCACCGAAATCCCCGGGAGATACAGAAACGAAAAGAAGTAACAAATATGAATATTCTCTAGATGGTGACAATACACCCTAATGGGTGCGACCCACATAGCCATGCTGCCTGCCCGATTTTTTGTCATTTCCCGGTTGATGAGTCTTGAGGCTATAATCGACTTTTGAAACATCTGGCCACCATTGACATCATCCATACACGTCACCCAGGAACAGGATGAACCGAAGGCACCCTCCTACTACATCCAATATAGGAATCACCCCATGGATCAGCAGCGAGAAGTCCTTGCAATCCGCAGATTCCAATCACGACAGAGTCACAGTATATCTCTAGGGATCAGCCAGGGATTGTAAGTAACTCTTCCGTCTCATGAAGATCTACGGTCTTCAATTGCTCCACCTCGATCAGCGTCTTCGACGTATTCGTATTCATTGGTCGGAATGGTTTTCGAATATAAATTCGATCCCGGTCTTCCCGTACCAATAACGTTGGGTCAGATTTTGATAGTTGGTTATTTGACTATCAAAATAAACAAGCACAAACATAAACAAATCCATTGTTTATTTCATAGCATCACTTGGCCCTTTTTAAAATCAATATCTCAGTTTTTATAAATTAGTATTCTCGAATCCCTTTACAATTCCCTTTTATATATTTCCAACATTTCAAATAACGTTACGTTATTATTTCTCAAAACATCTTCACCCTTACGACTAATATTATCCTTCGCTAATCCTGAAGTCGTTCAAGTTGGGGTATTTTAATTACCTCTCAGACCTTGATCAACAACGTTCTTATCGAAAGACAGATATCAGTTGTAATACAAAAATCGATACTTATTTCCCTTATCACAACAAATCACAATTTTATTTCCATGTTGATGAAATACCATTTCTGCTTTAAAACAGTGGTCCCATATCACTTCTTTATAACTTATCTCATTTCACTACTCTAGTTCAACTCGGGTTTTATAACCTCGTCTATCTTGGATTTCATAAAATCCCATTAAATATAATTCAATAAGAATTGAATTAAAACTTCAGTTTCACATTATAGATACTAATTCGCTTTATCTACTATCAACACGGCTTTAAACTTCACAACATTCCTTACTATATTTAACATTCCAAAATATCACTTTGATTTTAAATAAATGACAAATAATTAAATTTCAACCTTTAAAAATAAAACTAGGTTACCCAACCATCAACTACTTTCTTTAAAATTAATGAACTTATTTAACAAACAATTTCAGCAAAGCCGTTTACTTGGTTCTCTTTAAACATGACTAACTAGTTAGTCAATCGTTATCGATCTTGTCATTTAAATTAATTAATAATTAATTTAAAAACTGCTATTCACTTTGATTTTCAATAAGTCAATATCAATATAAACCCCATTCTATTTGTTACGTCAAATCTGGCCACTTGAACTTGCTAAATAAAATTGTTTAACAGTCATTTGATAAGCACGTGCTTCGCGCACGGTAGATTTCGGTTAAACCAAAACGACGCTTTGTGGTTAAAACGAACCAATGTATATATGTGATTAATATATTCCTTCTTAGAACTTCATTTAAAATAATATATATATTTAAAAATATATATTCGGTTATACAATAAATTTTATAATTCTATTTCTAGCGATTCACCTGACGGTGACTCGTTCTTTATAAAACAGTGCATATTTGGGCCATCTGCTATTTACTTATTGACCATGCTATTTACTGATTCAAAACCCAATCACATTCAATGATCAATAGGTTTTAAAGTCAACGGGTTTGAACAGTTCATAAAATATGAAATAACAGCATAATACTATTTTGAGGAACCGGTTTGGTTCCTCCTACCTGTTCTTCCCTGCAACACAGACCATTAAAATCTTTCATATCAGTACATAGAGATATTTTAGCAATGATAATATAATTAACGTCAATCGTTAAAGCAACCATAGGCATCCAAGGCAACCAATCAACCAATTAAAATATATGAATTTAGCACATCTAAGTATTTCAGAAATGTGTGAGAATAAACTCACCTTTGTATTTCGATTGATGGTTCGAACGTTGTTTCATTCAATTTTAAACAGTCGTTTAAAATTGAACAAAATTCCAGTTGCATCTGAATCCAATCAACTAGCTTAGCGGCGTAATACCCGTCCCTGCGATTCCAATGAACCTGGTTTCGCGTGATTCTGTGATTGTATAAACGCGTTATGATTATTTCCATTTTACTTGAATTTATAAATAAAACACTAATTATTGTTAGCGTAAATAGAATAATTAAATTAACAAATTAAATCTTAAACTAATTTATCAAATATTTAATTACCTTACCCTAATCAGTGCCAATAGCCGTTTATGCATCCATACTCCATGTCATATGATTTTAAACCATGTGGTCCCTCCTTTTCCTCCTTGTATCCACGTTCTTTTCATTTGCATTCATGCAACGCCCAGCTCAGAAGGAACCAAAGTCCACCATATTATTTCTTCTACAATCTGAAGCCGCTCCTTCTTGTTCCATTCCTGTCCCGCCTTTTGCCTTCTCCACTCTATTTCGTTTCGGTATTTTTTTTTTTTTTTTTTTTTTTTTTTTTTTAAAGCCCGTAGACCCAAGTCCTCAACAAGATTCACAGCCCAATCATGTACCACCTTCTGGCCTTCCGCCCCCTTACATGCTTCTCCTCCAAATTTATAAAACCTGCTACCCTCTCACCTCCTTATGTATGGGTCCTCCTATTTTAATTGTTTTTTTTTTTTTTTTTTTTAACTGGCCCAAGGCCCACCGCATAGACCAAAGCCCCACCCTCCATGCTGCACTTTACGCTCCAACTACTTGCCTCTTCTTCCTTCATGCCATCTCGCTGCCCTGAAACTCAACTAACCATCCGCAACCCAACACCCAACTTTAGCTTGCCACCTCACGCAAGTCATAGCCGCTTATGCTTCAAGTTCCACCATATTGCCTCATCATCGTTCAGTGCATCCCTCCGCGACCGATCCCCTCTTCACCTTGCCTTAGTTCAATCGCACTAGAAACTGATCCGGCTTCCTCACTATGCTCTAGGCGAGAACAACGTTCCCCAGTATCATTGAACCCCATCGAAACTCTCCCTATGTTGACGTCACTGCTACCGCATGTACTTCATCCCTTTTCTTATATGTATGAATGGGCTACTAGCAATATAGAGAAAAGAGAGTATATGGGTTTCATGTCTGGGAAGAACTGAAGTGTGCGTGCTGCTGTTAGAGACAACACCGGACTCCGTCATCCGCTACTCCACAGCATCACCTTAAGTGGCTCTATCCTTCACCTTACTGGACTATCGCAACAGCATGGATGAGCTTGCGGTTTAATTAATTTAAAGAAGAGTCGCCGTTTTAATTGTGGAAGGAAGCCTTAGGCTTTTAGTTTGCAGAAGCAAGTGTTTTCCGTAAGCAAATAGGAAGAGGGGGTAAGTATTTATATTGAGGAAAGCTACGTGGTTGCCACGTTTAAATTTTATATTATATATATTATATAATTAGGTCTGCGCTATCGTTTTAAGTAGCTGTTTCTTGGAAGGCTTGGTCGGCACGGCTACTAATACGTCGCTTTCATTTGCACAACTTGGTCGGCAAGGCTGTATGAGAGGTCGTTTCCAAGTAGTACACTAGCTATGTTTATAGGATAATAAAAGTCTGCCTTTGGTTACCATTTGCATGTGGTCTAATCAAATTAGCATGTGCGTGTGACAGGAATGCTATCCTTTTTGAAAGCAATGTCATATCTCTTCAAAAACAGGGTTTATTTTATAATTATTTGGTTATTAGCTCGTGGCCTTACATTTGAGTATGTTTTGATTAATGTTTTGGCTTTACTTTTGTTTTACATACCATGTTTAAATAAAATTTTATTTACGGTCGAGATGCTATGGACAGAAATAAAAGTGCGATCATATCAAGTGATGTATCACGATTTCAAAAATATAATAATATCGGTGGTTTAACTTATATTGTGATAGCCCAAAATGTTGACACAGGGTGCAAAATACTCCAAATAAAAAGTTGCATATTTTACAAATTAAAAATTACAGTAAAATTCTAAAAATTAAATTATGACTACGCCTCAAAAGAACTTATCTAAATTCGAAGCCAATATTTAAATATATTCAAATAACTGTTATGGCCATGGCGCTGCTTTTCTGTATATTTGATTTAGACATATCTTGCAATATATAATCCGAAATCTCAATTTTTCACTTCTGTTAGAAAGATACAGTTTAACAGACTCCAGCGTTTCTTGTTTTACCAAAATCCGACTCAACACGGATTCAGTATAGTCAATTGAAGTTGAAATTCAATTTTACGAACTACCGCACTGTTTCGAGTTCGTTTTAAATTAAATATAAATATAAACGCTCAGTCGTCGTTTAATTAACGATTTCGATATTGAATCCCATAAATAATTCAAATAAAATATTTAAAACAATTTAAATATTCAAATATAAATAGCCAAAAAATCCGGGTCGTTACATTCTTCCCCCCTTAAATAAATTTCGTCCTCGAAATTGCTAGATAAAAAGAGTGCTTCAACCACAATTAATTTCAAAATAATTAATTCAAAAATATTACAAAGTTATAAAATTTTCGAAAAATTCGTCAGCACCACCTCTGTACTGTTTGATCTAAACAACCACAATCGCCGCACTGGGCCTCTCATATTGATCCAAAGAAAATAAAAGCCAAGCGGCTACCCATCTCGGGTATCAATTCAAACACCCAATCAATAATATTAAGGTTTACCTTTTTGTCGGGCAACTTCATCCCAGTCCCGAAGCAAATCAATCAACAGCTCTTTATTTCTGAATCTGTGCTTTAATCTTCGTGATCAAGTCAATTATCATAGCCTTCTGATAGTATGCCCTTTACTCAACTTCCAATGCAAAAACTAATACCGAGTTATATCATATAATCCCATTCAACAGTCGTTATGCTGTAATTCCTTTCTTTTCAATCCATTCAACTTCTTAATTAACTGCTAATGGTTTCAATTTAATCCAAACCAGCCAAGCAAGCAACAATCCCTTAATCCAATCATTTCAATTTTCTTTGTTTTTAATTTTTATTTAACTTATCTTTAGTTAAATTTTTAATTCCAACTCAAATTTTATTCACTAATTCTATAAATTTAAATTTCCTTCTAGTTCTATTTAACCATTCAAATTCAGTATATTTGAATTTTATTTTAATTTATTCATGTCAAATCATGCTCAAATCCATACTCATGTAATATATCCCAAACATACAATCCAACAAATTTCCACTCATTCTATTTAGATTTATTCAATTTTTATTTTATCCAACGCAAATCAAGTTCTGGTTGGCTTGTTTCAATTCCAATCCAAAGGATTCATCCATATAATTGAATTTAATTCTCATTTCATATTTGAAATGATTCCAACTTCATACAAGCTTCGAATTAAATAATAATTCGAGAAAAATATAAATTTTACCTTCATATAAAATATATTGGGTCAAATAATATAAAAATAATTTTATATTCAAAATACAAATACGCACACTCGTATATAAACTCAACTCGATCTAGGGTATTACTAGCCCAATCTCTATCGAGTTACACCACAGAGCCAAGGTTATTCCTAAACCATTGCTCTGATACCAACTGTAGCGACCCGGAAATTTCGACACTCGAATCCAGACACTAACACGTCCCGTGTCCAAACTCAAGTACCGAAAACCCAGAAAGCTAATAGAAAGAAGTTAGAGGGTGAGAAAAGAAAGAAAGAAATATTAGAATAGAAGAATAAGAAGATCAGAGTCTCACAGCGGAATGGACAAAATATAATAATCATAAATACTTTATACAAAAATTGTATATCACAACATCAGAGTATACATTCAGATCAATCCAACATACAGCGGAAATAAACTAGTACCCGTATATATATGGAATACGTCTTGACTTCAACTCCATCTCTGTTGCTTCCAGCGGAAACCTGACCTGTAAATATGCTTGGTCTGACCCGAGCACATTTGATTTAAAACAAAATTCACCCAGGTCAGTCTGAAATACTTTCAGTGATAAATTCATACAGCAACCAACTTGTTTAACTTTGAAATCCTTTTGAGATAAAAAGATAATAGTAAGACCAGTCCACACATAAACACGGACGGTTTTTACCTTACTATAACCCAAACCAATTTGAAATCAATATCTTCATCTGATATTATCATAGTGTCTAAATACATGTAAATAGAATCTAGCAGAACGCTTGCATCTCACGCTCCACATATATAGTATACAATTAAAACCGCAGGCGCTTATTGGAGATTGGATTTCCAACTGTGACCAGGTATGGGACCACCTGCCGCTAGTGTATCTCTAGAGACGAATACACTGGGTTCAACAAGAACGTCTTGCAACCCGGCCCACACATGACCGACCACTCATTTCTCTTGAGTGTATCGAATATATTGTCACCCCTTCGGCTTTTTGTCGCGACCACCGAAATCCCCGGGAGATACAGAAACGAAAAGAAGTAACAAATATGAATATTCTCTAGATGGTGACAATACACCCTAATGGGTGCGACCCACATAGCCATGCTGCCTGCCCGATTTTTTGTCATTTCCCGGTTGATGAGTCTTGAGGCTATAATCGACTTTTGAAACATCTGGCCACCATTGACATCATCCATACACGTCACCCAGGAACAGGATGAACCGAAGGCACCCTCCTACTACATCCAATATAGGAATCACCCCATGGATCAGCAGCGAGAAGTCCTTGCAATCCGCAGATTCCAATCACGACAGAGTCACAGTATATCTCTAGGGATCAGCCAGGGATTGTAAGTAACTCTTCCGTCTCATGAAGATCTACGGTCTTCAATTGCTCCACCTCGACCAGCGTCTTCGACGTATTCGTATTCATTGGTCGGAATGGTTTTCGAATATAAATTCGATCCCGGTCTTCCCGTACCAATAACGTTGGGTCAGATTTTGATAGTTGGTTATTTGACTATCAAAATAAACAAGCACAAACATAAACAAATCCATTGTTTATTTCATAGCATCACTTGGCCCTTTTTAAAATCAATATCTCAGTTTTTATAAATTAGTATTCTCGAATCCCTTTACAATTCCCTTTTATATATTTCCAACATTTCAAATAACGTTACGTTATTATTTCTCAAAACATCTTCACCCTTACGACTAATATTATCCTTCGCTAATCCTGAAGTCGTTCAAGTTGGGGTATTTTAATTACCTCTCAGACCTTGATCAACAACGTTCTTATCGAAAGACAGATATCAGTTGTAATACAAAAATCGATACTTATTTCCCTTATCACAACAAATCACAATTTTATTTCCATGTTGATGAAATACCATTTCTGCTTTAAAACAGTGGTCCCATATCACTTCTTTATAACTTATCTCATTTCACTACTCTAGTTCAACTCGGGTTTTATAACCTCGTCTATCTTGGATTTCATAAAATCCCATTAAATATAATTCAATAAGAATTGAATTAAAACTTCAGTTTCACATTATAGATACTAATTCGCTTTATCTACTATCAACACGGCTTTAAACTTCACAACATTCCTTACTATATTTAACATTCCAAAATATCACTTTGATTTTAAATAAATGACAAATAATTAAATTTCAACCTTTAAAAATAAAACTAGGTTACCCAACCATCAACTACTTTCTTTAAAATTAATGAACTTATTTAACAAACAATTTCAGCAAAGCCGTTTACTTGGTTCTCTTTAAACATGACTAACTAGTTAGTCAATCGTTATCGATCTTGTCATTTAAATTAATTAATAATTAATTTAAAAACTGCTATTCACTTTGATTTTCAATAAGTCAATATCAATATAAACCCCATTCTATTTGTTACGTCAAATCTGGCCACTTGAACTTGCTAAATAAAATTGTTTAACAGTCATTTGATAAGCACGTGCTTCGCGCACGGTAGATTTCGGTTAAACCAAAACGACGCTTTGTGGTTAAAACGAACCAATGTATATATGTGATTAATATATTCCTTCTTAGAACTTCATTTAAAATAATATATATATTTAAAAATATATATTCGGTTATACAATAAATTTTATAATTCTATTTCTAGCGATTCACCTGACGGTGACTCGTTCTTTATAAAACAGTGCATATTTGGGCCATCTGCTATTTACTTATTGACCATGCTATTTACTGATTCAAAACCCAATCACATTCAATGATCAATAGGTTTTAAAGTCAACGGGTTTGAACAGTTCATAAAATATGAAATAACAGCATAATACTATTTTGAGGAACCGGTTTGGTTCCTCCTACCTGTTCTTCCCTGCAACACAGACCATTAAAATCTTTCATATCAGTACATAGAGATATTTTAGCAATGATAATATAATTAACGTCAATCGTTAAAGCAACCATAGGCATCCAAGGCAACCAATCAACCAATTAAAATATATGAATTTAGCACATCTAAGTATTTCAGAAATGTGTGAGAATAAACTCACCTTTGTATTTCGATTGATGGTTCGAACGTTGTTTCATTCAATTTTAAACAGTCGTTTAAAATTGAACAAAATTCCAGTTGCATCTGAATCCAATCAACTAGC
Source organism: Allium sativum (assembly GCA_030737875.1). Classification (NCBI taxonomy): domain Eukaryota; kingdom Viridiplantae; phylum Streptophyta; class Magnoliopsida; order Asparagales; family Amaryllidaceae; genus Allium; species Allium sativum. Next base: position 279,256,691 of record CM060911.1, read on the forward strand.
TTAGCGGCGTAATACCCGTCCCTGCGATTCCAATGAACCTGGTTTCGCGTGATTCTGTGATTGTATAAACGCGTTATGATTATTTCCATTTTACTTGAATTTATAAATAAAACACTAATTATTGTTAGCGTAAATAGAATAATTAAATTAACAAATTAAATCTTAAACTAATTTATCAAATATTTAATTACCTTACCCTAATCAGTGCCAATAGCCGTTTATGCATCCATACTCCATGTCATATGATTTTAAACCATGTGGTCCCTCCTTTTCCTCCTTGTATCCACGTTCTTTTCATTTGCATTCATGCAACGCCCAGCTCAGAAGGAACCAAAGTCCACCATATTATTTCTTCTACAATCTGAAGCCGCTCCTTCTTGTTCCATTCCTGTCCCGCCTTTTGCCTTCTCCACACTATTTCGTTTCGGTATTTTTTTTTTTTTTTTTTTTTTTTTTTTTTTAAAGCCCGTAGACCCAAGTCCTCAACAAGATTCACAGCCCAATCATGTACCACCTTCTGGCCTTCCGCCCCCTTACATGCTTCTCCTCCAAATTTATAAAACCTGCTACCCTCTCACCTCCTTATGTATGGGTCCTCCTATTTTAATTGTTTTTTTTTTTTTTTTTTAACTGGCCCAAGGCCCACCGCATAGACCAAAGCCCCACCCTCCATGCTGCACTTTACGCTCCAACTACTTGCCTCTTCTTCCTTCATGCCATCTCGCTGCCCTGAAACTCAACTAACCATCCGCAACCCAACACCCAACTTTAGCTTGCCACCTCACGCAAGTCATAGCCGCTTATGCTTCAAGTTCCACCATATTGCCTCATCATCGTTCAGTGCATCCCTCCACGACCGATCCCCTCTTCACCTTGCCTTAGTTCAATCGCACTAGAAACTGATCCGGCTTCCTCACTATGCTCTAGGCGAGAACAACGTTCCCCAGTATCATTGAACCCCATCGAAACTCTCCCTATGTTGACGTCACTGCTACCGCATGTACTTCATCCCTTTTCTTATATGTATGAATGGGCTACTAGCAATATAGAGAAAAGAGAGTATATGGGTTTCATGTCTGGGAAGAACTGAAGTGTGCGTGCTGCTGTTAGAGACAACACCGGACTCCGTCATCCGCTACTCCACAGCATCACCTTAAGTGGCTCTATCCTTCACCTTACTGGACTATCGCAACAGCATGGATGAGCTTGCGGTTTAATTAATTTAAAGAAGAGTCGCCGTTTTAATTGTGGAAGGAAGCCTTAGGCTTTTAGTTTGCAGAAGCAAGTGTTTTCCGTAAGCAAATAGGAAGAGGGGGTAAGTATTTATATTGAGGAAAGCTACGTGGTTGCCACGTTTAAATTTTATATTATATATATTATATAATTAGGTCTGCGCTATCGTTTTAAGTAGCTGTTTCTTGGAAGGCTTGGTCGGCACGGCTACTGATACGTCGCTTTCATTTGCACAACTTGGTCGGCAAGGCTGTATGAGAGGTCGTTTCCAAGTAGTACACTAGCTATGTTTATAGGATAATAAAAGTCTGCCTTTGGTTACCATTTGCATGTGGTCTAATCAAATTAGCATGTGCGTGTGACAGGAATGCTATCCTTTTTGAAAGCAATGTCATATCTCTTCAAAAACAGGGTTTATTTTATAATTATTTGGTTATTAGCTCGTGGCCTTACATTTGAGTATGTTTTGATTAATGTTTTGGCTTTACTTTTGTTTTACATACCATGTTTAAATAAAATTTTATTTACGGTCGAGATGCTATGGACAGAAATAAAAGTGCGATCATATCAAGTGATGTATCACGATTTCAAAAATATAATAATATCGGTGGTTTAACTTATATTGTGATAGCCCAAAATGTTGACACAGGGTGCAAAATACTCCAAATAAAAAGTTGCATATTTTACAAATTAAAAATTACAGTAAAATTCTAAAAATTAAATTATGACTACGCCTCAAAAGAACTTATCTAAATTCGAAGCCAATATTTAAATATATTCAAATAACTGTTATGGCCATGGCGCTGCTTTTCTGTATATTTGATTTAGACATATCTTGCAATATATAATCCGAAATCTCAATTTTTCACTTCTGTTAGAAAGATACAGTTTAACAGACTCCAGCGTTTCTTGTTTTACCAAAATCCGACTCAACACGGATTCAGTATAGTCAATTGAAGTTGAAATTCAATTTTACGAACTACCGCACTGTTTCGAGTTCGTTTTAAATTAAATATAAATATAAACGCTCAGTCGTCGTTTAATTGACGATTTCGATATTGAATCCCATAAATAATTCAAATAAAATATTTAAAACAATTTAAATATTCAAATATAAATAGCCAAAAAATCCGGGTCGTTACAGCACCCGATGCTACTCCAAGCTCACTGAAGAATCATTTTTATTTGCGTTTGAGGTGAGATAGTGGCGGCCGTATTATTTTGAGCAGAAAGAATTGGGTTATGATAGAAGGAAAAACTATTATATAGGGGGTTAACATTTTAGATTAAGTGGATGGATGTTGTCCACGTTTTCTTCTTATGTCGGCGAATTTGATTTGGGGTCCATAGCTGTCCACGTGAGTGATGAACATGGCTTTGTTTGATCCACATAATGAAGTCTAGGTTAGGATAATTGTTTTACACTTGAGAATAACCCATTATGCGGAACTCTGTTTGTTCACTGACTGATATGAAAATATCACTAAATCGAGTAATGTGACGTGATCCCAAAAATATAATAATATCGGTAGTTTGACTCATATTGTGAAAACCCAAAAATATTGGTATAGGGTGCAAAACACTTCAAAATAAAAGTTGCTTATTTAATTAATTAAAAATTACAGAAAAATTCTAAAAATTAAATTATCACTACTTCCCAAAAGAACCTTGTCTAAATTCAAACCCGATATCAAGTTATATCGAATAAACCATTACGGTCGATAAATGATTCTATAGCGACTATTTTAAATTTTGATTTGGACATATCTCAAAATCTACACGACGAAATCCCGATTTTTCTCTTCCACTAGAAAGATATACTCCACCAGCTCCATACGTTTCTTGTTTCATAGAAATCCGATTTAAAACGGACCCTGTACATTCAGTTGAAGTTCGAATTGCCAATTTACGAACTGCAGCGCCATTTCGAGCTCGTTTATAATTATATTATAAACTATACGTTCAACTGTCGACGATTGAATATATTCGTTATTCAAATTCAATTCCAAGCTGAATTAAATATCACAGATGATCCGGTTCACACCATATCGCCATTTCAGCCAATTCTGATTATTTCAGAATTAAATATATTATTTTAATTAAGTATTCACCATTATTTAATTCCACGGCCATTAAATTCACTAATCCACCATTTATATAATTAAATAAATTAATTCTGATACCTCTGCCAATGCGGGTCATTACATTCTTCCCCACTTAAAATAATTTCGTCCTCGACATTGCTAAAAGTTAGAGGACGACCCTATCGACTGGATAGAACATATTTGTTCACTTCTTAACTTCAGTTTCAACTGAACCAATTTAATTTCAATTAAATTATTAATTAATTCTTATCAACGAAAATTTTCAAAAATCTTGAAAATTTTCTAACGTCTTAACGCTTCGAAAAATTTCGCCAGCACCTCCTTTGTACCGGTCAATAGGTCAAACTCCAACTCGCCTCTCTGGGCCATCTCCAACCAAAAAGAAAATCAAACAGCCAAGCGGCTTGCCAATTCGGCTCATCAAAATCTCATACCGTATGAAATATAAACTTGTACCTTTTGTCGGGTGAATCAACTCTATCACTTCTATATGCTATCGACTCAGCATATACCAATGTTATTCCCAATCAAATTCTGTAATAACATTTATCTCTAATACAAACATTCGCGTTATGTCCACCAAATATCTTTTCAAACTCGAGTTTGATTCTCGATTTCAAACTCTTAACTTGTTTACCAAATTACACTTCAAATTCGAATCTCACAATCCCATTTGTCTTGATATCATTCTAATTCAATCTTAGTTACCATTTTACTGGCTTTACTTTAATTCAATTTTGCTTTCACAAATTTCTGTTAAATTTGTTTTTAATTTAAACAGTCTTTCCCTGGGAGTTTTTAAACAGTTTACTCTTTTCAAAAAAAAATCAAAATTTCCTTTTGAACATGTCACTAAGCCCTTAATTAATATTCCATTAATTAAATCACTTTTCTATTTCTTTATCAATATTTGTTAACCAAATATTTTCAATAACCATATTGGCCTTTCACGTTATTTGGAAAACACTTCCGAATATCGCCTTCCTTTATGTTCTAAACTTTAGAAAAATATATGCTATTTATAATTGGAAAATATTCCAATTACTTATCTCTTTCCCAATCTCGTTTATTCCTATACTTAGGAAATATTCTTTATTATATTTCCAAGCTTACACTTATTTGGGTTAAAACGGATGTTGTGTAAAACATCGTTACGACAACCCAAATACTATATTCAACTAACTCTTATCCAACATTGACCTTCGAGCCTGAAATCTTACTATTTATTTGTTAATAATGAAATCAATCAAGCTGGGGTATAACTACCTCTCAGACCTTGACTGAATAACATTTATAACTTCAAAACAGATATGACTACTTACTTGAATAATCAATGCCATACAACCACTTATTCACCTTTAAACACGTATACGCTTTCTCTTTCTATTCTTACTAGATTTTATTCTAGACTTCCTTTTTGATTTTACTATTCTATTTCTAAGTTCGTTTCCTTATCGACTTCTATATATATGTATCGATACGTTGATTTCTAACTATAAAATTATCTTAAAAATATTCTAACTCCTTAAATTCCCGGAAAAATTCTCCATAACCTCCTTTGTACCAGGAGCATCGGGATATTTCAAATAGCCTCCCATGGCCCTCACCAATCCAAAAGAAAAAGAAAAAGCCAAGCGGCTAGCCGATATGGCGCATAAAATCATATGAATTAAATACATACCTTATCGTCGAGCATTCTATTTATATACCATCATAACTTTTTCCATACCTATCTCATGTATATCCATACATTTCTAATTCATTCCAACTTAATCCAATCATTTTAACTTAGTTCGTTAAGTGATTTTCAAATTACTAATTTGCCCATTTCACCTTTTTATTTGAATATACATATTCAAATATAAGTTTAACTTGTTTATCAACTAATTGGATTTCATTTCAATTTTATTTGAATTTCCTATATTCAAATTCCATTTCAAATCTCTTATTCAAATTCCATATATGAATTTCATTATTCAAATCTATTTTCAAACTCCATTTGAATTTCTAAATTCAAATCTATATCACTTCCATTGAATTTCGTATATTCAAACTCCCTTTGAATTTCTATATTCAATTTTCCATTATTTAAATCTTCTTTATTCAAATCTCATTTGAATTTCTATATTCAAATCCCCTTTGAATTTTCTTATTTAAATTCTATGCTTGAACTTCCTTTATTCAAATTCCTTTAAATAAGTCTCGATTTCAATTCCTTTTTGAAATCGATATTTCTACCTTTGGAAAATAGATTTCCCTTTCAATTTCACACTTGTATTTTTATTTCTGAATTATCCAATGATAATTCTTTTCACTTCATTTATAAACTTCGTTTATAAATGAACTATTTATAAACTTCGTTTATAAAGGAACTTCTCGTTTTATTTCTTTTAAAACGAGTTAATATTTCAAATCTATTTAAAAGTTCAAATTCTATATTTTAAATCCCATTTTGAAATTCAACACAACTTGTCTTTCCCAAAACCAATTCAAAACAGTATCTCTGGTAGTAATTCGTCACTTACAACTCGAAAATGAATACTGATGATGCAGCTGTCATCATCAGAATCTATTTTCCAGCGATCGAAGTGAGTTCAATACTATAAAACCATTTCTAAACATTTCCACTTTGAAATTCATTTTAAAATATAATTCACACTGTTTGTAAAACAATTTAAAATCTCCCAGGATCTTAAATTTTCCTTATTTTTAATCCCAATCCATTTACAAACACTTATCCAATTTTCCAGAGTTTTAATTCGATTCCTGGTTTACATTCCAGATTTAACTCATCTGATTTCACGCATTTCGCTTATATGAATTCTGATTGGTTATTTACATAACCATTTAATTTATAATCTTACTCGATTATAATAACAACCATTATATCCATTATATTATCAAAATATACGTTGGGTAAACTATTTTCATTTACCCTTTTTTTAAAACATATTGTGACGGTTCATCGTATTCGAGTGTTTACAAAATCCCTATCGATACAGTGGATCAAACTGATCGACCAGAACCTATAAACAACTCAACCAATAAATCTCCACAATATAAAACAAATTTTTTTTATATCAATAACAAATACGCCCACTCGTATATATACACTCAATCTCAGTCTAGGGCATAACTAACCCTATCTCTACCGAGTCACGCCACAGAGCCAAGTAATTCTTAACCTCGCTCTAATACCAACTGTAATGACCCGGATTTTCGGCGACTTTGGTTATCGACATAAACACGATGTCGATAACCAAAACATCGAAAAATCCTGGTAATTAGTGAAAGAAATTAGAGGGTGAGGAAAGATAAGATAGAAACTTAGAATAGAAGAAGAAGAAGAACACAACATCAGAGTAACACGAACCTCACAGCGGAACGAATAAATATATTTTATAACATAACTTTGAAATACAAATCTGTACTTGAATATACATATCATTATCAAAGTACAGCACTTACAACACAGCGGAAATAACTATAGCTATATGATCCTGAAGCCTCCTGCTCCAAGCTCTTCAAGTGTATCTGTAAAATCCCGACTACTTGACTGGCCATACAAATTTAGGCACCCAAGAGTTTAGGGAAACAACAAAGTAAACTCCGGGTCAGTCATGGGACTGGTGTGAGTAAAACAGTTTAAAAACAGTTCGAACAAGTAAACGATATCTCATAAGACCACGCCGCATAACGGAACGGGTTTTTCCCTTATGAGAATCCAAAATATCTTTATATCAAAAACCTTTTGATATTATAATAATGTCTATCAACCACAGTATATATATAATCATCTAGCAGAAACGCTTTCATCTCACGTTCTACATATATAGTATACAATTAAAATCGCAAGCACGTATTGGGTAATGGATTTCCAACTATGACAAGGTATGGAACCATCTTTCGCTCGTGTACCTCTAGAGAGGAATACACTGGGTTCAACATGAACATCTTGCAACTCGGCCACACATGACCGACCACTCATTTCGCTTGAGCGTATCGAATGTATATCACCAACGGTTGGGATCAGCAACCGTTTCCCGAATGGGACAGCATCAACAATAGATTTTTAGAAGTAAATGAAACTCTAGATCAGGTGATTATACACCCTACTTCGGTGTGACCGACTTAGCCATGCTGCCTGCCCGATTTCTGTCATTTACCGGATGATGAGGCTAGAAGCTACGCTTTATCATCATACCAGATTCACTTTGAATGCCACATCGTCAAATCCATCAAATCACCGATTGACGTCCTCAACTATACATTATGTGTTAGCTAAAAGAAGTTTCCTTCTCCGCTTCCACTCTTGGTATGGTTGGGGAAATCAATATACGTGATCGTCTGGAAAAACTCTGTCAGACATCCGTCCATACAAGTCATCCAGGAACAGGATGAACCGAAGGCACTATTCTATAAACAGGATAGCCCTTGCATAACTCCGTCTTCAATTTCCTTTGGCATATATGATTCGCAACGCTTATGCCAATACAGAGTGGTTCTTTGGATAATAATCCAACCGGTCTCTCCATATTAACAACGTTAAAATGGTCAAAACTTCGATAGTCTGTGATTTAACTATCGAATAAAAACAGGTGTGCAAACAACGATAATATTTCCAATTGGAAATTATATCGATCAAACATCATTTAACATTCATCTCTTTATTTCATTAATTTACTTATCTCCTGTTTCCCTACGTTCAATGTTTCCTATTTTCTAAATTTGGAAAATATGCGTTATTAACAATGGAAAACATTTCCATTTCCTTATTTTCTTTATTAGAAAACATTTCTGGTTTCTTATTTGGAAAATATTTCCAAAGCTTCTTCATTGGACTTAGACAGATGTTTAAACAACATCGCTATGCCAACTCAAACCATTTCCTTTACTGCCGAACCTTAACTATTCCCTAGTTAAAACGAAGCCAATCAAGTTGGGGTAGAACTACCTCTCAGACCTTAACTGAACAACATTTCTAACTTTGAGATAGTCAAAGTTCACTTTATTCCTTTACTAACTTCCTTACTTAACCCTCTTCGAATAGCTATATTCGATTTACTCTTTTCACTTAACTTTATTCGATTAACCCTTATCAATTAACTTTATTGGACTAACACTATTGGATTAACTCTATTTGACTAACGCTATTGATTTACTCATTTCACTTAACTCCTTTCGAATAAACTATATTCGATAGCTCCTTTTACTTTCTTCGAATAAACTATATTCGATTAACTCATTTGCTTCTACTCTAATCGATTAAACTAACATCGATTAACTCCTTTGCTTTAACCCTAATCGATTAAACTAACATCGATTAGCTCCCTTTTACTTTAACTCTAATCGATTAAACTAACATCGATTAGCTTCTTTTACTTTAACTCTAATCGATTGACTAACATCGATTAACTCATTTTATTCTATTCGAATAAACTATTCATTTATAAAGATTTTACTTTTAGTAACAGTTCTTCACTTTACAGATGATTTCCCTTTTATAAAACTCTATTCGTTTAAAACATTTTTCCCTTTTATTTATTTTCGAAATATTTCCTTTTTATAAAATCTGTTGATTTTATAAAATCCCTTTATTTCAATATACATTGAAATAATTCTTTTTACATCCCAGGGTCTTTTATGATATTTAAAATATCGAATAACAATGATCAACATCATTCCAACACACATAATCCATAACAGATATACATCACATCATATATCACAATATATGAAAACAGTAAATAAATGTTGAGGAATCCAGTCGGATTCCTCCAACCTGTTTCCCTGCATCACAGATGTTAAACAATATAGATAACATCACTTTCAGTTCCATATGATACATTCTGTTAAACAGAATCAATATAGAAATTCAACTAACTGACTAGCAGTTCAATCAAATAGTCAACATACAGTCAATCAGCCAATATCTAACAGTTCTAAAAATACAACATGAAATTATAAACTGTTCAGAGTTAGTGAGATTTACTCACATTTACGCGTTAACCGTTAAATAACGGTTTGCGTTATTTGATTCAGTCGGACAATTTATTTCGCCATAAATTGTAACGAACTCCGATGGACTTCTAGTCAGTTCCATTTTGACGCTCCCATCCATACGATCCCAATGGATCTTATTTCGCTGAATTCCGTCAACAGATGAATAAGATATGATTAATTTTAGTTAATACATTAGTTTATTTAAATTAAACTATATTCCATTAAAACTTGGGCTTTACCGTTTCATTCTTGTATTTCCCGGCCCATCACAGAATCCAAAAGCCCACCAGCGTATATCTCTTTTTCCCCGTCCTCCATATCTCGTTCGTAACAGACAATTTCCTCCCACCATTTACAGACCGTCGCCCCCCTCATCTCTTCACCGTTTTCAAAAACCAAGATCACTGACACATTCCTCTACCCAACTGAACCTGTCTGACCCCTTCATATTTCATACTTTTTTTCATTTCTTTTATTTTTCTCTGGGCCTTTAGCTTCACTTGATCGGCCCACACAACATAACTTTACACTTGCTTTGTACAGTTCTTCTCTCAAACACTGCACCGTTCTCTTCCCCAACGTATACATTTACTGGACACACACTTCCAATATTTCCGCACCATTTACGAATCATTTAACAACTACAAACTCTCCCACTTTCTCCACAGCGGTGCAGGGTTTCTCACGCACTACAGAAATGCTTCCCCTTAGAATTCGCGATTGCTTCATGCTGTACAAACCGCACCCCATACTTCCCATTTCAATTTGTTGTAGGTCTTGCCATCCACCTTTGGCAATTTCCCATCAGGCAATACGGACCCAACAGTACTTCGCCTCCCCCTCTATTCTCGCATCCGCTCCTTTACCCCAACACCTTCTTTCAATTCGTACCATATAAAGTCCAACTCGACCCCAGATTTCCATTCCAGAAAATGTTTGAGACAACTCCCCCATTCCTGTACACCCGTGCCTTCCTCCCTTCAACGCACTATAACGCTCGAACGAGCCAAATACTCCACCTCAAAGACAAGCGCCACCCCTATTCTTTCCCAGCTTGCCTGAGCCGACACCCCTTACTTCCAGTCGCCATCGTTCCAGAAACCGTGGCCCACCCCGAGCTTTAACAGTTCACAGAGACAGCCTCCACTCGTGCTTCGTAATATGGTGCACCCGATGCTACTCCAAGCTCACTGAAGAATCATTTTTATTTGCGTTTGAGGTGAGATAGTGGCGGCCGTATTATTTTGAGCAGAAAGAATTGGGTTATGATAGAAGGAAAAACTATTATATAGGGGGTTAACATTTTAGATTAAGTGGATGGATGTTGTCCACGTTTTCTTCTTATGTCGGCGAATTTGATTTGGGGTCCATAGCTGTCCACGTGAGTGATGAACATGGCTTTGTTTGATCCACATAATGAAGTCTAGGTTAGGATAATTGTTTTACACTTGAGAATAACCCATTATGCGGAACTCTGTTTGTTCACTGACTGATATGAAAATATCATTAAATCGAGTAATGTGCCGTGATCCCAAAAATATAATAATATCGGTAGTTTGACTCATATTGTGAAAACCCAAAAATATTGGTATAGGGTGCAAAACACTTCAAAATAAAAGTTTCTTATTTAATTAATTAAAAATTACAGAAAAATTCTAAAAATTAAATTATCACTACTTCCCAAAAGAACCTTGTCTAAATTCAAACCCGATATCAAGTTATATCGAATAAACCATTACGGTCGATAAATGATTCTATAGCGACTATTTTAAATTTTGATTTGGACATATCTCAAAATCTACACGACGAAATCCCGATTTTTCTCTTCCACTAGAAAGATATACTCCACCAGCTCCATACGTTTCTTGTTTCACAGAAATCCGATTTAAAACGGACCCTGTACATTCAGTTGAAGTTCGAATTGCCAATTTACGAACTGCAGCGCCATTTCGAGCTCGTTTATAATTATATTATAAACTATACGTTCAACTGTCAACGATTGAATATATTCGTTATTCAAATTCAATTCCAAGCTGAATTAAATATCACAGATGATCCGGTTCACACCATATCGCCATTTCAGCCAATTCTGATTATTTCAGAATTAAATATATTATTTTAAATTATTATTTTAATTAAGTATTCACCATTATTTAATTCCACGGCCATTAAATTCACTAATCCACCATTTATATAATTAAATAAATTAATTCTGATACCTCTGCCAATGCGGGTCATTACAAGTCCGTTCTGGGTCTGAACGAAACCGGAGGCACCTAGTACCCCGCATATCCATCGATCTCCAAGTACGTCTGGACGATCACCAACTGTTTCCATCTTCTTGGGTGTACAGCCCAATCAAGATCATCAGTAATTATCCAAACGACGTGAAGACTTCTGGTCTTCGACCACCGTCTTCATCTTCGACACCACGTCGAATCAGTTATTCAGAATAGGATAAACCCGGTCTTTCTGAATAACTCGCGTATATATTATAAAAGTGTTACACAAACACAACATACGCCTCATTCCAATTCAGAATATTCTTTTATTCAAATATTCCTATACTTTGGGAAAAGTTCCCATTAATTTTATCCAAGATAAATTCTTTAAATTTATTCTTTAATCTCCTTTGAATATCAATTCAAACTAGTCGGGATTAGCGAACCACACCGAAGTAATCATTTATTTTATTTCCCAATCCCAACCTATTCATCCCATAAAGTAAAACTGGTTATACTTCATATCTAACACCACGGTGTTATCGGTAAATTCAATTACCATTTCACGTTCAAATCTAATTAAAGATTTAACTATCGCCTGGAGTAAAACTGGTGATACTCCATTCTCGATCTTTTCAATCTAATTAAAGATTCATTAAAACTCCACTTAGTTTTAATCGTTAACTAGGTTAAAGAATCAGTGTCATTTAAAACACGGTTCACGATAAACCCAAAGTCACATTCCATTAATTATCGGGTTAAAGAACGAGTGTTATTTAAAACACTGTCCATGATAAACCCAAAAATCAATATCAATTCAATTCTAATTAAATATTATTTAATTGGTACACTTCATTAAATCTAAATAAAAAGATTTAATCTTTTCTCAAATGGGTTCAAGAACAGTGTTAATCAAGACACCATTCACGACAAACCCAAATCACATTTGATATTAAATACAAGGTTCTGAATAGAAAATATATCGGCTTATATTCAATATCAGATTCTACGACCATCAGATATCGTATTGGAAATAATGATATATACATCTATATCTTTCAAATTTCCATAACAACATCTGTATAATCACGAAATCAAACATCGAAATATTCCGAAGACAATTTCGATTCAAATCCATTCCAATGCAATTATTGGAAGTTCTGGTTATTTTCAAATCCAATTTATTTATTTTAAAAATAAATAAATTACTATTCTAGTTCAAAACTAGTTCATTTCGATAAAAAACTATTTTTATCTTTTCAAATATGGAGTTTTTCATCCCAATTTTTTCCAAATCATTTCTTATGATTTTACACAATTTATTATTATTTTTAATAATTTTATCAAGGCCCCTACAGTCGATTTCCATCAATGGCCATCGAACTGCACTTACAGCGACCTTTTTCAAATTTGATTTGGACGTATCTCCAAATTCAACCGTTAGATTTCAAATTTCTAATATTCGTTAGAAAGCTCTTTTCGATACGAACCCAACTGTTCCAATATACATTCGTTTTAAATTCATTTCAAATCGATTTCAATTCAAATTGATTTCTAATCCAATTTCAGTTCGTTTTCTTTTCAATTCAATTCGAATTCATTTCTATTCAATTTTCAATTCGAATTCCTTTCTATTCAAATTCATTTCAAAACGATTTCAATTCTATTCGAATTCAATTCACTTTAATATTCACTTCAATTTGAATAAAATCGATATAAATATCGTTCACGTTAAAATGGCGTCAATCTATCAACGCGGCTTCATATATTTCGATTTTCAAATATTCTATTTCGAATATTTCTATTTCAAATATTTTTATTTCAAATATTTTTTTTCAAATATTTTTCTAATTCAAATATTTCTATTTCAAATGTTTCTAATTTTCAAATATGGAATGAGGCCCAATCAATTATCATATAATGTTAATTATATGGATTTTCTACAACACATGTGTACAATAACAACAATGAATAATCAACCATCATCCAAAGTGCATTCTACACTGTATAAGCATCAAATATAGATATTCAACGCTTATAACAGTCTGTCAATTAATCGATCGACATAAAACTAAACAATCGGGATTAGTGTACGTCAAATATCATCCCAATACCCGTGTGGGGTTTCAAGCAATCAAACACAGATTTTTTTATTTGTGTAGTTGGGCGATGTGTAAAATTTATCGTCCTAATCAATGTCCTTCAAATAGGTGTACATAAACAAACCGTCCGGTTTGTAAATGAATATTTATTTATTCACATTCACGTTAAAAATTATATTTTTAACGATCAAACTATTTTATTCAACCTATGAATTTTCTATTCGGTTCATTTATTAAATAAAATGTTATCTTTATTTTTCTAACTTATTTTAGAAAATTTCAGCGGCATAACGGCGCGATACTAGAAATGGGACAAGGCCTAGCCTTATCCCCGGTCTAGTGAAGGCCCACGCCATTCACACATCAATCAAATCAATTTCATTTCACCAAACAATTCAATTCAAACCAAATAATCTAACCAACTACACAACCAAACAATTAAACAAACAAGCCATCCATGGTCTGTGGATGACGGGTGTTGGGTGCTACTAAACACCGTCTGCATCCTAGTATATATATATAACTAGAAAAAGAAATTTTGAGTGAGAAATTCTCACCGAAAGCTATCCAACCATCTTGACTCTTCTTTTATAGAAATCTTCGTCGTTCTGCCTCTTTTCACTTTCTTTGCCCGTATTATCTACATATGTAAAAATCATATTTTTACTTCGCTATTCAATATATAAAAATCGAATTTTTACTTCGCTATTCAATATATAAAAATCGAATTTTTACTTCGCTATTCAATATATAAAAATCGAATTTCTACACCGCTACTATATAGATAAAAATTCTATTTTTACAACGATGTTATATAGATAAAAATTCTATTTTTACAACGATGTTATATAGATAAAAATTCTATTTTTATCCCGCTATTCTTCCTATAAAGATTTCGCCTTTTCAATCTTTTCAAAAATCTAATCTTTTCTATTTTAAAAATCTAATCTTTTCTATTTTAAAAATCTAATCTTTTCTATTTTAAAAATCTAATCTTTTCTATTTTAAAAAAACCTAATCTTTTCTATTTTACCGTATAAAGATCCCATTTTTATTATCTATATAATATGAAAATTATATTTTCAACCTTTACATACGATAAAAATTATATTTTTAACTTCTACATATAATAAAAATTATATTTTTATAACTCTACAATATAAAAGATTATATTTTTATAACTCTAAACACATTTAAAGCTGAAACTAAAGTAAAACAATTGTAAATATATATAAAAACTCACTTATTTACTGATCTAGGCTTCGGGGTGAGTCATCGGGTGCTGCTGGTGCCGAGGAAGTCGCGGTGGTGGTCGGCTGGGCTGTCGGAGGTCGGGGTTTGGGCCAAGGGGGGTGCGGGTTCGGGTCTAGGGGGGTGCGGGTTCTATGCAGAAGAGGGGAGAGGGCGTCAAAGGAGGGAGGAGAAGAAGAAGGTGGCGGCAGATGAAGGGGAGGCGGAGGTGGTGGCGTGAGGTGGTGCGCCCCCTGGACGGCGGCGAACTAATCGGGGGGGGGGGGGGGGGCTGTGAATCGCGATTCCCCCCCTTTTCTCTTTTTTTTATTTTGAACGGCAGAAATAATGAGGAGAGGAAGAGAATAAAGGGGGGCCATTTGTTTATTTTAAATTTTATATTATATTTTAATTCCCTAAGGTTGACTTTTCATACGACCTCGAAATCAAACATGCCGACTGTCGTCCCTAGCGTAATACCCCCATTCCGAACACAATGGGATATGTATCGTAGGCTGATTCGTTCATCTCGATCAGTTTCCGTTAAAATCTACACATAACTCTATATATATTGAATTTGAACGCGCATTTTAATTTACCGGGGTCACATACTAACTCGAAAAATTCTAGAAAAATATTTTCTAGCTTCGTATTGACGATACGGTCCTAACAAAACTAGTTTCGTCTAATTCCGAGACCGTTGGAAAAATGGTCATTTTCCAGTCGATTAAAATCAACTGAAACTGGTCAAACACGTTTTCCTTTTCCACGCTCACATATTGATTCGAAAAATTATGAAATCTGGAATCTAGCAATAATTTGACATTGCGGATCCAACAAAAGTGATTTCGTCGAAACCTGAGGTCGTTTGCAAAATTCCCATTTTTAAGGGCTTGAATTCCATATCGACTATTCAGAAATTTCTACTGGACATATCTTTTGATCCCCGCTATGAAATTTTGATTTTTCGGATTCATTGGAAAGATATCCTCAATTAGATCCTAATGTTTTTGGTTTCGCTAAAATCCGGATTGTTTTGCACCCGGTATGTTCAATTGAAGTTTGAAATCGAATTATCGAACTACGCACCATTTTCAATTCTATTTATAATTAAATATAAATATTTATATTCTAACGACGACGCGTATAAATATATACGTTCTAATTATATTCAGAATAAATTTTCGTCGATATTATTTAAAATAATCTATTTTAAATACTGAAAATTCGCTAAAATTGCCAAGATAAAAATTTTAAACTGGCCCAGATTTTCGGGTTATTACAATCTCCCCCACTTAAAACTTTTCGTCCCCGAAAAGGAACAATGTCGAAAGTGGTTTTATTATCCAGCTCTACGTTCGATCTGGCCTCCATTCTCAAACCTTTTAGTTTCTGAGAATTTTCAAATTTTCAAAAATTTGGCTAACACCCTAAATTTTCGAAAAATTTCGCCATAACCTCCCCTGCACCGGGAGCCACGGGAAAATCCCGAAATTGACATATAGGCCTTCTGATCTCAAAAAGAAAAAGAAAAAGCCAAGCGGCTAGCCAATAGGCTCATAAAATCATCATCACCCAAACAAAACAGTAAATTATGTAGTAAACATGTACCTATTTGTCGGGCAAACAAATTTTATTCTCTGCTCTAGCCTCCTTGCTATGACCTGTTCAATGTAAGTACTTGTATATGCAAGCAAATGCGATCAATTTTCAATATAATTCAATATGTGATTCAATTAGGCTAAATGGCTAAAAATTAGCAAACAAATAAACAAACAACACAAACATCAATCAATTAGTGAATTAGAGTTTCAAATTCATAATTTTGATACATATACAAAAATCATGTTTTTGATGCCAAATCACAACAATAGTCCCTATCTAATTTTTGGTTCTCACACCAGTCAATAGGAAATATATAGATATTACACGTTCGCTGTAATAACCCGGAAAATCTGGGCCAGTTTAAAATTTTTATTTTAGCAATTTTAGCGAATTTTGAATATTTAAAATAGATTATTTTAAATAATATCGACGAGAAATTTATTTTGAATATGATTCGAACGTATATATTTATACGCCGTCGTTAGAATATAAATAATTATATATAATTATAAATAGAATTGAAAATGGCGCGGTAGTTCGATAATTCGATTTCAAACTTCAATTTGACATACCGGGTGCAAAACAATCCGGATTTTAGTGAAACCAAAAACATTAGGATCTAATTGATGATATCTTTCCAACGAATCCGAAAAATCAAAATTTCATAGCGGGAATCAAAAGATATGTCCGGTTGAAAATTCTGAATAGTCGCTATGGAATTCAGGCCCTTAAAAATAGACATTTTGCAAATGACCTCGGATTTCGACGAAACCACTTTTGTTGGATCCGCAGTGTCAAATTATTGCTAGATTCCAAATTTCATAATTTTTCGAATCAATATGTGAGCGTGGCAAAGGAAAACGCATTTGACCAGTTTTAGTTGATTTTAATCGACTTGAAATTGGCCATTTTTCCAACGGTCTCGAAATTCGACGAAACTAGTTTTGTTAGGACCGTATCGTCAATACGAAGCTAGAAAATATTTTTCTGGAATTTTTAGAGTTAGTATGTGACCCCGGTAATTTGAAATGTACGTTTAAAATTCAATATAGTGATTTAAATGTAAATTTAACGGAAACTGATTGTAACGATCAAATCAGCTTGCGATACATATCCCATTGTGTTCGGAATGGGGGTAATTAGCTATGGACGACAGGCGGTGGGCTTCGTTTCGAGGTCGATAGAAAAAGTTACTTTATGTGAATAAAATATTGAAATTAAATAGTAAAAAAAAGAAAAGGTCAACCCTTCTCCTCCTTAAATCACTCTGGCCCCCCCTTTTCAAAATCATTTCAGGAAGAAAAAAAAAGAAAGAAAAATACGGAAAGGGGAAGCGATCGACAGCCCCCCCCCATCGTTCGCCCGCCGCCATTGATCGCCGTCCACTGTGCGTCGCCCATGACCGCCGCCCCGTCACTCCGCCTCCCCTCAACTCCGGTGGCCCGCTGCTCCACTGCCCCTCCTCCCTCCGTTCAAGCCGTAAATCCCCAAACCCCTCTTCCACCTGAGAGCCGCCGCCGCCACCCTGAAGATCCCACAGCGCCCCCTGACCTCACCGCCGACCCCACCCTCCACTTCGGACCGGCCATCACCTCCACCACCCACCCGAACATCTGCCAGCATCGGAAACCCCCGTTTCCCCCCATTTCGATCCATGAAACTTCCCCTGATGCGGCTCCTCGCTGAAACCAGATGCCGTCGTCTTCAGGATCTCCTACTCCGAAGCCTTCCTAGATCCAAACTCTGTAAGTTTTCAGATTTTTAAACTATGAAAAATCTGATTTTAATGCTAGGAAAATATATGACTTTTAGTTAGGAAAATCTATGATTTTTAATAGAAAAAAATTGGATTTTTAATAGGGGAAAAGGTAGGATTTTTAAAATAGAAAAGACATGATTTTGAAAATAGAAAAGACATGATTTTTAAAATAGAAAAGTCAGGATTTTTAAAATAGAAAAGATATGATTTTTAAAACAGAAAAAAATATGATTTTTATAAGACAATATTTTTAAAAGGCAAAAGATTAGATTTTTAAAAGGCAAAAGATTAGATTTTTATAGTTGTAAAGGCGAAATCTTTATTTTTATAAAGGCGAAATCTTTATTTTTATAAAGGCGAAATCTTTAAAATTGAAAAGGCGAAATCTTTATAGTCGAAAAGGCGAGACCTTTATATAGAGAATAACGATGTAAAAATTGAATAGTATCATAATAAAAATTCGATTTCTATATATTAAATAGCGAAGTAAAAATTCGATTTTTATATATTGAATAGCGAAGAAAAATTCGATTTTTAAATGTAGGAAGCGATTATAAAAATATGATTTTTAAATTGAGAGTGAATAAATAAAAATATGATTTTTAAATTGAGAGTGAATAAATAAAAATGTGATTTTTATTTTAAAGACATCAAAATATAAAAATGTGTGATTTTTATATATGTCGTGGCTACAGCAGCGAAGATGACGAAGATGCGATAACGATGAAGATTTCTATCAACGAAGAGTCAAGATGATTGGATAGCTATTTGTGAGAATTTCTCACCTTTCAATTTCTTTTTCTAGTTATATATATATATATATATACTAGGATGCAGACGGTGTTTAGTAGCACCCGACACAATCGTCCACAGACCATGGACTTGTTTGTTTGATTGCAAATTAGTTAGATTATTTGATTGAATTGTTTGGTGAAATGAATGGATTAGATTGATGTGTGAATGGCGTGGGCCTTCACTAGACCGGGGATAAGGCTAGGCCTCGTCCCGTTTCTAGTATTGTGCCGTTATGCCGCCGAAATTTTCTAAAATAAGTTAGAAAAATAAAAATATCATTTTATTTAAAGAATGAACTGAATAGAAATTCATATGTTAAAATAAAATATTTTATGGTTAAAAATATAATTTTTAACGTGAATATGAATATAGTGAATGTGAATAAATAAATATTCATCCACAAACCAGACGGTTTGTTTATGTACACTGATTTGACTGACATTGATTGGGACGATAAATTTTACACATCGCCCAACTGCACAAATAAAATATGTGTTTGATTGTTTGAAACCCCACACGGGTGTTGGGATGAAATTTGAAGTTCACTCATCCTGATTGATTAAATATGTCGATCGATTGATTGACAGGCTGTTATAAGCGTTAGATATCTATATTTGATGCTTATACGGTGTAGTGCACTTTGGTTGATGGTTGATTATTTTTCAAAGCTATTATATACGTGTGATGTATGAAAATCCATATAATTAATTTTATATGGTGATTGATTCGGCCTCATTCCAATTTAGAAGATAAAGAATAATATAAAATAAAGGTTCATGTGTTGACGGTACTCATCCGTTGAGATTAGTCATGTGTTGAATGAAATATTTTAACAATAAAGTTTATATCTTTATCTTTATAAAATACATTAAATAACAAGAAGAGTCACACATGGACGGTACTCATTCGTTGAGATTAGTCGTGTGTTGACAAAGATATAAAGTCGTGTATTGAAAGAAATATAGATCCATTTGTTGAATATAAAGCCGTGTTGATTAGAGATGCGCCATTTTGACGTGAACGATGTTTATATTGATTTTATTCATTTTAAAATGAATATTGAAAACGATTTCGAAATGAATTGAATTGAAAACGATTTCGAAATGAATTGAATTGAAAACGATTTCGAAATGAATTGAATAGAAAACGAATTTGATTTGATTTGAATATATAACGAATTTGATTTCAATTGAATATATAACGAATTTGATTTGAATAGAAAACCAATTTGAATTGAATCGAACAGAAAACCAATTTGAATTGAATCGAATAGAAAACCAATTTGAATTGAATCGAATAGAAAACCAATTTGAATTGAATAGAATAGAAAACCAATTTGAATTGAATTGAATAGAAAACCAATTTGAAATGAATTGAATAGAAAACCACTTTGAATTGAATCGAATTGGAAACGAATTCAAATTGAATTTAAAACGAATTGAAATGAATTCAAATTGAATTGAAATTTGAATTGAATAGGAATGAATTTTAAAACGAATTTTTAAAGAAGAATTCAATTTTGCTTTGGATTGAAATGGAAGTTGAAATGGTTCTTGAAACGAATTCAAAACTATTTATATAATTCGTTTTAAATAGGAATCGACGAAATATATATTATATATATTATATATATAATATAATGGCCTGAATAGAACGCGCCGCGCCGCGGCAGTTCGCGAATTTCGACCATTTATTCAAACGGACCTTACGGGAGATCCGACCGTCGGATTCTCCTAAAACCGGAACCGTTGGGTTCGTATCGAAACGAGCTTTCTAGCGAATATTAGAAATTCAAAATCTAACGGTTGGGTTTGGAGATACGTCCAAATCAAATTCGAAAAAGGTCGCTGTAAGTGCAATTCGATGGCCGTTGTTGGAAATCGACTGTACGGACCTTGATCAAATTATTAAAAATATAAATAATTTGTGTAAAATCACAAGAAATGATTTGAGAAAAATTGGGATGAAAAACTCCGTATTTGAAAAGATAAAAATGGATTTTTATCGAAACGAACTAGTTTTGAACTAAATTTAAAACCCGATTTGTTTTTAAATAAATAAATTAGATTTAAAAAGGGGTTTTAAATAATCGGAATTTCTAATATATTTGATTGGATTTGAAATGGGTTTATTGTGAACGGTGTTTTAAATAACACTAGTTCTTTAACCCGATAATAAATAGAATGTGATTTGGGTTTGTCGTGAACTGTGTTTTAAATAACACCTAGTTCTTTAACCCAAAAAAAGGAGTTTTAATGAATCTGTAATTAGATTGAAATGTGAATCTATAATCTAAATTATCAAATTTAGAAATGAGCGAGAATGGAGTATCACCAGTTTTGCTCCAAAGCGATAGTTAAATCTTTAATTAGATTTGAACGTGAAATGGTAATTAATTTTACCGATAACACCGTGGTGTTAGATATGGAGTATCACCAGTTTTGCTTCATGGGATGAATAGGTTGGGATTGGGAAATAAAATAAATAATTACTCCGGTGTGGTTCGCTAATCTCGACTAGTTTGGAAAACCATAATTTGGTTTGAAATGACATCCAAAGGAAGATTATAGGATAAATTTCAAAGAATTTATCTTGGATAAAATTAATGGGAACCTTTCCCTAAAAATGTGATTTTATGAATAAAAGAATATTCTGAATTGGAATGAGGCGTATGTTGAGTTTGTGTAACATTTGTTTTTAATATACGCGGGTTGTTCGGAAAGGCCGGGTTTATACCCATTCTGAATAACCGATTCGACGATAAGTCGAAGATGAAGACGGTGGTCGAAGGCCGGAAGTCTTCACATCGTTTGGATAATTCCTGACGATCCTGATTGGGCTGTACACCCAAGAGGATGGAAACAGTTGGTGGTCGTCCTGACGTACTTGGAGATGGATGGATATGCGAGGAAAGTGCCTCCGGTTTCGTTCAGACCCAGAACGGACTTGTAAATGGATTGTGTGTCTGACATTGGATTTTATTCTGTGTTGATTGATTTCTATTAAATATACATCTGTTTGGCGGCGGAGAATTTATTCTTTTGCTTAACGCCCTTCTCTGAGACGTACGAGCTCAGAGGTTGTATATCGATGGACATCAGTCGCATGGCATGAATTGCCTGTGTGGCACGCTAAGATGCAATGATCAAGGCTTTTGTTGAAAAGCAGAGTCTTGTGGTTGATGATCAAAGCATGCCTACGTGGCAGCTTTGTGTATAACGTGAATTCGCGAGCCTCACACCTCGGTATGAGTCAAAAACGGGATGAGGACCCAAGGAGTGCACGACGTTTCTTTCTAGCTATGGGTGGTGTCAGTGACCTACCAGCCCTGACATTTATATACTTTTCACCTTTGTGATTTGGATGCGAGGCGCCTCGATTATAGGTCCTATAGGGCCGGGAAACGTGTGTTCAGGAATTGCCAATCCTCTAACGTAAGTGAGGACCGGCCTTGGAGGATCCCAGGGTTGCCCAGAGTGCGTAGCCCTGAGACATTTGCTAGAGTGTCTCGAACGCGGAGAGGAGCTTGCCCCTTGCCTCGACTCATGACGAAAATCCAATTTCCAATACGTGTATTGCGTCTTCATTTGTAGAGCCTAGTATGGCGACATAGTGGGATGGGGCACTCATGCCGTCTATGATTTATATTTATGATTGAAATTGTTATGACACTATACACTTATTACAGTATCAAATGATTTGTTTTAAACGTATCAAGCATGTTTGGCTGTTATAAGGTAAAACCCTATCCTCCGGCTTGCGTTGCATTGTGTGATGGGACCTGGGTCTTATAATAGCTTCATTTTTTCGAAAAAGCATTGCGTTCTTTATCTATATGCACTGGTATTCTTGGGAGGAAACCCGTTCCGTGTTATACGGCGTGGTCCCTTGAATTACTCTCTTTTAAAGTAAAGCTTTAAATAACTGTTTTAGTTCTCACACCAGTCACATGACTGACCTGGAATTTATTGTTTTAACCTAAACTCTGGGTGCCCCTATTTTCCGCACGGGCAGCTAGTAGTTTTGGTTTTGCAGATTTATATTCACAGGATCCTGGTTTACAGCTGGAATGATATCCGGAAAGCTCTGTATCCGTATATCACCTTCAGTTGTGCTTTGTATTATTTTCCGCTGTTATGTAACTTATTGTAATCTCTGATATTTATCGAATGTAATTTATTCATTTATACTCTGTATATTCTTGTATCTGATGGGATTGTTGTAATAGCAATGAAATGTTCTCCCGTCTGCGTTCTGTTTTGTCTTGTTCTCAAACGATCAGGGGTTTCGAACGGTCTAGATCGGTTTAACGACTGATTCAGATCGAGCGAAATTCCCGGCCGTCACATTTGGGATCAGAGCTTTGGTTTACAGAGCTCGAGAACAAGACACATTAGAACCATACAAAAGAATTCATCAGATATTGGATTAGTAATATCCAATTAGAATGACTCGTTAGAGATAGGATGAGACGACCCGAACTTCCCCGTGAAGGAAAGCACGGATAGAATTGAGTACAAGACAAAATAGAACGCAAACGGAAGAACATTTCATTGTTATTACAACAATTCCATCAGATACAAGAATATACAGAGTATAAAGGAATAAATTACATTCGACAAATATCAGAGAACACAATAAATTACATAGCAGCGGAAAAATATACAAAACACAACTAGAGGTGATACACGGATACAGAGCTTTCCGAGCATCGTTCCAGCTGTAAATCAGGACCCTATGAATATAAATCTGCAAAACCAAAACTACTAGCTGCCCGTGTGGAAAATAGGGGCACCCAGAGTTTAGGTTAAAACAATAAACTCTAGGTCAGTCATGTGGCTGGTGTGAGAACTAAAACAGTTATTAATATTTGTTTTAAAGTTAGGTAAATCAAGGGACCACGCCGTATAACACGGAACGAGTTTCCTCCCAAGAATACAAGTGCATAGAACAAACAGCGCAATGCTAAATAAAGAAAAATGAAGCTATTATAAGACCCAGGTCCCATCACACAATGCAACGCAAGCCGGAGGATAGGGTTTTCCCTTATAATAGCCAAATAATGCTTGATACGTTTAAAACAAATCATTTGATACTATTATAGGTGTATAGTGTCAAAACAATTTCAATCATAAATATCAATCATAGACGGCATGGGTACCATATATCATGTCGCCATACTAGTTCTACAATTAAAACCGCAATACACGTATTGGAAATTGGATTCCGTCATGAGCCGAGGCAAGGGGCAAGCTCCTCTCCGCGTTCGAGACACTCTAGCAAATGTCCCAGGACCCCACTATGATCCTTGGATCTTCAGGGCCGGTCCTCTCTTACTTTTGAGGATTGGAAATTCCTGAACACACGTTTCCCGGTCCTTACAGACCTATATCCGAGGCGCCTCGCATTCCAACAACCACATAGGTGAAAAGTATATAAATGTCAGGGCTGGTAGGTCACTGACACCACCCTAGCTAGAAAGAAACGTCGTGCCCTCCCTGTAGTCACTATCCCGTTTTTGACTCATACCGAGGTGTGAGGCTCGCGAATTCACGTTATACACAAAGCTACGCCACACAGGCCGTGCTTTGATCATCAACCACAAGACTTTGCTTTTCAACAGAAGCCTTGATCAATTGCCACTTACGCGTGCCACATTGGCAATTCACTCCATGCGACTGATGTCCATCGATATACAACCTCTGAGCTCGTACGTCTCAGAGAAGGGCGTTAAGCAAAAGAATAAATTCTCCGCCGCCAAACAGATGTATATTTAATAAAGATCAATCAACACAGAATAAAATCCAATGTCAGACACACAATCCATTTACAAGTCCGTTCTGGGTCTGAACGAAACCGGAGGCACTTTCCTCGCATATCCATCGATCTCCAAGTACGTCTGGATGATCACCAACTGTTTCCCTCATCTTGGGTGTACAGCCCAATCAAGATCATCAGTAATCACCCAAACGATGTGAAGACTTCTGGTCTTCAACCACCGTCTTCGTCTTCGACATCTCGTCGAATCAGTTATTCAGAATGGGTATAACCCGGCCTTTCTGAATAACCCACGTATATAATAAACAAATGTTACACAAACACAACGAACGCCTCATTCCAATTCAGAATATTCTTTTATTCACAAAATCACATTCTTAGGGAAAGGTTCCCATTAATTTTATCCAAGATAAATTCTTCTAAATTTATCCTATAATCTTCCTTTGGATATCATTTCAAACTAGTCGGGATTAACGAACCACACCGAAGTAATTATTTATTTTATTTCCCAATCCCAACCTATATATGCCATTGAGCCAAACTGGTGATACTCTATTTCTAACACCACGGTGTTATCGGTAAAATTAATTACCATTTCACGTTCAAATCTAATCAAAGATTCATTAAAACTCCACTTAGTTTTAATCTTTTCAAAAATCAATATCCTGTCTTTAACTGGGTTAAATAGTCCTCTAAAACATGATTCACGATAAACCCAAATCACATTTGATATTAAATACAAGGCTCTGAATAGAAAATATATCGGTTTATATTCAATATCAAATTCTGAAACCAACATATATTGTATTGGAAATAACGATATTAGATATATCTTTCAAATTCCCATAACAATATCTGTATAGTCACGAAATCCAACATCGAAATATCCCGAAGATAATTTCGATTCAACCCCAGTCCAATTCACGTATTGGGAATATTGATTGTTTTTAAAATCACTTTCAAATTCAATTTATTTATTTCAAAAATAAATTGATTTTAATTCTAGTTCACAACTGGTTCATTTCGATAAAAAAATCTATTTTTATCTTTTCAGATGTGGAATTTTTCAGCCCAATTTTTCCCAAATCATTTCTTATGATTTTACACAAATTATAGATATTTTTGATAATTTTATCAAGGCCCGTACAGTCGATTTCCACCAATGGCCATCGAACTGCACTTACAGCGACCTTTTCTAAATTTGATTTGGACATAATTCCAAATCCAACCGTTAGATTTCAAATTTCTAATATTCATTGGAAAGCTCTTTTCGATACGAACCCAACGGTTCCGGTTTTAGGAGAATCCGACGGTCGGATCTCCCGCAACGTCAATTCGAAGTCAATGGTCGAAATTCATGAACTGCCGCGGCGCGGCGCGTTCTATTCAGGCCATTATATATATAATATATATATTATATATATTTCGTCGATTTCCTTTTAAAACGTATTTTATAAATCGTTTTAAATTCGTTTTCAAAACCATTTCAACGTTACTTTCAATTTCAAATGGATTTGATTTCAATTCAATTTCAGTTCGTTTTAAATTTCATTCAAAGCGATTTCAATTCGTTTTTAACTCAATTTCAATTTAATTCAATTTGAATTCATTTCTATTTTATTCGAATTCAAATTCACTTTCTATTCAATTCAAATTCTAATTCGTTTTATATTCAATTCGAATCGAGTTCATTTTCTTTTCAATTCGAATTCATTTCAAATATTATATTTTGAAATCACTTTTCAATATTCATTGTAAAATGAATAAAATCGATATAAATATCGTTCACGTCAAAATAGCGCATCTCTAATCCACACGGCTTTATATTTTTCAAAAACTTCTTTATTCAATTCAACAAATGAATATTTATTCTATTCAACACATGAATCTATATTTCTTCCAACACACGACTATTTTTCTTATGTAAAATATTTTATAAAACTATGGTATCTATCGTTTGATTTTATTTAGACTCCACCGTGAAGTAGATTCTAATTGTAAATATGATGAAGATGTGAATTTTTATTATTTAAAATATTTTACTCAACACATGAATATTTTCAACACATGAACATCGTCAACACATGACTATTTTTATATTCAACACATGAATCTTCTTTTATAATATTCATTATTTTCCCGATTGGAATGAGGCCCAATCAATCACCATATAATGTTAATTATATGGATTCCATACAACACATGTATATAATAGCATTGGAAAATAATCAACCATCAACCAAAGTGCACCACACTGTATAAGCATCAAATATAGATATCTAACGCTTAAAACAGCCTGTCAATCAATCGATCGACATATTTAATCAATCAGGATGAGTGAACTTCAAATTTCATCACAACACCCGTGTGGGATTTCAAACAATCAAACACAGATTTTAGTTGTGCAGTTGGGCGACGTGTAAAATTTATCGACCCAATCAATATTAGTCAAATCAGTGTATATAAACAAATCAGCCGATTTGTTTATAAATATTTATTTATTCACTTTCACGTTAAAAATTATATTTTTAACGATAATATATTTTATTTTAACACATGAATTTCTATTCATTTCATTTACACAATAAAAATGATACTTTCATTTTTCTAACATATTTTAAAAAAATTCGGCGGCATAACGACACGATACTAGAAACGGGACGAGGCCTAGCCTTATCCCCGGTCTAGTGAAGGCCCACGCCATTCACACATCAATCAAATCCATTCCATTTCACCAAACAATTCAATTCAAACCAAATAATCTAACCAACTACACAACCAATCAAACAAGTCCATGGTCTGTGGACGATTGTGTCGGGTGCTACTAAGCACCGTCTGCATCCTAGTATATATATATAACTAGAAAAATAAGTTGAAGAGTGAGAAGTTCTCACCGAAAGCTATCCAATCATCTTGACTCTTCTTTTATAGAAATCTTCTTCATTCTCGCCTTTTATCATCTTCGTTGCCCGTAGTCACTACATATATAAAAATCACACATTTTTATATTTTGATGTCTTTAAAATAAAAATCACATTTTTATTCATTCATTTTCAATTTAAAAGTCATATTTTTATAATCACTTCATATATTTAAAAATCTAATTTTTACTATGCTATTCAATATATAAAAATCGAATTTTTACTTCAAATCCATATGGATAAAAATCGCATTTCCATACCGCTAATATATAGATAAAAATTCTATTTTTACATCGTTATCATCTATATAAAGATCTCGCCTTTTCAACTATAAAGATTTCTCCTTTTCAAATATAAAGTTTTCGCCTTTTCAAATATATAGATTTCGCTTTAATTTCCTCACTATTAAAATCACCTCTTTATTTCAATGTATATATAATAAAAATCAGATTTTTATTTCGCTACATATACAAAGATGATATTTTTATATTCTATATTTCATAAAGATTATATTTTTATAGTCCCTACAATGTAAAAATCATATTTTTATCTTTCTACAATATAAAAGATTATATTTTTAATCGCATAAGTGAATAGAAATTGAAATAAAACTCACTTGGGGTGTTAGAGTGGCGGAGGAGGCTCGGAGAAGAGCTAAAACATCTCGGGGACTGAAATGTACACTCGAAAAATAATAAAAATCGGATTTTTAACTGGGGGGGGGCCCACTGGTCGGGGTTGGTGGTCGGAAGGGCGGCGCCTTGGGTCGGGGTTGGGGGTTGGGAGGTGCGGCCAAGTGTGGGTGGACGGAAACGGGATGTGGCGGCTCGATTTGGGGCGTTGGAGCATTGGGGTTCGATTCTTGAAGAGGGGGACGGGGATGGGCCGTCGGAGGGGAGGGGGAGGTGCGGTCGGAAGTGGGGAGGCCGGGGCTGAGGTGCGGCGGCGCCTAGAGGGCGGGGAGGCGGCGAAACCGAGGGCGACGGGGGGTCTTGGGTTCGTGAACGACGGTTTTGAAATAAGGGGAGAGAGAGAAAGGGGATTCAGGCTATATATTTATATATATAAATATTTTATTATTTTTTTTTTCAAAAAGGTAGCTTTATAATACGAACTCGAAATCACGCCCACCGACTGTCGTCCTTAGCGTATTACCCCTATTCCGAACACAATAGGATATGTATCGTAAGCTGATTCGATCGTTTCAATCAGTTTTCGTCAAATTTACATTTAAATCACTTTATTGAATTTTAAACGTACATTTCAAATTACCGGGATCACATACTAACTAGAAAAATTGCAGAAAAATATTTTCTAGTTTCGTATTGACTATACGGTCCTAACAAAACTAGTTTCGTCGAATTCTGAGACCGTTAGAAAAATGGCCATTTTCCAGTCGATTAAAATCAACTGAAACTGGTCAAACGCGTTTTCCTTTGCCACGCTCACATATTGATTCGAAAAATTATGAAATTTGGAATCTAGCAATAACTTGACATCACAGATCCAACAAAAGTGGTTTCGTCGAAATCCGAGGTTGTTTGCAAAATGTCTATTTTTAAGGGCCTGAATTCCATAGCGACTATTCAGAATTTTCAACTGGACGTATCTTTTGATTCCCGCTATGAAATTTTGATCTTTCAGATTCGTTGGAAAGGTATCATCAATTAGATCCTAATGTTTTTGGTTTCACTAAAATCCGGATTGTTTTGCACCCGGTACATTCAATTGAAGTTTGAAATCAAATTATCGAACTACCGCGCCATTTTCAATTCTATTTATAATTATAAATAAATATTTATATTCTAACGACGACGTATATAATATATACGTCGGATTATATTCAAAAATAAATTTCTTGTCGTCATTATTTAAAATAATCTATTTTAAATGTTCAAAATTCACTAAATTTGCCAAAATAAAAATTTTAAACTGGCCCAGATTTTCGGGTTGTTACAATCTCCCCCACTTAAAACTTTTCGTCCCCGAAAAGGAACAAAGTCGAAAGTGGTTTGATTAATCAACTCTGCGTTCGATCTGGCTTGCATTCTCCAACTTTTCAGTTTCTGAGAATTTTCAAATTCTTCAAAAATTTGGCTAACACCCTAAATTTTCGAAAAATTTCGCCATAACCTCCCCTGCACCGGGAGCCATGGTAAAATCCCGAAATTGCCATACAGGCCTTCTGATCTCCAAAAAGAAAAAGAAAAAGCCAAGCGGCTAGCCAATAGGCTCATAAAATCATCATCACCCAAACAAAACAGTAAATTATGTAGTAAACATGTACCTATTTGTCGGGCAAACAAATTTTATTCTTCGGCTCTAGCCTCCTTGCTATGACCTGTTCAATGTAAGTATATGTATATGCAAGCAAATGCAACCACTTTTCGATACAATTCAATATGTGATTCAATTAGGCTAAGTGGTTCAAAATTATCAAATAAATAAACAAACAACACAAACATCAATCAATTAGTGAGTTAGAATTTCAAATTCATAATTTTGATATATACAAAAATCCCATTTTTGATGCCAATTCACAACAATGTGTTCTAACTATATAAGTTTTGGTTCTCACACCAGTCTAATGGAAATATATAGAAATCACACCTTCGAAATTCGAATATGAATACTGATGATGATGCACCATCATCAGAATCATCCCCGGATGTCTAGAATGTGATTCTATATCTACCCAGTATATTAAAACTTCGAATATACGTTCATGACGCGTATATACAAAACTTTTATATACTGGATTGCCCATATCAATATAAATAAATATTCAAATACGTATAAAACGATTTAAATTTTCAAAACAAAATTGTTTTCTTTTGAAAAATATACTCTTCACACTCGTTCTAGGATACTACTGATCCTATCTCTAACGAGTCATTCTAATTAGATATTACTAATCCAATATCTGATGAATTCTTTCATATGGTTCTAATGTGTCTTGTTCTCGAGCTCTGTAAACCAAAGCTCTGACACCAAACTGAGACAGCCCGACGAAATCCGGTAGGCTTTGCAACCATCCCTTCATCCCCCAAAGCAGCAGGTAAAACCCACCGTGGCTCCCAGCGGTCCCCCAGTAACTTGTTTTACGGCGACCCTCTCGAGTCTCCCGGCCACTGCCTAACCAACCCCCACCACAAGGGACATGTGGGGGTAAGAGTCTCCCGTTCGCCACCAAACCGCGAAGCGAGAACCCCTCATCACGACTGCAACAAGAACTGGTGATACTCTATTTCTAACACCACGGTGTTATCGGTAAAATTAATTACCATTTCACGTTCAAATCTAATTAAAGATTCATTAAAACTCCACTTAGTTTTAATCTTTTCAAAAATCAATATCCTGTCTTTAACTGGGTTAAAGAACCAATGTCCTCTAAAACATGATTCACGATAAACCCAAATCACATTTGATATTAAATACAAGGCTCTGAATAGAAAATATATCGGTTTATATTCAATATCAAATTCTGAAACCAACATATATTGTATTGGAAATAACGATATTAGATATATCTTTCAAATTCCCATAACAATATCTGTATAGTCACGAAATCCAACATCGAAATATCCCGAAGATAATTTCGATTCAACCCCAGTCCAATTCACGTATTGGGAATATTGATTGTTTTTAAAATCACTTTCAAATTCAATTTATTTATTTCAAAAATAAATTGATTTTAATTCTAGTTCACAACTGGTTCATTTCGATAAAAAAATCTATTTTTATCTTTTCAGATGTGGAATTTTTCAGCCCAATTTTTCCCAAATCATTTCTTATGATTTTACACAAATTATAGATATTTTTGATAATTTTATCAAGGCCCGTACAGTCGATT
Organism: Allium sativum; assembly: GCA_030737875.1. Lineage (NCBI taxonomy): Eukaryota > Viridiplantae > Streptophyta > Magnoliopsida > Asparagales > Amaryllidaceae > Allium > Allium sativum. The sequence continues at coordinate 279,288,297 of CM060911.1, forward strand.
TCCACCAATGGCCATCGAACTGCACTTACAGCGACCTTTTCTAAATTTGATTTGGACATAATTCCAAATCCAACCGTTAGATTTCAAATTTCTAATATTCATTGGAAAGCTCTTTTCGATACGAACCCAACGGTTCCGGTTTTAGGAGAATCCGACGGTCGGATCTCCCGCAACGTCAATTCGAAGTCAATGGTCGAAATTCATGAACTGCCGCGGCGCGGCGCGTTCTATTCAGGCCATTATATATATAATATATATATTATATATATTTCGTCGATTTCCTTTTAAAACGTATTTTATAAATCGTTTTAAATTCGTTTTCAAAACCATTTCAACGTTACTTTCAATTTCAAATGGATTTGATTTCAATTCAATTTCAGTTCGTTTTAAATTTCATTCAAAGCGATTTCAATTCGTTTTTAACTCAATTTCAATTTAATTCAATTTGAATTCATTTCTATTTTATTCGAATTCAAATTCACTTTCTATTCAATTCAAATTCTAATTCGTTTTATATTCAATTCGAATCGAGTTCATTTTCTTTTCAATTCGAATTCATTTCAAATATTATATTTTGAAATCACTTTTCAATATTCATTGTAAAATGAATAAAATCGATATAAATATCGTTCACGTCAAAATAGCGCATCTCTAATCCACACGGCTTTATATTTTTCAAAAACTTCTTTATTCAATTCAACAAATGAATATTTATTCTATTCAACACATGAATCTATATTTCTTCCAACACACGACTATTTTTCTTATGTAAAATATTTTATAAAACTATGGTATCTATCGTTTGATTTTATTTAGACTCCACCGTGAAGTAGATTCTAATTGTAAATATGATGAAGATGTGAATTTTTATTATTTAAAATATTTTACTCAACACATGAATATTTTCAACACATGAACATCGTCAACACATGACTATTTTTATATTCAACACATGAATCTTCTTTTATAATATTCATTATTTTCCCGATTGGAATGAGGCCCAATCAATCACCATATAATGTTAATTATATGGATTCCATACAACACATGTATATAATAGCATTGGAAAATAATCAACCATCAACCAAAGTGCACCACACTGTATAAGCATCAAATATAGATATCTAACGCTTAAAACAGCCTGTCAATCAATCGATCGACATATTTAATCAATCAGGATGAGTGAACTTCAAATTTCATCACAACACCCGTGTGGGATTTCAAACAATCAAACACAGATTTTAGTTGTGCAGTTGGGCGACGTGTAAAATTTATCGACCCAATCAATATTAGTCAAATCAGTGTATATAAACAAATCAGCCGATTTGTTTATAAATATTTATTTATTCACTTTCACGTTAAAAATTATATTTTTAACGATAATATATTTTATTTTAACACATGAATTTCTATTCATTTCATTTACACAATAAAAATGATACTTTCATTTTTCTAACATATTTTAAAAAAATTCGGCGGCATAACGACACGATACTAGAAACGGGACGAGGGCTAGCCTTATCCCCGGTCTAGTGAAGGCCCACGCCATTCACACATCAATCAAATCCATTCCATTTCACCAAACAATTCAATTCAAACCAAATAATCTAACCAACTACACAACCAATCAAACAAGTCCATGGTCTGTGGACGATTGTGTCGGGTGCTACTAAGCACCGTCTGCATCCTAGTATATATATATAATTAGAAAAATAAGTTGAAGAGTGAGAAGTTCTCACCGAAAGCTATCCAATCATCTTGACTCTTCTTTTATAGAAATCTTCTTCATTCTCGCCTTTTATCATCTTCGTTGCCCGTAGTCACTACATATATAAAAATCACACATTTTTATATTTTGATGTCTTTAAAATAAAAATCACATTTTTATTCATTCATTTTCAATTTAAAAGTCATATTTTTATAATCACTTCATATATTTAAAAATCTAATTTTTACTATGCTATTCAATATATAAAAATCGAATTTTTACTTCAAATCCATATGGATAAAAATCGCATTTCCATACCGCTAATATATAGATAAAAATTCTATTTTTACATCGTTATCATCTATATAAAGATCTCGCCTTTTCAACTATAAAGATTTCTCCTTTTCAAATATAAAGTTTTCGCCTTTTCAAATATATAGATTTCGCTTTAATTTCCTCACTATTAAAATCACCTCTTTATTTCAATGTATATATAATAAAAATCAGATTTTTATTTCGCTACATATACAAAGATGATATTTTTATATTCTATATTTCATAAAGATTATATTTTTATAGTCCCTACAATGTAAAAATCATATTTTTATCTTTCTACAATATAAAAGATTATATTTTTAATCGCATAAGTGAATAGAAATTGAAATAAAACTCACTTGTGGTGTTAGAGTGGCGGAGGAGGCTCGGAGAAGAGCTAAAACATCTCGGGGACTGAAATGTACACTCGAAAAATAATAAAAATCGGATTTTTAACTGGGGGGGCCCACTGGTCGGGGTTGGTGGTCGGAAGGGCGGCGCCTTGGGTCGGGGTTGGGGGTTGGGAGGTGCGGCCAAGTGTGGGTGGACGGAAACGGGATGTGGCGGCTCGATTTGGGGCGTTGGAGCATTGGGGTTCGATTCTTGAAGAGGGGGACGGGGATGGGCCGTCGGAGGGGAGGGGGAGGTGCGGTCGGAAGTGGGGAGGCCGGGGCTGAGGTGCGGCGGCGCCTAGAGGGCGGGGAGGCGGCGAAACCGAGGGCGACGGGGGGTCTTGGGTTCGTGAACGACGGTTTTGAAATAAGGGGAGAGAGAGAAAGGGGATTCAGGCTATATATTTATATATATAAATATTTTATTATTATTTTTTTCAAAAAGGTAGCTTTATAATACGAACTCGAAATCACGCCCACCGACTGTCGTCCTTAGCGTATTACCCCCATTCCGAACACAATGGGATATGTATTGTAAGCTGATTCGATCGTTTCAATCAGTTTTCGTCAAATTTATATTTTAAATCACTTTATTGAATTTTAAACGTACATTTCAAATTACCGGGATCACATACTAACTAGAAAAATTGCAGAAAAATATTTTCTAGTTTCGTATTGACTATACGGTCCTAACAAAACTAGTTTCGTCGAATTCTGAGACCGTTAGAAAAATGGCCATTTTCCAGTCGATTAAAATCAACTGAAACTGGTCAAACGCGTTTTCCTTTGCCACGCTCACATATTGATTCGAAAAATTATGAAATTTGGAATCTAGCAATAACTTGACATCACAGATCCAACAAAAGTGGTTTCGTCGAAATCCGAGGTTGTTTGCAAAATGTCTATTTTTAAGGGCCTGAATTCCATAGCGACTATTCAGAATTTTCAACTGGACGTATCTTTTGATTCCCGCTATGAAATTTTGATCTTTCAGATTCGTTGGAAAGGTATCATCAATTAGATCCTAATGTTTTTGGTTTCACTAAAATCCGGATTGTTTTGCACCCGGTACATTCAATTGAAGTTTGAAATCAAATTATCGAACTACCGCGCCATTTTCAATTCTATTTATAATTATAAATAAATATTTATATTCTAACGACGACGTATATAATATATACGTCGGATTATATTCAAAAATAAATTTCTTGTCGTCATTTTTTAAAATAATCTATTTTAAATGTTCAAAATTCACTAAATTTGCCAAAATAAAAATTTTAAACTGGCCCAGATTTTCGGGTTGTTACATAGGATCAGTAGTATCCTAGAACGGGTGTGAAGAGTATATTTTTTCAAATGAAAACAATTTTTGTTTTGAAAATTTAAATCATTTTATACGTATTTGATTATTTATTTATTTTGAATTTGGACAATCCAATATATAAAGGTTTTGCATATACGCGTCATGAACGTATATTCGAAGTTTTAATATACTGGATAGATATAGAATCACACTCTAGTCGCCCGGAGATGATTCTACTGATGACTATATAGCATCAGTAGCGTGTGTTCGAGTTTCGAAGGTGTGATATCTATATATTTCCATTAGACTGGTGTGAGAACCAAAACTTATATAGATAGATTTATTTGTTGTGAATTGGCATCAAAAACATGATTTTCTGTATATATATCAAAATTTATGAATTTGAAACTCTAATCCACTAATTGATTGATGTTTGTGTTGTTTGTTTATTTGTTTGTTAATTTTGAACCATTATGCCTAATTGAATCAAATATTGAATTGTATTGAAAATTGGTCGCATTTGCTTGCATATACATATCCTTTCATTGAACAGGTCATAGCAAGGAGGCTAGAGCAGAGAGTAAAATTTGTTTGCCGGACAAATAGGTACATGTTTACTATATAATCTACTGATTTGTTTGGGTGATGATGATTTTATGAGCCTATTGGCTAGCCGCTTGGCTTTTTCTTTTTCTTTTTGAGATCAGAAGGCCTATATGGCAATTTCGGGATTTTCCCGTGGCTCCCGGTGCAGGGGAGGTTATGGCGAAATTTTTCGAAAATTTAGGGTGTTAGCCAAATTTTTGAAAATTTGGAAATTCTCAGAAACTGAAAAGTTGGAGAATGGAAGCCTGATCGAACGTAGAGTTGATTAATCAAACCACTTTCGACTTTGTTCCTTTTCGGGGACGAAAAGTTTTAAGTGGGGGAGATTGTAATAACCCGGAAAATCTGGGCCAATTTAAAATTTTTATTTTAGCAATTTTAGCGAATTTTGAATATTTAAAATAGATTATTTTAAATAATATCGACGAGAAATTTATTTTGAATATGATTCGAACGTATATATTTATACGCCGTCGTTAGAATATAAATAATTATATATAATTATAAATAGAATTGAAAATGGCGCGGTAGTTCGATAATTCGATTTCAAACTTCAATTTGACATACCGGGCAATCCGGATTTTAGTGAAACCAAAAACATTAGGATCTAACTGATGATATCTTTCCAACGAATCCGAAAAATCAAAATTTCATAGCGGGAATCAAAAGATATGTCCAGTTGAAAATTCTGAATAGTCGCTATGGAATTCAGGCCCTTAAAAATAGACATTTTGCAAATGACCTCGGATTTCGACGAAACAACTTTTGTTGGATCCGCAGTGTTAAATTATTGCTAGATTCCAAATTTCATAATTTTTCGAATCAATATGTGAGCGTGGCAAAGGAAAACGCGTTTGACCAGTTTTAGTTGATTTTAATCGACTTGAAATTGGCCATTTTTCCAACGGTCTCGAAATTCGACGAAACTAGTTTTGTTAGGACCGTATCGTCAATACGAAGCTAGAAAATATTTTTCTGGAATTTTTAGAGTTATATGTGACCCCGGTAATTTGAAATGTACGTTTAAAATTCAATATAGTGATTTAAATGTAAATTTAACGGAAACTGATTGTAACGATCAAATCAGCTTGCGATACATATCCCATTGTGTTCGGAATGGGGGTAATTAGCTATGGACGACAGGCGGTGGGCTTCGTTTCGAGGTCGATAGAAAAAGTTACTTTATGTGAATAAAATATTGAAATTAAATAAAAAAAGGTCAACCCTTCTCCTCCTTAAATCACTCTGGCCCCCCCCCTTTCAAAATCATTTCAGGAAGAAAAAAAAAAGAAAGAAAAATACGGAAAGGGGGCGCGATCGACAGCCCCCCCCCATCGTTCGCCCGCCGCCATCGATCGCCGTCCACTGTGCGTCGCCCATGACCGCCGCCCCGTCGCTCCGCCTCCCCTCAACTCCGGTGGCCCGCTGCTCCACTGCCCCTCCTCCCTCCGTTCAAGCCGCAAATCCCCAAACCCCTCTTCCACCTGAGAGCCGCCGCCGCCACCCTGAAGATCCCACAGCACCCCCTGACCTCACCGCCGACCCTATCCTCCACTTCGGACCGGCCATCATCCCCACCACCCACCCGAACATCTGCCAGCATCGGAAACCCCCGTTTCCCCCCATTTCGATCCATGAAACTTCCCCTGATGTGGCTCCTCGCTGAAACCAGATGCCTTCGCCTTCAGGATCTCCTACTCCGACGCCTTCCTAGATCAAAACTCTGTAAGTTTTCGGATTTTTAAACTATGAAAAATCTGATTTTTATGCTAGGAAAATATATGACTTTTAGTTAGGAAAATCTATGATTTTTAATAGAAAAAAATCGGATTTTTAATAGGGGAAAAGGTAGAATTTTTAAAATAGAAAAGACATGATTTTTAAAATAGAAAAGACATGATTTTTAAAATAGAAAAGTCAGGATTTTTAAAATAGAAAAGATATGATTTTTAAAACAGAAAAAGATATGATTTTTATAAGACGATATTTTTAAAAGGCAAAAGATTAGATTTTTAAAAGGCAAAAGATTAGATTTTTATAGTTGTAAAGGCGAAATCTTTATTTTTATAAAGGCGAAATCTTTAAAATTGAAAAGGCGAAATCTTTATAGTCGAAAAGGCGAGACCTTTATATAGAGAATAACGATGTAAAAATTGAATAGTATCATAATAAAAATTCGATTTTTATATATTGAATAGCGAAGTAAAAATTCGATTTTTATATATTGAATAGCGAAGAAAAATTCGATTTTTAAATGTAGGAAGCGATTATAAAAATATGATTTTTAAATTGAGAGTGAATAAATAAAAATATGATTTTTAAATTGAGAGTGAATAAATAAAAATGTGATTTTTATTTTAAAGACATCAAAATATAAAAATGTGTGATTTTTATATATGTAGTGGCTACAGCAGCGAAGATGACGAAGATAACGATGAAGATTTCTATCAACGAAGAGTCAAGATGATTGGATAGCTATTTGTGAGAATTTCTCACCATTCAATTTCTTTTTCTAGTTATATATATATACTAGGATGCAGATGGTGTTTAGTAGCACCCGACACAATCGTCCACAGACCATGGACTTGTTTGTTTGATTGCAAATTAGTTAGATTATTAGATTGAATTGTTTGGTGAAATGAATGGATTAGATTGATGTGTCAATGGCGTGGGCCTTCACTAGACCGGGGATAAGGCTAGGCCTCGTCCCGTTTCTAGTATTGTGCCGTTATGCCGCCGAAATTTTCTAAAATAAGTTAGAAAAATAAAAATATCATTTTATTTAAAGAATGAACTGAATAGAAATTCATATGTTAAAATAAAATGTTTTATGGTTAAAAATATAATTTTTAACGTGGATATAAATATAGTGAATGTGAATAAATAAATATTCATCCACAAACCAGACGGTTTGTTTATGTACACTGATTTGACTGACATTGATTGGGACGATAAATTTTACACATCGCCCAACTGCACAAATAAAATCTGTGTTTGATTGTTTGAAACCCCACACGGGTGTTGGGATGAAATTTGAAGTTCACTCATCCTGATTGATTAAATATGTCGATCGATTGATTGACAGGCTGTTATAAGCGTTAGATATCTATATTTGATGCTTATACAGTGTAGTGCACTTTGGTTGATGGTTGATTATTTTTCAAAGTTATTATATACGTGTGATGTATGAAAATCCATATAATTAATTTTATATGGTGATTGATTGGGCCTCATTCCAATTTAGAAGATAAAGAATAATATAAATAAAGGTTCATGTGTTGACGGTACTCATCCGTTGAGATTAGTCATGTGTTGAACGAAATATTTTAACAATAAAGTTTATATCTTTATCTTTATAAAATACATTAAATAACAAGAAGAGTCACACATGGACGGTACTCATTCGTTGAGATTAGTCGTGTGTTGACAAAGATATAAAGTCGTGTATTGAAAGAAATATAGATCCATTTGTTGAATATAAAGCCGTGTTGATTAGAGATGCGCCATTTTGACGTGAACGATGTTTATATCGATTTTATTCATTTTAAAATGAATATTGAAAACGATTTCGAAATGAATTGAATTGAAAACGATTACGAAATGAATTGAATTGAAAACGATTTCGAAATGAATTGAATTGGAAACGATTTCGAAATGAATTGAATTGAAAACGATTTCGAAATGAATTGAATTGAAAACGATTTCGAAATGAATTGAATAGAAATCGAATTTGATTTGATTTGAATATATAACGAATTTGATTTCAATTGAATATATAACGAATTTGATTCGAATAGAAAACCAATTTGAATTGAATCGAATAGAAAACCAATTTGAATTGAATCGAATAGAAAACCAATTTGAATTGAATCGAATAGAAAACCAATTTGAATTGAATCGAATAGAAAACCAATTTGAATTGAATCAAATAGAAAACCAATTTGAAATGAATTGAATAGAAAACCACTTTGAATTGAATCTAACTGGAAACGAATTCGAATTGAATTTAAAACGAATTGAAATGAATTCAAATTGAATTGAAATGAATTCAAATTGAATTGAAATTTGAATTGAATAGGAATGAATTTTAAAACGAATTTTTAAAGAAGAATTCAATTTTGCTTTGGATTGAAATGGAAGTTGAAATGGTTCTTGAAACGAATTCAAAACTATTTATATAATTCGTTTTAAATAGGAATCGACGAAATATATATTATATATATATTATATATATTATATAATGGCCTGAATAGAACGCGCCGCGCCGCGGCAGTTCGCGAATTTCGACCATTTATTTCAAACGGACATTACGGGAGATCCGACCGTCGGATTCTCCTAAAACCGGAACAGTTGGGTTCGTATCGAAAAGAGCTTTCTAGCGAATATTAGAAATTCAAAATATAACGGTTGGGTTTGGAGATACGTCCAAATCAAATTCGAAAAAGGGCGTTGTAAGTGCAATTCGATGGCCGTTGTTGGAAATCGACTGTACGGACCTTGATCAAATTATTAAAAATATAAATAATTTGTGTAAAATCATAAGAAATGATTTGAGAAAAATTGGGATGAAAAACTCCATATTTGAAAAGATAAAAATGGATTTTTATCGAAACGAACTAGTTTTGAACTAAATTTAAAACCCGATTTGTTTTTAAATAAATAAATTAGATTTAAAAAGGGGTTTTAAATAATCGGAATTCCTAATATATTTGATTGGATTTGAAATGGGTTTATTGTGAACGGTGTTTTAAATAACACTAGTTCTTTAACCCGATAATAAATAGAATGTGATTTGGGTTTGTCGTGAACTGTGTTTTAAATAACACCTAGTTCTTTAACCAAGAAAAAGGAGTTTTAATGAATCTGTAATTAGATTGAAATGTGAATCTATAATCTAAATTATCAAATTTAGAAATGAGCGAGAATGGAGTATCACCAGTTTTGCTCCAAAGCGATAGTTAAATCTTTAATTAGATTTGAACGTGAAATGGTAATTAATTTTACCGATAACACCGTGGTGTTAGATATGGAGTATCACCAGTTTTGCTTCATGGGATGAATAGGTTGGGATTGGGAAATAAAATAAATAATTACTCCGGTGTGGTTCGCTAATCTCGACTAGTTTGGAAAACCATAATTTGGTTTGAAATGACATCCAAAGGAAGATTATAGGATAAATTTCAAAGAATTTATCTTGGATAAAATTATTGGGAACCTTTCCCTAAAAATGTGATTTTATGAATAAAAGAATATTCTGAATTGGAATGAGGCGTATGTTGAGTTTGTGTAACATTTGTTTTTAATATACGCGGGTTGTTCGGAAAGGCCGGGTTTATACCCATTCTGAATAACCGATTCGACGATAAGTCGAAGATGAAGACGGTGGTCGAAGGCCGGAAGTCTTCACATCGTTTGGATAATTCCTGACAATCCTGATTGGGCTGTACACCCAAGAGGATGGAAACAGTTGGTGGTCGTCCAGACGTACTTGGAGATGGATGGATATGCGAAGAAAGTGCCTCCGGTTTTGTTCAGACCCAGAACGGACTTGTAAATGGATTGTGTGTCTGACATTGGATTTTATTCTATGTTGATTGATTTCTATTAAATATACATCTGTTTGGCGGCGGAGAATTTATTCTTTTGCTTAACGCCCTTCTCTGAGACGTACGAGCTCAGAGGTTGTATATCGATGGACATCAGTCGCATGGCATGAATTGCATGTGTGGCACGCTAAGATGCAATGATCAAGGATTTTGTTGAAAAGCAGAGTCTTGTGGTTGATGATCAAAGCATGCCTACGTGGCAGCTTTGTGTATAACGTGAATTCGCGAGCCTCACACCTCGGTTTGAGTCAAAAACGGGATGAGGACCCAAGGAGTGCACGACGTTTCTTTCTAGCTATGGGTGGTGTCAGTGACCTACCAGCCCTGACATTTATATACTTTTCACCTTTGTGGTTTGGATGCGAGGCGCCTCGATTATAGGTCCTATAGGGCCGGGAAACGTGTGTTCAGGAATTGCCAATCCTCTAACGTAAGTGAGGACCGGCCATGGAGGATCCCAGGGTTGCCCAGAGTGCGTAGCCCTGAGACATTTGCTAGAGTGTCTCGAACGCGGAGAGGAGCTTGCCCCTTGCCTCGACTCATGACGGAAATCCAATTTCCAATACGTGTATTGCGGCTTCATTTGTAGAGCCTAGTATGGCGACATAGTGGGATGGGGCACTCATGCCGTCTATGATTTATATTTATGATTGAAATTGTTATGACACTATACACTTATTATAGTATCAAATGATTTGTTTTAAACGTATCAAGCATGTTTGGCTGTTATAAGGTAAAACCCTATCCTCCGGCTTGCGTTGCATTGTGTGATGGGACCTGGGTCTTATAATAGCTTCATTTTTTCGAAAAAGCATTGCGTTGTTTATCTATATGCACGAGTATTCTTTGGAGGAAACCCGTTCCGTGTTATACGGCGTGGTCCCTTGAATTACTCTCTTTTAAAGTAAAGCTTTAAATAACTGTTTTAGTTCTCACACCAGTCACATGACTGACCTGGAGTTTATTGTTTTAACCTAAACTCTGGGTGCCCCTATTTTCCGCACGGGCAGCTAGTAGTTTTGGTTTTGCAGATTTATATTCACAGGATCCTGGTTTACAGCTGGAATGATATCCGGAAAGCTCTGTATCCGTATATCACCTTCAGTTGTGCTTTGTATTATTTTCCGCTGTTATGTAACTTATTGTAATCTCTGATATTTATCCAATGTAATTTATTCATTTATACTCTGTATATTCTTGTATCTGATGGGATTGTTGTAATAGCAATGAAATGTTCTCCCGTCTGCGTTCTGTTTTGTCTTGTACTCAAATGATCAGGGGTTTCGAACGGTCTAGATCGGTTTAACGACTGATTCAGATCGAGCGAAATTCCCGGCGGTCACATTCGCCACTCGAATATAAATTCTGATGATGATATATCAATCATCAGAATCACCCCCGGGTGACTAGAGTGTAACTCTATATCTATCCAATATATCAAAAATTTGAATACACGCTTGCTAGGCGCATACGCAAAATCTTTATATATTGGATTGTCCTAATCAATATGAAATAAATAATCAAATACGAATAATTGATTTTAAATTTCAAAACAAAATGGGTTTTCATTCTTATTTTAAAAATTTACTCTTCACACTCGTTCTCGGATACTACTGATCCCATCTCTAACGAGTCATTCTCATTGGATATTACTAATCCAATATCTGATGAATTCTTTCGTATGGTTCTAATGTGCCTTGTTCTCTGAGCTTCGTAAACCAAGGCTCTGATACCAAATGTGACGAAAAGGGATTACGCTCGGTCCGAACCAGTCGCTAAACCGACCCAGACCGTTCGAAACGCCTGATCGTTTTGAGAACACGACAAATCAGAACGCAGATGGGAGAACATTTCATTGTATATTACAACAATGCATCAGATTACAAGAATATACAGAGTATAAATGAATCAATATTACACAGAAATATCAGAGATTTAAATTACATTTAAATACATAGCAGCGGAAAATAATACAATACACAACTAGAAGAGATACACGGATACAAAGCTTTCCGGATATCGTTCCAGCTGTAAACCAGGATCCTGTGAATATAAATCTGCAAAACCAAAACTACTAGCTGCCCGTGTCAAAATAGGGGCACCCAGAGTTTAGGTTAAAACAATAAACTCCAGGTCAGTCATGGGACTGGTGTGAGAACTAAAGCAGATAATCTTTATTTTTAAAGTTAGGTAAATCAAGGGACCACGCCGTATAACACGGAATGGGTTTCCTCCCAAGAATACTAGTGCATAAAACAAACAGCGCAATGGTAAATAAGGAAAAATGAAGCTATTATAAGACCCAGTTCCCATCACACAATGCAACGCAAGCCGGAGGATAGGTTTTTACCTTATAATAGCCAAGAATGCTTGATACGTTTAAAAGAAATCATTTGATACTATTATAAGTGTATAGTGTATAAAACAACTTCAAATCATAAATATCAATCATAGGCGGCATGAATGCCCCATACCACTATGTCGCCATATATAGGTTATACAATCAAAATCGCAAAGTCACGTATTTGGAAATTGGGTTTCCATCTATGAACCGAGGCCAGGGATCGTCCTCACCGTCTTCGAGACTCTCTAGCCCGAGCCTCAGGGTCAGAGCGCATCGACCCTTGGATCTTCAGGGCCGGTCCACCGATGTGGATTAAAATGCCTGAACACTGCGTTTCCCCGCCCTTTGGGGCGTAAATGAGCCAACGAATGGCTCCATCGGACCCGGATCGTCCGATCTAACCGAGGCGCCTCGCAACAGCAACAACCACACAGGTGAAAAGTATATAAATGTCCGGGCTGGTAGGTCACTGACACCACACTAGCTAGAAAGAAACGCATGCCCTCCCTAAGGTCCTCTCCCGTTTTTGGTTCACAACCGGGGTGTGAGGCTCGCGAATTCACGTTACACAAAGCTGTGCCACACAGGCTGTCTTTGATCATCACCACAAGACTTTGCTTTTCAACAGAAGCCTCGATCAATTGCATCTTAGGCATGCCACACAGGCAATCCACTCTATGCGTTTGATATCCATCAGTATATAACCCCTGAGCTCGTACGTCTCAGAGAAGGGCGTTAAGCAAGAGAATAAATTCTCCGCCGCCAAACAGATATATATTTAATAGAGATCAATCACACAGACTAAAATCCAATGTCAGACACACAGTCCATTTACAAGTCCGTTCTGGGTCTGAACGAAACCGGAGGCACCTAGTACCCCGCATATCCATCGATCTCCAAGTACGTCTGGACGATCACCAACTGTTTCCATCTTCTTGGGTGTACAGCCCAATCAAGATCATCAGTAATTATCCAAACGACGTGAAGACTTCTGGTCTTCGACCACCGTCTTCATCTTCGACACCACGTCGAATCAGTTATTCAGAATGGGATAAACCCGGTCTTTCTGAATAACTCGCGTATATATTATAAAAGTGTTACACAAACACAACATACGCCTCATTCCAATTCAGAATATTCTTTTATTCAAATATTCCTATACTTTGGGAAAAGTTCCCATTAATTTTATCCAAGATAAATTCTTTAAATTTATTCTTTAATCTCCTTTGAATATCAATTCAAACTAGTCGGGATTAGCGAACCACACCGAAGTAATCATTTATTTTATTTCCCAATCCCAACCTATTCATCCCATGAAGTAAAACTGGTTATACTTCATATCTAACACCACGGTGTTATCGGTAAATTCAATTACCATTTCACGTTCAAATCTAATTAAAGATTTAACTATCGCCTGGAGTAAAACTGGTGATACTCCATTCTCGATCTTTTCAATCTAATTAAAGATTCATTAAAACTCCACTTAGTTTTAATCGTTAACTGTGTTAAAGAATCAGTGTCATTTAAAACACGGTTCACGATAAACCCAAAGTCACATTCCATTAATTATCGGGTTAAAGAACGAGTGTTATTTAAAACACTGTCCACGATAAACCCAAAAATCAATATCAATTCAATTCCAATTAAATATTATTTAATTGGTACACTTCATTAAATCTAAATAAAAAGATTTAATCTTTTCTCAAATGGGTTCAAGAACAGTGTTAATCAAGACACCATTCACGACAAACCCAAATCACATTTGATATTAAATACAAGGTTCTGAATAGAAAATATATCGGCTTATATTCAATATCAGATTCTACGACCAACAGATATCGTATTGGAAATAACGATATATACATCTATATCTTTCAAATTTCCATAACAACATCTGTATAATCACGAAATCAAACATCGAAATATTCCGAAGACAATTTCGATTCAAATCCATTCCAATGCAATTATTGGAAGTTCTGGTTATTTTCAAAACCATTTCAAATCCAATTTATTTATTTTAAAAATAAATAAATTACTATTCTAGTTCAAAACTAGTTCATTTCGATAAAAATCTATTTTTATCTTTTCAAATATGGAGTTTTTCATCCCAATTTTTCCCAAATCATTTCTTATGATTTTACACAATTTATTATTATTTTTAATAATTTTATCAAGGCCCGTACAGTCGATTTCCATCAATGGCCATCGAACTGCACTTACATCGACCTTTTTCAAATTTGATTTGGACGTATCTCCAAATCCAACCGTTAGATTTCACATTTCTAATATTCGTTAGAAAGCTCTTTTCGATACGAACCAAACGGTTCCGGTTTTAGGAGAATCCGATGGTCGGATCTCCCGCAATATCCGTTAGAAGTCAATGGTCGAAATTCGCGAACTGCCGCGTCGCGGCGCATTCTATTCAGGCCATTATATTATATATATAATATATATAATATATACTTCGTCGATTTCCTTTTAAAATGAATTTTATAAATCGTTTAAAATTCCTTTTAAAATCGATTTCAACTTCATATTCAATTTCAAATCAAAACTGAATATTCCAATATACATTCGTTTTAAATTCATTTCAAATCGATTTCAATTCAAATTGATTTCTAATCCAATTTCAGTTCGTTTTCTTTTCAATTCAATTCGAATTCATTTCTATTCAATTTTCAATTCGAATTCCTTTCTATTCAAATTCATTTCAAAACGATTTCAATTCTATTTCAATTCTATTCGAACTCAATTCACTTTAATATTCACTTCAATTTGAATAAAATCGATATAAATATCGTTCACGTTAAAATGGCGTCAATCTATCAACGCGGCTTCATATATTTCGATTTTCAAATATTCTATTTCGAATATTTCTATTTCAAATATTTTTTTTTTCAAATATTTTTCTAATTCAAATATTTCTATTTCAAATGTTTCTAATTTTCAAATATGGAATGTGGCCCAATCAATTATCATATAATGTTAATTATATGGATTTTCTACAACACATGTATACAATAACAACAATGAATAATCAACCATCATCCAAAGTGCGTTCTACACTGTATAAGCATCAAATATAGATATTCAACGCTTATAACAGTCTGTCAATCAATCGATCGACATACAACTAAACAATCGGGATTAGTGTACGTCAAATATCATCCCAATACCCGTGTGGGGTTTCAAGCAATCAAACACAGATTTTTTTATTTGTGCAGTTGGGCAATGTGTAAAATTTATCGTCCCAATCAATGTCCTTCAAATAGGTGTACATAAACAAACCGTCCGGTTTGTAAATGAATATTTATTTATTCACATTCACGTTAAAAATTATATTTTTAACGATCAAACTATTTTATTCAACCTATGAATTTTCTATTCGGTTCATTTATTAAATAAAATGTTATCTTTATTTTTCTAACTTATTTTAGAAAATTTCGGCGGCATAACGGCACGATACTAGAAACGGGACAAGGCCTAGCCTTATCCCCGGTCTAGTGAAGGCCCACGCCATTCACACATCAATCAAATCAATTTCATTTCACCAAACAATTCAATTCAAACCAAATAATCTAACCAACTACACAACCAAACAATTAAACAAACAAGCCATCCATGGTCTGTGGATGACGGGTGTCGGGTGCTACTAAACACCGTCTGCATCCTAGTATATATATATAACTAGAAAAAGAAATTTTGAGTGAGAAATTCTCACCGAAAGCTATCCAACCATCTTGACTCTTCTTTTATAGAAATCTTCGTCGTTCTGCCTCTTTTCACATTCTTTGCCCGTATTATCTACATATGTAAAAATCACATTTTTACTTCGCTATTCAATATGTAAAAATCGAATTTTTACTTCGCTATTCAATATATAAAAATCTAATTTTTACTTCGCTATTCAATATATAAAAATCGAATTTTTACACCGCTACTATATAGATAAAAATTCTATTTTTACAACGATGTTATATAGATAAAAATTCTATTTTTACAACGATGTTATATAGATAAAAATTCTATTTTTATCCCGCTATTCTTCCTATAAAGATTTCGCCTTTTCAATCTTTTCAAAAATCTAATCTTTTCTATTTTAAAAATCTAATCTTTTCTATTTTAAAAATCTAATCTTTTCTATTTTAAAAATCTAATCTTTTATATTTTACCGTATAAAGATCCCATTTTTATTATCTATATAATATGAAAATTATATTTTCAACCTTTACATACGATAAAAATTATATTTTTAACTTCTACATATAATAAAAATTATATTTTTATAACTCTACAATATAAAAGATTATATTTTTATAACTCTAAACACATTTAAAGCTGAAACTAAAGTAAAACAATTGTAAATATATATAAAAACTCACTTATTTACTGATCTAGGCTTCGGGGTGAGTCGTCGGGTGCTGCTGGTGCCGAGGAAGTCGCGGTGGTGGTCGGCTGGGCTGTCGGAGGTCGGGGTTTGGGCCAAGGGGGGTGCGGGTTCGGGTCTAGGGGGGTGCGGGTTCTATGCAGAAGAGGGGAGAGGGCGTCGAAGGAGGGAGGAGAAGAAGAAGGTGGCGGCAGATGAAGGGGAGGCGGAGGTGGTGGCGTGCGGTGGCGCGCCCCCTGGACGGCGGCGAACTAATCGAGGGGGGGGGGGCGGCTGTGAATCGCGATTCCCCCTCCCCCTTTTTTTTATTTTGAACGGCAGAAATAATGAGGAGAGGGAGAGAATAAAGGGGGGCCATTTATTTATTTTAAATTTTATATTATATTTTAATTCCTTAAGGTTGACTTTTCATACGACCTCGAAATCAAACATGCCGACTGTCGTCCCTAGCGTAATACCCCCATTCCGAACACAATGGGATATGTATCGTAGGCTGATTCGATCATCTCGATCAGTTTCCGTTTAAATCTACACATAACTCTATATATATTGAATTTGAACGCGCATTTTAATTTACCGGGGTCACATACTAACTCGAAAAATTCCAGAAAAATATTTTCTAGCTTCGTATTGACGATACGGTCCTAACAAAACTAGTTTCGTCTAATTCCGAGACCGTTGAAAAAATGGTCATTTTCCAGTCGATTAAAATCAATTGAAACTGGTCAAACACGTTTTCCTTTGCCACGCTCACATATTGATTCGAAAAATTATGAAATCTGGAATCTAGCAATAATTTGACACTGCGGATCCAACAAAAGTGATTTCGTCGAAACCCGAGGTCGTTTGCAAAATTCCCATTTTTAAGGGCTTGAATTCCATAGCGACTATTCAGAAATTTCTACTAGACATATCTTTTGATCCCCGCTATGAAATTTTGATTTTTCGGATTCATTGGTAAGATATCCTCAATTAGATCCTAATGTTTTTGGTTTCGCTAAAATCCGGATTGTTTTGCACCCGGTATGTTCAATTGAAGTTTGAAATCGAATTATCGAACTACCGCGCCATTTTCAATTCTATTTATAATTATATATAAATATTTATATTCTAACGACGACGCGTATAAATATATACGTTCTAATTATATTCAGAATAAATTTTCGTCGATATTATTTAAAATAATCTATTTTAAATATTGAAAATTCGCTAAAATTGCCAAGATATAAATTTTAAACTGGCCCAGATTTTCGGGTTATTACATACGGTCCCAATGAAACTGGTTTCGTCGAATTCCGACTCCCTTTGCTCACACAGCGTATTTTTGAAGGTCAATTTATTGACTGTTTTTCACATTAAAATCCCTACGGCCACATACTGACTTCAAAAATCATGGAAATCGAAATCTAGCAATAATTTAATATTGCGGATCCAACAAAATTAGTTTCATCGAATTCTGACGTCATTTGCAAAATTGGCTATTTTTACGACCCTAAATAAACCTTTTAAATATATAAATATATTTAAATACAATTAAATTTAATATTTAAAAATAAATATTATCCTATATATTCACAATAGAATATCATACAGCTCCACTGGGATTTACAACTCGATATTCAAATCCCGATTGAATCGATATTCAAATTTATATTGGAATTCCTTATATATATCGTTATAAATTATAAAGGAATTCCATAGCGACTTTTCTAAAATTTGATTTGTACATAAATCAAAATCTACATGACGAAATCACGATTTTTCTCTTCCATTAGAAAGATATATTTCACCAGCTCCGAACGTTTCTTGTTTCACAGAAATCCTGCTTAAAATGAATCCTGTACATTCAGTTGAAGTTCGAATCGCCAAATCGCGAACTGCCACACCATTTCGAGCTCGATTTTAATTATAATATATATTATATGTTCCAGCTTCGTTATTTAAATATATTCATCAATATAATTCAATTCAACTGAATTATATATTTTAACTTGTCCAATTCACACCATATCATGAATTCTGTTATTTCCGATTATTCCAGAAATATATTTTTTCTATTATTTATATTAATTAAATATAAATATTATTTAATTTCAATTATCGATATCATTAAATCAATAATTAATAATTAAATAAATAAATTATTCGACTACTAAAAATGCTGGTCATTACAGTAATCATCAACAAACAACAAGAAATACTTGCTACCTCCAAGTGATGGCACTTGCATTGCTCCACAAAGGTTGGTGTGAATAAGCTCCAGAGTTGATTTAGAAATCCACTTTGATTTGGATGGGAAAGATTAACGATGTTCTTTTCCTAATTGGCATTCCTTGCATACTTTGTTTATCGCCATAATTTTGGGTAGTCTTTGGACTATTTCTTTGGTAGACATCTCTTTCAAGCTCCGAAAGTTTAGATGTCCGAACCTCTCATGCCACAACTTGCAAACTTCATTATTAGAATTAGCAAGCATGCACTTATCACTCACGATGTCTAGTTTGATCGGAAATAATTTGTTGGATCGCTTCACAATATCCGCCACTTGTTGGTCGTTCTTCTTCATGCTGCATTGATCTACAACGAATTGAAAATCAAATCCCTTCTTCAGTAAGTGACTGAAGCTAAGAAGGTTGTTGCATATGACTGCCCATCAAGGCATGGTAATATCGAAGATTCGTCCCTGAAGCCCTTGAAGTCAATCAATCAAAGAAGCCCATCATCCTATTTCACGTTGTCTATCAAACGCGGTCCCAAAGGAGTATGATGTGGCTAGGTCCAGTCAGCTACGAAGCGCTCATCTGGGGGTCAGTCTAAAGAATAGTTCATCCCATATTTTTTCCATTCAAATTGCCCAAGGCGGGCAGATCAAGCACTGAATCCATGCTGGATTTTTGGAGGAAAGGCCGATTCTTCAGTGGATACCAATTCTTTCAGTCGTAGCTATTCCTCTGGATCTGATAACATGTGTAGACAACAACCAAATATTGCATCACCTATAAATACCTGTATTTCAATTCAGAAAGGGGCAATGTATTTTTCTTTCTGGTAAAAAAAAGGAATAACATATAAAGTGGACGTAGGCACCGTCTTTGCCGAACCACTATAAAACTTCTATGTGTGATCTCTTTTTAATTTCTTTTGCATTGTTGTTATTCTTCATTTATTTTCTACAAAACCTTTCTTTTCAAGTGTTGAACCAGTTTTGGTTATCAACATTTTGGTGCTTTCACTATGAACTGGTTTTCTCAGGACAATTCGGATTTTCGCTCTACTTTTGGATCACCAAGTCCAAGAAGGAAATCTCATTTTTGTCATTGCATTGACTTAGCAATGGCGGGAAAAACAGTCCGCAACACTGGAAAGAATCCACAAGCTGGAACATCCACGGAAGCAGCCGGCGGGACGGCTAACCCTGAAGCTACATCCAGTCGGCCTACGTTACCCCCTGGGGGGGATTTAGCTACATCCTCTACCTTCGCAACCAGAGACGAATTCATGGCTATAGTAGATCGGCTTAGGGAAACTACCGATGCCCTAAAGGTCCATTCTCAAGAGAACGCCGCTATGCGTGAAGACATAACCCGCATAGCGAGACAATGGGAAGAATTCAGGAATCAAGCTTGGGAGGTTTGGGGCCATCAACTCCCTTCCCCACAACCAGATCGAGCATCAGGAAGCTCATATTCATATGAAGAAGACAGGGACCCGCGTCAACCTCGGCGCCCATTAGAGAGGATTAAAATTTCCCGACAACCACGGATGGAAGAATATCAGAATCCGCCCGATGAGCGTGCTCAAGGGCAAGCTGAACAGGTCGATTTAGAAGTGGTCGATCCTGTAGCCCCGCACAATTGGGAGCCTTCCCCTCTAGTAAACCAAAACGCTATTCGAAGAAATCGGTCTCCTATACGCCCTCCTCGGAATCTTATGAGGGACCAAGAGAACCGGAGGAGAAGAAATGCCCGGACGTCATTTCCTGATAGAGGGGGTAGAAGAAATCCGTCAGTAGAAGAAGTCGACCCGGAAACAGTGGTTCCACCAAACCTAGCCACGATGGTACGACAAATTATGAACGATAGTCGCGGGCATAGAAATGTGGACTGGGGAATCGACCGAAGCCATACCACATTCACTGATGACATATTGCAAGCGGTATTTCCCAGGAGATTCAATATGCCCCAAATAGACCGGTACGATGGGACTTCAGACCCACAGCATCATCTAATGAGATATTCTTGGTACATAGAGGCAGTGGTTGCTCTTGACACAATTAAATGCAAGGCTTTTCCAATCTTTTCAAGTAGTGTAGCCTTATGTGGTTTGTCCGTTTACCTGCAAAATCTGTATCTAGCTTTAAAGACCTGAGTGAAAAGTTCCTAACTCAGTTTCGTCTTCATGCCACCAAATCAAAGCATGTCATGGCCTTGTCCGTAGTTAAGCAAGGGAGAGGCAAGCCCTAAGAAATTATCTCAATCGGTTCAATCGGGCGGCAACCGAAGTTAGCAACCCTAACCACGAGACCGTCTTGATGGCCATGGTCGATGGCATCGACAAACGAACCGAGTTTGGGAAATTTTTGATTGGAAAACCACCGACCACGATTGAGGCTTTCTATGAAAAAGCCAACATCCGATTAAGGCAAGAAGATGCGCAGTTGGAAGAGGAGGACGGTCAAAGGGACACCTTTGATCCGTCAACCCGAGACAACGTCGCGGTTAAAAAATCTGGGGATAATTCGGGGAAAATAGAAGTAAATGTTGAAAATCGTGGCAAGCGAAGTGGCGAAGGATCGAGATAGAACAATGGGAGTTCGAAGCAAGGAGGGAATTCCCGGAAGCGCCCCCGCTTCCAGTATTTGACAACTATACTGCGTTAAACGACACATTAGAGAACATATATCTCGATACCTATAATGCAATGCAATATAAGAAGCCGCCCCCACGAGAGCCTACAGAGAAGGAACGAGCAACTGGGAAGTACTATTTATTCCATGACATTTACGGGCATACAACCAATGAGTGTCGACATCTTAGGGACATCGTGGAAAAGCTGATTCGAGAAGGAAAACTCGACGAATATAAAACAGCTCCAAGGGTCAGGGGGCAAGGAACTTCGATGCATAAGAAAAACCAAGCCACGGCTCGTGCTACCCCTCAAGAAAAAGGAAAGGGGATTGTTATTAACGCTATCGTGGGAGGACCGCATCCTGCAGGTCATAGCGTCAGAGCCATGGAACGATACGTCAACGCCGCGAAACGTCTTGATGTTGCAGAAGTGGATCCCCATGAAGCCGCGAGTCCTATCAAACAAAGAAGAACAATAGGTTAGGATATCATCTTCCGCGAATGAGAATCATATGGTATAGAAATTCCAACGGTCGATCCGTTGGTGATAACAGCTGTTATTGGCCCAGCTACCGTCTGAAAGGTTTTAATTGACAACGGGAGTTCAGTAAACATCCTATTTAAGCAGACCTACAACCAAATGAAATTGGACGCAAAAGACTTGGAGCCGTATGAAGGTCAGATATGTGGTTTCAATGGGACGACCACCGAGCCCATCAGCCAGGTCAAGTTATCGGTGGAGTTAGGAGATGGGGATCGATGAACAGTCAGGATTCTACCGTTTGTTGTAATGAATATCAACTCGCATTATAATGCCTTCCTGGGACGGCCTGCCCTAGCTGTGTTCCGAGCATGTATCGCCCCTTTGTGTTTACTTTTGAAGTTCCCCACGGATAGCGGAATCGGAACCATGCGAGGAGACCAGGTAATGGGTCGAGCATGCTATATGGCAGAATGGAAGGTGCTACGGAATGGTGGTAACAGGGAGTTTGAGAAATCTTCCCCCTCGGGAGAGTGGAAGGAAGCGTATCAATTACAGAAAACACACCGACTAGGATCGTCATCCTGTGAAGTCGAAGACATCGACCCACGAGATGACGATGAGTCGGGGTGCAAGAAGGCGGCTCCAAATGAGGCCACCATACAAGTCTCAATCGACAATAATGATCCCACCAAGGTCCTAAAGGTTGGATCTCACATTGATCCCCTCCGAGCGAGGGAGTTAATTGAATTCCTTCGGGCGAATTTAGACGTATTCGCCTGGACCCACGCTGACATGTATGGGATATCTCCGTCTATTATAACCCACTCCCTCAGCACCGACCCAAAGCACGCTCCAGTAAAGCAGAAAAGGCGAATGTTGGGCCCTGAAAGGTCGAGAGCTTTAAAAGAAGAAATTGAGAAGTTACAAGTCAACGGATTCATCTGAGATTCAACCTATCCCGATGGATAGCCAATCCGGTGTTGGTGAAGAAGGCAAACGGGAAATGGAGAACTTGTATTGACTTCTCCGATTTAAATAAAGCCTGCCTAAGGATAGCTTCCCATTACCTAGGATCGATCAGCTGGTCGACTCGACCGCCGAGCATGAGCTGCTTTCATTCATGGATGCATATTCCGGATACAATCAGATTGTCATGCACATCCCTGACCAGGAAAATACCAGCTTCATTACCGACCTCGGACTGTACTGTTATGTGGTGATGCCTTTCGGTTTAAAGAACGCAGGGGCTACCTATCAAAGATTAGTTAACTGAATGTTTCATGATCAAATTGGGAAAACGATGAAGGTATACGTAGATGATATGTTGGTAAAATCAAAACAACCATCTGAGTACGTGAACGACCTGTCAAGGATGTTTAACATCCTCTGGAAATATGGAATGAAACTAAATCCGTTAAAATGTTCTTTTGGAGTGGCGTCAGGCAAATTCCTCGGCTTCATTGTAAGTTCCCGTGGAATTGAGATCAATCCCGATCAAATTGCAGCACTTAGGGGAATTCAGGAGCCTCGCCGGATAAAAGACATTCAGAGATTAGCAGGAAAGGTAGCCGCCATGGGACGATTCATCTCAAAATCCACTGATAAATGCCTGCCCTTCTTTGAACTGATAAAAAGGAGGAAACGGAACTTTGCTTGGACGCCCGACTATGTCGAAGCCTTCCGCAATCTGCTTGATCATCTTGAAAAGCCTCCTATTTTATCCAAACCTATTGTCCATGAAGATTTGTTCGTCTATTTAGCAGTATCTGCACATGCAATTAGCTCGGTCCTGGTCCGTGAAGAGGATCAAGTGCAACGACCAGTTTATTATGTGAGTAAGAAATTGACCGGAGCCGAACGTAATTACCCTAAGATCAAAAAGCTGGCGTATAGTTTGCTAATCACGTCAAGGAAGCTTCGGCACTACTTCCATGCCCATCCAATTAAAATATTCACTAATCAGCCTCTTCGACAAATCTTACAACGACCAGAAGCAAGCGGGAGATTGCTAAAATGTAATATTGAGTTAAGCCAGTTCGACCTAACGTTTATTCCTCGGAAGTCAATCCGAGGACAAGCCTTAGATGATTTCATAGAAGAATTTATGACCCCAGAGGAAGAGTGTCAAGGTAATGACCCCGAGCCTATGAAGGTCGATCAGGAGTAAATCAGCTGGAAGCTTTACATGGATGGGGCCCGAAATAAACAGCGCTCGGGAGCCGGCATAGTACTTCTCTCCCCCAAAGGGCCCTCTGTTTATTATGCTCTGAGGTTAGAGTTTTTGGCAACCAATAACGACTCTGAGTATGAAGCCCTAATTGCTGGGCTCAAATTAGCGAAGGACCTGAAGGTAACATCGCTCGATATCTTTTGTGACTCACAACTTGTAGTCTGTTAAGTCCTAAAGGAATTCGTTACCCGAGGAGAACGACTGACTTCTTACCTTAAAGAAGTCGGGAAGTTGCTGCGGAGCTTCGATCGATACAGTATTTCCCATATTCCTCGAGTAGAAAACCAGAAAGCAGATAGGCTAGCAAAGCTGGCCAGTTCAAACTATCTGAACGAGACGAAGTTAGTCCCCACAGAAGTCTTGAAAATACCAAGCATTGACCAGATGAATGTCGATCAGACGGATATCGAGCACGAAGAAGAATCATGGATGACTCCCATCAAAAATTTCCTTCTCCATGGGCAACTGCCCGAAAAGACGAACGAAAGGCGAGCTTTGGTGCGACAAGCTTCCAGGTATCTTGTTCAGCAAGGCCAACTCTACAGAAGAGGATTTTCTGTTCCTATGTTCCGATGTGTAGCCAACAATGACATCAAAAGAATACTACGAGAAGTACATGAGGGGGATTGTGGAGCCCACACCGGGAGGCAAACCCTGGCCTGGAAAATACTGCATTATGGATATTTTTGGCCGACCATTAATAAGGACGCCGCCAACTACGCCAAGAAATGCAATAAGTGCCAGAGGTTCGCACAGATCCCACGGGCGCCTCCAATGAATATTACCCACATGATAAGTCCTTGGCCGTTCGCTATGTGGGGAATTGACATCATCGGAACTTTGCCTATTTCAAAAGGGGGTGCTAGGTACGCGATTGTGGCGGTAGATTACTTCACAAAATGGGCGGAAGCCGAGCAGATGACCATGATTACAACGAAGATGGTTATCAAATTTGTCGTCAGGAACATTATATGTCGGTATGGAGTACCTCGAACCATTATCACAGATAACGAAACCCATTTCGACAGTCTGGAATTTCGGGATATTTGTTAGAAACATCATATCGAAAAGAGGTACACCGCAGTCACGCATCCCCAATCTAATGGTCAAGTTGAAGCGGTCAATAAGATCATTAAAATCATTTTGAAGAAACGGCTAGAACGTGCTAAAAGAAAATGGGTCGATGAGTTGCCCTTGGCATTGTGGGCATATCGTACTACCCACAAAACCGCTACAGGGCATACTCCATTTGCTTTATCATACGGGTTCGAAGCAGTCCTTCCGATCGAACTTGAAGTCCCGACTCACCAGACGACCTACTATGATCCCCTGACTAATAAGGCACTTCTCTTGACCTCCCTAGACATGATTGACGAAAAAGAGAAGAAGCGAATCTTCGGGCTCAAGCCCACAGGCAAAGGGTCGCTCGATATTGTAATAAGAAGATCCGACCAAAGACATTCGGGGTAGGCGATCTGGTCTTAAAACGAATCTTTCCTGTCCCTGTACACATGGATCCGAGATGGGAAGGACCTTACGTCATTCAGAGAAAGCTCGATAATGGAAGTTTTAGATTAGCAACTGAGAATGGCGAGCTGTTTCAAAGAGCATGAAACGCAGAGCATTTACGACATTATCTTTCTTAGAATTTATATTTCAGTTTTTTTGCTTTCTTTTCGCATTTAGATTATTGATTTATTTGTTGCTGGCATTGTAATAAGCGACCATCATCAGTCGCAATAGCGTATTAATAAGAGTCTTCGTTCCTGCTCAAATTTGTTGTAATTATAAAAGAGACAGTGATTGTGATTGAACGACTAACCATACAACCTTTACCTTGAATGAATCAAGGATAAACCCGACGCCAGTCCAGGCACACTGATCGACCATCAGATCTCGACTCTCGACCCTATTGACTTGACGAAGAGTATAAACGACACCCAAGCGTGAATGGTGCACCTTGACAAAAGACCGCTCAAACAAAAAAACTTTACCCTTTACTGACCAAAGGATAAGTATAAAAGCCTTATGACGTCCCTGCTCAATTGCATCCAAGCCTCGATTAAGGATGGGACTCTTTGAGCTCGACGGGGAGTTCACCACTCAAGTATCTACCCAACACTGGGGGCAAAAGAAATAGCTAGTTCCCCCGACAAGGGTGAAGGGTAACTCACCCTTGACATCAAAAATTTAACCATGTGATTCACACGACATCTATGTTACACATGTTATCACTACTTGTGAAATAAATTGATTTTCATTCATAACACCCTGACATCATCAAAAAATATTACTTTATAGAAGGTACCATTCAAACAACGACATCAGAGATACATCATTAGATAGTTACACAGAAAAAGAAAGTCCCAAAAGGGAGGTGGCGTTAGTCCTTGCTTCACCATTTCAGCCAACTCTTTCTGCCTGATCATCTCCAGCATTTCCTCGGTGGTCAACACTCGTCTCAACCCCCCAAGTGTACTACCAAAAGAATGGGAAGCTGGGTCAAAAACATGTGGAACAAGGGGGTAGCAGAGCATGGGGCTGAAGAAAGAATGGTCGGAGGAAGGAACTGGAGAGGTTTGGCACTTGAAGAATCCCCGGCGGGTTCAGGTTTCATAGCAGAAATCTCCTTGTCCCTCCGGTTCTTGATCTCGGCCATGGTTGGGCAATCTTCTTTTTTGGATTCCTCAATGATCTCGACATCAGGAGATACTAAGTCGACCGTCGCTACTTCCACAGCCTTAATCTCTTCTTCGGTGGTGCCCTTTTTCTCAGCGGTAGGTCCTTCATTCATCATTTCAGACACAATAGAAATCCCTAAGAAAGAAAGAAGATACATATAGGTTAGAGGAGGATAAGGGCTCAAAAAGAACAAGGGGAGAGGAGAAGCTCACTTTCCACGTTAGAACCAACCGTTTGTCCTTCCATGACCTTGACTTTGTCGGATGGAAAGGTAGAAGACGAACCCCTATTTGTAACCATGTGCACGGAGGGCGCGGGAGCATAAGGACGACTGTCACCAGCTTAATTTCGAAGGATCGGTTTTCCTTTCACCTTACAACGCTCTGCTTCTGCCATTCTCTTTTTTGGGTTTCGTGCCTCCATCACAATGGCACGCTCTCTGTCAGTCAAGATATGGGTCATCAGTGATGTCTCATCCACTGGATGACCCTGTTTTGCCTTCTTCTTTTCTTCCCATAAAAGTACGTTCCACACATCAACTAACGACTTGGGATATCCAGGCATCCAGGACAAATCCCTGCGGTGGAGATCATCTGTACAAAACAAAAGAACCTAGCGAGCATGCCCCTTCTTCATCTCGACTTTCTCTTGGGCATGCTCGGCCTTAAGGGTTTCGATTTCAACATCGTGTTGAAGCATCAGTTTAACAGACTCGACCGCTGCCGCAGCATTCTTTTCAGCCAGATCCTTAGCCAGCTCGGACGAATGAAGGGCAGCCTTCAAATCCTGAATTTCGAGGTCGAGCTGAGATCTGTCCCTCCTCAAAGCTTCAATTTCCTCCTTCATAGAAGCACATTACCGACCTTTCTGTTGGGCTTGAACGTTTAAATCCTCGATCTCTCTCCCATACTTTTCTTTGTCTGCCGCCGCCTAAATCTCCTGATCTTTGATTTTCTTTTCAAAGAACGCGAAGTTCCTCTTACCGCTGTCAACGTCCCTTTTTAAACTAGCAAGCTCGACTAGTTTTCCCTTTAATACCCCACTCACTTGTTCGGCATATTCCAGCATAACGTCATATTGAGACAAGGCATATTCCAAATTACTGCGCATGCGGTGACAGAGGCTGTGGGATAATGGTTGTATTTCGGGAAGTACCCCGATCTCGGAAAAAATAAGATCGGGGAAATTTCGTTCCAATTCTTGGAGTCGGTCGGCAGAAGAAGTGCCAACCATAGGACCGGAGCGATGGGTCACTACCCGAGAAAGCTTGGCTCCTTTTTTATCCCTGGCTTTGGGGGATTTATCTACTTTCCTCTTCTTGGGCGCGCTACTCAATTTGTCCATATCTCATGGCGTTCGATCATGTCTTCTCAAGCGCCTCTTTTTTTGCCCATCTTGGCCCTTGGGCAGTTGGTCTCCTTCTTCTTCTCTTGGCTCTTGTTTTTCTTCTTCCTTCCTGCCTTCCTTCACGACTTTTGCTTCCCTCCTTCTGCTACCATTGTCTTTTTCGCTGACATCTTTTTCAGTATGAAGCAAAGTAGCTTCCCCTGACCCGATGTCCCTTGGGAAGGAAGCGAACAGGTCTCCATAAAACTCTTCATCAACACCTACAGAGGTAGAAAAATGAATTAAGCAGTCTTCGATTTGCGCACAAATATTTGATGTTGTGACGTACAATAAAACCTTATAGTTATGACAAGATTATACCTCCAATGCCGCTCTCTTTGTCTGGAAAGGACATTCCCTCAGATTGGTGGACAAAGAATCGATTTGGATCTAGACTCTGTGGTGAAAGGATGATATTGGGCATTTGTAAGTTCTCCAGCCCTGGAAGAGGGGAGGCACCACGACCTTCATATAGACCATGGGTTAAAGGGGAATCTTCCTCGACCTCTGAATCTCCCAAGTGAATCTCAATGTGCTCCTCTTCGTTTGACTTCCCTGGCATAGCCTTAGGAGCTCTCTTGGCAGAAACCTTCTTTTTTGGTCGATGTCCGACCCCATCACGAGCAACTTTCTGAAACTTGACCTTCCAAGCCTGCCTTTTGAAAACAGGCTTCTTTGAACCAGATTTCCCTTTCTTGTTAGGCAAGGGACGAACGGAGGATTCTCCGTCCAGTGGAATCCCCTGTTTATCACCCGACTTTTTTGTGACTGGGGGCACGTCATCTCGAACCGGTGCTGCATGGTCAGGCCCTTCTTTTGTTGAGCCCCTCGACCTATGTTGGTTGAGGAGGGCATATTGGTGCAAGTTTTCATCGGTTGGACAGCCCCAGAACTCTCGTTGCTTCTTTTCTATCTCGATCAGCCGTCTGCGGTGTTCTTTAAAAACCTCCCCATCGGGTCTTACCAGCTCGCCTTCTGTATATCGAAAGAGAAATCTGTCGAGGAGAGAGACTCTAATGGGGAAGGAGTTTGCAAAAAAAAAGGAGAACTTAGTAACTTACCACGTTTAAGCCAGTATCGGGCGCACCCCAGCTGTTGCTTAATCCAGAACCAGTCTCGCTTGGGATTGCCTGCCTTGCTTGAAACCTCTTCAATAATCTTCCAACAACGAACAGCTTCAAAGAAAAATAAAGAAGGAGATTTATCATTGTGTCTAAGATTGAAAAGGAAGGCTATGTCATCAAAGGTTTGAAGATGACCCAGAAATTTCAGATATAGATAACAGGTCGATAACAGGTTTCCATAGGCTATCGGATGAAACTGCATTAAAGCCAAATTCATTAGACACAAAAAGTCAATAATGAAAGGAGAAAAAGGGGGAATGGCTTCCACATTGCACATCGGAAGAGAAATTGCCATATAATTGTCCGGAGGATTATGGGGTCTGTCGGTTTCAACGGGAATGAGAACATCATCAAAAGGAATATTGTGTTTCGCCGTTAAATGCTTTAGTCGCTTGAGAGTAATGTTGGATTTATCTGCTTTTGGAGGGCTCCTCAGGATCTCCACACTAGGAAGCTTATCAGGCGCTAGTGTGATAGGTATCGCTTCGGATAGCTCGACTGCTATCGGGGGGGATAGGCTACGGATCCATCGACCGACTTTGAGGATCGTTGCTAGGAGTGGGTTCTGACTGACCTGTAGATTCCGAAGAACTGTCTACTCTAATGGAAAAAGGTATCTCTCTACCAGACTTTGACTTAGCCATTAACCTATAAAAAGGGAGGAAAGAAAAAATGAGTAACAGATGATCTGGTTCGGGTTAAATGAAAATCGGTATCTATTTCGTCGTCCCCTTTAGCACAATCACACGTCTTAGAGTCCAAAAATGTCCTAACTCATGAAACGCTTGAAAAGTCTTTTTTGCCATCAAGATTAGAAATTTGATATCGACAAGTTTTATTCCAAAGAATGGTGATGCCGCTTTGGGGGAACCGCGCCGCGACTGATTCTAGCGGTTTAATGCGGAGAAAATCCGTCAATGGAGTCAAATTAAACCCTAGGTCACTGTTAGAAAAGGGAAAAAGACAATTGTGCAAAAGTGATATTTCGATATGGAGAGCAATTCATACCTGAAAAGGATGATTTTTGGAGGAGATGATGATCGCTGATTGTCTTTCTTTCGAAGCAGTAGATTAACCCTCACGATGACAAAAGGGTGAATGAAGTTTTGTTTTTATAGCAGTAGAGAAATGTGGCTATTCAAATTCGACCAATCTGATTGGACCAGGCGGACGTGCAAAGAAGTTGGAAAATACAAAATCAGTTGATAAAACGGGGAGATAGAAAGGCGCCATCATTATCTCAATTCATTTATAATCTCGAAGCAATTGATGGGACTTGACACAGTATGTGGTGCCTATTGGATGAAAGTCAGGATAACCAATCAAACAAACGGTGTACGGACTTTGGCTCTATAAATATGACAACAAAGTATGCTTCCCGTTAAGTAAATCATACTTTGGGGGGCAAAGTGTTGATGCCCTTTTGGACTGCCCCATCAAGGCATGGTAATATCGAAGATTCGTCCCCGAAGCTCTTGAAGTGAATTAATCAGAGAAGCCCATCATCTTATTTCACGTAGTCTGTCAGACGCGGTCCCAAAGGAGTATGATGTGGCTAGGTCCAGTCAGCTACGAAGCGCTCATCTGGGGGTCTGTCTAAAGAATAGTTCATCCCAGATTTTTTCCATTCAAATTGCCCAAGGCGGGCAGATCAAGCACTGAATCCGTGCTGGATTTTTGGAGGAAAGGCCGATTCTTCAGCGGATACCGATTCTTTCAGCCGTTGCTACTCCTCTGAATCTGATAACATGTGTAGACAACGGCCAAATATTGCATCACCTATAAATACCTGTATTTCAATTCAGAAAGGGGAATTGTATTTTTCTTTCTGGTAAAAAAAAGGAATAACACATAAAGTGGACGTAGGCACCGTCTTTGCCGAACCACTATAAAAATTCTGTGTGTGATCACTTTTTAATATCTTTTGCATTGTTGTTATTCTTCATTTATTCTCTACGAAACCTTTCTTTTCGTGTGTTGACCCAGTTTTTGGTATCAACAGTACATAAAGAACCTCCGACATTTTTTCAACTTTTCCAACCTTGGTTTTGAAAGAGATTTCACCAACACCTTGAATTTTGTATGATTTAGCATCTCCAATAGTAACTTGACCATCGTTTGCTTCAACAAGACTCAAAAACAAATTTTTATTTCCAGTCATATGCCTACTTGCACCACTGTCCAAGTATTATATATTTTCAATATTTCCACCCGAAGCAATCAACAAAGATTCAGAATTTCCTGCTTTATTATGCTTAAAACTAGCAACTGGCTTCTTTTCAGGATATTTCTCCCAACGATCATTTTCTTTATGACCTGGCTTGTGGTAAAAATTGCATTCAAAATAAGGTTTTTTACCTTTGTATTTGCCCCGCGCTTTGTTAATTTTGGATGATGGTTTCTCAGCCTTCGATTCTTCACGTTTTCCACCATTCCCGCTATAATTTTTTCCACAGGATGGGCCTTGACCTTTTATGGATGTGAATTGAGATTTTAAGGCTTGATCTTGAATTTTTTTTTTATTTCTTTTCAAGATCGTAGCCTCATGAGCTTCCAACGTCCCTTGCAAGCATTCAAGAGAAAGTGAAGCAATATCACTTGATTCTTCAATTGCAACCACAATATGATCAAATTTCATTGGTAGGCTCCGCAGAATTTTTTTGACGGCTCTTTAGGTCTCCACAACTTCTCCGTTTGAAGCCGTCTGATTGATGATGGAAGTGAGATGAATAAAATACTCTGAGATTTTCTCATCATCCTTCATTTCGAGCTTGACGAATTCAGCTTGCAGTGACTGCAGGCGAACCTCTTTTACTTGATCTTGGCATGAATACGTTGTATTCAATATTCTCCAAGCCTCTTGAGCATTTGGAACTTTTCTAATTCTGTCATAAACTTGAGTTTCAAGTGTCTGATAGCTTTGGTAGAGAGCCTTCCGTTCTTTTGGCTTTTTGCTTTTCAGAAGTTCACTTTGGGCTGGTGGGAGTTGTGTCTCATCTTCCGGCGCTCCTATACCTTCTTCGACCACACTCCATAGATCTTGAGATTCAAGACACAACTTCATTAGATTGCACCAATAGTCAAATCTCTCACCATTGAAATGAGGAACTTGAGAAGTAGGATTATTTGTTATGTTGAGATTATTTGACATATTGATTTTTTAGCTTTGATACCAGTTTGATGGAGGACGAAGACAATATTTTGTAGGAGGAATAACTTGTTTTTATTTCTTACATTTTTCCTTACTTCCAATACAAAAAATGATCCTATATATAGGATTACATTGACAACTTTTCACCGAACTGACATGACACTTCGTCCAATGAGACATGACAATTCATTAATAGACATGATACTTAATTAAACAAAACATGACCTTTTATTTTAATAACACTAGAGTAATTAATGGATTTTGGTTTGCTCCAACACAACCTTAGATTGGGCCAATAACGATGATGTAGGCAACCTTGATCTTGGGATACGGTCGTCACACAGTTCACTAGAACTGATCTTGGGATACCGACAAACATTTTTATTTTTAGTTAAGTAAACATATGTATTTTGATTTTTGAATTAGCATAGAGGGGCAGCCATGAAAACGATGATATAGTAAACAAAAAAGATGAAGCAGAAAGATAGGATACGGAGGGGTTGGAGTTACTATGGCATAAAGGGTTAATTCACTTTAGTAGAGCGTAGTCCCCAAGAGGGTCAACAACACAAGGTGTCTGTATCTGAGATTCATGAACGTGATTATGTAATAAGTGAAGATGTTAATGATGCCTCTGTGCAGAGCCGTAGGTGGCAACTTTAGTGATTCCTGACAATGTAGCGGTAAATTCATATTAACTTTAATTCGAATTAACTTTTGGTAACTTAGTAAATTCGTATCAACTTTAATTTTCTTTTTTTACAAATCTCAATTAATTAAGATTAAAATCTGTAAAACACACTTAGATATCGTAAATGAGTTTAATTTTAATAAATGTACTTAATTATAGAAACCCTTGTTTAATGAGTTTAATTTTTATAAATGTGTTTAATTATAGAAACCCTTGTTTAACAATTTTTTTATTTGAAATGAATATATATATATATATATATTGATATATATATATATATATATGAGCGACTATTGGAACACAAAATTAAACACGGAATTAAAGACATAAAATCTGGACCGTAGGATTTGTTTGTCATTATATGTGAGGTGGAATTCATGGGGAGATTTTGTGGTTGGGATTGCTTTTTTCAATATTTTGTGTCTATTACATACATATATATATATATATATTGAAAATTATATATATATATATATATAGAGAGAGAGAGAGAGTGTTCCGTTACACCTCTTATATTTCACGTGAACACTCTCCCTGAATTTAAGTCATTCATTTCCCCACTCATTCTCTCTCTTTCCACTAAGATTCAAGGGAGAGTTCACGTGCAATATAAGTGGTGTAGCGGAACGTTGCTATATATAT
The DNA here is from genome assembly GCA_030737875.1 of Allium sativum. Classification (NCBI taxonomy): domain Eukaryota; kingdom Viridiplantae; phylum Streptophyta; class Magnoliopsida; order Asparagales; family Amaryllidaceae; genus Allium; species Allium sativum. The sequence continues at coordinate 279,322,195 of CM060911.1, forward strand.
ATATGTATGTATGTATGTATGTATATATGTAGGGATAGGATCAATGAGCCCCCTGAATTTCAGCCCCCCATTTGCACTCGAATCATAGCCACATATTTATGTTAAAATATGTTAGTGGAATGAGAGACAATGAGTGGAAGGAGAGAGAGTGCAAATTACTCGGTTGTTGTTGAGAGGCTTTTGAGGTGCTGCACTGTTTGAGGTGCTGTTGAACCTGCCTCATATATATATATATATATATATATATATGAGAAAGTCTATTTAGAAAAAAGAATTAGAGATAATTGGTGACACAATGAATTTACATCATTGAATCACCTCATAAATTCCACTGCTCCATATAAAGACAAAATGATATAACGGTTAAGATCGTGTGTCCTCTAATTGTGTCTAAATAGTCTCTTATATATACATACATATACATACATACATATATATAATTTTATTTCGATTTCAAAACAATTCAATGCACGTTTTATTTTCGTACGATCAAATTGCAAGCCCGTTCACCATGAAACTTAACTATTGCATTTTGTTTGGACTCCTTGTATTTTTCATGTGGTGTTTTGTTATTTGTTGTTTTGTTTGTATACCGTGTGTGTTCCACAGTGTAACAACCCACTTTTTCCATATAGTTTAAGCCGACATTTACTAGTCCACGTTAACTCAAATTGCACCGAAAAGAAGATATTTAAGAGAAAGAAATTAGAGGGTGAGATAAAAAAGAAAGAAATAATAAAATAGAAGAAATAAGAAGAAGAAACGAAACAAAATCAGATTCTCACATTGCACTAGAACAAAATATAGTATATAAATAAACTTCTATTGAGAGCTTGAAATAATACAACATTAGAGTACATCAACACACCGGGACAGTTATAATAATCTGTCCTCATATACAATACACAGCAGAATAATATTAGATACTATCATACGTGAGACGACCCGAACTTCCCTATGAAGGAAAGCACAAATTGCTTTGAAAAAACGACGAATTAGAACAAAATCAGACAAACATTTCATTGTTTATTACAACAATTCCCTCAGAATAGTAGAATATACAGAGTATGAATAAAGATTACACATTTGATAATTATCAGAGGTTTAAATACATTACTGCAGCGGAAAAATAATACAAAACATAACTAAAAGAAATACACGGATACAGAGCTTTCTAAATATCACTTCAGCTATAAACCAGGATCCTTTGAATATAAATCTGCAAAACCAAAACTACTAGCTGCCATGTGGAAATATGGGCACCCAGAGTTTAGGTTAAAACAATAAACTCCAGGTCAGTCATGTGACTGGTGTGAGAACTAAAATAGTTATTAATCTTTATTTTAAGGTTCGCTAAATCAAGGGACCACGCTGTATAACATGGAACGGGTTTCCCCCCAAGAATACCAGTGCATAAAACAAACAGCGCAATGCTAAATAAAGAACAATGAATCTATTATAAGACTCAGGTCCCATCACACAACGCAACGCAAGCCGGAGGATAGAATTTTTACCTTATAATAGCCAATAATTTCTGGTACATGAAATTTCATATTTTACTATTACTATAAGTGTATAGTGTCAAAACAATTTCAATCATAAGTATAAATCATAGACGGCATAAGTGCCCCATACCACTGTGTCGCCATATATAGATTTACAACTAAAACCGCAATATGTTGTATTGGAAGTTGGATTTCCATCTATGAACCAAGGCATGGGATCATCCTTACCGAATTCGAAATGCTCTAGCCTGCCACTCTGGATACAGCCGCAACTGCACCTTGGATCATCAGGGCCGGTCCACAGGAGTGGATTAAAATTCCTAAACAATGCGTTTCCTTGCCCTATGGGGCGTCAACTGGTCATATCCCGACCAAACTATCGGCCCCGGAAAGACCGATATAACCGAGGTGCCTCCTATCCATCATCCACATAAGTAAAATGCCAGGGCGTGCAAAACGCTGACACCACTCCTATCTAGTAGGAAACGCATGCCCTCCCTGAGGTCCTCTCCCGTTTCTGGTTCACACCAGTGTGTGAGGTTCGCGAATTAATGCTACACAAAGCTATGCTATATTAAAGCCGTGCTTTAATCATCAACCACAAGACTTTGCTTTTCAACAGAAGCCTTGATCATTTGCATCTCAGCATGCCACACAGGCAATTCACGCTATGCAACCGATGTCTATCAATCACACAGAATGAAATCCGATGTCAGACACACATCCATTTACAAGTATTTCTGGGTCTGAATGAAACCAGAAGCACCTAATTCCTCCCCCATATGTCCAATACAGGGGAGAGGTCCTCGCATATCCGGTGGATCTCCAAGTACGTCTGGACGATCACCACTTATTACCTTGTCTTGGGTGTATAGCCCAATCAAGACATCAGTAATCATCCAAACAATGTGAAGACCTCCAGTCTTCAACCACCATCTTCATCGTCGACACATCATCGAATCAGTTATTCAGAATGGGATAAACCCGGTCTTTCTGAATAACTCGTGTATATAATAAACAAGTGCTATAAAAACACAACAAACGCCTCATTCTAATCTAGAATATTCCTTTATTCAAATATTCTTATACTTTGGGGAAGGTCCCATTAATTTTATCAAAGATAAATTCTTTAAATTTATTCTTTAATCTTCCTTTGGATATCATTTCAATCTAATTGAAGATGCATTTAAAACTCCACTTGGTTTTAATCTTCCCAAAAATCAATATTAGTGATTATTTAACTTGGGAAACCATATCTTGTCTTTAACTGGGTTAAAGAACCAATATCATTTAAAACATGGTTCACGATAAACCCAAAATCACATTCCATTCCACCAGCCTCTAACCGTAAATTAGCAGGTGAACAATTCCCTAAGTATTAACCCCAAAGGCCGAAACCGACATCAGATCAATACCCAGGAAACCATTCAACTTAACTAATCTCCAGTTATTTTCTGATTTTCTAAACTCCGTTGGCTCTAAGAATAGTATTATTAAAGATACCATTCATGACAACCCAGAATCTCATTCCATTGGTAATCGGGTTAAAGAACAAGTGTTATTTAAAACACTGTTCACGATATACACAAAGATCAATTTCAATTCAATTCCAATTAAATATTAATTAATTGGTTTACTTCATTAAATCTAGATAAAAAGATTTAATCTTTTCTCAACTGGGTTTAAGAACAGTGTTAATGTAGACACCATCCACAACAAACCCAAAATCACATCAGTCTCTAACCGTAAATTAGTAAGAGAACAATTCCCTAAGTATTAACCCCGAAGGCCGAAACCAACATCAGATCAAGACCCAGGAAAGCATTCAAATTAACTAATCTCTAGTCAGATTCTAATTTTCTTAACTCTATTGGGTTTAAGAACAGTATTATTAAAGACGCCATTCATGACAAACCCAAAATCCAATTTGATATTAAATACAAGGCTCTGAATATTAAATATATCGGCTTATATTCAATATCAAATTCTGAAACTAACAAATATCGTATTCGAATAACGATATATATATCTTCCAAATTCCTCCACAATATCCGTATAATCACGAAATCCAATAATGAAATATTCCGAGCATAAATTCAATTCAAATCCATAACAATTCATATACTGGAAATCCTGGTTATTTTTTAAAACCATTTCAAATCTAACTTATTTATTTTAAAAATATTGGATTTATTATTCTATTTCAAAAACTAGTTCAATTTGATAAAATATATTTTTATCTTTTCAAATAATGAATTTTTCATGCCAATTCTTTCCAAATCATTTATTATGATTTTACACAAATTATTGATATTTTTAATAATTTTATCAAGGCCCGTACAGTCGATTTCCATAAACGGTCATCGAACTGCACTTGCAACGACCTTTTCAAAATTTGATTTGGACATAATTACAAATTCAACCATTAGATTTCAAATCGCTAATATTCGTTAGAAAGCTCTTTTCGATACGAACCCAACGGTTTTTGGTTTAGGAGAATCCGACTGTCGGATCTCCCGTAATGTCCGTTCGAAGTCAATGGTCGAAATTATATATAAATAATATATATATTAGTTATATTTCATCGATTTCCTTTTTAAAATGTATTTTATAAATCGTTTTAAATTCATTTTCAAAACGATTTCAACTTCATATTCAATTTCAAATCAAAATTGAATATTCCATATCGTCGATATATCAATTATAATATTTTCAAAACACTATATTTCGAAATCATTTCCTTTTGAATATTCATTGTAAAAATGAATAAAATCGATATAAATATCGTTCACGTCCAAATGGCGTTAATATAATCAACACGGCTTTATATATTTAAATATATTCGTGTCCATCCCAAATCGGACATCAAAATCAGATTTTGATTCTTTTACTGAATATTGTTTTAAAATATTCATGCTTTTAAAATATTCGTTATTTTAAAAATATTCTTTCGTTTTGAACTGGAATCAGACACAGTCAATTACCATATAATATGATTCATATGGATTTCATATACACATGTATACAACAATAATCAAACACAGTTAACCATCATCCAAAGTGCATTCTACACTACATAAGCGTTAAATATAAATATTTAACGCTTATAACAGCCTGTCAACAAATCGATTGACATACAACTAATTATTGGGATTAGTGTATGTCCTATATCATCCCAATACCCGTGTGGTGTTTCAATCAACAATTAATTAATTTTATTTGTGTAGTTGGGCGATATGTAAAATTTATCGTCCCAATCAATATCAGTCAAATGTATGTACATAAAAAAACGTCGATTTGTTTATAAATATTTATTTTATTCATAAACATGTTAAAAATTATATTTTTGACTATAAAATTTCTTTTAGCTATAAAATATTTTATTCCATTCCACATCACACAATCAATTTTCACAACACTTCAATCAAACAAACAAGCCATCCACGGTCTTTGGACGATGGGTGTCGGGTGCTGCTAAGCACCGTCTGCATCCTAGTATATATTTTAACTAGAAAATAAAATAAAAGTGAGAAGTTCTCACCTTTGGATCCACTCCGCCGTTTCATTTCTGCATTTCTGAATAGCTTGGTTTGGCCCGATATTCAACGCAGTCTTTTCTACGCTGTTCATATTAAAAATCACATTTTTAATATGACGTTTATATTTTAAAAATCACATTTTTAATATGATGTTTATATTTTATAAATCACATTTTTATATCGATGTTTACCGTATAAAGATCATGTTTTTATTCATTCACTTTCACTATAAAAATTATATTCTTATAATTCTCCTTATATAATAAAAATCATACTTTTATTTGAACGCTTTCCATATAAAAGTAATATTTTTATATACTCTATTATATAAAAATCCTATTTTTATAATATGAAAAATCATATCTTTTTATAATTAAAAATCTAATTTTTCCTATTTTTAACATATAAAAATCTAATTTTTATAATGTATAAAAATCTAAACTTTATATGCTAAAAACCAATTTTTAAACAACTAAAAATCTAGCCTTTATGTATATAAAATTCAATTCTTTATTTGGTAGAAATTATATTTCTACTTAACTAAAAATCTCGTCTTTATATGTGAAATTCACTTCTTTTCTAAATAAAAAAAATCACTTCATTTCTCATGTTAAAAATCTTATCTTTATATAAATTAAAAACCATAACATATATAAACTTCAGATTTTTAGCTAATTAAAAATCAGTGTTCATAAAAACAAAATAAACGAATAAATAAAATTATAAAAATCAGAGAACTTTCAGTTAATCGGAGGAGTAGGGGATTTAGGGCGTGTAGTAGGTGGTCGGGGAAGCTAGGGTGGTCGAGGCATCAGAGTGGTGCGGAATGGGGACTTATTGATTGGGGTGCGGCGGGTTTGGGTTTTTCGGGGCGGTGTAGTTCGAATTGGAAGAAGGGGGAAGGGAGGAGAGAGACGGAGGAGCAAGGGCAGTGGACGATGGCGGCTGCACCAGCAGCGGCGGTCGTGCGACGGTGGGAGGCGGCGGGGCTTCAGCTGTCTCCGCGTTTCTTTTTTTTATTTTGACTGAACTGAAGAGAGAGGAGGGAGAGAGAGGATATTATATATTTAATTTATTTAATTTTATTTTAATTTTCATAAAGTAACTTTATACATCAAACTCTAAATCGAGTTCAACGACTTTCGCCCCTAGCCAATTACCCCCATTCCGAACAAAATGCGATATGTTTCGCAAGCCAATTCGTCTGTTATGTTCTGTTTCTGTTGAAATCAAAATATAAATCTATATATTGAATTTGAACGCACATTTCAATTTACCGGGGCCACATACGGAATTAAAAATTCCAGAAAAATTATTATTGACTTTGTTTTGTCGATACGGTCCTGACAAAATTAATTTCATCGAATTCTGAGACCGTTTAAAAAATGACCATTTTCTAGTCGATCCAAATTATTGAAACTGTTAAAACATGTTTTACTTCGTCTCGCTCACATATTAATTCCAAAAATTATGAATTTTGGAATCTAGCGATAATTTGACATTCCGGATCCAACAAAAGTGGTTTCGTCGAAAACGGAGGTCGTTTGCAAAATTTCCATTTTTAATGGCCATATTTTCCATAGCGACTTTTCTGAATTTTCAATTGGGCATAACTTTTTATTCCCGCTATTAAATTTGGATTTTTCGGATTCGTTGGAAAGATATTTTCAAATAGATCCTAAAACTTTTGGTTTCACTAAAATCCAGTTTATTTTGAATCCTGTACATTCATTTGAAATTTGAAATCGAATTTTCAAACTACCGCGCCATTTTCAATTCCTTTTAAAATTAAAATAAATATTTATATTACAATTTTGATTAATATAAGTATATACGTTCTAATACAATTCAAAATAAATTTCTCATTGTCATTATTTAAAATAAATCATTTTACATATTCAAGATTCATTAAAATTGCCAATATAAAATTTTTAAACTGGTTCGGATTTTCTGGGTTGTTACAATACGTCTGGACTCCTCAAGCTCATCTTTCGACTTCATAGCATATAATAACCTGAAACTATAAAATTCGGTCTGACCCGAGCATTGCAAATGCCAGTATCAGTCTGGTGAACCAACGTGAGACAACTCATTCATTTGTGGTTATCATCCAACTTGATTTTTAAGGTAAAAATCTTTTCGAAAGAAAGGATAATCGTAAGATCAAATCCATACATGAATATGGATAGTTTTTACCTTACGATAATCCAAAACATTTTAAAATCATATCTATGTTGATATTATAATAATTCCTAAATACAAATAAATAACAATCTAGCAAAACGCTTGCATCTCGCACTCTACATACATAGTATACAATCAAAACTGCTAGTTCTTATTGGAGATTGGATTCCAACTATGGCAAGTTATGGGACCCCCTTCCGACAGTGTATCTTTAGAGAGTAATACACCATGTTCAACAAGAACATCTTGCAACCTAGGATAAACATAACCGACCATTCACTTTGCTTGAATGTTCCGAATATATTGTCACTTACGGTTGGTACTAACATAACCGTTCTCGGAAGATACAAAAGAGAAAGGTGAACAATTATGAATATTCTCTAGAAGGTGACAGTACACCCTAATGGAAGCGTCCCATATAGCCATGCGACCTACCCGATTTTTGCCATTTCTGGGTTGATGAGTCTTGAGGTTTAAATCTTCTTTCATAACATCTGGCCACCATTCACTTTGAATGTCACATCATCAGATCTGCCAGATATCACTAATTGACGTCCACAAAAATACTCTAGCTATTAAAATAAAAGAAGTGCCATTCTATGCAACCAACTATGATATGAGGAAAAAATCAACGTACGTGATCCCTTTGGATATACTCTGTCAGACATCCGTCTGTACAAGTCATCCAGGAACAGGATGAACCAAAGGCACCCTCCTACCAAATACTAGATATCACCCTATAGATTAGTAGCGAGTAGTCCTCACACTCCGTCAATTCCATCCATCACAGAATCACAGTGTATCTCTGATTGCAAGTCAGTGATTTTAAGTAATCCTTCCACTTTATAAAGATCAATATTCTTTAATGCTCCAGCTCGATCATCATCTGTTATCTTCCATATTCACATATTTGTTGGTCGGAATGGTTTCCGAATATAAATTCAATCCCGGTCTTTCCGTACCAACAATCGTATAGGTCAGGTTTTGATAGTCGATTATTTAATTATCAAAATAAACAACCATTCAACCATGAAAATAAAACGAGTTCACTGGTCCAGTACTCAGCATCACTTGGCCTTTTTAACTTTATATTCTTAAACCAAAACCTTTAACCTTTCCAATATTTGGAACAAAACCTTTTTATTTCTTATTTCATTAATAAAACATTATTCAACCACTTCGATTAAACTTATAGAAGCTTCTCGAATTATAATTATAGTGTCATTCATGAAAATACAAATTTTATTTCCATTAGCCACTCTCATTTCTAAACTAATATCATCCTTGGATAACCATGAAGTCGTTCAAGTCGGGTATTTTATTTACCTCATAGACCTTGAGTCAACAACATTCTTATCTTCAAAATAGATAGAAGTTTGTCAACAAAATCCCCTTTCACTAAGTATCCCACATATTCCATTTACTATTCGATTTAAAACATAGTTTACTATCATGTTCTCTCTTGAAATCATATTTTAATATTAACATGTTTACTTAATTTAAGTAAAATATTATTTAAAACCTTTTCTATTAACTTTACAATCTTGTAAAACATTATATATAAATCTTAATTCTATTGTAAATAGAAATCTTTATAGCTTATAATAAGTTTATTTCAAACCCACTTGGTTTATATCTCGCTTAAACCTTATTTCCTAATTAGTATCGCGAATTTCATCTTGATAACTTAATCCGCCTCACTACTTTAATTCAACCTTTCTTTGGTCTAGATTTCCATTTCATACCTTCATCATCCTAACCGTAAATTAGCAAGAAAATAATTCCCTAAATATCAACCTCGAAGGCCAAAACCAACATCAGATCAATATTTAGAAATTTATTCAACTCAACCAATCTACAGTTAGGTTCCAATTCTTCAACTTTCATATCTTTGGTTTTAATTTCATTCGCAAACCATTTCTATTAACTCGTTCGCTTAATATCAATAAAACTTGGGTTTTATATCAACTTCGTTCAACTTGGATTTATACCATCCGATTAAAAAAAATTCCAATAAGAATTAAATTTAAAATTTCAATTTAACATAACTTATATTATTATTAATATAATTTGCTTAAAAATATCATTTAATTATAAATAGACTTTATAAACCTCCATTAATACATTTCAAACCCCAAGATTTTCCACTTTGATCATTATAAAATAAATAATAACCAAATATCAAAATTTACTAAAAATAAAATTTTATACTTCACCATTAACTACTTCCATTAAATTAATAAGTTAATTTAATATTCAATCTTAGTTACCTTAGTTGACTCGGTCAACTCAAACAAGATTTATTCGTTAGTCAATTCTAATTCAATTTTCCATTTAAATTTAATTAAAAATATAATTAATTTAAATAAATCTCATCTACTTTGATTATTATTAAATAAATAATAATAACTTTCAATATAATCCCATTTGTTTCTAAAAACTTAATAACATAAGAATTTTCATTATAAAACCATTCATTGATTTACCTTAAAACTTGAATAATAAACTTTATTTCCCTTTTCATAATTTTCATTTTTAAAGTAATGTATTTCAAAATCCTTCCTCAGTTATAGATAAAATTTATAACTATATTTTTATCAATTTACTTGACGGCAAATCAATTCTTATAAAACAGTGCATATTTGGGCCATGTGCTATTAATTCCTCAACCAACATTACACATTGGCTAATAACAAACAATGTTGAATTTAGATTTAACAATCAATAATAAAGTTGATAATTCAATCATATTCATCAAACAGTTCATACAACGATAATATGAAAATAAACAATAAATTTGAGGAATCCAGTTGGATCCCCCGAACCAGTTTTTCCCTGCACCCAAATATGTTAACTCAAATAAAATAATCCATTCAATATGATAATTTATAATAAACATGAACAACTGATAACGATCAACTAATAACAACAATTCAAGCATCCAATTTACTTTAATACGTTTATATTATTATAAATGTAACCAACAAGATAAGTTACCTCCATTGGAAATAATCATTAAAAATAACGATTGGTTTTAATTAAATTAAATAACCGTTTAATTTAAATATGTTATATAAAAATATTCAACACATATTCAAACAATCAACAAATCAATCAACAATTAACAAATGTAACACACACAAAATAAAGCTGACTTATATAAAATATAAGTGGGAAAACTGAGTGAGTTGAACTCACCTTGTATTTCCATTCCTTGATAAAACGGTTTGTTTTGATTAAATTAAACATGTGTTTAATTTAATTAAAACTACCAACTGCATTCAACTCCATTCGTTCCAATGCTCCTTGCTCTGGTCCGATTCCATTACTGTACATCGAGTTATAATTTTAATACGACATTCACTATATAAATTGATATTATTAAAATTTAATAATGATTATTACTAATCAATCGTTAACGTATATTATAAACCTTCATTAGGTGTGGATTAGGTAGGTGAAAACTACAAAAAATGCTTAAATATTTTATAATGTATACACATTTGAATTCTTCAGTCTTAAAGCATCAAAATATGGAATCCTAGATTCACTATGTAACCGATTCTTAAATAACAAATAGGATAAAACATTACAAGAAAAATGCCAAAATCTATATTATATGTTAGTCAAATGAAAATAAATTTGTATGCAGAAGTACCGGTGGCATGCAAAGTTAAAAGTGGTGCAAATTGTTTAGGCAATTATGCATATTTAACCAACAATTAGGCACAGTTTAATTAAAATTAGGCATGATAATATGTAACTAGGTCGAATCCTTTCACATAAATTACTGGCCATGTCCAATATTGCTTTGGCATATTTAGGCACTTTAAAATTTATTTCCACCTGCTTCTTTAATAACGTTAATCATATAATTAACAAATGGGCACGTTTAGACAAGTTTAGGCACACTTAAACATATACAAAAACATACCAAGGTCACTATTCATTACCTTTGTAACACCCCGTAATTTTGTTAATATTAATATTCAAAAATTAAAGAATAACTAATCTTAGACATGAGAATTGTGGGAAACGGGTTGCGCCATTGTGTTCGTCTCGGAATTTTGGTCGAAATAGAGTCCGAGTTTGCGTGAATTGGACTTCATATGAAGAAGTTATGGCCATCGGAAGTTTCAGAAAATTCAAAACAGCTCGCAGGAAATTTAAAATTCAAAAAGAAAAGTGCAGAAGCGGGCTGGGAGGGAAAAATTCCTGCCCAGGCAGGTCGACTGGGGGGTCGACACTAGTGTCGACCTGCCCCCCCAGGTCGACTATAGTGTCGACCTGGGTGTCGACCTGGGTCTGGCGGCCAGGTTTTTTAACTGAGCCTGTTTTTGACTGAGTGATGACCCATTAGGGTTTTGACTTAATCTGGTTGGCCGGGATTAGTTCTGTGTTGATCTGACGGTCTAAAATAAATCCTAACTCTATAAATACCTAGGTAGTCTCTCACCCTAATTCATAAGAAAAATAGAATAGCTACCGTCATACTGCCGCCATGGAACTCAGTGGAGCCGCCGCCAACTAAGAAGGAAGAAAAGTTAATCAAATACTAATTCTACTCGATTCTAAAGCAAAGCAAGACTCTTTTCTTCTCTAAATTGTGAGTATGATAGTCTTAACAAGATTATTATTAAATTAATTAGGTTAAGTCATGAATGGATTATGAGTAGATGATGTGAATTGTCATATATGTTGTTGTAAACTTTACGCTATCATGTATGTTATCAATCCTATGCTATGTATCCTATATGTTGTAAATCATGCTATGATGATGTTATGTATGTTGAGAGTTTCTATGCTAAATTGTGATAAATCATACATGATTTAAAGTCATGATGTTATTGTTTATGCTAATTAGTTCATGTTAATCACATCATGATGTTAATGTTATTTGGGTTATGTTAATTTATATGACAAGTCACATATGAATGTTTAGGTTGAGATTATGAACATATGCCATGACATCTATTTTGATATAGAATTATGACATCTAGAATTATGCTATGACATATGTGAAATTCTATGCTAGTTCACACCATCATTATGTTGCCTAAAACCCCCTTATGCAAGTTTGTACATAAATTTGAGTATGATCATATCATGTAAATTGTGACATTTAACAAGTTGACACCTTTACATCCTTAACGTGGGTATTTTATGCAAGTTTCACCCCTATTATGATTAGATTCATTTTAATTGTCTATATGTTGTGATAATTTATTTTGTGCTATGAGTTAGACTATTCGAGTCTAACGTATATTCTGCGTTGGATAATCGAACGTATAAACGTGGGGTAGGGGTAATATTAAGGATTTAATAATAAGAAGTTGGGGTGCAATTGATATGACTTTGCATGCCATGAGTGAATGACAATAATTGAGTCAATTATGGACATCATTAAAAGTGGACTTAATTAATAATTTGAATAGGGAATTATTAAAACTGGGGGTAAAAGATTATAAGTGATAATCAATGCATAGGACACGAGGTTGGAATCATTTGTGACGTAAACCTGCCCGGAACCGCCCGGCAAATCCAGTGGTCACAAATGTCAGCCCAATGTGAGAGGTCCTAGGCCTAAACTAAAGCATAACAGTTGTAAAGACACGAGGTTAGACTATTTTATGGTTTAAGACTGCCCGGATCCACCCGGCATATCCAACTGCCATAAATGCCAGTCTAATGTGAGAGGTCTTTATGAGGTTATGGCCTGAATGAATTAAGAAATACTTAACCAGATAAATATGTAAGGTGGGACATGGGGGTTAAGTAGGTGGCTTGGGTGGCATGAGGAATACAGTGGGTGCCCTTAGTGGCATGTGAAATACGATTAGTAAGACTTAACCAAACACACATGTAAATGAACATGACTAAGAGGGTTAAGTGGGATATACTAGTGGTGACAAGCTTAGGTGGGTAGCTTGTGGGGGCCTATTTCAACCAGTATCCTAAACGTATCTTTGTGGGCTCGACCCAAGTCGAGGACGGGACACGCATACTGGGTTTGACTATAAGAGGCCAAAACGGAGAGCGGTGTCAACGCAAGTCCAACGGGTTTCATATGCGTGTGTGGACCCGGGATGGTAGGTAAGACGTTGTTGCATCGTGTAGTTATAAGCCGTGCATTCTCAAGTTGTATCGGGTTGCCACTTTAGGGGAGTGATACACCCCACTGTGGGTCCAGCACGGGTATCTACGAGTAGGGAGCCGATCGAAAGTGGGTAGTGGGGTACACCTAGTGGAGATAGGGGCAGACGGCACCTATTTAGTCAGCTAGGCGTACGTAAGGCAATTTATATTATTTTTGTGTGAAGCAAGTGGGATCAACCTTTAGGGTGACTGGTGCGGTGCAGTGTAGTAATTATTCGCTAGTAATTAGGTATGCCTTTACCGTTATCTTTAACGTTATCTTTAACATTATCTTTATCTGCTTTCCATACCTAATAGTTCATAGACATTTACTTGTCTTCCAGCTTATTCCTTAGTCTAGTTATTTTGATAATAGTATTGTTAGAATTATCATACTCACCAAACTTTATGTCTGACCCCCTCCATTTCTATCCTTTTTTCCCCTCCAGGTCCTCAGGTTGGGCCCAGCTCTAGTGGAGTTTGATTGGATTGCTTCATCTCTCTTTGGAAAGCTTGGACCGTTGAAGTAAAGTCCAGCTTGTTATCTTTTTAATGGCTATTTATGTAATGGGATTATGTATTTGGTTTTTATGAAGATGGATATTGTACTTGGCTATGATCTATGGTTTTATGATGTAACAAACATGTTTAATTTCCGCTGCAATAAAATGAAGTTTTAGATTTCCAAGTACTATTTATTATCTGTCTTGTTGTAATTTTTCTGTTCTATATTCACTTATAACCTCCATGGAAGTTAATGCATTCCCTTTGTGAGTGACATTAATGGACGTGGAGTGTTACACGTGGTATCAGAGCTTAAGGTTACCAGAACAGATATTTTTTTTAGAAAAACTATTTTTCTAGAGTATTTTTGAAAGAAGTTCTTTCAAAAACATGTTTTAATGAGTAATTTAAGAAAAACATAATCCCCAATAGCCATATCTTTATCTTTCGAATTCTCCATTTTGAATCTTTCCTTTTTCATTTCAGCATGGCTGAATATCTTAACCTACTTGACGGTGTAACGATACCAGGATGGTATAGGATGCTATTAGAGGCTAGGGCCGCCGCAGGTCCGGCCAATGTTCCTCCACCACCAGTTGCACCCGTTCCTCCTCCTCCTCGCGTAGATACTTTTGCAAAGACGTGCAAGGAATTTAAGGCTATGGGTGGAAAACCCTTCCAAGGGTCAGAAACATTTGTAGAATCTAGAAATTGGCTTAGGGAGGTGGAAGAATTGCTAGAAATTTTTGAAGTGGAAGAAGGGAGGAGAGTTAAATTAGCAGCTTAGTTGATGAAGGGAGAGGCCTCTTCTGGTGGGAGGAGCGTCCTGTTGATTCTTGGGCGGATTTCAAACGTAGGTTTGAGGCGAAGTTTCTCTCAAGGGAAGAAGAGAATCTATATATGGAAAAGTTCTTGACATTGAAGCAAGGAAGCTCACCAGTGAAAGAGTATGTCAACAAATTTAATCAGTTAGCAAGGTTTGGCTTGGATTTAGTGAACACGCCGGAAAAGAAGGCTCCGAGGTTCGTTAATGGATTGAATGAACCGTTGCAAGGGTTGGCTATGACCCACATCCCTATAGGGGCCACCTTTGAGAAGCTTGTAGACATGGCACTCATGCACGAGGAGAAAAGCGCTAAAGTTGATAAGGCACCCGAGAAGAAAGGGGATCAGAAGAAACCACAACAGCAAAACAAGAAGGGTGGTAAAGACAATAATGGCAAGGGAAAGCAGAAATGCATTAACTGTGGGACACTAGGCCATCTCAGCAAGGATTGCCGAAAGTAGAAAAAGACTGGTTGTTTCCACTGTGGCGAACCGGGACATCTAGTGAAGGACAACCCAAAGAAGGGGTAGAGGGCAGGAGCTACCTCGGGAGGACAGGTGCAGGCTCTTATGGCACCAGGGCAGGCAAGGGGACAAGTTCAGGCTCTCGCGGTCCCACCGCTGCAAGAACGAGGTAGAACCATTTCTGTTGAAAGCTTAGTTTTTCTGTTTGATCATCATGTCCGTACCTTGTTCAATTCGGGCGCATCGCATTCGTTTATCTCTACGTCATTAGTTGAATCACTGCACTTAAACACCAGTTTATTAGAGGATCCCTTAGTTGTTTCGAATCCAATAGGGGGCTCAGCTAATTTGTCCATGATGTGTTTGAATTTGAAAATTTCTATACTTAGCGTTGAGTTTAGATGTGATGCTTATGTGTTGGGCTTCACGGGCTATGGGCTAATTTTAGGAATGGATTGGTTATCCAGAAATGGGGCCGTTCTTGATTGTTAAAGGAGAGGCTCGTGACTCTCCTTGGTAACGCTCTCGAAATCTTTTGTAGTCCCATAAATTCCGTTATGCTAAGTTATTTAGAATCGCTTGACGCGTCTGAGGAAAATCAACAATCTGTTAGAGTGGTCCGAGAATATTCGGATGTGTTTGAGGAGGTGAAGGGCTTGCCTCCGAAGCGGGAGATAGATTTTCGAATATATCTTGTGGATAATGCGAAACCAGTATCTTTGCCAGTACGCCACATGGCTCCACGTGAAAGGAGGGAACTCGATAAGCAAGTGAAGGAGTTGCTTGATAAGGGGTTCATAAGACGAAGTATATTGGAGTGGGGTGCTCCAGTAGTATTTGCCACGAAGGCGGATGGGTCCCTTAGACTTTGTGTGAACTATAGAGAACTAAATAAGTTTACTAAGAAGAACAGACACCCACTGCCGAGGATTGACGATCTCTTCGATCAGTTAGTTAGCGCCTCAGTGTTTTCACAGTTGGACTTAGCCACTGGTTTCCATCAGTTGAGAGTGGCTGAGGATAGCATTGACAAGACTGCCTTTAGGACTCCAGACGGTTTCTATGAATGGCTAGTGATGCCCTTCGGTTTGACAAAGCCCCCGCATACTTTGTTGATTTGATGAGTAGGGTGTTTTGGGAGTACCTTAGCAAATTTGTGGTAGTCTTTGAAGACGACATCTTGATCTTTTCTAAGGATGAAGAAGAGCATGCCCTACATCTTAGGGAAGTGTTGGAGACCCTACGAGCACATAACCTTAAAGCTAAATTTTCTAAGTGTCACTTCTGGAGGAAGGAAGTACGATTCTTAGGGCATGTGGTTTCCAAAGAAGGGATAGCCGTGGATCCCGCGAAGGTGGTGGCCATCCAAGATTGGAAGGTCCCTAAAAATGCTACCGAAGTGAGAAGTTTCTTGGGGTTGGCTGGCTACTATAGGAAGTTTATCAAAGACTTCGCAAAGATATCAGCTCCATTGACACGGTTGACGAAGAAGAACTTAGTCTTGGAGTGGGACGTAGATTGTGATGATGCATTCCAATGTTTGAAGAGAGCTTTGACTTCAGCCCCAGTCTTAGTATTGCCAGACGGGAGTAAGCCATTTACTGTTTACACTGACGCTTGTGGGACAGGACTAGGCGCAGTCCTAATGCAAGAGGGTAGGGTGATAGCCTATGGTGGAAGGCAGTTGAGAGCGCATGAGAAAAATTACCCTACACATGACCTAGAGTTGGCCGCTATTGTTTTCGCGCTTAAGTCTTGGCGTCATTATCATCTTGGCGAAAGATTCGAATTATTCACTGACCACAAATCGCTAAAATATTTATTCTCTCAAAAGGACTTGAACTTAAGGCAGCAAAGGTGGATGGAATTCTTAGCATCCTACGACTTCGAGATAACATATACCCCTGGCAAGGGTAACATAGTGGCAGATGCCTTAAGTAGAAAAAGATTATCCTTAAGTCCTTTGTTTGTTGAGCGGCGAAGCTTAGAATTCATTTCAATGTTTGACTTTAGACCTTCTGTTGACTTTGTACCCGGTTTACTAGCATCCTTAGAGGTTAGACCTACGCTTTTGGGATGGATTGGCGAGGCACAACGAGACGACCCACAGTTGGTTGAGTCAGTAGAAAAGCTCAAAGGAGGGGAGTCATCAAGCCATCTCCGTAGGTATACCCTAGATGATAAGGGTTGGTTACGTAGGGACGGCAGACTTTGTGTACCAAAAGACGATGACCTAAGGAAGGCTATTCTTGACGAAGCACATCGTTCGAAGATGACCATTCATCCCGGCGGGGACAAGAAGTACAAAGATATGAAGCGAGTTTTCTTTTGGGCCGGTATGAAGAAGTACGTAGCCGAGTATGTCGCTAGATGCTTAGTGTGCAAACAAGTAAAATCGGAGCAAAAGAAACCCGGTGGGTTGCTTCACCCATTGGAGGTTCCACTATGGAAGTGGGAAAGTGTCTCGATGGATTTTGTGGACGGATTACCGCGATCAAGGAAGGGTAATACGAGGATTTGGGTTATAGTAGATAGACTTACTAAGAGCGCCCATTTCATTCCCGTGAAGAGTAAGAGGACTGCTCCATGGTTAACTTTTGTATACGTTCGAGAAATAGTTCGTTTGCACGGTGTTCCTTCTAGCATAGTGAGCGACCGCGATCCTATTTTCACTAGCGAATTTTGGAGAAGCTTACAAGAGGCGGTAGGGACTTAGTTATGTTTGAGCACCGCATATCATCCTCAGACGGACGGCCAGACCGAGAGGGTGAATCGCATTCTAGAGGATCTTTTGAGGCTATGTATCCTAGACTTTGGGGGTACATGGGAAGAGCATCTTCCATTGGTGGAGTTCGCATATAATAACAGCTTTTAGTCTAGCATTGGTATGGCACCATTCGAAGCTCTTTATGGACGACCCTGTCGTTCACCTACATGTTGGTGGGAATCTACGGATAAGATCTTACTTGGGCCCGATATGATTAGGGAGACTTTGGAGAAGATCGACTTGATTCGAAGGAGGATGAAAGCAGCGCAAGATAGGCATAAATCTTATGCGGATAAGAGGAGGACAGATCTTGAGTTTGAGGTTGGGGACATGGTCTTTGTCAAAGTCTCTCCATTACGAAATGTTGTTCGCTTTGGGTCCGTTGGGAAATTAGCACCAAGGTTCGTATGATCGTTTCCTATTAAGGAGAAGATTGGACAGATGGCGTGTAGAGTGGAGTTGCCCGAGAGACTTAGCGGTGTACACGACGTATTCCATGTGTCACATTTGAGGAAGTGCTTGCACGAGACCATGGAAGTGGTAGAGCCGAACTTGCTTAGAGAGGTGGAAATAGAGCGTGATGCGACGAGCTCCTACGCGCATTCTTGGGTCAAAGATCAAGAAGCTGAGAAATCGAGAGGTCAGACTAGTCAAAGTACAATGGGGAGATGATGAGAGCAACGCTACTTGGGAGACATAAGAGAAGATGCGTTCACGATACCCTTTCCTTTTCGAGGGTATGTCCTTTAATTTCTCCTTTATCGCTTATCTTGTACTTATCTTACCTTTAGAGTATCCTCTCGCTAGTATCCTTGACCTTTAGTAAGGATAATCCTATGGTTGAAACATGCGTTTGAGACATGTTATGTGTGATGGATGTAAAGTGGATGCAAGTGTTTGCTAGTGGTTGCTCGTGGACGCATATACACACACTATTAGGCACTAGATCGGCTCAGTCACTTCATACTGCATATTGCATATATATGGCTGTACTTAGTAAAATGGATGTATGAGGATTTGTTTTATCATATGGATGCTGCATTCGGATGATGATTGTGCACGCATATAGAGATAATATGTTGCATTAAGGAACTTTTGCATATATAATGGACGCATGGCACTATCATGAATTGCATTAAGGAGGTCGACTGAATCAGTGGACCACCTGATTTTGCATTAGATATGGACATATACACACACTGTGCATTTAAACATGAAAGCATTAGAAGTCTATAAGGACAATGGATGCCTGTGTTTGATGGTTGAGTAGATGGATGATTGGATGTTAGGATATACATTCTTCTTAACTTGAAGATTTCGGGGACGAAATCCTTTAAGGAGGGGAGAATGTAACACCCCGTAATTTTGTTAATATTAATATTCACAAATTAAAGAATAACTAATCTCAGACGTTAGAATTGTGGGAAACGGGTTGCGCCATTGTGTTCGTCTCGAAATTCTGGTCGAAATCGAGTCCGAGTTTGCGTGAATTGGACTTCGTATGAAGAAGTTATGGCCATCGGAAGTTTCAGAAAATTCAAAACAGCTCATAGGAAATTTAAAATTCAAACAGAAAAGTGCAGAAGCGGGCTGGGATGGAAAAATTCCCGCCCAGGCAGGTCGACTGGGGGGTCGACACTAGTGTCGACCTGCCCCCCCCAAGGTTGACTGTAGTGTCGACCTGGGTCTGGCGGTCAGGGTTTTGACTGAGCCTGTTTTTGACTGAGTGATGACCCATTAGGGTTTTGACCTAATCTGGTTGGCTGGGATTAGTTCTGTGTTGATCTGACGGTTTAAAATAAATCCTAACTCTATAAATACCTAGGTAGTCTCTCACCCTAATTCATAAGAAAAATAGAATAGCTACCGTCATACCGCCGCCATGGAACTCAGTGGAGCCGCCGCCAACTAAGAAGGAAGAAAAGCTAATCAAATACTAATTCTACTCAATTCTAAAGCAAAGCAAGACTCTTTTCTTCTCTAAATTGTGAGTATGATAGTTTAACAAGATTATTATTAAATTAATTAGGTTAAGTCATGAATGGATTATGAGTAGATAATGTGAATTGTCATATATGTTGTTGTAAACTTTAAGCTATCATGTATGCTATCAATCCTATGCTATGTATCCTATATGTTGTAAATCATGCTATGATGATGTTATGTATGTTGAGAGTTGCTATGCTAAATTGTGATAAATCATACATGCTTTAAAGTCATGATGTTATTGTTTATGCTAATTAGTTCATGTTAATCACATCATGATGTTAATGTTATTTGGGTTATGTTAATTTATATGACAAGTCACATATGAAAGTTTAGGTTGAGATTATGAACATATGCCATGACATCTATTTTGTTCTAGAATTATGACATCTAGAATTATGCTATGACATATGTGAAATTCTATGCTAGTTCACACCATCATTATGTTGCCTAAAACCCCCTTATGCAAGTTTGTACATAAATTTGAGTATGATCATATCATGTAAATTGTGACATTTAACAAGTTGACACCTTTACATCCTTAACATGGGTAGTTTATGAAAGTTTCACCCCTATTATGATTAGATTCATTTTAATTGTCTATATGTTGTGATAATTTATTTTGTGCTATGAGTTAGACTATTCGAGTCTAACGTATATTATGCGTTGGATAAGCGAACGTATAAACATGGGGTAGGGGTAATATTAAGGATTTAATAATAAGAAGTTGGGGTGCAATTGATATGACTTTGCATGCCATGAGTGGATGACCATAGTTGAGTCAATTATGGACATCATTAAAAGTGGACTTAATTAATAATTTGAATAGGGAATTATTAAAACTGGGGGTAAAAGATTATAAGTGATAATCAATGCATAGGACACGAGGTTGGACTCGTTTGTGACGTAAACCTGCCCGGAACCGCCAGGCAAATCCAGTGGTCACAAATGTCAGCCCAATGTGAGAGGTCCTAGGCCTAAACTAAAGCATAACAGTTGTAAAGACACGAGGTTAGACTCTTTTATGGTGTAAGACTGCCCGGACCCGTCCGGCATATCCAGCTGCCATAAATGCCAGTCTAATGTGAGAGGTCTTTATGAGGTTATGGCCTGAATGAATTAAGAAATACTTAACTAGATAAACATGTAAGGTGGGACATGGGGGTTAAGTAGGTGCCTTGGGTGGCATGAGGAATATAGTGGGTGCCCTTAGTGGCATGTGAAATACGATTAGTAAGACTTAACCAAACACACATGTAAATGAACACGACTAAGAGGGTTAAGTGGGATATACTAGTGGTGACAAGCTTAGGTGGGTAGCTTGTGGGGGGCCATTTCAACCAGTATCCCAAACATATCTTTGTGGGCTCGACCCAAGTCGAGGACGGGACACGCATACTGGGTTTGACTATAAGAGGCCAAAACGGGGAGCGGTGGCAACGCAAGTCCAACGGGTTTCATATGCGTGTGCGGACCCGGGCTGGTAGGTAAGACGTTGTTGCATCGTGTAGGTATAAGCCGTGCATTCTCAAGTTGTATCGGGTTGCCACTTTAGGGGAGTGATACACCCCACTGTGGGGCCAGCACGGGTATCTACGAGTAGGGAGCCAATCGAAAGTGGGTAGTGGGGTACACCTAGTGGAGATAGGGGCAGACGGCACCTATGTAGTCAGCTAGGGGTACGTAAGGCTATTTGTATTGTTTCTGTGTGAAGCAAGTGGGATCAACCTTTAGGGTGACTGGTGCGGTGCAGTGTAGTAATTATTCTCTAGTAATTAGGTATGCCTTTACCGTTATCTTTAACGTTATCTTTATCTGCTTTCCATACCTAATAGTTCATAGACATTTACTTGTCTTCCAGCTTATGCCTTAGTCTAGTTATTTTGATAATATTATTGTTAGAATTATCATACTCGCCGGACTTTATGTCTGACCCCCTCCATTTCTATCCTTTTTCCTGCTCTAGGTCCTCAGGTTGGGCCCAGCTCTAGTGGAGTTTGATTGGATTGCTTCATCTCTCTTTGGAAAGCTTGGACCGTTGAAGTAAAGTCTAGCTTGTTATCTTTTTAATGGCTATTTATGTAATGGGATTATGTATTTTGTTTTTATGAAGATGGATATTGTACTTGGCTATGATCTATGGTTTTATGATGTAACAAACATGTTTAATTTCCGCTGCAATAAAAAGAAGTTTTAGATTTCCAAGTACTATTTATTATCTGTCTTGTTGTAATTTTTCTGTTCTATATTCACTTATAACCTCCATGGAAGTTAATGCATTCCCTTTGTGAGTGGCATTAATGGACGTGGAGTGTTACAACCTTCCTCCCCTACTGTGTCTACACAACCGCACGCCCCATCGCCACGCTTCTCCACGTCACCGCCCAACTCCACTTCGCCTGAGCTCAAGTGATCCATCCGACCTACTGCATGCTTAGTTGGTTTTGCCTCACTTCTTCCGTCGTTTTTTATTCTTTTTTCCTTCACCGTGCTTCCTTCCCAAACACCCACCATCGCTTGCTCCACCAGTACATCGCCTGTCTTCCCCGGTCACAATTGTAATGTCCCGTATTTTTACGGTGTAATAATAAATTTATTAAATTATTTAAATAATGGTTTAGAGATTTATATAGTCATTTAATTAAATAATATTGAATATTTAATTAAATTAAATAGTAGAATAATATATTTGATTTCCGAAATAGTCGGAAATAGTGGAATTCACAATATTGTGCGAATTGGACAATTCAGAAAATATATATAATTCAGTTTGGAATTGAATTCGAATAACGGCAGTTCGTAATTTGGCAATTCAAACTTCAACTGAATATACAGGGTATGTTTTAAATCGGATTTCTGTGAAACAAGAAACATTCAAAGCTGGTGAAGTATATTTTTCTAATGGAAGAGAAAAATCAGGATTTCGTGGTGTAGATTTTGAGTTATGTCCAAATCAAATTTTAGAAAAGTCGCTATGGAATTTCTTTATAATTTATAACGATTTATTTATATTTTAAAATGGATTTAAATATAAATCGAACATCGGTATAACTGAGAACTTTGGAATATCAAGTTATGAATTCCAATATGGAGTTGTATGGTATTCTATTTTGAATATATACGATAATATTTATTTATAAATATTTAATTTAATTATTTTTAAATAAATTTAATATTTAAAATGGTTTATTTAGAGCTTTAAAGATAACCAGTTTTGCAAACGACCTCCGTTTTCGATGAAACTAATTTTGTTGGATCCGTAATATTAAATTATTATTAGATTTCAATTTCCGTGATTTTTGGAGTCAGTGTGTGGCCATACGGATTTTTAATGTGAAAAACAGCCAGTATTTTAATGGTTAAAAGTGCGCTGTGTGAGCAAACGAGTCGGAATTCGACGAAACTAGTTTCGCTGGGTCTGTAATGTCAAACTCTAGTTTTATGTCCATTTTCATGATTTTTGGATATCATGTATGGTCATAGGAATTTTTAAAGGATAAATTGAGTCCATAATCAAATAAAAAATAAATAAAAAAAGGTTTCTTATTTTCTAAGCTACCATATACCCTGTAAATACAACACATACCTCTCTAAACCAAGAATTTCATTTCCACGGTCAACAGAAATAAGGCGCCGTGATTTTCGTTCTCCCAGGAAAATAAGTTCCTATCTTCAAAAATCAAACTAAAATCGGAATAAAATCTTATAATTCGTAATACGTGTTTAATTGAGATGTTGACGGACTCCTCTTCATTCTAGTATAAATTCAAGGGGATCGATATCAATATTTTCAGCTAGAAAATACCCAGCGCGTGCTAGGGTTGGCAACCGCAAGGATTAGGGGTAGAATCGAGTTAAATGGGGAACATTGTGATGATCGGAAGGTTGAGGCGTGGAGATTGGCATGATTTCATGGAAATCCATGCAAATGTGTGTCGCACCTTTCAACTATGGTCGTGAGTTCTACTGTACGACGCAAGGGAGGAAATGAAATCGAGTTCGATGATTACGGTTTTGGCAGATAGAGATTTCAGAGAAGGGTTGAATGGTGATTTCCGTTTGGAAATTTGTGGAGTAATGGTGGATCGGTGGAAGTTTGAAGGCGTGGTAATGGAAATGGGCAGAGCAGATTATCATCGGGGAACAAAGGAAATAAGAGGGGCGGGTCTGATTGTTTTAGTTGGCTGGTGTTTGAAAAGGTGAAGGCCCATTGAATTAAAGCAATATATATTAGTTTAATTTAAATCTAAATAATGTATTAACTTTAACTTATCGTATCTTATTCATATGTTAACGAAATACAGCGAAACTGGATCCATTAGGATCGTATGGATGGTGGCTACGAAATGGAACAGACTTGGAGTGAATTGGAGTCCGTTACAATATATAACAAAATAAATTGTACGTCAGAATCAAAGATAGTTAATCGTTATATAACGATAACTGCCCAATGTGAGTAAAACTCACTAACTCTATCAGTTCATTTTTTTATAACGTATAATTAGAACTGATAAATGATAATGATTGCTGTGTGCTGACTGTTTAATTGAATTGCTGAATGATTTGTTAAAATTTTAGATAATGATATATATATATATATATATATAAATCGTTAACTAAATATTGATTCTGTTTATCAGAATATTTCATACTGAAGTGATATCGATGTGAATTATATTGTGTAACATCTGTGGATGCAGGAAAACAGGTTGGAGGGATCCAACTGGATTCCTCAATATTTATAATACTATTCTTTTTATATATTGTAATGTATGATGTGATATATAATATATTGTTGGTTATGCGTGTTTGAATGATATCGATCTTTGTTATCTGGTATTTTAAATACCGTAAGAAATACTGGGAAGTAGAAAAGGGGATTTCAAAGTATATTTTAGAAAATAAATTATTTATATAAAATCAATGGATTTTATAAATAAAAGGAAAAGGATTTTTTTTTAAAGGAAAATAATTATAAAATCAAAGGAGAATATAAGAAAAAGGAAATATTTATTTGTTAAATAAATAGAATTGAAAAGGAAATATTTGTAAAACATTTACAAATAGAATTGAAAAGGAAATATTTGTAAAACATTTACAAATAGAATTGGAAAAGGAAATATTTGTAAAACATTTACAAATAGAATTGGAAAAGGAAATATTTGTAAAACATTTCCAAATAGAATTGAGAAGGAAATATTTGTAAAACATTTACAAATAGAATTGAAAAGGAAATATTTGTAAAACATTTACAAATAGAATTGAAAAGAAATATTTATTTGTTAAATAAATAAATTATAAAAGGAATATTTATTTGGAAAATAAATAGGATTATAAAAGGGAATTAACGAGGTATAAAAGGGTTATCGATTAGAGTTAAAGGATAGAGTTAATTGAATAGAGTTATCGATTAGAGTTAATCGAACAATGTTAATCAATTAGAGTTATCGATTAGAGTTAATCGAATAGAGTTAATCAATTAGAGTTATCAATTAGAGTTATTGAATAGAACTAATTGAACATATTTATCGATTAGAGTTAATCGAATAGTGTTAATCAATTAGAATTATCAATTAGAGTTATTGAATATAGTTAATTGAATAGAGTTATCGATTAGAGTTAATCGAATAGTGTTAATCAATTAGAGTTACCGATTAGAGTTAATCGAATAGAGTAAATCAATTAGAATTATCGATTAGAGTTATTGAATAGAGTAAATTGAATAGAGTTAATTAAATAGAGTTGATCGAATTAGAATTAATCAAATAGAGTTCGTTGATAGAGTTAATCGATTAGAGTAAATCAAATAGAGTTAATTAAAAAGGAGTAATCGAATATAGTTTATTCGAAAGGAATTAATCAAAAATAGTTTATTCGAAAGGAGTTATCGAATATAGTTTATTCGAAAGGAATTAATTGAATATTGGTTATTCGAAAAGAGTTATCGAATATTGGTTTTTCGAAAAAGAGTTATCGAATATTGGTTAATCGAAAAAGAGTTATCGAATATTGGTTATTTGAAAGAGAGTTAGTCAAATATTAGTTATTCGAATAAGAGTTAGTCGAATATTAGTTAATCGAATAGAGTTTACTCAATTAGAGTTAAAGGAGTTAATCGAATATAGTTTATTCGAATAGAGTTAAAGGAGTTAATCGAATATAGTTTATTCGAAAGGAGTTAAGTGATAAGAGTTAATGAATTAAAGTTAATCGAGTTAACGTTAATGGAGTTAGGGTTAATTTATTTGAGTAAATCTAGTTATATTTTGGAGCTAGATATTTCAGAAGTAGGAATTATTACGCTATAGTTATAATCAATGTTTTTCAATAAAGTAGTGGATTCACAAATAGAATCCGAGAGTTACGTAAGGAAGTTTGTTAAAGATTTAAAAGTTGAACTTTGTCTATTTAGAGGTTAGAAATGTTGTTCAGTTAAGGTCTGAGAGGTAGTTATACCCCAACTTGATTGACTTCTTTTTTAACTAAGGAATGGTTAAGGTTCGATAGTGAAGGAGTTAATTGAATTTAGTTAATGTGTTAATGGTTCGAGTTAGCATAGCGATGTTTTATTTAAACATCTGTTTGAATCCAATGAATGAGTTTTGGTAACATTTTCCAAATATAATCAGAGATAATTTCTAATCCTAGAAAATGAAATGTTTGATGATAAAGAATACTGGAATGATAGTGATACGTGAAAAAGAGATGGAAATGGTTTTAATAATTAATAATGTATATTTTCTAAATTTAGAAAATAAGGAATGTTGAATATATGGAAACAAGAAATAAAAAAAAATGAACTAAAGAGATAAATGTTAAATGATGATTGACCACTATAATTTCCATCTAGAAATAATATCGTTGTTTGCATACATTTTTTTCTTTGATAGTTAACTCACCGACTATCGAAGTTTTTGACCATTTTTCCGTTGTAAATACGGAGATACCGGGATCAGATTCATTATCTGAAAACCACTCTGTATGGACGTTAGCGTTGCGAATCAAATATGATGAAGATAATTGAAGACGGAGTTATGCAAGGGCAGTCCTGCTTACAGAATAGTGCCTTCGGTTTGTCCAATCCCAGGACGACCTGTATGGAAGAATGTCTGACAGAGTATATTTAAGGGATCACGTAAGTTGATATCTTCAAACATATTTGCATTTGGTGGCGGAGGAATTCATTTCTCTTAGCTGTATGCCCATTGTATTTTTGGGGAAATCAATTTGTGATTTGGCGAGTATGACGATGTGTAACACCCCACCTCCGCTAGGGTCACTCTTTCGGGGGCACTAGCTTCTGGGGGGCGTTAGAACTGGGTAAGCATGCATAATGATATATCAAGGCAGAACAAGAACATAAATATATATGTAAAACAGAGTAAGTGAGAATAAAACAACGGAATATCTCAAACCATCTCAAAACAAGTCTAGTACATCATAAAGTCAACTGCCAAAATAAACATGTCTAGTACATCATAAACAGAAATACTGAAATACATAGTGCTATCCCCAAAATAAAGATGATAAACCATAGCGAGCTCAATGTCCAGACATACATGAGCTATCCAGCAAACAAGCAAGCGATCCAAGCTAAGCACCACTGTTCCCTCCCTGAGAACCTGGGGGGGGGGGGGGGAAACGGAAGAAAAGAAGCGAAAGAAAACAGGTCAGTCAAAAAGACTGGTAAGCCCTAGTACGATCAGTCTATAAACTAATAAAGTTAGCATCATGATGGAAACTGAGATGAACATACTGGCAATAGATAAAGGTGTCATCACATAAAGAAGATTAAGCTTTGCACCCCAGTGTACTAGCAAACTAACATAACAGGTATTGATCCCTCAGCCCAAACTTTGGCCCAATAACATGAGGTGACCTTAATACAAGGTCCAGCCCAACGGTCTAGTCGATCGGCTCCCTATAAACCTAACACGTCAAGTGTTGGTGTCCATACGGCCCACATATGGTTGTAGTCAGACTGTGCTGGGTCCACCTTCGGGTGTATCAAGCCGTCGGGTGTCAACCCCAGACACCTAAGCAATAATGCACAGTCTAAACCTACTGGTACCCGTGCCTCGAGTTTGTCCAACACCGGACTACGTGCACGTCCGTAGCCCGCCTGGACCCGCACCGCTGTACCACTCAGCCGTCGCTTTGGTCGCTTACATCAGTCCAGTAATCGTGCCCCGCCCTAGCCTAGCCTCTAGGGTTGTGAATGATACCAAACTGGGATTACTGCTGGAACAGACCACGTTTCTAGGGTTTTCTAAGAGGGTTAAGTGTGGTTTAACCCCTCACTAATCATGGATTAAATTAGTTAAGTGTAACCAACAGTTCACCACTTAACCCCATTTAATCCCTCGTATCCCCAAAATTGGTTAAGTATTAGTGGGCCATGACTTAACCCTAATCATGAGGCATTAATTAATTTAATGCACCCAACCTCTCACATTAGACCTTGTTGTGGTTACTAGTTAGGCCGGGCGGGTCCGGGTAGGTTTACACCACAACTTAGTCTAACCTCGGGTTTCACGTGCAACATGACCAACTACTCACATTGGGTCCTATTGCTTGTAGCCACTAGTTAAGCCGGTCGGTTCCGGGTAGGTTTATGCTACAAACTCAACCCAACCTCGAGTTGGCCACACTTATGTTTTCTAAGTGTCATGTCCACTTTATTTTCAAAACATAATTACAAGTTTAACAAATACTTGGGTAGACCTAACTTAATAGGTAAATTCCCAAGGGGTAGACCTAACTTAATAGGTAAATTCCCAATCTTATATTTTTATGTATTTTAAGTTTTACCTAAACCCCCCCAACGTCATTCTATCGCTTACATATTCGTCATAACGCATAAAGGATAGAAAGAGGGAACTTGGCACAACATACATGATGAATCTTACATATCATAATAAACATGCATAACATGTTGGACTTGCATAACTTAGCATAGTGAACTTGCATAAACATGCATAACTTGTTAAACTTGCAAATCATGGCATAGTGAACTTGCATAAACATGCATAACTTGTTAAACTTGCAAATCATGGCATAGTGAACTTGCATAAACATGCATAACTCAATAAACTTGCAAATCATGGCATAATGAACTTGCATAAACATGCATAACTCAATAAACTTGCAAATCATGGCATAGTGAACTTGCATAAACATGCATAACTCAATAAACTTGCAAATCATGGCTTAGTGAACTTGCATAAACATGCATAACTCAATAAACTTGCAAATCATGGCATAGTGAACTTGCATAAACATGCATAACTCAATAGACTTGCAAATCATGGCTTAGTGAACTTGCATAAATCCCAACTTTCATCACATATTAACTTTAGAGTTTCTAAAATGAAGGTAAGAGGGCTTACAAATATTATGAAGACACAAATCTACAAGTAAAGATTGAGAAGCCCTTTATGCAAGCATAAAAACCCAAAACAAAGCTCCAATAAGAAACACCCTTAACAAAAATCCCAAAAACTCTAGCTTAGCAAATAAAACTTGCAACTTGATGATGTATGCAAGCTAATGATCATTCATACAACTTAGAAATGCTTGTATGAACATCATAATCTTCATAGGAATGATTTATGAAGAGGGTGGAGGCTAGGATTTTTAAGTGGAGGCCATTTGAGAAATCAATTTGACATAGTTTGGTTGCTAGAATGAATAATGGGGTTTTAGGGTAGGATTAGGGTCTTATTTATAGAAGATTAATGTGTTTTTAGCCCTAGGATTAACCCTAGGTTAAATTAGGTCCATCAGATTTCAGAATTCTCCAGAACCAAGCCACACAACCAAGCCCAGATCAGAAATGGTGCGCCAGGCAAAACTGCCCGGCCACCCCGTGTCGACAGGGCTGTCGACGGGGCTGTCGACAGGGCAGTCGACACCCTTAGACCCCTGTCGACATGCTTGTCGACTTGTGGGGTCTTGGCGGGAGTTTTCCCGCCTGACGCCAGTTGTGCCCTAACCCTTGTTTTTTTTTAACTTAAAATTTAAATCTGTTTTTAATATGGAAATTTCTGAAAACTTCAATGGGCCTTAACTGGGTCATACGGACTCCGATTTTCGTAAACTCGGACTCTATTTCGCGTATTTTTCCGAGACGAACGCAATGGCATAGCCCGTTTCCCTTGATTCAGATTTATAGTTAAATTCTGCCTCGATTTATATTATAACAGGTTATTGAAAATACGGGTTGTTACACGATGTGACATTCAAAGTGAATAAATGTGTGATCCGTCAGCGATAAGCATGGCCTCTAGCCTTGTAACACCCCGTATGTTGAATAACTTGCTATAATATAAATCAGGGCAGAATTAAATTTTAAAATCTGAATCAGGGGAAACGGGCTACGCCATTGCGTTTGTCTCGGAAAAATACGCGAAATAGAGTCCGTGTTTTCGAAAAACGGAGTCCGTATGACCCAGTT
Organism: Allium sativum; assembly: GCA_030737875.1. Classification (NCBI taxonomy): domain Eukaryota; kingdom Viridiplantae; phylum Streptophyta; class Magnoliopsida; order Asparagales; family Amaryllidaceae; genus Allium; species Allium sativum. The sequence goes on from CM060911.1 coordinate 279,352,561, forward strand.
AAGGCCCGAAGAAGTTTCAGAAATTCAAAACAGATTTAAAAACAGAAATTTCACATTTCAGAAGAGGCGGGAAAAATTCCCGCCAGGCAGAGGGAGTCGACCCTTGGGTCGACATGGGTGTCGACCCCCTCCCTAGGGGTCGACCCGGGGGTCGACACAGGGGTCGACCCCCCCTGTCGGTCTGTGTGACCTGGGTGCAGCCTGAAGAAGTTTGGGCTGTGTCTGGTGGCTTGTGACGAGATCTGACGGCTCTAACCTAATCTATGGTTAATCTAAGGGCCTAAACTACAACCTAATTCTATAAATACACCCTAAGACTACCCTAATTCATACTAAAAATTGATACAACGTCGTTATGCCGCCAAATTGCAACTTGAAGGAGCCTCCATCAAATTGTAGAAGAAGATAGCTTCTCAAATTAACTTCTAATCAACTTTAGCAACTTAATCTTCTTCATAGGAGTGCTAATCAACAAGTTGTGAGTTTCTATAGCCTTAAGGACCAATTGTTGAAATGATTATGATAGGATATAATGAGGTTATGGCTATGAATGTGGATCAATGCAAGTTATATGCTATGTGTTTATGATGCTATGCAAGTTATGCAAGTTATATGCTATGTGATCATGATGTTATGCAAGTTATGCAAGTTATATGCTATGTGTTTATGATGATATGCAAGTTATGCAAGTCATATGCTATGTGATCATGATGTTATGCAAGTTATGCAAGTCATATGCTATGTGATCATGATGTTATGCAAGTCATATGCTATGTGATCATGATGTTATGCAAGTTATGCAAGTTTTAGGCTATGTGTTCATGATGCTAGTTATGCAAATCACTATGATAAACATTGATCCATTATGACACCATGATTATGCAAGTTTGGTGTATGATTATATGCAAGTTCATACATGATATGTTATGCAAGTTTGGTGTATGATTATATGCAAGTTCAAACATGATATGTTATGCAAGTTTGGTGTATGATTATATGCAAGTTCATACATGATATGTTATGCAAGTTTGGTGTATGATTATATGCAAGTTCATACATGATATGTTATGCAAGTTTGGTGTATGATTATATGCAAGTTCATACATGTTATGCAAGTTTGGTGTATGATTATATGCAAGTTCATATATGACGTGTTATGCAAGTTTGGTGTTTGATTATATGCAAGTAACATGTGCAAGTGTACACCTTAGTATGATATGCATACATATGCAAGTTAACCCCTTTGTATGTCATACATACATATGCAAGTTTACCCCTTTTGATGACATAAGTAGCTTATGCAAGTTACCCTCATTATGACATATGTGATTCATGCAAGTTTGGGTTGATTATTTATGCTAGTTGGGTTTGATGCTATATGCATGTTGACACCTTTTGATGCTAATGTTATACAAGTTGAACCCATTGTTTGTGTGATGAATCTTCCCTTTTGAATATGTCATGTTAGCGAATTACGGGGGGAACGATGGGGTAATATACATGTTAATGAAATGGTGTGAAGTTGGTATGATTATGCATACCATAAAGTGGATGGACATAATTGAGTCAATTATGTACGTCGTTAAATTTGTAATTAATTAGGGATAATTCATACAAATTATGGGGATGATTAATTAGGTGTAATTAATCGACTAAGACACGAGGTTGGACCCTTTTGTAGCATAAGGCTGCCCGGAACCGACCGGCAAATCCAGCGGCTACAAATGATTGGCCCAATGTGAGAGGTCTTAGGCACAAACTAAATACGTGACAAGTGTAAAGACACGAGGTTAGACTCGGTTATGGCGTAAGGCTTCCCGGACCCGACCGGCAAATCCAGCTGCCATAAAAGATAGTCTAATGTGAGAGGTCTTTACAATGGTTACGTTCTTAATCAATTAAGAAACACTTAACCAGATAAGCATGTAGTGGGGCATGAGGGGTTAAGTAAGTGCCTTGGGTGGCATGCGGAAAATCTAGTGGTTGCCTTGGGTGGCAATAGAAAATACGATTAGAATACTTAACCAAAGTGGAACATGTAATTAAACATGATTAAAGGGTTAAGTAAGTGCCTTGGGTGGCATGGGGAAAATCTAGTGGTTGCCTTGGGTGGCAATATAAGATAAGATTATAATACTTAACCAAAGTGGAACATGTAATTAAACATGATTAAAGGGTTAAGTAGGTGCCTTGGGTGGCATATGGGAATCAAGTAAGTGCCTTGGGTGGAATGTGGAAATCTAGTGGGTGCCTTTAGTGGCAATTGAAATATGATTAGATGACTTAACCAAACTTTAAACATGTAAGTGGGCATGATTATTAAAAAGGGTTAAGTGGGATACACTAGAAGGGACAAGCTTAGGTGGGTAGCTTGTGGGGGCCTATTTCAACCAGTAACCCATATGTATCTTATTGGGCTCGACCCATGTCGAGGACAGGACACGCGTACTGGGCTTGACTATAAGAGGCCAAAAACGGGTTAGCGGTGGCAACACAAGTCCAACGGGTTTCATATGCGTGTGTGGACCCAGGCTGGTAGGTAAGACGTTGTTGCATCGTGTAGGTATAAGCCGTGCACCGTTGATTGTATCGGGTTGCAACTTTGGGGAGTGATACACCCCACTGTGGGGCCAGCACGGGTATCTACGTTAGGGAGCCGATCGAATGGGAGTAGTGGGTACACCTAGTGGAGATAGGGGCAGACGGCACCTATGTAGTCAGCTAGGGGTACACGAAACTACTATTAAAATTAATAGGTACACCTAGTGGAGATAGGGGCAGACGGCACCTATGTAGTCAGCTAGGGGTACACGAGACTACTATAAAATTACTAAGTACACTTAGTGGGATCAATCTGCAAGTTAGGAATTACCCTTGGGTGGGTAGATCTGGTGTGGTGCAGTGTAGGAATTACCCTTGGGTGGGTAGATCTGGTGTGGTGCAGTGTAGGAATTACCCTTGGGTGGGTTGATCTGGTGTGGTGCAGTGTAGGAATTACCCTTGGGTGGGTAGATCTGGTGTGGTGCAGTGTAGTAATTATCCTTGGGTGGATAGGCGCGTCTTTACCGTTATCTTAGTTCATCCTAAGTCTAGTTGGCTGCTTAGTGTAGTCATTTATCCCCAGTTGTACGGTACCAGGTTTATATCATACCCTAATTACTTTAATGATTGTATTGTTAAAGTTATAGGGCTCACTCAGACTTATGTCTGACCCCGTTGTTTTTATCTTTTTCCCCAACCCTCAGGTTATCAGAGTGGGCCTAGCACTAGTGGGTTTTGATCAGATTGCTTTATCTATCTTTTGGAGCTTGGACTCTTGAAGTAAAGCTCAGTTATCTTTTCTATTATGGCTATTAGTTTGTAGTGGGATTATGTACTTATGTTTTAACGAGATGGATATTTTGTACTTGACTCTTGTTGGTTTTTGATATGTAACCAAACATGTTTACCTTCTGCTGCAATGAAATGATGTTTTAAATTTCAAGTATTACTTATATCTGTCTTGTTGTAATTTTTCTGTTCTATATTCACTTCAATGCTCCACCGAAGTTAAGGCATTCCCTTAGTGAGTGACCTTAGCGGGTGTGGGGTGTTACACGGGGTATCAGAGCCAGGTTACCAGAACTGATAAAACTTTTAGAAAAACTATTTTTCTAAAAAAAAACATTTTTGGAAGAAGTATTTTCAAAAACATGTCTTTTAAGAGAAAAGTTTTTGAAAGAAAAGAACATAATCCCCAAGAGCTATATATCTTTCCTTTGATTCTCCGTTTTGAATCTCTTCTTCTTTCTCTTTTTGAATTTCCTCTCTGCGTATAGATATCTTTTTAAGATAAATAAGGACTTCCGTATGAAGGACGGAAGAACCACTTCAAGGGACTAAGACGTTTGTCGGGCTAAGAAGTTAGTCCAAGGAGGTGGAGGGCTTGTGGGTACCTTTAAGATGGACGAGGGAGTAAGGTTCAAATAGCTATTAGGTAAATAAAGGACGAAACCTCACCGTGGTGAGAGGTCAAGAAAGGATAATGTGAAGGAGAAGGCTAGTTGTTTTGGAGAAATTGGACACCTTATTAGGATTGTCCAAAGAGGTAAGGACTAAGTACAGGATCCTTTGGAGGGTAGATGTATTCCCTCACGGCTGGTATACCTGATGGGGGTAGGACCGTCTAGGTTGAAATTTGGTTCTCTCGATCATCATGTTCGAACTTTATTCGACTCTGGCGCATCGCAGTCGTTTATCTCATCATCGTTAGTTGAGTCACTGCACTTAGACACCAGTCTGGTAGATGATCCCTTGGTTGTTTCAAACCCAATTGGGGGCTCCACTTATTGGTCCATGATATGTTTGGGTTTGAAGATTTCTATACTTAGCGTTGATTTTAGATGTGATGCTTTTGTTTTGGGCTTCACGGGCTATGGGATGTTTTTGGGCATGGACTGGTTATCCAGTAATGGTGCCGTTCTTGATTGCGAAAGGAGAGTTGTTAGGCTCATGGCCCGCTTGGGTAACACTCTCGAGATCTCTTGTAATCCCATGGATTCTGTTATGCTAAGTTATCTTGAATCGCTTGACGCTTCGGTCGAGAGTTTGCGATCTGTTAGAGTAGTCCGGGAATACTCGGATGTGTTTTAGGAGGTGAAGGGCTTACCTCCGAAGCGGGAGATAGACTTCCGAATATATCTGGTAGACAATGCTAAACCACTATCTTTGCCAGTGCGCCACATGGCTCCTCGTGAGAGGAGGGAACTCCATAAGCAAGTAGGGGAGTTGCTTGAGAAGGGGTTCATAAGATGAAGTATATCGGAGTGGGGTGCTCCAGTAGTTTTTGCCACGAAGGCTGATGGGTCCCTCAGACTTTGTGTAGACTATAGAGAACTCAACAAGCTCACAAAGAAGAATATACACCCATTGCCGAGGATTGATGATCTCTTTGATCAGTTGGTTGGCGCCTCAGTGTTTTCGCAGTTGGACTTAGCCACGGGGTTTCATCAGTTGAGAGTGGCTGAGGATAGTATAGAGAAGACTGCCTTTAGGACTCCGGATGGTTTCTATGAGTGGCTGGTGATGCCATTTGGTTTGACGAACGCCCCTGCATACTTTGATTGATGAGTGGGGTGTTCAGGGAGTACCTAAATAACTTCGTAGTAGTCTTTGTGGATGACATCTTGGTCTTTTCTAAGAGAGAAATAAGTTTCCGTATGTGCTTAATAGGTTAAGCAAAGCCAGTTATTTGATCAACGGTGGTTTTGGAGCGAGACTGGCAAGGACATCCAGAGTTGGACAAGGGCTTAATTATTTAGCCGTTTTTACTAGTATCATCTCACGTAGGTCGTCTGAATCCGAAGGAGGTATCCCTTGGGTGTTTGTCTGATATTGGTTTAGGCCTTTGGGGCTTGCACTTGGGGGATGTCGAGTTCGACTAGGATGGTTTGCGTGAGAGATGGATAGCTGTGACGATTTTGCATGCGAGAATATCCTGGTTTTCTCTAGAAGTGGAGAAAAGTATGCCCTACATCTTATGGAAGGGTTGGAGACTCTTCGAGCGCATAGTCTTAAGACAACAAAGGTGGATGGAGTTCTTAGCATCCTATGATTTCGAGATAGCATATACCCCTAGCAAGGGTAACGTGGTGGCAGACGCCTTAAGCAGAAAAAGGTTGTCCTTGAGTCCATTGTTCGTGGAACGACGAAGCTTGGAATTTATCTCGATGTTTGATTTTAGACCTTCCGTTAACTTTGTACCCGGTTTGCTAGCATCCTTAGAGGTCAGACCTACTCTTTTGGGAAGGCTTGGCGAGGCACAGCGGGACGACCCACAGTTGGTTGAGTTAGTAGAGAGGCTCATAAGGGGGGAGTCGTCCAGCCATTTGAGTAGGTACACCCTAGACGATAGGGGGTGGTTGCGTAGAGATGGTAGACTTTGTGTACCGCAAGATGAGGGTTTGAGGAAGGCTATACTTGATGATGCGCATCGTTCGAAGATGACCATTCATCCCGGTGGGGACAAGATGTACCAAGACATGAAGCGAGTTTTCTTTTGGGCCGGTATGAAGAAAGATGTGGCCGAGTATGTCGCTAGATGCTTGGTGTGCCAACAAGTGAAAGCGGAGCAAAAGAAACCTGGTGGGTTGCTTCACCCATTGGAAGTTCCACAATGGAAGTGGGATAGCGTCTCGATGGATTTTATTGATGGGTTACCGAGATCGAGGAAGGGTAATACGGGAATTTGGGTTGTGGTAGACAGACTTACTAAGAGCGCCCACTTCATACCCGTGAAGAGCAAGAGGACTGCTCCATGGCATATAGAGTGGATTTACCTGAGAGACTTAGTGGGGTACATGACGTATTCCATGTGTTACATTTGAGGAAGTGCCTACATGAGACCGTAGAGGTGGTAGAGCCGAGCTTGCTTAGGGAAGTGGAGGTAGAGCGTGGTGCGACTATTCGACGAGCTCCTACCCGCATCCTTGGGTCAGAGATTAGGAAGTTGAGAAACAGAGAGGTTCGACTAGTCAAAGTGCAATGGGGAGGGGATGAGAGCAATGCTACATGGGAGACAGTAGCGAAGATGTATTCACTATACCCATTCCTTTTTGAGGGTATGTCTTTTAACTTCTCCTCTATCATTTGTCTAGTACTTATCTTATCTTTAGTATGTCCTCTCATTAGTACCTTTGACCTTTAGATAGGGTAAACCTATGGTTGAAACATGTGTTTGAGACATGTTATGTTTGATGGATGCGTGTGGATGCAAGTGTTTGCTAGTGGTTGCTCGTGGATGCATATACACACACTTTAGGCACTAGATCGGCTCAGTCACTTCATATTGCATATTGCATATAATTGTGTGTAGGTAGCTATATTAGTGGATGTATAATGGTTGTGTTATCATATGGATGATGCATTTTGGTGAATGATTGTGCCCTCATGTAGAAATAGTATGTGTCGATAGGGTTTTTTCGCATACATATTGGATGCACGGCACTATCATGGTTTGCATTAAGGAGGTCAACTGGATCAGAAGATCGCCTGATTTTGCATTAGACAGGGAACATATACACACACTCTTTGCATATGTTCATACAGCATTAGAAACTTTAAGGACAATGGATGCCCGTGTTTGATGGTTTGAATATATGGTTGTTTGGTTGGTAGGATACGTTCTTCTTGACTTAGAGATTTCGGGAACGAAATCCTTTAAGTAGGGGAGAATGTAACACCCCGTATGTTGAATAACTTGCTATAATATAAATCAGGGCAGAATTAAATTTTAAAATCTGAATCAGGGGAAACGGGCTATGCCATTGCGTTCGTCTCGGAAAAATACGCGAAATAGAGTCCGAGTTTTCGAAAAACGGAGTCCGTATGACCCAGTTAAGGCCCGAAGAAGTTTTCAGAAATTCAAAACAGATTTAAAAACAGAAATTTCACATTTCAGAAGAGGCGGGAAAAATTCCCGCCAGGCAGAGGGAGTCGACCCTAGGGTCGACATGGGTGTCGACCCCCTCCCTAGGGGTCGACCCAGGGGTCGACACAGGGGTCGACCCCCCCTGTCGGTTTGTGTGACCTGGGTGCAGCCTGAAGAAGTTTGGGCTGTGTCTGGTGGCTTGTGACGAGATCTAACGGCTCTAACCTAATCTAGGGTTAATCTAAGGGACTAAACTACAACCTAATTCTATAAATACACCCTAAGACTACCCTAATTCATACTAAAAATAGATACAACGTCGTTATGCCGTCAAATTGCAACTTGAAGGAGCCTCCATCAAATTGTAGAAGAAGATAGCTTCTCAAATCAACTTCTAATCAACTTTAGCAACTTAATCTTCTTCATAGGAGTGCTAATCAACAAGTTGTGAGTTTTTGTAGCCTTAATGACCAATTGTTGAAATGATTATGATAGGATATAATGAGGTTATGGCTATGAATGTGGATCAATGCAAGTTATATGCTATGTGTTTATGATGCTATGCAAGTTATGTAAGTTATATGCTATGTGTTTATGATGCTATGCAAGTTATGCAAGTCATATGCTATGTGATCATGATGTTATGCAAGTTATGCAAGTCATATGCTATGTGATCATGATGTTATGCAAGTCATACGCTATGTGATCATAATGTTATGCAAGTTATGCAAGTTTTAGGCTATGTGTTCATGATGCTAGTTATGCAAATCACTATGATAAACATTGATCCATTATGACACCATGATTATGCAAGTTTGGTGTATGATTATATGCAAGTTCATACATGATATGTTATGCAAGTTTGGTGTATGATTATATGCAAGTTCATACATGATATGTTATGCAAGTTTGGTGTATGGTTATATGCAAGTTCATACATGATATGTTATGCAAGTTTGGTGTATGATTATATGCAAGTTCATACATGATATGTTATGCAAGTTTGGTGTATGATTATATGCAAGTTCATACATGTTATGCAAGTTTGGTGTATGATTATATGCAAGTTCATATATGACGTGTTATGCAAGTTTGGTGTTTGATTATATGCAAGTAACATGTGCAAGTGTACACCTTAGTATGATACGCATACATATGCAAGTTAACCCCTTTGTATGTCATACATACATATGCAAGTTTACCCCTTTTGATGACATAAGTAGCTTATGCAAGTTACCCTCATTATGACATATGTGATTCATGCAAGTTTGGGTTGATTATTTATGCTAGTTGGGTTTGATGCTATATGCATGTTGACACCTTTTGATGCTAATGTTATACAAGTTGAACCCATTGTATGTGTGATGAATCTTCCCTTTTGAATATGTCATGTTAGCGAATTACGTGGGGAACGATGGGGTAATAAACATGTTAATGAAATGGTGTGAAGTTGGTATGATTATGCATACCATAAAGTGGATGGACATAATTGAGTCAATTATGTACGTCGTTAAATTTGTAATTAATTAGGGATAATTAATACAAATTATGGGGGTGATTAATTAGGTGTAATTAATCGACTAAGACACGAGGTTGGACCCTTTTGTAGCATAAGGCTGCCCGGAACCGACCGGCAAATCCAGCGGCTACAAATGATTGGCCCAATGTGAGAGGTCTTAGGCACAAACTAAATATGTGACAAGTGTAAAGACACGAGGTTAGACTCGGTTATGGCGTAAGGCTGCCCGGACCCGACCGGCAAATCCAGTTGCCATAAAAGATAGTCTAATGTGAGAGGTCTTTACAACGGTTACGTTCTTAATCAATTAAGAAACACTTAACCAGATAAGCATGTAGTGGGTCATGAGGGGTTAAGTAAGTGCCTTGGGTGGCATGGGGAAAATCTAGTGGTTGCCTTGGGTGGCAATAGAAAATACGATTAGAATACTTAACCAAAGTGGAACATGTAATTAAACATGATTAATGGGTTAAGTAAGTGCCTTGGGTGGCATCGGGAAAATCTAGTGGTTGCCTTGGGTGGCAATAGAAGATAAGATTAGAATACTTAACCAAAGTGGAACATGTAATTAAACATGATTAAAGGGTTAAGTAGGTTCCTTGGGTGGCATGTGGGAATCAAGTAAGTGCCTTGGGTGGCATGTGGAAATCTAGTGGGTGCCTTGAGTGGCAATTGAAATATGATTAGATGACTTAACCAAACTTTAAACATGTAAGTGGGCATGATTATTAAAAAGGGTTAATTGGGATACACTAGAAGGGACAAGCTTAGGTGGGTAGCTTGTGGGGGCCCATTTCAACCAGTAACCCATATGTATCTTATTGGGCTCGACCCATGTCGAGGACGGGACACGCGTACTGGGCTTGACTATAAGAGGCCAAAAACGGGTTAGCGGTGGCAACGCAAGTCCAACGGGTTTCATATGCGTGTGTGGACCCAGGCTGGTAGGTAAGACGTTGTTGCATCGTGTAGGTATAAGCCGTGCACCGTTGATTGTATCGGGTTGCCACTTTGGGGAGTGATACACCCCACTGTGGGGCCAGCACGGGTATCTACGTTAGGGAGCCGATCGAATGGGAGTAGTGGGTACACCTAGTGGAGATAGGGGCAGACGACACCTATGTAGTCAGTTAGGGGTACATGAAACTACTATTAAAATTACTAGGTACACCTAGTGGAGATAGGGGCAGACGGCACCTATGTAGTCAGCTAGGGGTACACGAGACTACTATAAAAATTACTAAGTACACTTAGTGGGATCAATCTGCAAGTTAGGAATTACCCTTGGGTGGGTAGATCTGGTGTGGCGCAGTGTAGGAATTACCCTTGGGTGGGTAGATCTGGTGTGGTGCAGTGTAGGATTTACCCTTGGGTGGGTAGATCTGGTGTGGTGCAGTGTAGTAATTATGCTTGGGTGGATAGGCGCGTCTTTACCGTTATCTTAGTTCATCCTAAGTCTAGTTGGCTGCTTAGTGTAGTCATTTATCCCCAGTTGTACCGTACTAGGTTTATATCATACCCTAATTACTTTAATGATTGTATTGTTAAAGTTATAGGGCTCACTCAGACTTATGTCTGACCCCGTTGTTTTTATCTTTTTCCCCAACCCTCAGGTTATCAGAGTGGGCCTAGCACTAGTGGGCTTTGGTCAGATTGCTTTATCTATCTTTTGGAGCTTGGACTCTTGAAGTAAAGCCCGGTTATCTTTTCTATTATGGCTATTAGTATGTAGTGGGATTATGTACTTATGTTTTAACGAGATGGATATTTTGTACTTGACTCTTGTTGGTTTTTGATATGTAACCAAACATGTTTACCTTCTGCTGCAATGAAATGATGTTTTAAATTTCAAGTATTATTTATATCTGTCTTGTTGTAATTTTTCTGTTCTATATTCACTTAAATACTCCACCGAAGTTAAGGCATTCCCTTAGTGAGTGACCTTAGCGGGTATGGGGTGTTACAAGCCTTACAACCGGGAAATGACAAAAATCATGTAGGTAACATGACTAAGTGGTTGGCTGCCAATTAGGGTGTATTATCACCTATCTAGAGATATTCATTTCATTCTTAAATCTATTCGATGCTGTCCCATTTGGGAAACGGTTGCTGATCCCAACCGTTAGTGATATACATTCGATACACTCAAGCGGAATGAGTGGTCGGTCATGTGTGGCCGGGTTGCAAGATGTTCTTGTTGAACCCAGTGTATTCCTCTCTAGAGGTACACTATCGAAAGGTGGTTCCATACCTTGTCATAGTTGGAAATCCATTATCCAATAAGTGCTTGCGATTGTGATTGTGATTGTATACTATGTATAAGGAACATGAGATGAAAGCGTTTCTGCTAAATGATTATTATATTGTGGTTGATAGACACTATTATAATATCAAAAGAGTTTGATATAAAGTTTATCATTTCGTTCAAAAGGATTTTTTATGATAAATCAAATGCTTTGGGTTCTCATAAGGGAAAAACCCGTTCCATTATACGGCGTGGTCATATGAGATATCGTTTTATTGCTCAAACTTGTTTTAAATTGTTTTACTCACACCAGTCCCATTACTGACCCAGAGTTTATTTTGTTTTTTTTTCCCTAAATTCTTGGGTGCCCAAATTTGTATGGGCAGTCAAGTAGTCAGGATTTTACAGATATACTTGGAAAGCTTGGAGCAGGAGGCTTCTGGATTATATAGCTATTGTTTATTTCTGCTATGTTGTAAGCGTTGTACTCTGATAATGTTGCTGTATACATATACTGATTTTGTTTCAAAGTTATGTATCTATTATATATTATTCGTTCCGCTGTGAGATTCATGTTTACTCTGATGTTGTATGTTCTTCTTCTTCTATTCTAAGTTTCTATCTTATCTATTCTCACCCTCTAATTTCTTGTGACAACCCCATTTCCCGTACAGACGGTGGCAAGGGTAATCTTTGGAATATAACACAGAAACAGATAATAGCAGAACAGAAATAAATAAATACACCAGATAATGAACAAAAGAATATACTGGATAAACGTAATCATCAGAGTTACACAGTATACAGGATCATACTTAGTACAAATACAGTTCAGCTATACATAAATGTCTACAGCGGAAAATAAACATAATGTACAATAGGGGCTGAGCAACATAAAAAAAGATAAATAATAGAATCCATCTTCAGCTCCATCTATCTGGATAAAGCCTGCTAAACCTGAATACAAGGCTGCCCGTGTAGAAAAAGGGGCACCTGAGTTTAAAAGTGAAACAAACTACGAGTCAGTCATGGGACTGGTATGAGAAATATACTCAACACATTTCAAATATGGCTAATCACAGGACCACGCCACTTTCGTGGAACGGGTTTACTCCATTGGATTGCCAGTGCTTTAAAACAAATCATTTTTTAAACATCGCAATGCTTTTTCTAAAAATGAAGCCATTATAAGACTCAGTTCCCATCACACAATGCAACGCAAACCGGAGGATAGAGTTTTTACCTTATAACGGCCAAAATATGCTTTATACGAATAAAACAAAAGCATTTGATATTATTGCGAGTGTTTATATGTTTTAAAAACAATTTCAAATCATAACTATCAATCAAAGATGACATTAATTCCCCATACCACTATGTCGCCATAAATAGGTATACAATCAAAACCGCACAGTCACGTATTTGAAAATTGGATTTCCGTCATGAACCAAGGCAAAAGATAGTCCTTACCGACTTCGAGACGCTCTAGCCCGTGTCTCAGGATCATAGCTCGAGTGACCCTAGGAACATCAGGGCCGGTCCACCGATGTGGATTAAAATGCCTGAACACTGCGTTTTCCCGCCCTATGAGGCGTCAATGAGCCAACGAATGACTCCATCGGACCCGGATCGTCCGATCTAACCGAGGCGCCTCACAACAGTAACAACCACATAAGTCAAACTCGTCGGGCGTGTAAAACCACTGACGCCACTTCTAACTAGAAGGAAACGCATGCCCTCCCTAATGTCCTTTCCCGTTTCTGGTTCATACCGGGGTGTGAGGTTCGCGAATTCACGTTATACACAAACCTATGCCACACAGGCGGGGCTTTGATCATCACCACAAGACTTTGCTTTTCAACAGAAGCCCTGATCACTGCATCTTAGTATGCCACATAGGCAATTCACACCGTGCAACTGATGGCTATCAATCACACAGAATAAATTCCAATGTCAGACACACTGTCCATTTGCAAGTCCGTTCTGGGTCTGAACGAAACCAGAGGCACTATATACCTCGCAAACCCATCGATCACCACGTACGTCTGGACAATCACCACTCATTATCCGTATTTCGGGATGCCTCCCAATCAGGACCTCGGTTACCATCCAAACGAGGTGAAGATCTCCGGACTTCGACCACCGTCTTCATCTTCGATTACTTATCGTCGATTCAGTTATTCAGAATGGGATAAACCCGGTCTTTCTGAGCAACTCGCTTAGGTAATGAACAAGTGCAACACTAACATACATACACATCATTTCAATTCATTAGTCACTAACCGTCAATTAGTAAGAGAACGATTTCCCAAATATTAACCCCGAAGGCCGAAACTAACATCAGATCAATACCCAAGAAACCATTCGACTTAGCCAACCTTCAGTTAGTTTATATATTTCACATCTATATCGTTTATAATATTTTATAACGATTTATCGCTATTTTTATTTATTTTAAAATAGCCAATTCATTCAAAACGATGCTTCGGGCCATAACGCGGCCGTGGCGCTGTTCTTCTTCAGATTTGATTTACACATATCTGAAAATCTAACTGTTGGATCTTCACAAAATTTACATCATTAGAAAGATCTTTTCAAAATGAATCCAACGGTTCCAGTTTCGGGAAAATCCGACGGTCGGATCTCCCGGTATAATCGTTTGAAGTTTCGATTTCAAAATACGAACAACAGCGTCGTTATTAAATTAAATATATATATATATATATATATATATATAAATATAATCGATTCTGGCGCTCTTTTTCTTTAGATTTGAATTAAACGTTCCAGATAATCCAACCATTGGATTTTTACAAAGTTGGTGCCGTTGGAAAGATATTTCCAAAGCGAACCCAACGGTTGCGGTTTTGGGAAAATCCGATGGTCGGATCTCCCGCACTAATTCAAAATACGAACTGCAGCTTCGTTATTCGATATATTTCGATTCTATATATATATATATATATATATTCTTCGATTTCAATACTATATTCTTTTCATACATTTGATAAAAATGATATTTTTATCTAACTATCTTCTATTTCAACACTTCACCATTTTTAACAATTCATTTATATAATAAAAATGTGATTTTATTATAAAACAATTCATTTCAAAACACGATTATTTTCTATAGTTCATATAGGTGATAAAATAGGATTTTTATTATAAAATAATTTATTTCAAAACACGACTATTTTCTATAGTTCATATAGGTGATAAAATAGGATTTTTATTATAAAACAATTTATTTCAAAATATGAATACCACTCAACACATGAATTCCAATTGAACGAATGAATTTCGATTCAACACATGAAGGTTTTCTATAGTTTGTATATATAGATAAAAAGGTGATTTTTATATTTAAAACACGAATACCATTCAACACATGAATTTCTATCCAACGAATGAATATCGATTCAACACATGAAGGTTTTCTATAGTTTGTATATATATATATATATAAAGGTGATTTTTATATTTAAAACACGAATACCATTCAACACATGAATTTCTATCCAACGAATGAATATCGATTCAACACATGAAGGTTTTCTATTCAATGAATAAATATAGTTTCAACAAATGGAAATAATTCAAACACATGAATATTATTCAAAATTTCGGTAGTATAACGGCAGGGTAGTTAAAACCGGGACCGTCCCTAGTACGGCTCCTCGCTCTACCTTAAAACCTCGCGGTTTTTGACAATGGGGAATCATGCATCTAGTTCGCACGCAGGCGGCATGTATTTTTTTTTCATTTCCACAAACTAATCCTATGTGGTTTCAACCAAATATTTCTCAACCACAAACGGGTATTTTTCAACCACTGTCAATCAATATCAACCACATACAATTCCAATCAACCATTCGCTATCAATCAATTTTCACACCAATCACAACCAATAAATATCGTCCATTGTTTGTGGACGAGGGGCATATATATATATTTATTTATTTATCTATATATAGCATTTCACTTCTATTTCAACACATATATAATTTTTACAACGCATGTACAACTTATACATCGAACGTACAACTTATACAACGCTTATACAAGAGGTGTACAACGCTTATATAACTCATACATCGATTATATAATTTATACATCGTCGTTTCCATATCATTTATAAATTAGAAATCTCACATTGGGTTCCACTCCACCAAAAATAGAAGAAGGCTCATAAAAATATGCAGTCTCTTCTAGAATGTAGAAGACGTCCTCACGGGTCCAATGTTTCCTGTTTCATCGAATTTCGTTACCGTATGAAAAAGATATGATTTTTCAAAGTATGCAACACTTTAAAACTGTTGAAATCAGTTTTAAATATACAAGGCCGTACCTTTCACTAATCAGTTCGAAACTAGGGTTTGCAAATCCGATCAATCCATTGCTCGAGGTGACGATCAGACCTTGCCACGTTGGAGAGCTAGGAGGCGCGCACCCAGGGGTACCACCCTCGTCGAACTCGAACTAAAGGTGGCGGAGGAAATTAGGCACGAACGGAGGGATTTCCCGGCCTCGATTCTCGCGATTTACGAGGTGTTGGAGATCGTGGCTGGTATGGATTGGAAGAGGACGTGGAGATCTTCAAAAAACCCAACTGGAACGAGGTGGTTTGGTGAAAGGATTGGCCAGAACGGAGGAGAGAAGGAAGAAGAAGCTGCCGCCGTTGCTCCAGGACGTTTACGGGGAGAGAAAAAGGAGTGGAAGAATATGATTGGCCAAGGAAATTTTTTTATATTTATTTATTTTAAAATCCCAAAAATACCCTCTAGTCCACACTAACACCAATTCAAACCCAACGACTGTCGTCCCTAGTGTTTTACCCCCATTCCGAACACAATGGGATATGCTTCGTAGGCCCATTCGACTGTTTCAGTCAGTTTTCCTTCAAATTAAAATATAAAACATTCAATATTCGATTTGAACGTACATTTCAATTTGCCAGGGCCACAAACTGATTCGAAAAATTATAGAAAAATAAATCTAGCTATGTTTTGAAGATACGGTCCCAACAAAACTAGATTCATTGAATTCTGAGACCGTTTGCAAAAAGGCCCATTTCTGGTCGATCCAATTTAACTCTAATTGACCAAAACATGTTTTCCTTTGCCACGCTCACATACTAGCTTCAAAAAAATTTAAATTTGAAACTTAGCAATAACTTCACATCCCGGATCCAAAAAAGTGGTTTCGTCGAATTCCGAGGTCGTTTGCAAAATGGCCAATTTCACGGGCTATATAAATTCCATAGCGACCTTTCTGAAAATTCATTTGGCCATAACCTTTGCTTTCCGCTATGAAACTTCGATTTTTCAGATTCGTTAGAAAGATACTCACTAACAAATTTAAATATTTTTGGTTTCACTCAAATCTGTTTTGTTTTGCACCCGGTACAGTCCGACAAAATTCGAATTCAAATTTTGAAACTACCACGCCATTTCAGGCCTTGTTTATAATTAGAGTTAATTATATCCCTTTTCAAACGTCGATTCAAACTCACTTTTCATTGCTATTATTTAAATATTTATTTTATATATTTAAAATCCATTATTTTAGCCAATTTAAAAAAAATTTAAATTGGTTCAGATTTTCCGGGTTGTTACATTTCTTTTTATAAGTTTTCTGGTTTCTAGTGTAATTTGGGTTGGAGTTGTGTTATTTGGTCAGCTCAAATTGTACCGGAATTTCAGGACACTACAGTTAGTATCAGAGCTTAAGGTTAAGTAATTACCTTGGCTTTGTGGCATGACTCGATAGAGAGACTCGATAGAGATAGGGTTAGTAATACCCTAGATCGAGTTTGAGTGTATATAAATGAGCGCGTATTTGTTATTTGATATAAAAAATTGTTTTATATTGTGGAGATTTATTGGTTGAGTTGTCTATAAGTTCCGGTCGATTAGTTTGATCCACTGTATCGGTAGGAGTTTATAAATAATCGAGTATGATGGACCGACACAGTATGTTTTGAAAAGAGGGAAATGAAATAATTTTACCCAAATATATATTTTGATACAAGGAATATATTTATTGGAAATATTATATATTGGATGTGTTGGTTGTAATTATAATCAGATAAGATTATAAAATGTGAAATGATTACAAATATAACCAATCAGAATTCATATAAGTGAAATATATGAAATCAAAATGAATTAAATCTGAATTTAAATCAGAACTGGAATTTAAATTCCGAAAACATGAAAAGTGTTTGTAAATGGAATTGGATTAAATATATGAGAATTTTAAAATCCTGGGATATTTTAAATTGTTTACAAGCACTGTAAATGGTATTTTGAAATGAATTTCAAAAGGGAAGTGTTTAGATATGGTTTTGAAAGTGATATAGTATTGAACTCACTTCGATAGTTGGAAAATAGATTCCAATGATGATCATGACATCATCGGTGTTCATTTTCGAGTTGTAAGTGACAGATTACTACCAAAGTTTTTGTTTTTGAATTATTTTGAGAAAATAAGTTATTTTGATATTCCAAATGAATATTTTGATTTTTGGAAAAGGTTAAGCTGTTTAAAAATTCCCAGAAACAGATTATTTGAATTAAAACAAATTAAAGTAGAATTTGTAAAAGCAAATAGAAATAGAAATTGAATTGAAACCAATTAAGTACAAAATGAATTGAGATAGAAAATATCGAATTAGTTTGGAATAGAGATAATCCGAAATGGAAATTTGACTCGTAAGTAAGAATTGAAATCAGAAATGAAATTTGTCTTGTATAAGCAGAGGATTTGGTTTTGAGGATATATTGATTGGAGATGATTGGGATGACATTGGTATATGCAGAATTTGTAACAGATGGAAAGGATGTATCGATATGCCTGACAAAAAGGTACCAGTTTATGTTACATATGGGTTTGAGATTTTTATGAGCCGAATTGGTAAGCTGCTTGTTGTTTAATTTTCTTTTGGGTTGGAGAAGGCCCAGAAAGGTGAGTTGCAATGGTACCGATTGACCAATACAAAGGAGGTGCGGGCGAAATTTTTCAGAAATTTCGGGTGCTAGAAAATTTTCAAACTTTATGGAAATTTTCGTAAGTAGGAATAAATTAATAATTTAGTTGAAATTAAATCTGTTCAGTTGAAATTGAAATTTAAGAAGTAAACAAATATTTTTTAACCCAGTTAATAGAGTTACTTTTCTACCTTAGCAATTTCGAGGATGAAATTATTTTAAGGGGGGAAGAATGTAATGTCCCGTATTTTTGCGGTGTAATAATAAATTTATTTAATTATCTAAATAATGGTTTAGGGATTTATATAGTCGTTTAATTAAATAATATTGAATATTTAATTAAATTAAATAATGGAATAATATATTTAATTTTCGAAATAGTTGGAAATAGTGGAATTCACAATATTGTGTGAATTGGGCAATTCAAAAAGTATATATAATTCAGTTTGGAATTGAATTCGAATAACGAATATATTATACAAACGACGTTTGAACGTATAATTATATTATAATTAAAATCGAACTCCAAATGGCGCGGCAGTTCGTAATTTGGCGATTCGAACTTCAACTAAATATACATGGTCTGTTTTAAATCGGACTTCTGTGAAACAAGAAACGTTCAGAGCTGGTGAAGTATATTTTTCTAATGGAGGAGAAAAATCGGGATTTCGTTGTGTAGATTTTGAGTTAAATCCCAATCAAACTTTAGAAAAGTCGCTATGGAATTCCTTTATAATTTATAATGATTTATTTATATTTTAAAAAGGATTTAAATATAAATCGATATCGATATAACTGAGAATTTTGGAATATCGAGTTATGAATCCCGATATGGCGCTGTCTATTGTGAATATATACGATAATATTTATTTATAAATATTTAATTTAATTATTTTTAAATATATTTAATATTTAAAAGGGTTTATTTAGAGCTTTAAAAAAGCCAGTTTTGCAAATGACCTTCGTTTTCGACGAAACTAATTTTGTTGGATCCATAATATTAAATTATTGTTAGATTTCAATTTCCATGATTTTTGGAGTCAGTGTGTGGCTGTACGGATTTTTAATGTGATAAACATTCATTATTTTGATGGCTAAAAATACGCTGTGAAAGCAAACGGAGTCGGAATTCGACGAAACCAGTTTCGTTGGTTCTGTAATGTTAAACTCTAGTTGTATGTCCATTTTCATGATTTTTGGATATCGTGTATGGTCATAGGAATTTTTAAAGGATAAATTGAGTCTATAATCTAATATAAAATAAATAAATAAATAAATGGTTGCTTACTTTCTAACTATCATATACCCTATAAATACAACACATACCTCTCTAAATCTAGAATTTCATTCTAGTATAGAATTCAAGGGGATCGATGTCAATATTTTTGGCTAGAAAATACCCAGCGCACGCTAGGGTTTGCAACCACGAGGAGTAGGGGTGGAATCGAGTTAAATGGGGAACATTGTGATGATCGGAAGGTTGAGGCACGGAGATTGGCATGGTTTCGTGGAAATCCATGCAAATGTGTGTCGCACCTTTCAGCTGTGGTTGTGAGTTCTACTGTTCAACGCAAGGGAGGAAATGAAATCGAGTTCGATGATTATGGTTTTGGCAGATAGAGATTTCGAAGAAGAGTTGAATGGTGATTTCGGTTTGGAAATATGTGGAGTAATGGTGGATCGGAGGAAGGTTGAAGGCGTGGTAATGGAAATGTGCGGAGCAGATTATCATCGGGGAAGAAAAGAAATTAGAGGGGTTGGTCTGATTGTTTTAGTGGGTCGGTGTTTGAAAAGGTGAAGGACCATTGAATTAAAACAATATATATTAGTTTATTTTAAATCTAAAGAATGTATTAACTTTAACTTATCGTATCTTATTCATATGTTAACGAAATTCAGTGAAACTGGATCTGTTATGATCGTATAGATGGTGGCTACGAAAAGGAATAGACTGGGAGTGAATTGGAGTCTATTACAAATTATAGCAAAATAAATTGTCCATCTGAATCAAAGATAGTTAATCATTATTTAACGATAACTATCCAATGTGAGTAAAACTCACCAACTCTATCAGTTCAAATTTTTATAATGTATATTTAGAACTGATAAATGATGATGATTGCTGTGTGCTGACTGTTTGATTGAATTGTTGGATGATTGATTAAAATTTTAGATAACGATATATAAATCATTAACTAACTATTGATTCTGTTTATCAGAATATTTCATACTGAAGTGATATCGATGTGAATTATATTGTGTATCATCTGTGGATGCAGGAAAACAGGTTAGAGGGATCCAACTGGATTCCTCAATATTTATAGTATTGTTCTTTTCATATATTGTAATATATGATGTGATATATAATCTATTGTTGATTATGTGTGTTTGAATGATATCGATCATTGTTATCTGGTATTTTAAATACCGTAAGAAATACTGGGATGTAGAAAAGGGGATTTTCAAAGTGTATTTTGAAAATAATTTATTTATATAAAATCAATGGATATTATATATAAAAGGAAAAGGATTTTTTTAAAGGAAAATAATTATAAAATCAAAGGAGATTATAAGAAAAAGGAAATATTTATTTGTTAAATAAGTAGAATTGAAAAGGAAATATTTGTAAAACATTTACCAATAGAATTGAAAAGGAAATATTTAAAAAACATTTACAAATAGAATTGAAAAGGAAATATTTGTAAAATATTTACAAATAGAATTGGAAAAGGAAATATTTGTTAAACATTTACAAATAGAATTGAAAAGGAAATATTTGTAAAACATTTATAAATAGAATTGACATGGAAATATTTGTAAAACATTTACAAATAGAATTGAAAAAGGAAATATTTGTAAAACATTTAGAAATAGAATTAAAAAGGAAATATTTGTAAAACACTTACAAATAGAATTGAAAAGGAAATATTTGTAAAACATTTACAAATACAATTGAAAAGTAATTGAAAAGGAAATATTTATTTGTTAAATAAATAAATAAATTATAAAAGGAATATTTATTTGGAAAATAAATAGAATTATAAAAGGAAATTAACGAGATATAAAAGCGTTATCGATTAGAGTTAAAGGATAGGGTTAATTGAATAGAGTTAATTGAATAGAGTTATCGATTAGAGTTAATCGAATAGTGTTAATCAATTAGAGTTATCGATTAGAGTTAACCGAATAGAGTAAATCCATTAGAGTTATCTATTAGAGTTATTGAATAGAGTTAATTGAATAGAGTTACCGATTAAAGTTAATCAAATAGTGTTAATCAATTAGAGTTATAAATTAAAGTTATTGAATAGAGTTATCGATTAGTGTTAATCGAATCGTGTTAATCAATTAGGGATATCGATTAGAGTTAATCGAATAGAGTAAATCAATTAGAGTTATCAATTAGAGTTATCAATTAGAGTTATTGAATAGAGTTAATTGAATGGAGTTAATTGAATAGAGTTGATCGAATTAGAATTAATCAAATAGAGTTAATTGATAGAGTTAATCTATTAGAGTAAATCGAATAGAGTTAATTAAAAAGGAGTAATCGAATATAGTTTATTCGAAAGGAATTAATCGAATATAGTTTATTCGAAAGGAGTTATCGAATATAGTTTATTCGAAAGGAGCTAATCGAATACTGGTTATTCGTAAAGAGTTATCGAATATTGGTTATTCAAAAAAGAGTTATCGAATATTGGTTATTTGAAAAAGAGTTATCGAATATTAGTTGTTCGAAAGAGAGTTAGTTGAATATTAGTTGTTCGAATAAGAGTTAGTCGAATATTAGTTAATCGAATAAGAGTTAATCGAATAGAGTTTATTCGAATAGAGTTAAAGGAGTTAATCGAATATAATTTATTCGAATAGAGTTAAAGGAGTTATCGAATATAGTTTATTCGAAAGCAGTTAATTGAATATTGTTTATTCGAAAAGAGTTAAGTGATAAGAGTTAATGAATCAAATTTAATTGAGTTAAAGTTAATGGAGTTAGGGTTAATTGATTTGAGTTAATCGAGTTATATTTTGGAGTTAGATATTTCAGAAGTAGGGATTATAATGCTATACTTATAATCAGTGTTTTCCAATAAAGAAGTGGATTCGTAAATAGAATCCGAGAGTTACGTAAGGAAGTTTGTTAAAGATTTAAAGGGTGAACTTTTTCTATTTTGGGGTTAGAAATGTTGTTCAGTTAAGGTCTAAGAGGTAGTTATAACCCAACTTGATTGACTTCGTTTTGAACTAAGGAATGGTAAAGGTTCGATAGCGAAGGAGCTAATTGAATTTAGTTAATAAGTGTTAATGGTTCGAGTTTGCATAGCGGTGTTTTATTTAAACATCTGTTTAAATCCAATGAACGAGTTTTGGAAACATTTTCCAAATATAATCAGACATATTTTCTAATCCTAGAAAATGAAATGTTTGATGATAAAGAATACTAGAATGACAGTGATAGGTGAAAAAGAGATGGAAATGTTTCCAATGATTAATAATGTATATTTTCTAAATTTAGAAAATGAATGTTGAATATATGGAAACAGGAAATAAAAAAATTAATGAACTTAAGAGATAAATGTTAAATGATGATTGATCGATAAAATTTCCATCTGGAAATAATATCGTTGTTTGCACACATTTTTTTCTTTGATAGTTAACTCACCGACTATTGAAGTTTTTGACCATTTTTCCATCGTCAATACAGAGAGACCGGGATCGGAATCATTATCCGAAAACCAACTGTTGGCTAGCTTTTTGATCAAGCCACCAAGGTTCACATACGAAGAAAATATGAAGCTTCCCGCCTTTAGCCCCAGAAGACCCGATCACGATCGCCCTACCTTAATCGGATCGTGGTACACTCCCTCGGTCACAGAACGCCTACGCGATCCGACCCCGGAAACCCAAAGGCGGTGACCACGACTTGGTCTACCACGAGCCAAAAAGATTGGATCTCACGACACCTGTTCCCAATTATCATATTGACTATTTCTCCATCAGGCTATGAACCCGTCCGAGATCATCGGGATTTGTGACACGTATGATCATGATCTGTCTGCAAATATCATCTATAAATAGCCCCAGAATTGGCATTTTGGAGGATCTTTTGGCAATTCAGAGCTCTGATTCCACCATAATCATATCTCCATTATTTCCACTTAGAGTTTTCTTGAATTTACTGAGTGAATCAATATTGTAAAAGTGAGATTGAAAGACAAATCGTTTGTTGTACTTGAATCTAAAGTATAATCATTGATATAAAGTGGACGTAGGCTCTTTAACGCCGAACCACTATAAACCCTGTGTCTTTTCTGCTTTTTCTTGCATTTATTCTGATACTAATCTCTCCCAAATTATAACAATTCGGGTGTTAGACCAAATTTTGGATTTAACATTTTGGTGCTTTCATTGAGAACGAAGTCTCAGCATATTGGATTGTAGTTCTATTGTTTGGAAAGTCAAGTCCGAAGAAAACAGTCCAAAACTCCACTGTTTTGATTTTTCAAGATTTCAGCAAAGCTCATATATCATGGCTAGAAAGAAATATAAGGAAGTACAAACTTCGCAGGCAAATTAAGCTGCAAACTAAGCAATTGAAGAAAGCGTGCACGAACAGGTTAAAGAAGAGCTCTCGAATCGTGGTAATGTAGGGGTGATCCGATCCAGTGATGGAGCAACGAACCAGACAGTTGAAGGAGTTACTACCCGATTGCAGGACCACGCCGCGATCCCTCTTGCACCTATCACCACGGCCAGACGTCAAGGGGTACCACGAGCCACCAGCCTAAGAGAACCACAATCTGAACTGACAATCAGACTACTACCCGACCTGGGAAGGAAATTTTGGCTCATTCTGCTCGTGCAGGTCCTTCTGCTCAACCCGGTTCAAGTTCCTGGCGTATAAGAGAAGATGAAGATGGCTAGTTTGACCCTTCTGCTCCAGTTACCAAAGGACATCTGACTCGAATACTTGAGGCATTGGATAGGCAAACTGATGAATTGGCCGCCCAAAGGCAGGAGAGCTCGTTGCTGCGTCAGAATATTACTGCCTTAGGTAGACGAATTGACGATATTCAAAGGCAGGTTTCGCCACCTCCAGCTTACCCTTTATCCCTGGAACATACATCCTCATCAGAAGAACCACGGAGAAACCGGCGATAGCCTCCTTTGGAAAGGGCTGAGAATATAGAAGTGCTTAATCAGGAAACCAATAACCGTAACTTAAATGAGCCCATACTGCCGCCTAGGAATAGAGGCGTTTTTGATCCTGATCAGAATCGACTTGTTCCTCCTGCTTGTCGAGCAACTGATCGCGGCAATAGGGGGCAAGGGAGTTCTGTCCAGGACCTAGACATTGCAGCAACACGTCAAAGAAATGCTGGAGGAGCTCGCCGGGCAAGAAGTGCTGATCCCGAATCCACTCTGACCCACGCGGATGTCGAAGCCAAGATGTAACACCCCACCTCCGCTAGGGTCACTCACAAAGGGAATGCACTAGGTTTGGTGAAGCATTATCGAGGTAAACATGCACAGAAATATTACAAGACAGAACATATATATAAAACAGCGGAAGTAAAACAAATTTCATTACCTTATAAAATAAGGTCTAAAGCCTTTTACATCAGAATACATCAAAACCTGTCTTGCAATAGTAAAGAAGCATAAAACCATTTCATAAATTATTCCCCAAGTAAAACAGTAAAGTAGCCATAGCCAAGCAAAGTCCAAACCATGCGTGATGACCTTCAAGTAGAATAAATCCGAACTAGATAACAGTGTTTCCACCCTGAAAACCTGGGGGGGGGGGAACGGAAGACAAGAGGCGAAAGAAAACAGGGTCAGTCATAAAGACTGGTAAGTCCTATCTACTTCCAGTGTAAAAACAGGTAAAGGTAACATGACATGCATAAACTGAAAGTAAACATAAGGATGACTACAAGATAGATAAACTAAAACAGGCTGAACTACTGTAGCAAAGTAAACTAAGATATCATGATAAACTACGTTGTCATGATAAGTCAAGGTATCACATCGTCCGGTTCCTATCAAGTATACTATCCGGAGGTATCTATCCTGTACAACGTCCCACGGTATCTATCAGGCATATTTCTCATGGTCCTAACATGTATATTTGCTCTGCACCCCTCTTACTAGTATCCCAGCTCGCGTCATGTGTTAACTATGAATGTCCCTTGCCCAATGTCATGTAATGGTCCATGTCAACCTAATATATATAGCATATGTAGGTTTCCCAACTCGTATGTTTCTTTCTATATATAAGTTCAGTCCTTTGCCATAGGCCATACGGGCTTTCCCATGTAAACGTCTTATCCTTGAGGTTATTTTGTACTGCTACCCTTGATCTAGTTATGTTTCCTTGCCATAAACTATCGCGCGTTCACTTAGGATTTATGCCGCCTAGGACCACTAGGGATTATGCTACATAATGAACGTTTCCGTGTCTCGGTTTGGGTTCAGCCACCTAGGACCACTAGGGATTATGCCACCCGTCAACCGCGCCCTTTATCCCGCGTATGTATCGTGAATCGTTTTCCATGTCTAGACGCACATGTTCCTCAATGTGCCATCCGAGTTCCGTGTCAGGGCAAATCAAGAAATACGGAACTCGGTCGGGAGCTTTAAGTCGTCTGCTGTTGCAGATATCAAGGTTTGTTTTTGTACCCGTGGCTATGGTCCCACGTGACCCCTCCCTCAACTACTGAAAGGCAACCCAAGAAAAATCATGTATGAGAACTTCACTACGGCCCATCGATGCCCATTTCCAGATAGCCAACCTCACCCATAACTCGATAACTAGTTTATGGTCTTTTGGGAGTTCCCTGCCTTTCCGTACGTACATGATTGACTAAAGATGGTAGGTAGTCGGCGACATGCTATCCCAGGGCAAAATCAAGTATCGTCGACTCCACGCTAATCCATCCCAGTCTTTAGGTCGCTCGCATAGCAACCAAGGCATACTCTTGGCTCTTCTACCGCAGACCTTAACCTCTGTGAGGCCGGGTTTCATGGACCACTCGCCACCTCACAGAGGGATACCAAGAGTACCCTCACGTTCCCCGAAGCTTTCGCTTCGTCACCAGTTCGCTGGAGCTTTTATCCAAGTCAGATAACTTGCTCCCCCTCGTATACTAAGCGATGACCTACTGTACCCGGATACTCATCTCTTTATGAACTAGTCCATGTCCTTAGCTAAGAATTATTACTTAGTTACCCTTAACTAAGGTTTACCACTTAGCCCCTCTTTCCACTATCCTTGTTAACTACGATTTCCAACCTAGTCCCCTGAGCTAGGGTTTTGTCAAACGGGTTAAGTGTTGTTATCCAAGTTCATGACTTAACCCGCCTATGAATCATGTCAAGATTGGCTAAGTACTCAAGTTCAAGGCTTAGCCCTACAGGTTGGTTAAGTGTACCAAGAAGCTCATGACTTAACCCTATCAAGTCAAATTGGTTAAGTATTTATTTGTCTTAACCCTATCAGATTATCATGTTAGATTGATTAAGCATAGATTATCTTAATCCCATCAGATTATCGAGTCGGATTGGTTAAGTATGGGTTAGCTTAACCCCATACACTAATCGTATTACAATAGTTAGGCCTACTTTCAAAAGATCTTGTGACTTAACCCTATCAGGTCCACGTATTAGATTGGTTAAGTATAGGTTACTTAACCTCATCAAATCACCACGTATAATTGGTTAAGTATAAGTTACTTAACCCCATTAAATTATCATGCTTAGATTGGTTAAGTGTTTAACTTAACCCCATCGAATTCCCGTGTTTAGATTAGTTAAGTATAGGTTACTTAACCCCATCTAATTACCGTGTTTAGATTAGTTAAGCCTTAATTACTTAACCCCATCTAATTACCGTAAAGCCTTAATTACTTAACCCCATCTAATTACCGTGTTTAGATTAGTTAAGCCTTAATTACTTAACCCCATCTAATTACCAAGTCGGATTAGTTAAGTGTAAATTACATAACCCCATCTAATTACCGTGTTTAGATTAGTTAAGCCTTAATTACTTAACCCCATCTAATTACCAAGTCGGATTAGTTAAGTGTAAATTACTTAACCCCATCCCCTAATCGTCTTGTATGGTTAAGTGTCATTAAGAAATCAAGCCCGGTCCCACTTAACCTACCCATTTGTGTCATATCGGTTAAGTGTCATTAGTCAAATTTACTTAACCTTATCATGTGGCATTAATTTAATTAATGCACTCTCAACCTCTCACATTAGACCTTGTTGTGGTTACTAGTTAAGCCGGGCGGGTCCGGGTAGTTTTACACCACAACCTAGTCTAACCTCGGGTCTTAAGCGCGACATGACCAACTTCTCACATTGGATCCTATTGTTTGTAGCCACTAGTTAAGCCGGGCGGGTTCGGGTAGATTTATGCTACAAACTCAACCCAACCTCGAGTTGGCCACTTTCATGTTTGGTCTAGTGTCTTTTTACACTTACAACCCACCCATGTCTAGTTCAAGTTCCATGTTTACCCCACGTGTCATGCCGCCATTTTGGTTCAACTTACATGTCGTGTTCACATGTGACCTCATGTCAAGTTTTCATGTCATATTCAAGTCAAGATTTCGCGTCATGTTCATGTTTATCTAACTACCCCAAAACCGTGTTTTCACTTGAGTAAAAGCGAGTCAACATAGTAGGTATACTATGGCTACATGTAGACCCCAAAACATGCACGATGCCACAAAAGGGATTGGGTCCAAACATGCATGGTATCATAAGGGCGTTTGGCCTTAAAACATGAATGATAGTGTCATATAGGGATTGGCCATAAGCATGCATACTATCATATAGGGGTTGGCCACAAGCATGCACAATGTCATAAAGGATTTGGCCACAAACTTACATATTATCATAGGAAATTTGGCCACACATAAACATGATATCATAAGGGGTTGGTTTCATTTACATGCATAAGCCCCAAAGTCCAATTTATGCAACTATTTCACAAGTCAATGTGGCTCTAAGTGTTCATGCTATCATACTACAAGTAAAGGTCCAATCTTGCATGGCAAACTAAGTCCAATGCAACATGAATAGCATGGTTTAGTCGCTAAAACATAACCCAAAGTCATATGTTCGTGATAAAGGAGATAAACTAGTCTCGCATAGGTTATAGCATTCATGTTTAACCACATTTTATTCCATGCCATGATTAAACTACCATTAACATCTCGAAGTAGCTAGAACTTACATAGCGAGGCTTAGGAAAGGATCATGCATCATTTTGACGAAGAAAGGTGGCTCCTTTGTCGAAGAACCGTCATGAAACTCGCATAGCAACGTTGATTTGGCCTTGATTTGGTGTAGCAAGCTTGCACCTTTTGATTTGAACCCGATTTGAATGCATAGGCTCTTGAAGTTGGAGATGGAGGCCATGATCAATGGAGATTTGGGCAGCACTTCGTGGCATGAGTGATTTGTGAGGGTTTAGGCAAGTCTAGGGGTGTTTTTATAGAGATTAGGGTAGTTTTAGGCCGTTAGATTAACCCTAGGATAGATCCAAGCCCTCAAAAATCGTCACAAGCCTCCAAAACCGAGCCAAACAGCAAAACAGGTGCACCAGGCTGCCTGGGTCCGACCAGGCAGGTCGACACCCAGGTCGACCCTGGGGTCGACTCCCCAGTCGACCTGGGGGCAGGGGGAGGTCGACTCCCCAGTCGACCTCCCCTGGTTTGGCGGGAAATTTTCCCGCCTCTTCTGAATTCTGAAATTTGAATCTGTTTTCGTTCGTGAAACTTCGCGAGGTCATATCTTGGTCATACGGACTCCGATTTACGAAATTTCGGACTCTATTTCGCGTATTTTTCCGAGACGAACGCAATGGCACATTCCGTTTTTGTCTGATTCAGATTTTATAATTTAATTCTTCCTTGATTCTTGATTTAACATGTTGTTATATTTCGGGTTGTTACATTCTCCCCTCCTTTAAGGATTTCGTCCCCGAATCTCCAAGTTAGGAAGAATGTATCCTACCATCCATCATCCATCTACTCAAAACATCATCAACAGGCAACCATTGTCCTTAGACGATTTCTAATGCCATATGAACATATGCAGAACGTGTGTATATATGCTCCTTAGCTAGTGCTAATGATCTGGCCTGAATGATCTTTCTAATGCAAAATATGTTTAGTGCCATGAGTCCAACATGTATGCAAATAGTCCTAGTCATATAAGTACTATATGCGTGCACAAACATTCATTCATATGCAACATCCGCATGATAACACATTCAATTTCATCCATAAACAAGTATAAATACTCGTGCATATGCAACATGAAACGTGACCGCGTCAATCTAGTATCTAATGTGTATTCGCGCATCCACGAGCAACCACTCGCAACCATTTGCAACCATATCAATCATAACATGTTTCAAACACATGTTTACATCCATAGAGTTCTATCTAAGGTTCCCAAGATAAGATCGAGGAGATAAACAAGACAAACTCCTTAAGGGGTTTGTAACAGAAACAGGACCGAGAGGATATCCACCAAGCGATAGCATGTAAGTAAGCTCTACAGGAGAACCAGGGATCAACGATATACTCTTACAAAGAGACACGATGCGCGCGTCTAAGCCGCATTTCCTTGAGCTTAATTCCAGTGTGCCTTGACTGCCTTTGACTTCATGATTTCGTAGTTTCCTTGATTCCTATTTCCAAGGTATGAGTCGGAACTCTTTTCACTACTGCCTCTCGTTCCACTCTCATTTATTCTTTCCCTAGTATACTTGGCTCAACCATATCTACGTATTCATGCAAGCTCTCCAAATTCACTAGTGAATTCTGGATCTCGTTTACCAATGCCAATCCATATTACCACGTGCACTTACTAGGGTGGTTCCTATAACCCATGCTCAAGCGGAATGAACCATCCGTCTTATTGGCGGACGTTACTTGATTGGATCAGAGATTTCCGATAAATGCATCAAGAGATTCTAGGTAACTAACCATGACAGAACCCAAAAGGTTACACGAGACCTCGAAGGTATTACCAAAGCAAGCCAAGAGTCTGACTACCCTCTTTTCAAAACCGAGAATGGTATCCCTTACTGGATAACCACTTTACCCCTAGAATCCATCCATGGCTCAACAATAGAAGTATTTCTTATAATCTTAACACTTGGCCTAGACGTTCTCAAATCTAACAAGTCATGAATAAATGGACCGACTCTCCAACCAGATTTTGGGACAAAACTGGAATCCTTTACCATGCTAGTACTAAGGTGCAGAGACTCAACTATCTAAGCAGACTTAAATGATACGATGATCAAGACAAAGTCTGGACGGGATGATAGAAAAGAACGACTAAACCTTTACCAGAAACGGTACCATTTCTTTTAGGTACCCTAGAAATGGGAGCGTACAATTTCCCTCTCCGATGATCTTGTCCTTGTCCTCCTTGATGGACTAAGCCATAGCAACAGTTGCTTATTCTTAAGCTCGCGTCCTTCATCCTTACTCTTATTATTCTTCCTTGTATCACGGCAACAGGTCTCTCGAGAACCACCTCCATCGTACGGGAAACACCACCGTGGCTAGACAAAGATTAGTCACAGTTAGAACTACTGTGACCACAGATGGAGGAAAGAAAGGAAAGGAGATTCAATCAAGGAATCAAAGGATAATGCTAATGGCCTTTGGGGAATAGCCTTTTAAAACAAACTTTTCTTGAAAAATGCTTCTTTATAAAACGGTTTCTCAAATAGTTTTCAGAATGTTTTAAAAACTTTTGCCCAGTCTGGTAACCTTCTGCTCTGATACCAAATGTAACACCCCACCTCCGCTAGGGTCACCCACAAAGGGAATGCACTAGGTTTGGTGAAGCATTATCGAGGTAAACATGCACAGAAATATTACAAGACAGAACATATATATAAAACAGCGGAAGTAAAACAAATTTCATTACCTTATAAAATAAGGTCTAAAGCCTTTTACATCAGAATACATCAAAACCTGTCTTGCAATAGTAAAGAAGCATAAAACCATTTCATAAATTATTCCCCAAGTAAAACAGTAAAGTAGCCATAGCCAAGCAAAGTCCAAACCATGCGTGATGACCTTCAAGTAGAAGAAGTCCGAACTAGATAATAGTGTTTCCTCCCTGAAAACCTGGGGGGGGGGGAACGGAAGACAAGAGGCGAAAGAAAACGGGGTCAGTCATAAAGACTGGTAAGTCCTATCTACTTCCAGTACAAAAACAGGTAAAGGTAACATGACATGCATAAACTGAAAGTAAACATAAGGATGACTACAAGATAGATAAACTAAAACAGGCTGAACTACTGTAGCAAGGTAAACTAAGATATCATGATAAACTACATTGTCATGATAAGTCAAGGTATCACATCGTCCGGTTCCTATCAAGTATACTATCCCGAGGTATCTGTCCTGTACAACGTCCCACGGTATCTATCATGCATATTTCTCATGGTCCTAACATGTATATTTGCTCTGCACCCCTCGTACAAGTATCCCAGCTCGCGTCATGTGTTAACTATGAATGTCCCTTGCCCAATGTCATGTAATGGTCCATGTCAACCTAATATATATAGCATATGTAGGTTTTCCCAACTCGTATGTTTCTTTCTATGTATAAGTTCAGTCCTTTGCCATAGGCCATACGGGCTTTCCCATGTAAACGTCTTATCCTTGAGGTTATTTTGGACTGCTACCCTTGATCTAGTTATGTTTCCTTGCCATGAACTATCGCGCGTTCACTTAGGATTTATGCCGCCTAGGACCACTAGGGATTATGATACTTAATGAACATTTCCGTGTCTCGGTTTGGGTTCAACCACCTAAGACCACTAGGGATTATGCCACCCGTCAACCGCGCCCTTTATCCCGCGTATGTATCGTGAATCGTTTTCCATGTCTAGACGCACATGTTCCTCAATGTGCCATCCGAGTTCCGTGTCAGGGCAAATCAAGAAATATGGAACTCGGTCTGGAGCTTTAAGTCGTCTGCTGTTGCAGATATCAAGGTCTGTTTTTGTACCCGTGGCTATGGTCCCACGTGACCCCTCCCTCAACTATTGAAAGGCAACCCAAGAAAAATCATGTATGAGAACTTCACTACGGCCCATCGATGCCCATTTCCAGATAGCCAACCTCACCCATAACTCGATAGCTAGTATATGGTCTTTTGGGAGTTCCCTGCCTTTCCGTACGTACACGATTGACTAAAGATGGTAGGTAGTCGGCGACATGCTATCCCGGGGCAAAATCAAGTATCGTCGACTCCACGCTAATCCATCCCAGTCTTTAGGTCGCTCGCATAGCAACCAAGGCATACTCTTGGCTCTTCTACCGCAGACCTTAACCTCTGTGAGGCCGGGTTTCATGGACCACTCGCCACCTCACAGAGGGATACCAAGAGTACCCTCACGTTCCCCGAAGCTTTCGCTTCGTCACCCAGTTCACTGGAGCTTTTATCCAAGTCAGATAACTTGCTCCCCCTCGTATACTAAGCGATGACCTACCGTACCCGGTTACTCATCTCTTTATGAACTAGTCCATGTCCTTAGCTAAGAATTATTACTTAATTACCCTTAACTAAGGTTTACCACTTAGCCCCTCTTTCCACTATCCTTGTTAACTACGATTTCCAACCTAGTCCCCTGAGCTAGGGTTTTGTCAAATGGGTTAAGTGTTGTTATCCAAGTTCATGACTTAACCCGCCTACGAATCATGTCAAGATTGGCTAAGTACTCAAGTTCAAGGCTTAGCCCTACAAGTTGGTTAAGTGTACCAAGAAGCTCATGACTTAACCCTATCAAGTCAAATTGGTTAAGTATTTATTTGTCTTAACCCTATCAGATTATCATGTTAGATTGATTAAGCATAGATTATCTTAATCCCATCAGATTATTGAGTCAGATTGGTTAAGTATGGGTTAGCTTAACCCCATCCACTAATCGTATTACAATGGTTAGGCCTACTTTCAAAAGGTCTTGTGACTTAACCCTATCAGGTCCACCTATTAGATTGGTTAAGTATAGGTTACTTAACCTCATCAAATCACCACGTATAATTGGTTAAGTATAAGTTACTTAACCCCATTAAATTATCATGCTTAGATTGGTTAAGTGTTTAACTTAACCCCATCGAATTCCCGTGTTTAGATTAGTTAAGTATAGGTTACTTAACCCCATCTAATTACCGTGTTTAGATTAGTTAAGCCTTAATTACTTAACCCCATCTAATTACCGTTAAGCCTTAATTACTTATCCCCATCTAATTACCGTGTTTAGATTAGTTAAGCCTTAATTACTTAACCCCATCTAATTACCAAGTCGGATTAGTTAAGTGTAAATTACTTAACCCCATCTAATTACCGTGTTTAGATTAGTTAAGCCTTAATTACTTAACCCCATCTAATTACCAAGTCGGATTAGTTAAGTGTAAATTACTTAACCCCATCCCCTAATCGTCTTGTATGGTTAAGTGTCATTAAGAAATCAAGCCCGGTCCCACTTAACCTACCCATTTGTGTCATATCGGTTAAGTGTCATTAGTCAAATTTACTTAACCTTATCATGTGGCATTAATTTAATTAATGCACTCTCAACCTCTCACATTAGACCTTGTTGTGGTTACTAGTTAAGCCGGGCGGGTCCGGGTAGTTTTACACCACAACCTAGTCTAACCTCGGGTCTTAAGCGCGACATGACCAACTTCTCACATTGGATCCTATTATTTGTAGCCACTAGTTAAGCCGGGCGGGTTCGGGTAGATTTATGCTACAAACTCAACCCAACCTCGAGTTGGCCACTTTCATGTTTGGTCTAGTGTCTTTTTACACTTACAACCCACCCATGTCTAGTTCAAGTTCCATGTTTACCCCACGTGTCATGCCCCTATTTTGGTTCAACTTACATGTCGTGTTCACATGTGACCTCAAGTCAAGTTTTCATGTCATATTCAAGTCAAGATTTCGCGTCATGTTCATGTTTATCTAACTACCCCAAAACCGTGTTTTCACTTGAGTAAAAGCGAGTCAACATAGTAGGTATACTATGGCTACATATAGACCCCAAAACATGCACGATGCCACAAAAGGGATTGGGTCCAAACATGCATGGTATCATAAGGGCGTTTGGGCTTAAAACATGAATGATAGTGTCATATAGGGATTGGCCATAAGCATGCATACTATCATATAGGGGTTGGCCACAAGCATGCACAATGTCATAAAGGATTTGGCCACAAACTTACATATTATCATAGGAAATTTGGCCACACATAAACATGATATCATAAGGGGTTGGTTTCATTTACATGCATAAGCCCCAAAGTCCAATTTATGCAACTATTTCACAAGTCAAAGTGGCTCTAAGTGTTCATGCTATCATACTACAAGTAAAGGTCCAATCTTGCATGGCAAACTAAGTCCAATGCAACATGAATAGCATGGTTTAGTCGCTAAAACATAACCCAAAGTCATATGTTCATGATAAAGGAGCAAACTAGTCTCGCATAGGTTATAGCATTCATGTTTAACCACATTTTATTCCATGCCATGATTAAACTACCGTTAACATCTCGAAGTAGCTAGAACTTACATAGCGAGGCTTAGGAAAGGATCATGCATCATTTTGACGAAGAAAGGTGGCTCCTTTGTCGAAGAACCGTCATGAAACTCGCATAGCAACGTTGATTTGGCCTTGATTTGGTGTAGCAAGCTTGCACCTTTTGATTTGAACCCGATTTGAATGCATAGGCTCTTGAAGTTGGAGATGGAGGCCATGATCAATGGAGATTTGGGCAGCACTTCGTGGCATGAGTGATTTGTGAGGGTTTAGGCAAGTCTAGGGGTGTTTTTATAGAGATTAGGGTAGTTTTAGGCCGTTAGATTAACCCTAGGATAGATCCAATCCCTCAAAAATCGTCACAAGCCTCCAAAACCGAGCCAAACAGCAAAACAGGTGCACCAGGCTGCCTGGGTCCGACCAGGCAGGTCGACCCCCAGGTCGACCCTGGGGTCGACTCCCCAGTCGACCTGGGGGCAGGGGGAGGTCGACTCCCAAGTCGACCTCCCCTGGTTTGGCGGGAAATTTTCCCGCCTCTTCTGAATTCTGAAATTTGAATCTGTTTTCGTTCGTGAAACTTCGCGAGGTCATATCTTGGTCATACGGACTCCGGTTTACGAAATTTCGGACTCTATTTCGTGTATTTTTCCGAGACGAACGCAATGGCACAGCCTGTTTTTGTCTGATTCAGATTTTATAATTTAATTCTTCCTTGATTCTTGATTTAACATGTTGTTATATTTCGGGTTGTTACATTCTCCCCTCCTTTAAGGATTTCGTCCCCGAAATCTCCAAGTTAGGAAGAACGTATCCTACCATCCATCATCCATCTACTCAAAACATCATCCACAGGCAACCATTGTCCTTAGACGATTTCTAATGCCATATGAACATATGCAGAACGTGTGTATATATGCTCCTTAGCTAGTGCTAATGATCTGGCCTGAATGATCTTTCTAATGCAAAATATGTTTAGTGCCATGAGTCCAACATGTATGCAAATAGTCCTAGTCATATAAGTACTATATGCGTGCACAAACATTCATTCATATGCAACATCCGCATGATAACACATTCAATTTCATCCATAAACAAGTATAAATACTCGTGCATATGTAACATGAAACGTGACCGCGTCAATATAGTATCTAATGTGTATTCGCGCATCCACGAGCAACCACTCGCAACCATTTGCAACCATATCAATCATAACATATTTCAAACACATGTTTACATCCATAGAGTTCTAAGGTTCCCAAGATAAGATCGAGGAGATAAACAAGACAAACTCCTTACGGGGTTTGTAACAGAAACAGGACCGAGAGGATATCCACCAAGCGATAGCATGTAAGTAAGCTCTACAGGAGAACCAGGGATCAACGATATACTCATACAAAGAGACACGATGCGCGCGTCTAAGCCGCATTTCCTTGAGCTTAATTCCAGTGTGCCTTGACTGCCTTTGACTTCATGATTTCGTAGTTTCCTTGATTCCTATTTCCAAGGTATGAATCGGAACTCTTTTCACTGCTGCCTCTCGTTCCACTTTCATTTATTCTTTCCCTAGTATACTTGGCTCAACCATATCTACGTATTCATGCAAGCTCTCCAAAATTCACTAGTGAATTCTGGATCTCGTTTACCAATGCCAATCCATGTTACCACGTGCACTTACTAGGGTGGTTCCTATAACCCATGCTCAAGCGGAATGAACCATCCGTCTTATTGGCGGACGTTACTTGATTGGATCAGAGATTTCCGATAAATGCATCAAGAGATTCTAGGTAACTAACCATGACAGAACCCAAAAGGTTACACGAGACCTCGAAGGTATTACCAAAGCAAGCCAAGAGTCTGACTACGCTCTTTTCAAAACCGAGAATGGTATCCCTTACTGGATAACCACTTTACCCCTAGAATCCATCCATGGCTCAACAATAGAAGTATTTCTTATAATCTTAACACTTGGCCTAGACGTTCTCAAATCTAACAAGTCATGAATAAATGGACCGACTCTCCAACCAGATTTTGGGACAAAACTGGAATCCTTTACCATGCTAGTACTAAGATGCAGAGACTCAACTATCCAAGCAGACTTAAATGATACGATGATCAAGACAAAGTCTGGACGGGATGATAGAAAAGAACGACTAAACCTTTACCAGAAATGGTACCATTTCTTTTAGGTACCCTAGAAATGGGAGCGTACAATTTCCCTCTCCGATGATCTTGTCCTTGTCCTCCTTGATGGACTCAGCCATAGCAACAGTTGCTTATCCTTAAGCTCGCGTCCTTCATCCTTACTCTTATTATCCTTCCTTGTATCACGGCAACAGGTCTCTCGAGAACCACCTCCATCGTACTGGAAACACCTACGTGGCTAGACAAAGATTAGTCACAGTTAGAACTACTGTGACCACAGATGGAGGAAAGAAAGGAAAGGAGATTCAATCAAGGAATCAAAGGATAATGCTAATGGCCTTTGGGGAATAGCCTTTTAAAACAAACTTTTCTTGAAAAATGCTTCTTTATAAAACGGTTTCTCAAATAGTTTTCAGAAGGTTTTAAAAACTTTTGCCCAGTCTGGTAACCTTCTGCTCTGATACCAAATGTAACACCCCACCTCCGCTAGGGTCACCCACAAAGGGAATGCACTAGGTTTGGTGAAGCATTATCGAGGTAAACATGCACAAAAATATTACAAGACAGAACATATATATAAAACAGCGGAAGTAAAACAAATTTCATTACCTTATAAAATAAGGTCTAAAGCCTTTTACATCAGAATACATCAAAACCTATCTTGCAATATTAAAGAAGCATAAAACCATTTCATAAATTATTCCCCAAGTAAAACAGTAAAGTAGCCATAGCCAAGCAAAGTCCAAACCATGCGTGATGACCTTCAAGTAGAAGAAGTCCGAACTAGATAATAGTGTTTCCTCCCTGAAAACCTGGGGGGGGGGGGAACGGAAGACAAGAGGCGAAAGAAAACGGGGTCAGTCAAAAAGACTGGTAAGTCCTATCTACTTCCAGTATAAAAACAGGTAAAGGTAACATGACATGCATAAACTGAAAGTAAACATAAGGATGACTACAAGATAGATAAACTAAAACAGGCTGAACTACTATAGCAAGGTAAACTAAGATATCATGATAAACTACGTTGTCATGATAAGTCAGGGTATCACATCGTCCGGTTCCTATCAAGTATACTATCCCGAGGTATCTATCCTGTACAACGTCCCACGGTATCTATCATGCATATTTCTCATGGTCCTAACATGTATATTTTCTCTGCACCCCTCGTACTAGTATCCCAGCTCGCGTCATGTGTTAACTATGAATGTCCCTTGCCCAATGTCATGTAATGGTCCATGTCAACCTAATATATATAGCATATGTAGGTTTTCCCAACTCGTATGTTTCTTTCTATGTATAAGTTCAGTCCTTTGCCGTAGGCCATACGGGCTTTCCCATGTAAACGTCTTATCCTTGAGGTTATTTTGGACTGCTACCCTTGATCTAGTTATGTTTCCTTACCATGAACTATCGCGCGTTCACTTAGGATTTATGCCGCCTAGGACCACTAGGGATTATGCTACCTAATGAACATTTCCGTGTCTCGGTTTGGGTTCAACCACCTAGGACCACTAGGGATTATGCCACCCGTCAACCGCGCCCTTTATCCCGCGTATGTATCGTGAAGCGTTTTCCATGTCTAGACGCACATGTTCCTCAATGTGCCATCCGAGTTTCGTGTCAGGGCAAATCAAGAAATATGGAACTCGGTCTGGAGCTTTAAGTCGTCTGCTGTTGCAGATATCAAGGTCTGTTTTTGTACCCGTGGCTATGGTCCCACGTGACCCCTCCCTCAACTACTGAAAGGCAACCCAAGAAAAATCATGTATGAGAACTTCACTACGGCCCATCGATGCCCATTTCCAGATAGCCAACCTCACCCATAACTCGATAGCTAGTATATGGTCTTTTGGGAGTTCCCTGCCTTTCCGTACGTACACGATTGACTAAAGATGGTAGGTAGTCGGCGACATGCTATCCCGGGGCAAAATCAAGTATCGTCGACTCCACGCTAATCCATCCCAGTCTTTAGGTCGCTCGCATAACAACCAAGGCATACTCTTGGCTCTTCTACCGCAGACCTTAACCTCTGTGAGGCCGGGTTTCATGGACCACTCGCCACCTCACAGAGGGATACCAAGAGTACCCTCACGTTCCCCAAAGCTTTCGCTTCGTCACCCAGTTCGCTGGAGCTTTTATCCAAGTCAGATAACTTGCTCCCGCTCGTATACTAAGCGATGACCTACCGTACCCGGTTACTCATCTCTTTATGAACTAGTCCATGTCCTTAGCTAAGAATTATTACTTAGTTACCCTTAACTAAGGTTTACCACTTAGCCCCTCTTTCCACTATCCTTGTTAACTACGATTTCCAACCTAGTCCCATGAGCTAGGGTTTTGTCAAACGGGTTAAGTGTTGTTATCCAAGTTCATGACTTAACCCGCCTACGAATCATGTCAAGATTGGCTAAGTACTCAAGTTCAAGGCTTAGCCCTACAGGTTGGTTAAGTGTACCAAGAAGCTCGTGACTTAACCATATCAAGTCAAATTGGTTAAGTATTTATTTGTCTTAACCCTATCAGATTATCATGTTAGATTGATTAAGCATAGATTATCTTAATCCCATCAGATTATCGAGTCGGATTGGTTAAGTATGGGTTAGCTTAACCCCATCCACTAATCGTATTACAATGGTTAGGCCTACTTTCAAAAGGTCTTGTGACTTAACCCTATCAGGTCCACCTATTAGATTGGTTAAGTATAGGTTACTTAACCTCATCAAATCACCACGTATAATTGGTTAAGTATAAGTTACTTAACCCCATTAAATTATCATGCTTAGATTGGTTAAGTGTTTAACTTAACCCCATCGAATTCCCGTGTTTAGATTAGTTAAGTATAGGTTACTTAACCCCATCTAATTACCGTGTTTAGATTAGTTAAGCCTTAATTACTTAACCCCATCTAATTACCGTTAAGCCTTAATTACTTAACCCCATCTACTTAACCCCATCTAATTACCAAGTCGGATTAGTTAAGTGTAAATTACTTAACCCCATCTAATTACCGTGTTTAGATTAGTTAAGCCTTAATTACTTAACCCCATCTAATTACCAAGTCGGATTAGTTAAGTGTAAATTACTTAACCCCATCCCCTAATCGTTTTGTATGGTTAAGTGTCATTAAGAAATCAAGCCCGGTCCCACTTAACCTACCCATTTGTGTCATATCGGTTAAGTGTCATTAGTCAAATTTACTTAACCTTATCATGTGGCATTAATTTAATTAATGCACTCTCAACCTCTCACATTAGACCTTGTTGTGGTTACTAGTTAAGCCGGGCGGGTCCGGGTAGTTTTACACCACAACCTAGTCTAACCTCGGGTCTTTAGCGCGACATGACCAACTTCTCACATTGGATCCTATTGTTTGTAGCCACTAGTTAAGCCGGGCGGGTCCGGGTAGATTTATGCTACAAACTCAACCCAACCTCGAGTTGGCCACTTTCATGTTTGGTCTAGTGTCTTTTTACACTTACAACCCACCCATGTCTAGTTCAAGTTCCATGTTTACCCCACGTGTCATGCCCCCATTTTGGTTCAACTTACATGTCGTGTTCACATGTGACCTCAAGTCAAGTTTTCATGTCATATTCAAGTCAAGATTTCGCGTCATGTTCATGTTTATCTAACTACCCCAAAACCGTGTTTTCACTTGAGTAAAAGCGAGTCAACATAGTAGGTATACTATGGCTACATGTAGACCCCAAAACATGCACGATGCCACAAAAGCGATTGGGTCCAAACATGCATGGTATCATAAGGGCGTTTGGCCTTAAAACATGAATGATAGTGTCATATAGGGATTGGCCATAAGCATGCATACTATCATATAGGGGTTGGACACAAGCATGCACAATGTCATAAAGGATTTGGCCACAAACTTACATATTATCATAGGAAATTTGGCCACACATAAACATGATATCATAAGGGGTTGGTTTCATTTACATGCATAAGCCCCAAAGTCCAATTTATGCAACTATTTCACAAGTCAAAGTGGCTCTAAGTGTTCATGCTATCATACTACAAGTAAAGGTCCAATCTTGCATGGCAAACTAAGTCCAATGCAACATGAATAGCATGGTTTAGTCGCTAAAACATAACCCAAAGTCATATGTTCATGATAAAGGAGCAAACTAGGCTCGCATAGGTTATAACATTCATTTTTAACCACATTTTATTCCATGCCATGATTAAACTACCGTTAACATCTCGAAGTAGCTA
This sequence comes from Allium sativum, assembly GCA_030737875.1. Classification (NCBI taxonomy): domain Eukaryota; kingdom Viridiplantae; phylum Streptophyta; class Magnoliopsida; order Asparagales; family Amaryllidaceae; genus Allium; species Allium sativum. The sequence goes on from CM060911.1 coordinate 279,393,688, forward strand.
GAACTTACATAGCGAGGCTTAGGAAAGGATCCTGCATCATTTTGACGAAGAAAGGTGGCTCCTTTGTCGAAGAACCGTCATGAAACTCGCATAGCAATGTTGATTTGGCCTTGATTTGGTGTAGCAAGCTTGCACCTTTTGATTTGAACCCGATTTGAATCCATAGGCTCTTGAAGTTGGAGATGGAGGCCATGATCAATGGAGATTTGGGCAGCACTTCGTGGCATGAGTGATTTGTGAGGGTTTAGGCAAGTCTAGGGGTGTTTTTATAGAGATTAGGGTATTTTAGGCCGTTAGATTAACCCTAGGATAGATCCAAGCCCTCAAAAATCGTCACAAGCCTCCAAAACCGAGCCAAACAGCAAAACAGGTGCACCAGGCTGCCTGGGTCCGACCAGGCAGGTCGACCCTGGGGTCGACTCCCCAGTCGACCTGGGGCAGGGGGGTCGACTCCCCAGTCGACCTCCCCTGGTCTGGCGGGAAATTTTCCCGCCTCTTCTGAATTCTGAAATTTGAATCTGTTTTCGTTCGTGAAACTTCGCGAGGTCATATCTTGGTCATACGGACTCCGATTTACGAAATTTCGGACCCCATTTCGCGTATTTTTCCGAGACGAACGCAATGGCATAGCTCGTTTTTGTCTGATTCAGATTTTATAATTTAATTCTGCCTTGATTCTTGATTTAACATGTTGTTAAATTTCGGGTTGTTACACAAGATCAGGCAAATGATGGTGGAAAGTTGCAGACAAAGAACCGAAGATTGGGGTATAGGCCGTAGTCAATCGCCTTTTATAGATGATATTTTAGAGGTCCGATTCCCAAGGAAATTTAACATGCCATCCATGAACCGTTTTCCGGGAAAGGCTGATCCAGTTCAGCACCTAATGAGATATTCATGGTACATGAATACTGCTGCCTCTTCCGATGCTATGAAATGTAAGGGGTTCCCGATATTCCTGTAGGACACGGCGCTAATGTGGTTCACTCGGTTGCCAGCGCGATCGATCTCCAGTTTTAGGGAATTAAGTGAAAAGTTTGTAAATCAGTTCAGATTACATACCCAGAGATCTAAGAATGTCACTGAGTTGTCCCTCATTAAACAACGTCCAGACGAATCCTTGAGGTCGTATTTAGATCGCTTCGATTTAGTGGTCACAGAGGTTAGAGATCCCCATGAGCAGACTGTTTTGATGGCCCTGATTGATGGAGTGGATAAGGATACTGAGTTTGGAAGATACCTGGCTGGTAAACCACCATTAACCAGAGAGATATTCTATAAAAAGGCCAACATCCGCATGCGCCGGGAGGAAATTTATGCCAACCAAAAGAGGAAGGCATCTGATAAGGAGGATATCCCAACTAATGTGGCCATTAAGCAAACGGGAGATAGATCTAGAAAAGTTGAAGTTAATGTCGGGAACAAGAATCAAGGTAGTGGTCGCCAATCGGGGAATAGTAATAACAATAATCGGAAAAGAAATCGAGGAAATGACTCTCAGAGAAGATCCCAACCCAGACGATTTGAGAGCTCCACACCGTTAAATGATATGTTGGAAAACATCTTCCTGGATACATATAATGTCCTGCAATACAAAAGGCCTCCTCCAAGAGATTCTACAGAAAAAGAGCGTGAAACTAGGAGATTCTGTCTTTTTCACCAGGCCCATGGTCATTCCACAAATGAATGTCGTCATTTGAGAGATGTGATCGAAAAATTTCTCCGAGAAGGGAAGCTTGATGAATATAAGGTGACTCTTAGGGACAGGGGGCAAGCCGTGCAAGCCCCGAACCAAAGCCAACCTGCTGCCAAACCAACGGCTCAGCAAAAAGGGGAAAATATCTTTATCAATACTATAGTTGGTGGGCTTCACCTGGCAGGGCACAGTTTCAGAGCTATGGATCAATATGTGAATGCAGCTAAACAACATTTTGAAGTGAGGGAACGTAGCAACCCCGAGGATAACGCTCCGTTTAAGCAACAAAAGACGATGTCTGATGACGTAGTATTTCGTGAGCGGGAGAGTATTGGGGTTCACTCCCCAACTGATGACCCGTCAGTGCTCATCGTCACCATCGGTCCGGCTATAGTTCATAAAGTCTTAGTAGATAACGGGAGTTCGGTCAACATTCTGTTCAAGAAAACATTTGACCAAATGAAACTCGAGCTGAAGGATTTGAAAACATTCGTGGGTTGGATACGTGGATTTAATGGGGCCTCAACCCCTCCAATGGGATACGTGGAATTGTTAGTAACCCTTGGGGAAGGAGAACGCCAGAGAGTGAGAATTCTCCCCTTTGTAGTCCTGGACATTGAGTCGCCGTACAATGCCTTCTTGGGCCGACCAGCCCTAGCCAAATTCAGGGCCTACATTGCACCCTCGTACCTGTTGTTGAAGTTCCCGACGGATGCCGGCATAGGCATAATCAGCGGAGATCAAGTTATTGCACGAGCATGTTACATTGCAGAGTTAAAATTGCTCCGCAAAGGGAAAGATGTAGAAACAAAAGGTGGTTCTTCCCCTTCGAGGGAGGAATCGTCGTAGCAACTAAAGAAAATACCTCCGGGAGGGTCGCCCAGAGAGTTGCCCGAGGACATAGATCCCAGAGAGGGTGAAGAGCCTGGCGGCAGAATGACGACTCCCAATGAAGCGCCGTGGATGTACCAATCGACGATAGTGACCCAGAGAAGGTCGTGAATATTGGATCCCAGTTGGATCCTGTTCATGCCAAAGAATTAACCAATTTCCTGAAATCTAACTTGGATGTATTCGCCTGGACCCATGCAGACATGTGTGGGATATCTCCCTCGATTATGAGTCATTCGTTAAGCATCATCCCGAAACATCCTCCTATCAAGCAGAAAAGGTGAATGCTTGGCCCAAAGAGGTCTGCCGCCTTGAAGGAAGAAGTCGAAAAGATGAGGAGTAATGGATTTATTAAAGATTCAACATACCCTGACTGGATTTCAAACCCGATTTTGGTTAAAAAGGCCAATGGAAAGTGGCATACATGCATCGACTTTTCAGTTCTAAACAAAGCCTGCCCATAGGACAGCTTTCCGTTACCTCGAATTGATCAGTTGGTAGATTCAACCGTGGGTCATGAAATTCTTTCTTTTATGGATGCATACTCGGGGTACAATCAAATCCCTATGCATGTCCCAGATCAAGAGCATACCAGTTTCATTACGGATTTGGGATTATACTGCTATGTGGTGATGCCTTTCGGTTTGAAGAATGCCGGCGCTACATATCGGCGATTGGTGAGTAGAATGTTCTACAACCAAATCGGGAAAACGATGGAGGTATACGTTGACGACATGTTAGTAAAGTCCAGACGATCGTTAGATCATACTATCGATTTAACAGAGATGTTTGAGATTCTCCGAAAGTATGGGATGAAATTGAATCCTATGAAATGTTCATTTGGGGTAGCATCTGGAAAATTCCTAGGATTCATCGTCAGCTCGCGTGGAATCGAAATCAATCCTGATCACATTACAGCAATCCGAAATATCCAGGAACCAAAGCAAATTAAGGACGTCCAGAGCCCCGTTGGAAAAGTGGTGGCGCTGAGTAGGTTCATCTCCAAAGCTACAGATAAATGCATCCCGTTTTTCGAGCTGATTAAGCAAGGCAAGCGCAACTTTAAATGGACTCCCGATTGTATAAAAGCATTCCAGAATTTGTTGGACCATTTGGAAGGTCCCCCGATATTGTTTAAGCCTGTGCATCACAAGGATTTATTTGTGTACCTGGCAATGTCATCTCACGCAATCAGTTCGGCTTTGGTAAGAGAAGAGGATAAGGTACAAAGACCGGTGTACTATGTGAGTAAGAAATTGGCGGCCCCCGAACGGAATTATCCAAAAATAGAAAAGTTGGTGTATAGCTTACTAATTGCATCTAGAAAATTTCACCACTACTTCCAAGCTCATCACATTACTGTGTACACCGATCACCCGCTTAACACGTTCTGCAAAGGCCAGAAGCATCAGGAAGACTACTCAAGTGGAACATTGAGCTAAGTCAGTTCGATTTGAATTTCCAGCCCCGAAGATCGACAAGGGGGCAAGTGCTTGCGGACTTCATAGCGGAGTTCACCATCCCATAAGATGATGTAGTAACTGAAGAGAACGATCCGCCAAAGCTACTCCTTGACCCTAATGCCTGGAAACTAAACACTGATGGAGCTAAAAATGACAGACGATCTGGTGCCGGAGTGGTTCTTAAAACTCAAGAGAAACAGTTAATTTATTATGCTCTTAGACTAGAGTTCCACGCCACTAATAACGACTCCGAGTACGAAACCCTAATTGCCGGACTGGAACTCGCAAACGAATTGGATATCACAAAGCTAGGCATCTTTTGCGATTCCAAGATAGTCGTAAACCAGGTCACTGGAAAGTTTCAGGCCAAGAGTCCAAGGCTGATATCGTACTTGGAAAAAGTGAAGAAGTTGCTGGATGGTTTTGACCACCACAGCATATCTCATATTCCCCGAACGGAGAATCAAAAGGCAGACAAGTTAGCAAAAATGCCTAGTTCAGATAATCCTCAGGATACGGAGTTGGTCCCAATTGAAGTACTACAGTCTCCTAGCGTAGATTAGATGGAAGTTGATCTAGTACTAGAGATTGAACTTGAGAGAGAGTCATGGATGACTTATCTAAATAATTTTTTGATAAATGGAACGCTTCCAACAAAGAAAAGTAAGAGGCATGCAGTTATACGAAAAGATTCCTGATATGTGTTGCAAGGCAATGTCCTATAAAGACAAGGTTTCTTGATGCCCCTCCTCCGGTGTATCACCCATGATGACATCAAGCGTGTGCTGAAAGCGGACCACAAAGGCGAATGTGGGAATCACACTGGAGGGCAAACGCTGGCGAAGAAGATATTGCGATATGGCTATTTCTGGCCTACAATAAACAAGGATGCAGCCAAGTATGCACGACGTTGTGACGCTTGTCATAAATTCTCCAAGATTCCTAGGGTGCCACCTAGCCAGTTGAAGACAACAACAAGCCTGTGGCCTTTTGCTATGTGGGGGATTGACATTATTGGGAGCCTTCCCATAGCAAAGGGCGGTGAAAAGTTCGCTATTGTGGCCGCGGATTATTTCACTAAATGGGTAGAAGCAGAGCCTTTGACCATGATCACAACCAAGCGAGTGATCACCTTTGTTATTAAGAACATTATATGTCAGTTTGTGATTCCAAAAGTTGTCGTAACCGATAATGGGACCCAATTCGACATTACAGAGTTTCGAGATTTTTGTCAGGGTTGATGAATTACCCTTGGCACTATAGGCCTATAGGACAACGTTCAAGTCGGCGATGGGTCACACCCCGTTTTCCCTTGCTTTTGGAGCTGAAGCGGTCATTCCGGTTTAGTTGGAATTACCATCTCATCGAACCACTTATTATGATCCGATGACCAACAATGAGCTGCTCCTTGAATCCCTGGACATGGTTGAAGAAAAGAGGGATGAAGCCGACTTACGTGCCCTGAGGTATAAACAACAAATAGCTCGGTATTACAAAAAAAGAGTTCGAGCTCAAACATTTGAACCCGGAGACCTGGTTCTGAAGCGCGTCTTTCCACCCCTAGTTCATATGGTCCCGAAATGGGAAGGACCGTACTCCATTTTACGAAGGCTTGATAATGGAACTTTCAAGCAAGCAACCGTGGATGGATATGAAATCCCCAGAGTGTGGAATGCCCAGCATTTGCGGCCTTATCTGACGTGAATCTGTTTTAATCTTTTGTTTTTTAGGACCATGTAAAAAGACTCAACTTGCCTAGAACAGTCTGGTTACTTGAACAAAAGATTATAAAGTGGACGTAGATCATGATTCGACCGAACCACTATAAAAATATCGTGTATCATTTACCTTTACTGCAATGTTTTCTTTTATATGCTCTTTTATTTTGATTAATATATCATTACCATTTTGAAGTTTGTTTTAAATTATGCAGTAATCTCAAAATAGCTGATTCAAAATGCCATCTATCAGATTGGAAGGCTAACGGTAACTAAAGCTCTAAAAGGTGCAGTGAGGTAAATCACACTAATGCTTGTAGTCTAACTCTCGAGATTAGGGAGAGAGTATAAAGGAAGCGAAGATAACGTCCCCACGGCGTGAAGGTGCACCATGATAAAACCGCCTTGATTACACTTTAATCCGCTGAAGGATCAGGAGAGTATAAAGGTGCTAAAGACTTAGCGCAACTCGAACTCTAACCCGCTGAAGGATCGGGAGAGTATAAAGGTGCTAAAGACTTAGCGCCACTCGAACTCTAAGCCGCTGAAGGATTGGAAGAGTATAAAGGTGCTAGAGACTTAGCACCACAAGAAATATTACCCCGCTGAAGGATCGGGAGAATATAAAGGCACAGTGACATATGCCACTCAAGGGCTCCCATCCCACCACACAAGTGGGGACAAGAATGAAAAAGGGGGCCCCAACCCCTCATTTCCGTACATTGGGGGAAGTACAAACATGATTCTAATCAATCGCCAATAAGCCCTGACCAGGCACTATAATGACGATTGATTGGGGACATATATATACAGCATTACACATTTACTTATCACACGAACTCTTCAACGATTATTACTCATGACTTCAGTATTTAATTATGATTGTTTCGGTTATGATTATTTAAACTCTGCAAACATGATGAACTTGCAGGAACGCAATGGCGCAAAGGAAACAGATTTTCATTTACTAAAAGAAGATTTACAAGAATAAGAAGCTAGACAAAAGAGGGCCGCTCTCACAACTACATTTTTTGGCCACTGGAAGGCCTAAAAGCTAAAATATGAGATAATAAGTGCATTCTATTTATGCTTGGGAGATGATTTTGATTTCTTTTCCCTCTTCTGTTTCTCTAACTCCTCTTTGTCAGCATCAGAGCGGTCAATTTTCTTCCTCTTCCTCTTATCAACAAGAGGCTCCACGGGATGACTAGAAGGTTGGGAGGCAAGTTCTGAAGTTATTGATCTGGAGGAGAATTTTATGATCAGCCCGGTTTTGGGGTCAACTTCCGAGATTGGAGGAACATACAAAGGGTCCTGTTCCCCTTCTTAAGAACTAACTGCCTTTCTTTCCTAGCCTGCATGTCAGCCAATGTTTCACTATCATCATCGTTCGCCTCATCTATGATGACAACTTCCTCTTCCTCATCTCCGTGATTACCATATGTATCTTGCAAAGCCGTAATAACCTCAGCATCTGCAAGAGCGCCGGTGTCAGATTCCATGGGTGCTATCGTGACTTTCTCACTTGTTATACCCTCAGTTTGCTTTGGAATCTCAGAAACTTCAACATCAGTACCCTAGGAGACATCAACTTTCTCTGCAACTACCTCCCCCTCTGCATATTTCTCGACCAGTTTGATACCTACACCATGAGAAGCAAATGTTAGTGAATCGGGAGAAGATGTGGCCATGTCAGTTGTCTGTCCCGTGAGACGACGACAAGCTACGACTGCTTTGATGAACTATGGAGAGAATATGGAGATACCTTCAGCTGACTCATCTCCCAGATTTGTAATGGTGGTTCCGACAACTGGAGGCGTTGGAGCCAAGGGAATCAACAGATCATCAGGGTTATTTTCCCCAACTTCAGAGGTTTTGGGCTCCACCACCAAGCTCGAGCCTTCGTTAACCTTATCCTTGCCCTTGAGCATAATCTTCACCCTCTCGATCTCTTCATGATTAGGCATCTACCTTTCTCCAAAGCCTTAAGTTCTTCACCTCTGAGAAAGGTCTACATCAGCTGGTTTTCGTCAATCTCATCGACAATCAACCGCCGCTTCTCGCCTTCAACAATTGCATCCTGTACATTGGCTAGAGTAACATGATAGTCCAGAATCCAAGAGATGTCTCGAGTCTTGATGACTTGACCAAAGAAGTCGAACAACAGTTCCTCAAAACCAGCTATATCTTTCTCTTTTTCAGCGAGCTTATCAGCAGCAACAGTGGCCGATTCAAGAGCATTATTGCCGTTACACTCAGCGAGAGCTGCACACTCCTGAGCTTGGGGAAGTTGATCATTTAAAACCTCTTTTTCCTTTTTAGCAAGAGCGAGGTCGTGTTTTAAGCTCGACCTCTCTTTCTCCCAAGCAGCTTTCTCAGCAGCAAAGTGTTCCTGTGCTTTCTTCAGTTCAGTATTAATTGCCCTAAGATCTTCCACCACCTTCCTCAGAGCAACCTGTTCCTAACTGTTTGAATCAAGCTCACTGCAAAAACGCTCCCTTGCACTTTCCATCTCAGACCAGTAATTCTCTGCATCTCGCCGAGCTAAGGCCCGTTGGGCCTGTGCATCCTCTAGTTCTTTTTCCATTTTGCTCCTAGCCCTAGCATCATTCTCAATTTTCACTCGGGACCTGGCCGCGTCTGTCTCTAGGCGACAGATGGCATCTGAAAGATGAACAGCATGCCTCTTCATCACCCCATATTGTTTAGCCACATGGCATACGTACCCTATCACCTTTGTGTCCCAATCCTTGGGAACCGGCTCAAGATCCGGGATGAACATCATCCTCTCAAAGAAAATATCAGTAAATTGCTTTCGCAAGCGCTCCAACTGGCCTGAATCTCGGAATTAGGAACAATATTCTGTGCAGCGGTGGTATCCAAGTCGTGATCACTAGAGGAAACATGAGATGTCTTTGTCTTTTCCACGATCTTGCCCTCATCTCTGTTTTTGCCCTCCGGCTCTTGGTACTTTTTAAAGACTGGACATGAGAAGGCGTACTCTTCGGAGGGGTCAAATCTCTAGGAAGTTGCTTGCCCCGAGCCGGTAGCGATGGACGACTGTGAAGATTTTCAAAACCTTGCTTTGATGGAGATCGAGATTGTGTAGAATAAAATTGATGAGAATCCCATGGCCGACAACTATCTCTTCCCCAACAATCACTATGTACATGCTTGGGATCTGGAAGGAGGCTTGGTGTGCCCTCACGAAGGGAACGATAAGAATAAGACCATTTGCGAGACATTTTCCCTGCAAAAGAAATGGGTGAATGTTAAAACTATGAACAACAGTGGTATAAGAGTGTTATAATAAATGGTGCATGTGATTTGTGCATCCTGTGAAATCCCCATTTAACTGACCAGGGCCCAGAGTTAGGCTCGCTTGGATGATTCCTTTTTCTCCAACTGGAACATTCGTCTCCTCAGAGATGAGAAATTTTGGTTCCCCTCCAAAGTCTTCCTGAGTATAGACATTGTCTGGTAAAGGAATCTTATTCAATTCCCCAAGTATATGTTCCTCTGTTAACTCATCCTGAGCAGCAGACTCAACCGGTGATGAAGTTCTTAAGGGAAACTGCCCCTCAGAGGTCGGGACCTCCTTTGGCTCGTCAGCTTGCCCCTCGTCTCCTTTGTATAGGTTTAAATCCTCATTATCCTGATTAATCATCGGCGAAGGACTCTTGCGAAGGTTAGTTGTCTCTACGGCTTGAGAAGTTCCTTCTCCCTTAGTCGGAGGTATATACTTGTAAGGTTTGTCGCCCGCTCCAAGTCTGAATCTTATATCTAAAAGACGGTGTTTGTGAGGGTTCCCATTGGTGTTACATTTCTTAATTCTTCAGAAATCTGAGTTACTTTTGAGAAGTCGGGACATTCGGTCTTCATATATCGATCCTTCCATTCTCTAAATGTTGTGATCTGTATGGAACAAAATGATTCATTAGCACCGAAATTATGCATTCGAAGTAAATGCGGGAAAGTTGAAAACATACTTGCTTGTAGCCACTTCCTTGTACATCCATCTTGATGTTTTATATAAAATTAGTCAGATTTGATATCCCCTATATTATTATAACCATCCGTCCCAACTTTTCTGTTGGCAACTGATTCAAAGAAAGAAAAATTGGGAGCCCCTGCGGAACGATGCTTGAAATGGTAATAGAATTTCAGATCTTTACGGGTAAGTTCCGTCTGTAGAATCTCCATGTAAGCAATATACATAGTATACAGAGCCGCATAGGCATTCAGATGGAGTTGCATGGGGGCAATGTTTAATTGTCTTAAGAGATCGACAACAAGTGGAGGGAAAGGAGGAATAGCTCCTACCCAGCACATGAGTCGACTAACAGTCATGTACTCCTCTGGGGTAGAATGAGGTCTATCTTCGCTTTCTAGAATTTTCACATCGTCCTAGAGAATTCCATGTCTTAAACATATCTTCTTAAGTTTTATATCGTCTAACTTAGAGGGTAAAGAATCAGTGAACTTCTCTCTTTCCTTAACACCCGGAATTTCGTAAGGAGCTCGATCATCCTCATCTTTAAGGGATGTGCTCTCAGAAGTCATTGACTCCATATCGATATCCATCTCATAATCAGGGTCGGATTTTTCCTCATCTGAATCTAAGGGAAGAAGATCAGGTCTGTGATGTACTGATGTCTCTGACTTGGTACTTTCGTTCGGCGTTTCTGTCACTTGTTTATCCGACATAGCTGTGTTGGTGAGTAAAAATTAGAACACAAGTTACCCGTTCCCCGTGTGTGTAAGTGCAAGTGTGTGCTTGTGCGTACATATAAGAAAAGCATGAAGTTAGTTAAATGAACATGTTATTGGTCGCGATATGCCATCAAGTTAAGTTGTTCAGTCCAGAAAGTTCATCTAGAGGTGTCTAGCCTAACTGTCCATTGTCATACATCGCATTGCTTAAGTTAATATGTGTCTGAGATCGTCAACAAAGATGGTTCGTTGGAGTCTTGGGAATCGGATCGCGGCATAAATGTCGATGTGTGGAACTGGAATCTGACCGTGGGTATCCGATCGCTGGCAAGTTATGCTAGCAAGGCAGCATTGCCTGGTGAAGTAGGCTTTGGATTGCAGAACGATCCAGTCCATGACCATTCCCCTAATCCGTTCCACTCTCAGTCTCCATCGGCTAGTATTCCCCCAACATATAGCGACCCGATCCATTGCTGTGATAAACACCAACTCCATCTCGCGTTCCTCCATCCCACTGGTATCGCGATCCAAATCCGAACCTTGCTTGCGAGCCGACCTGACCCGCTCCTCTTCTTCTTCCTCACTTTTCCTCACCAATTCCTCTATCTCCACTATGTAGCAGCAAACCCATTAAAGATCACAAAGCCGCCGCGTAATCTCGAGCCATTGAAGAAAAACCCCACGGAAATTGAACCCGAATTGATACTCAAAAAGAAGAGAAGAGATACAACCAAAGTTATCATTATTATTACCTTATTAATTGAAAGAAAATCTTGACTTAGCAGGTAAGGGTTTTGAAGGTTAAAGGTAAAGAGAGTGGCGGCTGGTAAAAGAAAAAGTAGAAAGTGAAAAAAGGGAGAATAAACCCGTTTATGTAGAAAAAGAGAAGACCCTTGACATTCCCCTTTTTGTCCTATATGGTTCACCGGGCCATCATGGGCCACGATCAGGCGGAAAGCCCACCAGGGTTGGTACCAGGCCCCCTTCGTGCTACGATCCGAAGCCCATAGGACGACTTTATTCGAAGGTGTGAGATGGTCCATCACGACCCGAGACTTGAGGTGATGATGTAAACACTAGTGCGACCCATGAATCAGAAATGACAGAGTTCCACGTTTGCAGAAATACAAGGGTTATTAAATGCCACTTTATACGATGGGTTTTGAGACTTACCGGACAATCTGATAGCAATATCTCCAGGAATTCAAAAGATGAAAATCACTCGATGAACAGAGAAATGATTGATGATTTAATCAGGTATTTATACCCGCCAAAGATCGAGACTTCCTAAAGCAGTATAATGTTTCAGACAGACACAACCATTGATTTACGTCATTCCATGAAAAGGTAGTTCAGTATTTTCGAAGCATATTTCATCCTTGATAAAACATACTTCGAGGGGAAAAAATGTTGGCTAGCTTTTTGAACAAGCCACCAAGGTTCACATATGAAGAAAATATGAAGCTTCCCACCTTTAGCCCCTGAAGACCCGATCGCGATCGCCCTACCTTAATCGGATCGTGGTACACTCCCCCGATCGCGGAACGCCTACGCGATCCGATCCGACTCCAGAAACCCAAAGGCGGTGACCACGACTTGGTCTACCACGAGCCGAAAAGATTGGATCTCACGACACCTGTCCCCAACTGTCATATTGACAATTTCTCCATCAGGCTACAAACCCGTCCGAGGTCATCGTGATTTGTGACATGTATGACCATGATCCGTCTGTAAATATGATCTATAAATAGCCCCAGACTTGGCATTTTGGAGGATCTTTTGGCAATTCAGAGCTCTGATTCCACCATAATCATATCTCCATTATTTCCACTTAGAGTTATCTTGAATTTACTGAGTGAATCAATATTGTAAAAGTGAGGTTGAAAGATAAATCGTTGGTTGTACTTGAATCTTAAGTATAATCATTGATATAAAGTGGACGTAGGCTCTTTAACGCCGAACCACTATAAACCCTGTGTCTTTTCTTCTTTTTCTTGCATTTATTCTCATACTAATCTCTCCCAAATTATAACAATTTTGGTGTTAGACCCAATTTTGGATCTAACACACTTTGTATGGACGTTAGCGTTGTGAATCAAATATGATGAAGATAATTAATGATGGAGTTATGCAAGGGTTGTCCTGTTTACAGAATAGTGCCTTCGGTTTGTCCAGTCCCAGGACGACCTGTATGGAAGAATGTCTGACAGAGTATATTTAATGGATCGCATAAGTTGATATCTTCAATCATATTTACATTTGGTGGCGGAGGAATTCGTTTCTCTTAGCTGTATACCCATTGTATTTTTGGGGAAATTAATTTGTGTTTTGGTGGGTATGACAATGTGACATTCAAAGTGAATAAATGTGTGATCTATCAGAGATAAGAGTGGCCTCAAACGTCACAACCGGGAAATGACAAAAATCGGGCATGCAACATGGCTAAGTGGTTGGCTACCAGTTTGGGTGTATTATCACCTATCTAGAGATATTCATTTCATTCTTAAATCAATTCGATGATGTTCCATTCGGGAAACGGTTGCTAATCCCAACCGTTGGTGATATACATTCGATACACTCAAGCGAAATGAGTGGTCGATCATGTGTGGCCAGGTTGCAAGATGTTCCTGTTGAACCCAGTGTATTCCTCGCTAGAGGTACACTATCGGAAGGTGGTTCCATACCTTGTCATAGTTGGAAATCCATTACCCAATAAGTGCTTGCGATTTTGATTGTATACTATGTATGTCAAACGTGAAATGAAAGCGTTTATGCTAGATGATTATTATATTATGGTAGATAGACACTATTATAATATCAAAAGAGTTTGTGTAACACCCCACGTCCATTAATGTCACTCACAAAGGGAATGCATTAACTTTCATGGAGCATTTTAAGTGTGTATAGAACAGAAACTTAACAACAAGATAGATATAAACAGTACTAAAACTTTAAAACTTTATTTCATTGCAGCGGAAAACACATAAGTTTTATTACATCATCAAAACCAGAGTCAAAGTACACAATATCCATCTTGACCAAAACAAAGTACATTGATTGAAAAACATAATCCCCAATACAAAATAGCCATAAATAAGAGAGGCTGAACTTTACTTCAACAATCCAAGCAATCTTCTAAAAGCAAGAAATACAGCTGTCCAAAATCAAGCTCCACTGGTGCTAGTTCCAACCTGAGCACCTGAGGGGGAAAGGAAGAAAAGAGGAGGAAACAAAGGGGGTCATACATAAAGTCTAGCGGGTGCGATAACTTTAACAAGATAATTACCCAAAATAACTAGGCCAAGGCATAAGTTGGAAAATAAGGAAATGACTGTGAACAATTGAGTATGATAGAGTAAACAAGGAAATAAGGTTGAACTATGATAACGTTAAAGCGCATCTAAACCACTATAAGATAATCACTATGCTGCACCACCACTATAAGGTAATTGCTATACTGCACCACCACTAGTCACCCTAAGGTTGATCCCACCTACAAAACTTAATAATGATAATGGTAGTTTCGTGCACCCCTAGTTGCCTTCATAGGTGCCGCCTGCCCCTATCTCCACTAGGTGTACCCACTACCCCCAAGCGATCGGCTCCCTAACTCGTAGATACCCGTGCTGGCCCCACAGTGGGGTGTATCACTCCCCAAGGTGGCTACCCGATACCACCAGTGATGCACGGCTTATACCTACACGATGCAACAACGTCTTACCTACCAGCTCGGGTCCACACACGGATATGAACCCGTTGGACTTGCGTTGCCACCGCTAACCCTGTTTTGCCTCTTACAGTCAAGCCCAGTATGCGTGTCTCGTCCTCGCCTTGGGTCGAGCCCACAAAGATACGTATGGGTTACTGGTTGAAACGGGCCCCCATTACTTAACACAAGTTATCCATCTAAGCTTGGTCCCCTCTAGTACATCCCACTTAACCCTCTTCTTATTCATGTTTACTTACATGTTTCAAATTTTGGTTAAGTGTTTCTAATCATATTTCAAATGCCACCCAAGTCACCCACTAGATTCCACATGCCACCCAAGGCACCCACTTAACCCCCTCATGTCCCACTACATGTTTATCTAGTTAAGTGTTTCTTAATTCATTAAGACCATAACCTCATAAAGACCTCCCACATTAGACTTGCATTTATGGCAGTTGGATTTGCCGGGCGGGTCCGGGCAGTCTTACACCACAAACGAGCCTAACCTCGTGTCTTTACAATAGTTACATATTTAATTTATGCCTAAGACCTCCCACATTAGACTGGCATTTGTGGCAGCTGGATTTGCCGGGCGGGTCCGGGCAGTCTTACACCACAAAAGAGCCTAACCTCATGTCTTAGACGATTAATTACACCTAATTAATCATTCCCCAATTTGAATTACTTTCCCTATTCAAATTATCAATCAATTCCAAATTTAACTATTTCCATAATTGACTCAATTATGTCCATCTATTTATGGTATGAAAAATCATACCACTTTTCATCACAAATTTATTTTATCGCATTTAAGGCATTTATGCCAATTCTTAATATTAAATCTTTTTAATATTATCCCATTGCCCCACGTTGTACGTTTGTTCGTTTAATGTAAAATATATGTTAGACTCGAATAGTCTAACTCATAGAATAAAGAGAAAACATCACAACATACATATAGATTAAACTAGATCTAAACATAGGGAAGAACTTGCATGTGCGAATGATGTTCTACGTCTAAAACTTGCATAGGCCAAAGTTACAACTTGCATAAAACTACATATATCATAGATCCAAATCTAAAGGTGTGAACTTGTTTAGATAATGGTCACAAACTTGCATAAATCATGTATGTCATGGATCTACATCTAAAGTTGTAAACTTGCATAGTCAATAACCAAAAACTTGCATAACATGATTCATATTCCAAACTCATATATTTATATAAACTTGCATATGTGATTTATGCAACATAACAATGGTGTAAACTTACATCTAGCATGTAGAATTTATCATAGAACTCACACATGTCATAGCCTAACTTTAGATCAAATTTTCACATAAACTAGATGTCATGAAACATGTAAGGTTACATATAATTTTTCCTAACTAGCATATGATTCATGTCTAAATAAAAATCTAAACTTGCATACATACATATGATTTACCATATGAATCAACATAACCAAACTAGCATATGAACAACATGATGATTTGATAATACATAAGCCAATCATAAACTTACAACATAAATGATCACAACTTTACAACATAGATGATAACATCATAGAATTTACAACATAAATGATAAAATCACAATTTTACAACATAAATAATAACATGCGGTCAATAATGCACATCATATCCAAATAATCCACATCATTACTTAATCCAATTAAATTGCTAATTATTTTATTAAAGAAATCGAACTCACAACTCAAAGAAGGTCTTGGGTTCTGAATTCTTAGTTATGAAGTTGTATTAGCTTTCCCTTGAAGAAGATTCGTTGTTAGAGTTGAATATAATTGATTTAGACTAGCTTTCCTCTTCTCTAATCAGTGGCGGCTATTCTGAGTTGCCAGGCGACAGCATGGAGGCCATGAATCTAATTTTAATTTGATTTTAGGGTTTGAGTCTATTTGTGTTTTTATAGAGTTTAGGATTTGTTTAGGTCGTCCGATCAACGCAGAATTAATCCCAGCCAATCAGAGTAGATCAGAAACCCTAATGAGTCAGCACACAGTCACAAACAGGTCATCAATCAAATCTGCCCCGGGGGGGGGGGGGGAGGTCGACCCTATGGTCGACCTGGTCAGGGTAGGTCGACCCTATGGTCGACCTGGCCAGGGTAGGTCGACCTGGCCCTGGCGGGAATTTTCCCGCCTAGCCAGTTTGACTCTGAAATTTGAATTTTTCGAAATCTGTTTTAAATTTTCTGAAACTTCCGATGGCCATAACTTCTTCATACGAAGTCCAATTCATGCAAACTCGAACTCTATCTCAACCAGAATTCTGAGACGAACACAATGGCGCAACCCGTTTCCCTTAATTCTCACATCTGAGATTAGTTATTCTTTAATTTGTTATTATAGTGTTAACAGAAATACAGGGTGTTACATTCTCCCCTACTTAAAGGATTTCGCCACCGAAATCTCCAAGTTAAGGAGAATGCATATCATAACATCCAAACAACCATCTACTCAACCATCAAACACCGGCATCCATTGTCCTTATAAAATTCCTAATGTTGTATGAACATATGCAAGAAGTGTGTGTATATGTTCCTTATCTAATGCAACATCAGGCGGTATACTGATTCAGTTGACCTCTTTAATGCAAACCATGATAGTGCCATGCGTCCATTATGTATGCGATAGAATCCTATCGATACATATTTTTTCTATATGTATGCACAACCATTCACCAAAATGCAGCATCCCATATCATAGTATAACCATTATACATCCATTAACATAAATATGCACACACATTTTTATGCAGTATGCAATATGAAGTGACTGAGCCGATCTAGTGCCTAAAGTGTGTGTATATGCATCCACGAGCAACCACTAGCAAACACTTGCATCCACATGCATCCATCATACATAACATGTCTCAAACACATGTTTCAACCATACGATTGCCCTATCTAAAGGTCAAAGATACTAGCGAGAGGACATACTAAAGATAAGATAAGTATAAGCTAAGCGATAAAGGAGAAATTAAAAGACATACCATCGAAAAGAAAAGGGTACAATGAACGCATCTTCTCGTCCATCTCCCAAGTAGCGTTGCTCTCATCATCTCCCCATTGCACTTTGACTAGTTTGACCTCTCGATTTCTCAACTTCTTAATCTTTGACCTAAGAATGCACGTAGAAACTCATCGAATCGTCGCATCGCGCTCTATCCTTACCTCTCTAAGCAAGCTCGGCTCTACCACTTCCGCGGTCTCGTGCAAGCGCTTCCTCAAATGTGATACATGGAATACGTCGTGTACACCACTAAGTCTCTCGGGTAACTTCACTCTATACACCATCTGGCCAATCCTCTCCTTAATAGGAAACGACCCTACGTACCATGGTGCTAACTTCCCAATGGACCTAAAGCAAATGACATTCCGTAGTGGAGACACCTTGACAAAGACCATGTCCCCAATATCAAACTCAAGATCTGACCTCCTCTTGTCCGCATAAGATTTCTGCCTATCTTGCGCCGTCTTCATCCTCCTTAGAATCAGATCGATCTTTTTCGAAGTCTCTCTAATCATATCGAGCCCAAGCAAGATCTTATCTGTAGACTCCCACCAATATGTAGGCGAACGACACGACCGTCCATAAGGAGCCTCGAACGGTGCCACGCCAATGCTAGACTGAAAGCTATTATTATATGAAACTCTACCAACGGAAGATGTTCCTCCCATGTACCTCCGAAGTCTAAGACACACAACCTCAACAAGTCCTCTAGAATACAATTCACCCTCTCGGTCTGGCCGTCCGTCTGAGGATGATATGCGGTGCTCAAACATAACTGAGTCCCTACCGCCTCTTGCGAGCTCTTCCAAAACTCGCTAGTGAAGATAGGATCACGGTCGCTCACTATGCTAGAAGGAACACCATGCAAATGATCTATCTCTCGAATGTATACGGAGGCTAACCTGGAGCAGTCCTCTTACTCTTCACGGGAATGAAATGGGCGCTCTTTGTAAGTCTATTTACCACGATCCAAATCCCCGTATTACCCTTTCTCGATCTCGATAACCCATCAACAAAGTCCATAGAGACACTTTCCCACTTCCATTGTGGGACCTCCAATGGGTGAAGCAACCCACCAAGCTTCTTTTGCTCTGCTTTTACTGGTTGACACACCAAGCATCTAGTAACAAATTCAGCCACATCCCTCTTCATGCCGGCCCAAAAGTAAAATCGTCTCATCTCTATATACATATTGTCCCCGCCAGGATGGATGGTCATCTTCGAACGATGTGCATCATCAAGAATTGTCTTCCTCAAATTCTCGTCCCGTGGTACACAAAGTCTACCGTCCCTATGTAACCAACACTTATCATCTAGGTATACCTACAGAGATGGCTCGATGACTCCCCTCTTTTTAGCTTCTCTACCAACTCAACCAACTGTGGGTCATACCCCTGTGCCTCACCAATCTATCCCAAAAGCGTAGGTCTGACCTCTAAGGATGCTAGCAAACCGGGTACAAAGTCAATGGAAGGTCTAAAGTCAAACGTAGAGATAAACCCTAAGCTTCACCGCTCAACATAAAACAGACTCAAGGACAACCTTTTCCTACTTAAGGCGTCTGCCACCACGTTACCCTGGCCAGCGGTATATGCTATCTCGAAGTCGTAGGACGCTAAGAATTCCATCCACCTTTACTGCCTTAAGTTCAAGTCCTTCTGAGAGAACAAGTATTTTAGCGATTTGTGGTCAGTGAGTAATTCGAATTTTTCACCAAGAAGATAATGGCGCCAAGACTTAAGCGCGAAAACAATAGCGGCCAACTCTAGGTCATGTGGGTAATTTCTCTCATGCACTCTCAACTGCCTTCCACCGTAGGCTATTACCCTTCCCTCTTGCATTAAGACTGCACCTAGTCCTGTCCCACAAGCATCGGTATAAACAGTAAACGGCTTACTCCCATCTGGCAACACTAAGACTGCGGCTGTGGTCAAAGCTCTCTTTAAACGTTGGAACGCATCATCACAATCTACGTCCCACGTGAAAACTAAGTTCTTCTTCGTCAAGCGTGTTAATGGAGCTAATATTTTTGCGAAGTCTTTGATGAACTTCCTATAGTTGCCAGCTAACCCTAAGAAACTCCTCACATCAGTAGCATTTTTAGGGACCTTCCAATCTTGGATGGCCACTAACTTCGTGGGATCCACAACTATCCCTTCTTTGGAAACCACGTGCCCTAAGAATCGCACTTCCTTCCTCCAAAAGTGGCAATTAGAAAATTTAGCTTTAAGGCTATGCGCTCGAAGAGTCTCCAACACTTCCCTAAGATGTAGGGCATGCTCTTCCTCGCTCTTAGAAAAGATCAAGATGTCATCCACAAAGACTACCACAAATTTATTAAGGTGCTCCCTAAACACCCTACTCATCAAGTCAACAAAGTATGCGGGGGCATTTGTCAAACCGAAAGGCATCGCAAGCCACTCGAAGAAACTATCTGGTGTCCTAAAGGCAGTCTTGTCTATGTTATCCTCAGCCACTCTCAACTAATGGAAACCCGTGGCTAAGTCCAACTGCGAAAACACTGAGGCGCCAACTAACTGATCGAAGAGATCGTCAATCCTCGGCAGTGGGTGCCTATTCTTCTTAGTAAGTTTATTAAGTTCTCTATAGTACACACAATGTCTAAGGGACCCATCTTCCTTCATGGAAAATACTACTGGAGCACCCCACTCCAATATACTACGTCTGATGAACCCCTTCTCAAGCAATTCTTTCACTTGCTTACCGAGTTCTCTTCTCTCTCTTGGAGCCATATGGCTTACTGGAAATGCAACTGACTTTGCATTATCTACTAGATATATTCGAAAGTCTATCTCACATTTTGGGGGTAAACCCCTCACCTCATCGAAGACAACAAAATATTCACGGACTATACGCACAGAATGTATATCATCATCGGATGCATCAAGGGACTCTAGGTAGCTAAGCATTACTGGACCTCTAGGGTCACGAGAAATATCAAGTGTCCTTCCACAACGAGTCAACAATCTAACTGCCCTTCTTTCACAATCTAGGTTGGCCCAGTATCTAGTTAGCCAATCCATACCTAGAATCAAGCCGTAGCCCATGAAACCAAGAACAAAGGCATTGCATCAAACTCAATGCCCAAGATAAACACTCTCAAATCCCGACAAATCATAGAAAGATGAGCCAAACCACCAATAGGATTTGAGACTACTAAGGGATCCGTAACTAGAGTGGTATCTACGTGCAGTGTTTCAGCTAATGATGTAGAGATAAACAAATGTGATGCGCCAGAATCGAATAAAGTACGGACAGGATGATCAAACAAAAAAACTAAACTTTCAACGGAAATTGCTCTACCTCCTTCTTGCAGCGGTGGGACCATGAGAGCCTGAACTTGTCCCCTTGCCTGCCCTGGTGCCATAAGAGCCTGCACCTGTCCTCCCGAGGTAGACCCTGCCCTCTGCCCTTTCCTTGGGCAGTCCTTAATCAGATGTCCCGCTTCGCCACAGTGGAAACAACCAGTCTTCTTTTTCTTCCTACAATCTTTGCTTAAATGGCCGGGTGCCCCATAGTTAAAGCATCTTTTCTTTCCCTTAGCATTGTTGCCTTTACCACCTTTCTTGTTCTGTTGTTGCTGTTGCAGCTTCTTTTGATCCCCTTTCTTGTCGGGTGCCTTATTAGCATTGGCGCCCTCCTCCTCTTCATGCATAAGCGCCATATCAACTAGTCTCTCAAAATTAGCCCTCATGGGGATGTGGGTCATAGCTAACCCATGAAGCGGCTCGTTCAAACCCTTAACTAATCTCAGGGCCTTCTTTTCTGGTGTATTCACCAAGTCCAAGCCAAATCTCACCAACTGGTTGAACTTGTTGACGTATTTTTTCACTGATAGATTCCCTTGCTTCAATGCCAAAAATCTTTCCATATATAAATTTTCTTCAGCCCGTGAGAGAAACTTCGCCTCAAACCTTCACCTAAAATCTGGCCATGTATCAACTTGACGTTCTACATTAGTGACCTCCCACAAAAATGAGGACTCATCCTTCATTAGTGAGGCAGCTAACTGGACCTTTCTTCCATCATCCACTTCAAAGATTCCAAACAATTAGTCCACCTCCTTTAGCCAATTACAAGTTTCAACAAATGTCTCCGTCCTGTGAAAAGGTTTTCCACCCATTGCCCTAAAGTCCTTACATGTCTTTGCAAAAGTATCGACACGAGGAGGAAGAGAAGGAGGAGGAGGATTTGCTGGACCTGCAGTGGTGGCCCTAGTCTCCAAATACCTCCTAAACCATCCTGGTATCGTTATCCCCTAGGGTATCTCGGGAATTCCAGACATGCTGAAATGAAAAAGGAAAGATTCAACACAAAAGAACCGAAGGAAAGATATTTGGATCTTGGGGTCATGCTTTCTAAAATAAGCTTTTCTCTTGAAAATACTTTCCTTAAAACATACTTTTGAAGGTACTTCTTTATAAAAGTGTTTTTGAAAATCAATTTTTCAAAATTCATATATGTTCTGGTAACCTTCGGCTCTGATACCATGTGTAACAACCCACGTCCATTAATGTCACTCACAAAGGGAATGCGTTAACTTTCATGGAGCATTTTAAGTGTGTATAGAACAGAAACTTAACAACAAGTACTAAAACTTTAAAACTTTATTTCATTGCAGTGGAAAATACATAAGTTTGATTATATCATCAAAACCAGAGTCAAAGTACACAATATCCATCTTGACTAAATCAATGTACATAGATTGAAAGACATAATCCCCAATACAAAATAGCCATAAATAAGAGAGGCTGAACTTTACTTCAGCGATCCAATCAATCTTCTAAAAGCAAGAAATACGGCTGTCCGAAATCAAGCTCCACTGGTGCTTGTTCCAACCTGAGCACCTGGGGGGAAAGGAAGAAAAGAGGAGGAAACAAAGGGTGTCAGACATAAAGTCTGGCGAGTGCGATAACTTTAACAAGATAATTACCCAAAAAAACTAGGCCAAGGCATAAGTTGGAAAATAAGGAAATGACTGTGAACAATTGAGTATGATAGAGTAAACAAGGAAATAAGGTTGAACTAAGATAACTTTAAAGCGCACATAAACCACTATAAGATAATTACTATATTGTACCACCACTATAAGGTAATTGCCATACTGCACCACCACTAGTAACCCAAAGGTTGATCCCGCCTACAAAACTTAATAATGATAATGGTAGTTTCGTGCAACCCTAGTTGCCTTCATAGGTGCCGCCTGCCCCTATCTCCACTAGGTGTACCGACTACCGCCAAGCGATATGTAACGACCCAGAAAATCTGAACCAATTTAATTTTTTTAAATTGGCTAATTTAGTGAATTTTAAATATTTTAAATAAATATTTTGAATAATAATGAAGGAAAGTAAGTTTGAATCGACATTTAAAAATGAATATAATTAATTCTAATTATAAACAAGGCCTGAAATGGCGCGGTAGTTTCAAAATTTGAATTCAAACTTTGACGGACTGTATTGGGTGCAAAACAAAACGGATTTGAGTGAAACAAAAATATTTAAATCTGTTAGTGAATTTCTTTCTAATGAATCTGAAAAATCGAAGTTTCATAGGAGGAAGCAAAAGTTATGGCCAAATTAATTTTCTAAAAGGTCGCTATGGAGTTTATATAGCCCGAGAAATTTGCCATTTTGCAAACGACCTCGGAATTCGACGAAACCACTTTTATTGGATCCGGGATGTTAAATTATTGCTAGGTTTCAAATTTCATAATTTTTTAAGTTAGTATGTGAGCGTGGCAATGGAAAATGTGTTTGGTCGATTTCTATTAAATTGGATCGACCAGAAATGGGCCATTTTTCAAACGGTCTCAGAATTCGACGAAACTAGTTTTGTTGGGGCCGTATCGTCAAAACAAAGCTAGATTTATATTTCGGGAATTTTAGAACCAGTTTGTGGCCCTGGCAAATTGAAATGTATGTTCAAATCGAATATTGAATGTTATATATTTTAAATTGAAGGAAAACTAACTAAAACAGTCGAATTAGCCTACGAAACACATTCCATTGTGTCCGGGATGGGCTTAAAACGCTAGGGACGACAGTCGTTGGGTTTGAATTGGAGTTCGTGAGAGAAAAGGGTATTTTGGATTTAATTAAATTATAAAGCCTGGCCAATCAGATTTCTCCTCCCTCATAGCGCGTTGACCAAAAAACCCGATCAACTTTACTGTTGAACGACGAAAAGAGCTTCTCCCTTCTCTCCTCCGTTTCTCCTAATCCACTCATCAAAACAACCTGGTCCTTTGGATTTTTTCATAGATCTGAAGCTCCTCTCCAAATCCATATAGATTTTGCCAAGTATCGTGATATATTTTACTCGAAATCATCACCTGAAGTCGCGCTGTTCGCACCGTGTTTTCTCCCTCCAGCCTCATGTGAGTTCGACGCGGTGGGTCCTCCTGGGTGCGCCTCTCTTTGTCCCACGATGTGGTGAGGCCCGATCGCTGCCAAGCTGATTGTGAGGAACGAAAATCTAAACCCTAGTTGTGGACAAAAGGGAGAACGATGGCTTGTTGATTACGGGAAGAAGAAGGTATATAATTTTAACTAATTATAACATTTAAAAGTGTTGCTAATTCAAATAATCGAATGAAAATCATATCTTTTTCGTTTCTTGTCGAAATTCAGTGAAATAAGAGACAGTGGACTCATGTAGACGTCTTCTACATTCTAGAAGAGACCGCATATTTTTTCTGAGCCTTCTGCTATTTTTGGTGGAGTGGAACCCAATGTGAGATTCCTAAATTATAAACGATATGGAAAACGATGATGTATAAATTATATAGTCGATGTATGTGTTATATGAGCGTTGTACACCTCTTGTATAAGTGTTGTATAAGTTGTACGTTTTATATATAAGTTATATATGGGTTGTAAAAAATATATATATGTTGAAATAGAAGTGAAATGCTTATATATATACGCCCCTTGTCCACAAACCATGGACGATATTTATTGGTTGTGATTGGTGTGAGAATTGATTGATAGCGAATGGTTGATTGGAATTGTCTGTGGTTGAAATTGATTGATTGTGGTTGGAAAATACCCGTTTGTGGTTGAGAATTATTTGGTTGAAACCACATAGGATTAGTTTGTGGAAATGAAAAAATAATATACATGCCGCCTACGTGCGAATTAGATGCATGAAATCCCCATTGTCAAAAGCTGCGAGGCTTTAAGGTAGAGCGAGGAGCCGTACTAGGGACGGCCCCGGTTTTAACTACCCTGTCGTTATGCTGCTGAAATTTTGAATAATATTAATGTGTTAGAATTATTTTCATGTGTTGAAACTATATTCGTGTGTTGAATAGAAAACCTTTATGTGTTGAATAGAAATTCATGTGTTGAATGGTATTCGTGTTTTGAAATAAATTGTTTTATAATAAAAATCATATTTTTATCATCTATATGAACTATATAAAATAGTAGTGTTTTGAAATAAATTGTTTTGCAATAAAAATCACATTTCTACTATATATATACAAACTATGGAAAACCTTCATGTGTTGAATAGAAATTCATTCGTTGAATAGAAATTCATGTGTTGAATGGTACTCTGTTTTAAAATAAATTGTTTTATAATAAAAATCATATGTTTAGCATTTATATGAACTATATAAAATAATCGTGTTTTGAAACTAATTGTTTTACAATAAAAATCACATTTTTACTAAATACATGAATAGTTAAAAATAGCGAAGTGTTGAAATAATGGTCGGTTGGATAAAAATATCATTTTTGTCAAATGTATGAAAAGAATATAGCTTTGAAATCGAAGAATCGATATATATATAAATAGAATTGAAATATATCGAATAACGAAGCTGCAGTTCATATTTTGAAACCGTGATTTCAAATGATTAGTGCGAGAGATCCGACCATCGGATTTTCCCGAAACCGAAACCGTTGGGTTCGCTTTGGAAATACCTTTCCAACGACACCAACTTTGTGAAGATCCAACAGTTGGATTGTCTGGAATGTTTAATTCAATTCTGAAGAAAAACAGCACCAGAATCGGATATATATATATATATAATTATATTAAATCGAATAACGATGCTGCAGTTCGTATTTTGAAATTGAAACTTCAAACAAGTGTACCGGGAGATCCGACCGTCGGATTTTCCCAAAACTAGAACCGTTGGATTCGTTTTGAAAAGGTCTTTCTAATGAGGTAAATTTTGTGATGATCCAACGGTTAGATTTTCAGATATGTGTAAATCAAATATGAAGAAAAACAGCGCCACGGTCGCGTTATGGCCTGAAGCGTCGTTTGAATAAATTGGCTATTTTGAAAATAAATAAAAATAGCGATAAATCATTATAAAGTATTATAAACGATATGGATGTGAAATTTATAAATTAACTGAAGGTAAGCTGTAATGACCCGGACTCTTAGGGGTTAATTTTAAAATATTTATGGATTTAAAATATTGAATTAAGTAAAAAAATCAATTTTTATAGGGAGTTATCGATTTAAAAATCAATTTCAATTTAATATTGAAAATATTAAATTATCAGAATAAGAAAATGGATTTAGTTGAATTCAAATTTTAATTTGAATTGAAAACAGTTCAAGAATTTAATATGAAATTTTAACGGTAATAATATTAATTTATTATCGAAGAAATAAATAGTTTGAATTTAATTTAAATCAGTTTAAATTAATATCTTTCACAGATGATCGAATTTGACTTCGTGACCTATCCCATTGGGTTCAGAATGGTAGTATTACCCTAAGAATGACATTTGTGGGGTTCAGTAAGGAGTTCAGAATAAAAGGGTATTTTAATTTTAAAAGATACCGGCTCAAAAACAAATCAAAGTAAAATAATTGGTGGCCTTCTTCCTTCCACCCTTCACCAATTAAAAACTAGTCGTGTTTCTCTTCCCCTCCACAAAGTAATAGGGCTCGCTGTTCAAAAGTAAACCACGCCATCCATTTATAAAACGATCGATGCCTGGTACTAATGAAAGACTGAAGTCCTCAATACCGAATTAAAAATGGCCGCAGCCCACCCCTCAAATCAAAATCAAAACGGAAACTGCTCATCACCGTATTTGCCATCGCGAGATCCAAATTCAACGCAGTCGCGTTCGATTGGGAGGGTTTTGGTGAAGTCGATGGTCGGGGTCAGTCAACAGGCGACGCGAATTGGGGGAATGAAGGTAGATCTGGTGGTTGCGTTGGTGGAGTGCGAGCGTTCGATGATGGAACCGAGGAGTACTCCGTTGGTCGCAGGCAGAAACCGACTGTAGGGATCGACATCAGGAGGAGTTGCTCGCGAACATTGGTTTGGAAATCACGACAGGTTGAAGGTCGACATCGAGATAAGGGGGTTGCGGTAGTGGGCATACGCGATGGAGTTCAAAGTGGGTTTGGGCATGGGTTTTCTGGAGCATGTTGAGAGGATTCCGACCCTAGGATTTGGTGCGACAGGGGATTTCAGTGGAGGCCTGGAGTTCGATCCTCTCTGTTTACTGTGTTCGACATTTTGGATGCTGGGAAAGTTGTTGTGAAGCTAAGTTGTTCGGTGAATTGCCGAGGAGAAAGAAGTAATTAAGGTAATTTTATTTTATTTTATTTTTAAATTCAGAATTTACAAGGAAATTAATTTATTTAATTGGTAATTTATATAAAGTAAAATTAGTCTATAAAATCAGTTCATATAAAGAAATTAATTGGTATAGAAATAAAATCTATAGGCTAATAATTAGAGCATGCTAATGTTTAATTTGGTTAGATTAATTAATCAAGGTATATAATTTATTTATAAATTTAATATGATGTTTGGTTTATATATATATATATATATATATCGCTCATATAATTCACACATATATAAACACTGTATTAAATTTATACAAGATTGTAAAATCGTAAAATAGAATTCATAATTTGCAGAACTTGATATGGAATTCAGTTGGAGTCATCAGCGTTGACTGGATTCAATTTATATCGAATGGTATTCGATTTAACTAGGATGCTCGACAAATAAGAATCTGGTGAGTAAACCTCACTCACCATTTAATTAGAATTATTTCTAGTTGTTAAAAATAATTGCTATGCTTGTTTGAATGTTGTCTGATGGTTTTAAAATATATATTAGTTATTTAGGGCTATTATATATATATATATTGGGTTGATGATTGGTTGGATTCCCGCAGTCTCATTAGCGGATGCCCGCGGTTTCATAGCGGATGATTACCCTATACGCCCCACGCTATGATAGTGGATGACCTTCTATACCGCGATATCCTGCCTCGAAGCAGGATGGGTATTATTTATGTGCTAACGTCTGTGGATGCAGGGAAACAGGTTGGAGGAATCCAACTGGATTCCTCAAAAATATATATTATCTATTGTTGTTTGTTTGATTTCATATATATTCATATATGATGTGTTACAAATCAAATGATTGAAAATTGGTTGGTTTGATTGTGTAAATATCACTGGGGGCTTGAGATATTGATTCATAAAAACATCAAAAGGGTATTTGAAATTTAAAAGGGGAATTCTATTTTTATAAATAGAATTTGAATTTTAAATGAAGTATAGAAACATTAACTTGGTTTGAATATATATGTAAACAAGAAATTGAATTTATAAACTTTGTTTATAAATGGAAATGTGGAATTTGAATTGAATTTATAAACTTTGTTTATAAATGAAAGGATGGAATTTGAATCGAATTTATAAAGTTGTTTATAAATGAAAATATGGGGTTTGAATTGAATTTATAAACGTTGTTTATAAATGGAAAGGTGGGATTTGAATTGAAGTATAAACGTTGTTTATAAATAATGAAGAGAAATTCAAGTAGACTTTGAAAATAGAATTTGAATAATAGAATTCAAATGGAGTTTTACTATGGAATTTGAATATAGAAATTTAAGTAGACTTTGAATATAGAATTTAAACTATAGATTTGAATATAGAAATTCAAATGGACTTTAAACTATAGATTTGAATATAGAAATTCAAATAGACTTTTAAACTATAGATTTGAATATAGAAATTCAAATGGACTTTAAACTATAGATTTGAATATAGAAATTCAAATGGACTTTAAACTATAGATTTGAATATAGAAATTCAAATGGACTTTAAACTATAGAATTTGCAAATAGGATTCAAATGAAGTTTAAATAAAGAGAGTTCAAATAGATTTGAATTGGAATTTGAATAAGAAGTCGACAAGGGAACGAGAGTATGAGTATAATTAGAAATTGTTAATATGCAGTTAAGATATATTTGAACATGTCATATTCAAATATGAAGGAGAAATAGACTGAAAAGTTAATTAACAGATTTAATTAACAAATTGAGTTAAAACGATTTGGTATAGTTAAAATAGATTGGACAGGTATAGACATACAGGAGACAGGTATGGAATAAAGTATAGAAGTGAAATAAATAGAATGCCCGACAAAAAGGTACGTATTTAATTTCCATATGAGATTTTATGCGCCGTATCGGCTAGCCGCTTGGCTTTTTCTTTTTCTTTTTGAGATAAGAAGGACCGGGAAAGCTATTTGAAATTTCCCGATGCTCCCGGTACAAAGGAGGTTATGGCGAATTTTTCCGGGAATTTAAGGAGATAGAATATTTTTAAGATAATTTGATAGTTAGAAATTAACATATCAAAAGATATAGAAGTCAATAAGAAAACGAACTTAGAAATAGAATAGTATAATCAAAAAGGAAGTATAATAATAAAATCTAGAAAGATTAGAAAGAGAAAATGTATATGTGTTTGAAGGTGAATAATCAGTTGTATGGTATTGATTATTCGAGTAAGTAGTCTTGTCTGTTTTGACGTTAAATGTTATTCAGTCAAGGTCTGAGAGGTAATTATACCCCAACTTGGTTGATTTCATGATATACCGATAAGTAGCAAGATTCAGGCTCGAAGATCAATGTGGAATAAGAATTAGTTAAATACTGTATTTGGGTTGTCGTAACGATGTTTTACACAACATCTGTTTTAACCCAAATATGTGCAAAGCTTGGAAATAGAATAATGAACGTTTCCTAAGTATAGGAATAAACGAGATTGGAAATGTTTTCCAAAGAACGTAAAAGGGAAATATGGTTATTGAAATATTTGATTAACAAATATTGATAAAGAAATAGAAAAGAGATTTAATTAATGGAATATTAATTAAAGGCTCACTGATTGTTGGATGTTTGGATGAACACTTGTTTTATTCGATAGTTAAATCAACGACTATCGAAACACTTGTTTTTATTCGATAGTTAAATCACAGACTATCGAAGTATTGACCATCGTTGTCAATATGGAGAGACCGGTTGGATTATTATCCGAAGAACCACTCCATATCGGCAGTAGCGTGCGAATCAGATTATATAAAGATAATCGAAGACGGAGTAGAGTGCAAGGACTTTTTCTATTAATAGAAATTGTGCCTTCAGTTCATCCTGCTCCTGGGTGACGTGTATGGATGAATGTCTGACAGAGTATTTCCAGAAAGGTCACGTACATTGATTTCTTCAACCGTACCAAGAGTGGAAGCGGAGAAGGAAACTTCTTTTAGCTAACACGTAATGTACTGTTGAGGACGTCAATCGGTGATTTGATGGATGTGACGATGTGACATTCGAAGTGAATCTGGTGTGATGATAAAGCGTAGCTTCTAGCCTCATCATCCGGTAAATGACAGAAATCGGGCAGGCAGCATGGCTAAGTCGGTCGCACCGAAGTAGGGTGTATAATCACCTGATCTAGAGTTTCATTTACTTCTAAAAATCTATTGTTGATGCTGTCCCATTCGGGAAACGGTTGCTGATCCCAACTGTTGGTGATATACATTCGATACGCTCAAGCGAAATGAGTGGTCGATCATGTGTGGCCGGGTTGCATGATGTTCTTGTTGAACCCAGTGTATTCCTCTTTAGAGGTACATTAGCGAAAGGTGGTTCCATACCTTGTCATAGTTGGAAATCCATTACCCAATACGTGCTTGCGGTTTTGATTGTATACTATATATGTAGAACGTGAGATGAAAGCATTTCTGCTAGATGATTATATATATACTGTGGTTGATAGACATTATTCTAATATCAAAAGGTTTTTGATATAAAGATATTTTGGATTCTCATAAGGGAAAACCCCGTTCCGTTATGCGGCGTGGTCTTATGAGATATCGTTTACTTGTTCGAACTGTTTTTAAACTGTTTTACTCATACCAGTCCCATGACTGACCCGGAGTTTACTTTGTTGTTTTCCCTAAACTCTTGGGTGCCTAAATTTGTATGGGCAGTCAAGTAGTCAGGATTTTACAGATATACTGGAAGAGCTGGAGCAGGAGGCTTCAGGATCATATAGCTATAGTTTATTTCCGCTGTGTTGTAAGTATTGTACTCTGATAATGTATTGTATACATATAATGATTTATTTCAAGGATATGTTATCTATTATATGTTATTCATTCCGCTGTGAGATTCGTGTTACTCTGATGTTGTGTTCTTCTTCTTCTTCTATTCTAAGTTTCTATCTTATTTTTTCCTCACCCTCTAATTTCTTTCACTAATTTCCAGGATTTTTCGATGTTTTGGTTATCGACATCGAGCTTATGTCGATAACCAAAGTCGCTAAAAATCCGGGTCATTACAGTTGGTATCAGAGCTTAAGTTAAGAATTACTTGGCTCTGTGGCGTGACTCGGTAGAGATAGGGTTAGTAATACCCTAGATTGAGTTTGAGTGTATATATATACGAGAGAGCGTATTTGTTATTTGATATAAAAACTGTTTTATATTGTGTTGACTAGTCTGTTGAGTGGATTATGAATTTTGGTCGAATCGTGGGACGCCACGATGTCGATAGGAGTTTATAAACATTTGAACAGGAGATTGGACACGATATTGTTTTTAAATAGTAGAGTTGATTGTTAGGATTATAATCGAATTAGATTATAAAAACAGAAATAGTTATATATAACCAATGAAATTTGTATATGAAATCAAATATACAAATGTGATAAATTGAAATTGAATTCCAACCAGAATTCAGAATTTTAAATCCTGGGAGTTTGGAAAATATTTTTTCTAAATGGATTTTGAAAAAAATAAAGCACTGAACTCATTCAGTAGCTGGGAAATAATTCTGATGATGGTCGCAACATCATCAGTGTTCATTTTCGAGTTTCTAAGTGACGAATCGCTGCCTTAGAAAAGTTTTGATGGAAATTTGTTTGAAAGAAACAAGTTGTTTTAAAATTCAGATGTTTTGAATTTGAGATAGATATAAATATATGTATATATTTATATGACTTCAACGAAATTTTGAAATGGGAATTGGAATATAGATTTCAAATAGAAGTGAAATGGGAATTGAAATATAGATTTCAAATAGAAGTAAAATAAAGGAATTTGAATATATATATAATTCAGATAAAAGTGAAATAGAATTTGAATTCAAAGGAATTCAAATGAGTTTGAATAAAGAAATTCAAATGAAATTTGAATATTGCAAATATAAGGGGATTCAAATATAGGATTTGAACATAGAAATTTAAATAGGATTTGAATAAAGAAAATTCAAATAGAAATTGTATAAGAAAAATTGAAATGGAATTTGAATTCAAAGGAATTCAAATGGATTTGAATAAAGAAAATTCAAATAGAGATTTGAATATTAAAATCCAAATGGAGAATGGTTAAATAGAATTCAAAGAAAATAAAAGGAGTTTAAATAGCATTTGAATTCAAAGAGAAGTGAAATAGAATTTGAATTCAAAGGAGTTAAAATAGAAATTGAACAAAGGATCTCAAATAGAAATTGAATAAAGGAAAAACCAAAAAAAAAGTTAAAAAGGAAATATATTTGTAACACAAATACCAAGGAAGTTATGTGCAAACAAATAGAAGGAGAAATATTTGTGAAAACATTTACAAATAGAATTTAAAAAGGAAATATTTGTAAAACATTGACAAATAGATTAAATGGAAATATTTATTTATAGAAAATAAATAGAATGTTATAAATGAGATATTTATTGGGTAAATAAATAGAATTTAATCAAAGGAATATTCAGAAGATGAATAGAAAGTGGAAATCTGTTTTTAACAGATAAATAGAAAAGATTAATTTATAAATAACAGTTTATAAATTAAATTGAATATTTATCATTCGATAAATGGAATATATAAGTCTGAGTTTATATAGGAAAGAGATATTGGTTTATAACACCGATAGTTTTAAATATAAGGGGTGCACAACACTTGTATAAGTGAAGTAACGTTATTAAAGAGAACATTTATAAAGTGAAGAACCGTTACTAAAAGTAAATCTTTATAAAAGAATAAACGTTATCCAATAGGAGTATTCGAATAGGAGAAGTCGATTAATGTGAGAATAAATCGATTAGAGTAAGAATTAACCAGTGAGAGTTAATCAGTTAGGGTTAATCCGTAGAGTAAATTGAATATTAGTTATTCAATTAGAATTTATCGAATATGTGTTATTCAAATAAAGAGTTAACCAGATAAAGTTAATTGAACATAGTTAATCGAATTAGGGTTTAATTGAATGTTAGTTATTTAATTAAAGTTGATCGAATATAGTTATTGAGATAGAATTAGTCAAACATAGTTACTCAGGATAAGTTGCCATTTCGTACGACTGCTAGCGTAATTCGCAGGGCTGCAGATAGCCTAGGGCGGTCGGATGTTTCCTGGGGGAATCAGGCGTAACCATTATGATCGCTGCGATCTAGAGTCAAGCGAATGAGGTTAAATCGAATATTAATTATTCGAATAAAGTTAAAAGGAGTTAATTGAATATTGGTTATTCTGATAGAATTAAAAGAGTTATCGATTATTAGTTAATCGAAAGAGTTATCGATTATTAGTTAATCGAAAGAGTTATTGATTATTAGTTAATCGAAAGAGTTATCGATTATTAGTTAATCGAAGGAGTTATCGATTATAGTTTAATCGAAAAGAGTTATCGATTAGTTTAATCGAAGTGAGTTATAGAATATTGGTTATTCGAAGGAGTTCGAATTTAGTTATTTGATGGAGTTAATCGAAAGAGTTAAATCCAATAGAGTTAATTGATAAGAGTAAATTGAATAGAGTAAATCGAATATAGTTTATTCGAAGAAAGGTTTTCGAATCTAGTTATTCGAAAGAAAGATTATCGAATATAGTTATTTGAAGGGAGGAGTTATCGAATTTAGTTATTTGATGGAGTTAATCGAAAGAGTTAAATCCAATAGAGTTAATTGATAAGAGTAAATTGAATAGAGTAAATCGAATATAGTTTATTCGAAGAAAGGTTTTCGAATCTAGTTATTCGAAAGAAAGATTATCGAATATAGTTATTTGAAGGGAGGAGTTATCGAATAGGGATTTATTCGAAAGAGAGTTACGTAAGGAATTTAAAATGTTGAGTATCAACCTAAATATGTTTTGAAAAGATAAATAGGGCTGTAGCACTTTTTCTACCTTAGCAATTTCGAGGACGAAATTATTTTAAGTGGGGAAGATTGTAATGACCCGGACTCTTAGGGGTTAATTTTAAAATATTTATGGATTTAAAATATTGAATTAAGTAAAAAAATCAATTTTTATAGGGAGTTATCGATTTAAAAATCAATTTCAATTTAATATTGAAAATATTAAATTATCAGAATAAGAAAATGGATTTAGTTGAATTCAAATTTTAATTTGAATTGAAAACAGTTCAAGAATTTAATATGAAATTTTAACGGTAATAATATTAATTTATTATCGAAGAAATAAATAGTTTGAATTTAATTTAAATCAGTTTAAATTAATATCTTTCACAGATGATCGAATTTGACTTCGTGACCTATCCCATTGGGTTCAGAATGGTAGTATTACCTAAAGAATGGCATTTGTGGGGTTCAGTAAGGAGTTCAGAATAAAAGGGTATTTTAATTTTAAAAGATACCGGCTCAAAAACAAATCAAAGTAAAATAATTGGTGGCCTTCTTCCTTCCACCCTTCACCAATTAAAAACTAGTCGTGTTTCTCTTCCCCTCCACAAAGTAATAGGGCTCGCTGTTCAAAAGTAAACCACGCCATGCATTTATAAAACGATCGATGCCTGGTACTAATGAAAGACTGAAGTCCTCAATACCGAATTAAAAATGGCCGCAGCCCACCCCTTAAATCAAAATCAAAACGGAAACTGCTCATCACCGTATTTGCCATCGCGAGATCCAAATTCAACGCAGTCGCGTTCGATTGGGAGGGTTTTGGTGAAGTCGATGGTCGGGGTCAGTCAACAGGCGACACGAATTGGGGGAATGAAGGTAGATCTGGTGGTTGCGTTGGTGGAGTGCGAGCGTTCGATGATGGAACCGAGGAGTACTCCGTTGGTCGCAGGCAGAAACCGACTGTAGGGATCGACATCAGGAGGAGTTGCTCGCGAACATTGGTTTGGAAATCACGACAGGTTGAAGGTCGACATCGAGATAAGGGGGTTGCGGTAGTGGGCATACGCGATGGAGTTCAAAGTGGGTTTGGGCATGGGTTTTCTGGAGCATGTTGAGAGGATTTCGACCCTAGGATTTGGTGCGACAGGGGATTTCAGTGGAGGCCTGGAGTTCGATCCTCTCTGTTTACTGTGTTCGACATTTTGGATGCTGGGAAAGTTGTTGTGAAGCTAAGTTGTTCGGTGAATTGCCGAGGAGAAAGAAGTAATTAAGGTAATTTTATTTTATTTTATTTTTAAATTCTGAATTTACAAGGAAATTAATTTATTTAATTGGTAATTTATATAAAGTAAAATTAGTCTATAAAATTAGTTCATATAAAGAAATTAATTGGTATAGAAATAAAATCTATAGGCTAATAATTAGAGCATGCTAATGTTTAATTTGGTTAGATTAATTAATCAAGGTATATAATTTATTTATAAATTTAATATGATGTTTGGTTTATATATATATATATATATATATATATATATCGCTCATATAATTCACACATATATAAACACTGTATTAAATTTATACAAGATTGTAAAATCGTAAAATAGAATTCATAATTTGCAGAACTTGATATGGAATTCAGTTGGAGTCATCAGCGTTGACTGGATTCAATTTATATCGAATGGTATTCGATTTAACTAGGATGCTCGACAAATAAGAATCTGGTGAGTAAACCTCACTCACCATTTAATTAGAATTATTTCTAGTTGTTAAAAATAATTGCTATGCTTGTTTGAATGTTGTCTGATGGTTTTAAAATATATATTAGTTATTTAGGGCTATTTTATATATATATTGGGTTGATGATTGGTTGGATTCCCGCAGTCTCATTAGCGGATGCCCGCGGTTTCATAGCGGATGATTACCCTATACGCCCCACGCTATGATAGTGGATGACCTTCTATACCGCGATATCCTGCCTCGAAGCAGGATGGGTATTATTTATGTGCTAACGTCTGTGGATGCAGGGAAACAGGTTGGAGGAATCCAACTGGATTCCTCAAAAATATATATTATCTATTGTTGTTTGTTTGATTTCATATATATTCATATATGATGTGTTACAAATCAAATGATTGAAAATTGGTTGGTTTGATTGTGTAAATATCACTGGGGGCTTGAGATATTGATTCATAAAAACATCAAAAGGGTATTTGAAATTTAAAAGGGGAATTCTATTTTTATAAATAGAATTTGAATTTTAAATGAAGTATAGAAACATTAACTTGGTTTGAATATATATGTAAATAAGAAATTGAATTTATAAACTTTGTTTATAAATGGAAATGTGGAATTTGAATTGAATTTATAAACTTTGTTTATAAATGAAAGGATGGAATTTGAATCGAATTTATAAAGTTGTTTATAAATGAAAATATGGGGTTCGAATTGAATTTATAAACGTTGTTTATAAATGGAAAGGTGGGATTTGAATTGAAGTATAAACGTTGTTTATAAATAATGAAGAGAAATTCAAGTAGACTTTGAAAATAGAATTTGAATAATAGAATTCAAATGGAGTTTTACTATGGAATTTGAATATAGAAATTTAAGTAGACTTTGAATATAGAATTTAAACTATAGATTTGAATATAGAAATTCAAATGGACTTTAAACTATAGATTTGAATATAGAAATTCAAATAGACTTTTAAACTATAGATTTGAATATAGAAATTCAAATGGACTTTAAACTATAGATTTGAATATAGAAATTCAAATGGACTTTAAACTATAGATTTGAATATAGAAATTCAAATGGACTTTAAACTATAGAATTTGCAAATAGGATTCAAATGAAGTTTAAATAAAGAGAGTTCAAATAGATTTGAATTGGAATTTGAATAAGAAGTCGACAAGGGAACGAGAGTATGAGTATAATTAGAAATTGTTAATATGCAGTTAAGACATATTTGAACATGTCATATTCAAATATGAAGGAGAAATAGACTGAAATGTTAATTAACAGATTTAATTAACAAATTGAGTTAAAACGATTTGGTATAGTTAAAATAGATTGGACAGGTATAGACATACAGGAGACAGGTATGGAATAAAGTATAGAAGTGAAATAAATAGAATGCCCGACAAAAAGGTACGTATTTAATTTCCATATGAGATTTTATGCGCCGTATCGGCTAGCCGCT
Source organism: Allium sativum (assembly GCA_030737875.1). NCBI lineage: Eukaryota > Viridiplantae > Streptophyta > Magnoliopsida > Asparagales > Amaryllidaceae > Allium > Allium sativum. Next base: position 279,430,571 of record CM060911.1, read on the forward strand.
TGGCTTTTTCTTTTTCTTTTTGAGATAAGAAGGACCGGGAAAGCTATTTGAAATTTCCCGATGCTCCCGGTACAAAGGAGGTTATGGCGAATTTTTCCGGGAATTTAAGGAGATAGAATATTTTTAAGATAATTTGATAGTTAGAAATTAACATATCAAAAGATTTAGAAGTCAATAAGAAAACGAACTTAGAAATAGAATAGTATAATCAAAAAGGAAGTATAAGAATAAAATCTAGAAAGATTAGAAAGAGAAAATGTATATGTGTTTGAAGGTGAATAATCAGTTGTATGGTATTGATTATTCGAGTAAGTAGTCTTGTCTGTTTTGACGTTAAATGTTATTCAGTCAAGGTCTGAGAGGTAATTATACCCCAACTTGGTTGATTTCATGATATACCGATAAGTAGCAAGATTCAGGCTCGAAGATCAATGTGGAATAAGAATTAGTTAAATACTGTATTTGGGTTGTCGTAACGATGTTTTACACAACATCTGTTTTAACCCAAATATGTGCAAAGCTTGGAAATAGAATAATGAACGTTTCCTAAGTATAGGAATAAACGAGATTGGAAATGTTTTCCAAAGAACGTAAAAGGGAAATATGGTTATTGAAATATTTGATTAACAAATATTGATAAAGAAATAGAAAAGAGATTTAATTAATGGAATATTAATTAAAGGCTCACTGATTGTTGGATGTTTGGATGAACACTTGTTTTATTCGATAGTTAAATCAACGACTATCGAAACACTTGTTTTTATTCGATAGTTAAATCACAGACTATCGAAGTATTGACCATCGTTGTCAATATGGAGAGACCGGTTGGGTTATTATCCGAAGAACCACTCCATATCGGCAGTAGCGTGCGAATCAGATTATATAAAGATAATCGAAAACGGAGTAGAGTGCAAGGACTTTTTCTATTAATAGAAATTGTGCCTTCAGTTCATCCTGCTCCTGGGTGACGTGTATGGATGAATGTCTGACAGAGTATTTCCAGAAAGGTCACGTACATTGATTTCTTCAACCGTACCAAGAGTGGAAGCGGAGAAGGAAACTTCTTTTAGCTAACACGTAATGTACTGTTGAGGACGTCAATCGGTGATTTGATGGATGTGACGATGTGACATTCGAAGTGAATCTGGTGTGATGATAAAGCGTAGCTTCTAGCCTCATCATCCGGTAAATGACAGAAATCGGGCAGGCAGCATGGCTAAGTCGGTCGCACCGAAGTAGGGTGTATAATCACCTGATCTAGAGTTTCATTTACTTCTAAAAATCTATTGTTGATGTTGTCCCATTCGGGAAACGGTTGCTGATCCCAACTGTTGGTGATATACATTCGATACGCTCAAGCGAAATGAGTGGTCGGTCATGTATGGCCGGGTTGCAAGATGTTCTTGTTGAACCCAGTGTATTCCTCTCTAGAGGTACATTAGCGAAAGGAGGTTCCATACCTTGTCATAGTTGGAAATCCATTACCCAATACGTGCTTGCGGTTTTGATTGTATACTATATATGTAGAACGTGAGATGAAAGCGTTTCTGCTAGATGATTATATATATACTGTGGTTGATAGACATTATTCTAATATCAAAAGGTTTTTGATATAAAGATATTTTGGATTCTCATAAGGGAAAACCCCGTTCCGTTATGCGGCGTGGTCTTATGAGATATCGTTTACTTGTTCGAACTGTTTTTAAACTGTTTTACTCATACCAGTCCCATGACTGACCCGGAGTTTACTTTGTTGTTTTCCCTAAACTCTTGGGTGCCTAAATTTGTATGGGCAGTCAAGTAGTCAGGATTTTACAGATATACTGGAAGAGCTGGAGCAGGAGGCTTCAGGATCACATAGCTATAGTTTATTTCCGCTGTGTTGTAAGTATTGTACTCTGATAATGTATTGTATACATATAATGATTTATTTCAAGGATATGTTATCTATTATATGTTATTCATTCCGCTGTGAGATTCGTGTTACTCTGATGTTGTGTTCTTCTTCTTCTATTCTAAGTTTCTATCTTATTTTTTCCTCACCCTCTAATTTCTTTCACTAATTTCCCGGATTTTTCGATGTTTTGGTTATCGACTTCGAGCTTATGTCGATAACCAAAGTCGCTAAAAATCCGGGTCATTACATAAGCTAAGTCGAATGGTTTCCTGGATTTTGATCTGACGTTGGTTTCGGCTTTCGGGGTTAATATTTGGGAAATCGTTCTCCTACTGATTGACGGTTAGTGACTAATGAATTGGAATGAGGCGTATGTTGTGTTTGTGTAGCACTAGTTCTTTATATACGTGAGTTGCTCAGAAAGACTGGGTTATCCCATTCTGAATAACTGAATCGACGATAAGAAATCGAAGATGAAGACGGTGGTCGAAGACCGGAGATCTTCACCTCGTTTGGATGGTAACTTATGTCCTGATTGGGAGGCATCCCGAAATATGGATAATGAGTGGTGATTGTCCAGACGTACGTGGAGATCGATGGGTATGCGAGGTATATAGTGCCTCCGGCTTCGTTCAGACCCAGAACGGACTTGCAAATGGACTGTGTGTCTGACATTGGAATTCATTATGTGTGATTGATAGCCATCAGTTACGTGGCGTGAATTGCCTGTGTGGCATGCTAAGATGCAGTGATCAAGTCTTCTGTTGAAAAGCAAAGTCTTGTTGTGATGACCAAAGCACCGCCTGTGTGGCGTAGCTTTGTGTATAACGTGAATTCGCGAGCCTCACACCCCGGTATGAACCAGAAACGGGAGAGGACATCAGGGAGGGCCTGCGTTTCTTTCTAGCTAGAGTTGGTGTTGGTGCTTAAACTGGCTGACATTTATATTATTTTCACCTGTGTGGTTGTTGCTGTTGCGAGGCGCCTCGGATATACCGGTGACTATGTGAAGCCGAAGGAGCCATTCGTTGGCTCATTTACGCCCCAAAGGACGGGGGAACGCAGTGTTCAGGCATAATAATCCACATTGGTGGACCGGCCCTGACGATCCAAGGGGCAGTTGTGGCTGTTCCTGAGGGGCGGGCTAGAGCGTCTCGAATTCGGTGAGGACGATCCCTTGCCTCGGTTCATGACGGAAATCCAATTTCCAAATACGTGATTGTGCGGTTTTGATTGTATACCTATATATGGCGACATAGTGGTATGGCGCATTAATGTCGTCTATGATTGATATTTATGATTTGAAATTGTTTTTGAAACCTATAAACACTAGTAATAATATCAAATACTCTTGTTTTATTCGTATCAAGCATATTTTGGCCATTATAAGGTAAAAACTCTATCCTCCGGTTTGCGTTGCATTGTGTGATGGGAACTGAGTCTTATAGTGGCTTCATTTTTATAAAAAGCATTTCGATGTTTAAAAGAATTATTTGTCTTAAAGCACTGGCATTCCAATGGAGTGAACCCGTTCCACGAAAGTGGCGTGGTCCTGTGATTGTCATGTTATAAATGTGTTAAGTAGATTTCTCATACCAGTCCCATGACTGACTCGTAGTTTGTTACACTTGCAAACTCGGGTGCCCCTTTTTCTACACGGGCAGCCTTGTATTCAGGTTTTAGCTAGCTCTTTCTGGATAGCTGGAGCTGAAGAAGGATTCTATCATTTATCCCTTTTTATGTTGTTCAGCTCCTATTGTACATATTATGTTTATTTCCGCTGTAGACATTTATGTATAGCTGAACTGTATTTGTAATAAGTATGATCCTGTATACTGTGTTACTCTGATGATGTCGTTTATCCAGTGTATTATTTGTTCATTATCTGGTGTATTTATTTATTTCTGTTCTACTATTATCTGTTTCTATGTTATATTTCAAAGATTACCCTTGCCACCGTCAGTACGGGGTTTGGGGTCGTCTCAACGTGGTATCAGAGCTTTGGTTAAGCTTAGTGCTAGAATATAACATATTAACGAACTCGTTAGAAATAGAACCAGTAGTTTTCTAGGACGGGTAACTCATTACAAATAGGATTAGTAATATCCTAGTATGAGTATAGCAGAATGAAATTTCACCCCGATAGACACATTTACATTTGTTCATTATCTGGTGTATTTATTTATTTTTGTTCTTCTATTATCTGTTTCTATGTTATATCCAAAGATTACCCTTGCCACCGTCAGTATGGGGTTTGGGGTTGTCTCAACGTGGTATCAGAGCTTTGGTTAAGCTTAGTGCTGGAATATAACATATTAACGAACTCGTCAGAAATAGAACCAATAGTGCTCTAGGACGGGTAACTCATTACAGATAGGATTAATAATATCCTAGTATGAGTATAGCAGAATGAAATTTCACCCCGATAGACACATTTACATTTAAAGTATATGTTTCGCTGTTTTAAAATATCTTTTCTGTGACCTGACACTTGATCTGCTATTTGCAAAAGTACTAGAAAATGAGACTCCTTACAGATAGGATTAGTAATATCCTAGTATGAGTATAGCAGAATGAAATTTCACCCCGATAGACACATTTATTATTTGTTCATTATCTGGTGTATTTATTCATTTCTGTTCTGCTATTATCCGTTTCTATGTTATATTCCAAAGATTACCCTTGCCATCATCAGTATGGGGTTTGGGGTCGTCTCAATGTGGTATCAGAGCTTTGGTTAAGCTTAGTCCTGGAATATAACATATTAACGAACTCGTCAGAAATAGAACCAGTAGTGTTCTAGGACGGGTAACTCATTACAGATAGGATTAGTAATATCCCAGTATGAGTATAGAAGAATGAAATTTCACCCCGATAGACACATTTACATTTGAAGTATATGTTTCTATGTTTTAAAATATCTTTTCTGTGACCTGACACTTGATCTGCTATTTGCAGAAGTACTAGAAAATGAGTGTCAAAACAGGAGGGATGCAGAACCCGATCTAGAGGCTCTATTAAAGAGATATCAAAATCTGGGCGGAGCACAATTATCGGGCAATGAATCTATAATTCAGACTCAAGCTTGGATGAGTTCTATCGAAAGAATTTTTGAGCGTATCCAGCTGAGAGATGATCTGAAAAGATTAGTGGCATCTTGGGCGCTCAAAGAAGAAGCTTTAATCTGGTGGGAAACAATCGCCAAAGATAATCCAGAAGGTGATATCACCTGGGATAGATTCAAAGAGATTTTCCTAAAAAGATATACTCCTCCTGAAGCGACTGAGCGATTAAGTGATGAATTCTCTTATTTGATACAAGGAGATATGACCATTCCAGAATATCATAAGAAATTCAATGAGCTCTCTCACTTTGCCCCGCATCTGATTCAAGATCCAAAGAGGAAGAATCTGAGGTCCATTCATGGCCTGTAAAGAAAATACCAGAATAGTGTAATGAAGAATGTGAAGCTTCCTTTTTCAGAAATGATTTATATGGCTTATCAGTACGAAGATCTCCATAAGAAAGGTATGTTGCGTGACGAAGAGGAAGTCAGTTCGAGTAACAAAGTGGGGTCGATGACTGATGGTCCTGAGGCTAGTAAGAAGCCCAGAGCCAAGAGGAAGAGGACTAGATCTGAGAAAGAACCGGTAATGACTGCCACATGCTCAAGCTGCAATAGGCAAGGACATTTGGCGATAAGTTGTAAGTCTTCGAACAAACGAAGAAAGGATGAATCTAAATCCAAGAACAAGTTTCAATCAACCCGGGAATGTAATCTTTGTCATCAGGCTAGTCACGTAAAGCAAGACTACTGGCTGTTGAAAAAGAACAAAGAGGTTCAAGTAAATGAAGTGGCAGAAGTGCCTGCATCTTCGTCTGCTCAGGAAAGGCCAGATGTTTTCGAAGGCACGCTTACTGTCAAAAACATTCCAGTCAAAGTACTGTTTGTCACAGGCGCGTCAAGAAGCTTTATTGCCAAAAATGCGGTCAAGAAGTTGGACTTGAAATTAAGGAAGCTCAAAGAACCCATCACTTTCCATAATCCGGTTTGGGGTTCTCTTGATCTTAGCTGGATTTGTGCGGTGCCTGTCTCTTTTTCCTGTTATAAGTTTCCTACCATCTCTATCATCATGAATTTTACTAAAATCGATCTTATTTTGGGATTGGATTGGTTAACCAAATATGAGGTAGAGGTTAGATGCGCCGACAGAGTTGTTAGGGCAAAGATTAAATCAGGTGATTATATAACCATTCCCTGTGAAGTTCAGAATGCTAATAGAAAAGACTTCTGGGCAGCTTTGGATGTTTCTCCTGTTTAAATAGAAAATATCCCTGTAGACATAGAGAATATTCCAGACCTCATCAAAGATATTCCTGTCATAAAGAATTATGCAGATGTGTTCGAGGAAGTCGTTAGTCTACCTTCGCAGAGAGAAATTGATTTCAAGATCGCTTTGATTCCGAATGCTAGGCCAGTAGTGCACGCTATTCGGAGGATGACCCTAAAGGAGAAATAAGAGTTAGATAATCAAACTCGACAGCTTGTATGGAATGGTTTTATCAGGCCTAGTTTCTCTGATTGGGGAGCAGCAATGGTGTTTGTCCCAAAATCTGACGGTACTCTGCGACTATGTGTGGATTATTGTTATTTAAACAAGCAGACAATAAAGAATAAATATCCATTGTCGTGAATCGGTGATGTATTGGATCGTCTGAATGGAGCACAAGTATTTTCAAGGATGGACCTAGCTACAGGCTTCCATCAACTTCGAATTGTCGAAGAGTGTGTTCCTATGACAGCATTCAGAGGTCCCGACTTATTCTATGAGTGGTTAGTAATGCCGTTCGGCTTATGTAACGCTCCAGCATACTTCGTCGATTTGATGAATAGAGTGTTCAGAGGAGTCCTGATTAATTTTTTTCTGGTTTTTATTGACGATATTCTAATCTTCTCTAAATCAAAAGCCGAACATGAAAAGCATTTGGAACAGGTTCTGGAAATTCTCAGGAATGTATTGTAAGCCAAACTGTCCAAATGTATATTCTGGCAAGATGAAGTAAAGTTTCTTGGCCACGTCGTATCGAAAGAAGGAATTGCTGTGGATCCAAGTAAAATCACAACTATTCAAAATTGGAAACAACCCAATATTCCTATAGAAGTCCGCAGTTTTCTCGGATTGGCTAGTTATTACCGGAAGTTCGTTAAAGATTTTTCAAAGATATCTAGTCACTTAACGAAGCTTACAAAGAAGCACTCAAAATTCAAGTGGACTCCAGAATGTGAGGAGGCTTTTGAAGAGCTAAAGTTAAGATTAACAACAACTCTAGTGTTAACAATAATTGACGGCAATCAGGATTTGAAGTCTGGACAGATGCCTCTAGAGAAGGCCTGGTTGCAGTATTAATGCAAAGAGGTCAAGTGAACGCTTATGTCAGTCGTCAGCTGAAGCCGCACGAGAAAAACTACGTCACTCATGATCTTGAGTTGTTGGCTATCGTATTTTCTTCGAAAGTCTGGAGACACTATCTTCTGGGTGAGAAATTCGAACTGTTTATAGATCACCAGTCGTTAAAGTATCTGTTCACCCAGAAAGACTTGAATCTGAGGCAGCAACGTTGGCTAGAATTCCTTGCAGCATACGATTTTGAGATTCTATACACTCCAGGGAAAGCCAATGTCGTGGCCGATGCATTAAGCCAAAAGAATGTAATGATCGCCAGCTTTATTATTACGACTTCCTTGATTGACAAAATATCTATTCTTTAGAAGGACGATAATTTTATTAAGGATATGATCAAAAGGATCCAGAAAGGCGAACCCTCATGTTTTCAAATAGATAACGATGGGACTCTGAGATTGAAAGGGAGGATTTGTTTTCCCGACATCCCTGAGTTAAAAAGGGAAGTGTTAGACGAGTGTCACAAGTCCAAGCTGAGTATCCATCCTGGTGTGGCCAAAATGTATAACGATCTCAAGCGAACATTCTGGTGGAAGGCTATGAAAAGGGACATTTCAATATATGTTAGCCGATGCCCTACTTGTCAGTTAGTCAAAAGCGACCAACAGAAATTGGCTGGATTGTTGCAACCGCTGGACTTTCTAGGTTGGAAGTGGGAACATATTTCCATGGACTTCATAGATGGTTTTCCCAGAACCAGAAAAGGGAATGACAGTATTTAGGTGATCGTAGATCGCTTCACGAAGACCGCCCATTTCATACCTGTCAGATCAAACAAAACTGCTCAGAGTCTAGCGCAGATATACTTCAAGGAAATTGTAACGGCCTAGAATTTTCGACGTTTGAAATATAAAACAAATTAGGATTTAACGGTGGGATAAATGATCATATTCAGTTTTGACATAGAAGTTGGAATTTTATCTATTTTGAATAATACTTGAGTTCGCGTAGAAACAAGAAATCTTTTGTATATTTATTTTAATATGAACGTTATAGGAAAGCGAACATTATAAATTTTAATTTCCTTGAGTGTTTGAAATTAACATTGGAAGTGAATTCGATTTCGAAATATAATTCGAGAAAAAAGAAATCTAGTTTAATTTTAGTGTTGAAAATTTAATCTGAAATATAAGTTGAATTATTTTATTTTAATTTAGTTGAATCAAGTCGCTAAGTATAAATTTTATTTCAGAAAATCAATGTTGTGATACGTTCGACGAGAACGAAGAAATATAACTTTTGGTGACCATTATTGTGTTAAATTTGAAGTTTAAAACCATAATAACATTGTTCATTCAAAGTTAAATCTATTTTATTTTATTTGTTTAATGTATTACAACACTTGTTCAATTCTTAAATGGGTTTAACACCTGTTGAAAGCTAGGCATAATTGGTTAATACGTGGTTACTTTGTTCTGAAATGGTAACGCATGTCCTCTTCTTTCGTTTCTGCCGTGTCCTTCATAAAACATTGGTTTACACCACGTGTCCCCGTTTATACCACGCGTCCGTGCCCATAGAGAGTCATCTGTCCCCTTTGTTTCAATTGCCGGCTGTTATTGGCTCCATCCCAAATCATTTTCTACCCAAATAAATCCCCAAATTGAGAAAATCGAATTCATGGCCACCGTATCCCCAAAAATTGAAAGCTTGTTCCTTTTTCCTCCATCGTCCGCTTACCCCAACACCATCGGACCTCCGCCTTCACCTCCAATCCGTCATCACTGGCGGCCTCTTGCCCCGTAGCCTCCTTCCACCAACGCCGTCAACAGCTCGTTCCGCTGTTTCCCCTTCAACAACCACTCCGGATCCGCTTCCTCATATTTTATCCACCTCCATGCAGCCGCCTTTGGCCCGCGTTTCGAGTTCAGACATCACCACCGCCTGGTTCTGGAGCCGCTAACTTCGCCATCGATACCACTCAGCCGCATCTAAACCCAATGCCCGCTGTTGCTTCTCCATCATCACAAAATGTAAGTATAGCTTACGATTAAATTTGTTTCAAGCCTCTTCCCTTTGATTGCACTAAACATAACTGGTTTAGGGTGTAGTTTCAATACATGTTGTATGTTTTGATTCTTGTTTGCCATGTAGATTGTAGAAGCCTCTGTTGTAGATACATTTCATTGTTTAAGTTCCTATTTACACTGTGTTTCCATGAAGTACCACTCTGCTGAAACAAGTCTATCTGAGTCCTTTATATCCTTTTTCCAAACTGAAATGCCCCTTTTCTTTGCATGCCTACAACTTTTGGGTTAGTTTATAAATGTATATATATTCTCATCCTTTTACTACTGGAAGTATGTACACCATTAGCAACACCCTTTAAAGCACCGCCTTCTTGCTTGTTGTTGATTAAGTGGTATGCATATAAGTAGCACAGTGAACATGAAAACACTTCGCACATGTCATTGCAGTTGTATTAGAGCTTTTTCAAAGTAGCCACAATAAACACTTCCCCTGGTCTGCACTGTTGCCAGAACTTGTGCATGTAGTTGTAATATTCCAGACCTTTGGATAACAAGATTTGAAAGCTGACATACACTTGTATCTTGCTGGCTTGTTAAATATTGGATTGTCTTTAGTTGCATGCGTTAATCCCCTACGGTTATTTGCATAGTTCGTTTTCTGCATGTATTAGTCCAAGCTTGTTTACTGGAAGTAACGTTCTTAGTTACTCCACAAGTAGGCAGCCTATGTATGTTGTCTTACTTCGCCACCATGCTGTTTGATGCCATTTTGAGTCTTCTGTTTCATTCTCATGTTGCATGCATCATGCATGTACCACCAACTCGCATGCATACTGTCCAACTCAGTTCATGCATTTTGGCTGCATCTTGAATTCACTATTGCATATTGATATTTTGAGTTGTATTTTGTTGTCTGGTCTATATTTTCATTTGGTTGGTTCTGCATAGCCAATATTCTCATTAGTTGTTTACTTAAAATATATTAGCTGTGCAAACAAACCTATAAAATTACCACTAGCCCTTTTTAATAGGATCTTCAACAAATAGGTGTGTATTAATGTGACCACCGTATGCTTTTAATTTGTATTTGGCCAACCCCCTTGTTGCTTTGGAAGAATCACGCATGAAGTAATCTATTCAATTCAGTTCATTTACATGCATTGATTCAATTCTTTTAATGTATGGGTTCAATCAGATTCACTTGCATTCGGTTACTTGCACCTAGTCTATCTATTGTTGCCTTACTACTTGCTGTCCAGTTTCAGTTTATACATGTATGGTGTTGCATCTAAATTTGGACATGCTTTACCATGCATGCGTCTCTTTTCCGCTGCCACCTTTCCTTCTGTTATGCATGCAAGTATTTCATCTCAGTAGTTCATGGTTTACTACACTCGAGCTATTTAAATAATTTGTTAGGATTAAACCGATTATATTTTGTGTTTATCGAAGTTTGCTGACTTGAAATAAGTTTAATCCTGACTCGGGTGTTTTGTGTATTTTGCATGGAACGCTCGGGTCAGGTCCTAAGTGTTCCAGGCTTAGAGTACAGCTCGTAAAAGAGGAGAGGAACATGAAGACGACATGCAAAGATGCATGCCGCGCTACGCTCGCGCTACACTCGATAAAGGTGTAAATATGTTCATTTAAAATTTATGTATAAATTTACATTATTCTTCCGTTGTGTAAATCAATTGTAAAACTCTGATATTTTTATGCGAAATTTTATTCCGCTGCAATTATTGTACTCTGTGATTCTGTGTCAATTCTGTTTTAAACCGCATAAGCCAAATAACTACTTGTCGTTTTGAATGATCCGAGTGGTTTAATTACCGACTTGGAGCGGTCAAAAAGGCAGGTCGTTACAGTTGGTATCAGAGCTTTGGTTCATACAAAGCTTGGCTTATCTGGTTTAAAATGGAACTGACACTAGAATCAGCGGATTTCGAAGAATAAATATTTTTTTTGAAAGGATTTTCGAAAATAAAGTATTTTTTTTAAAAGAAGATTTGGAAATAGAGTACTTGAAAGAAATATTTTCAAAAACAAAACTTCTTTAGGCTCTTTGCGGTAAAGGTTTCTCGAAGTCGTTAGCTGAGTGTTTGGAAATTATAATGGAAAATGAAAGAAAATTTGAAATTTCAAGATATTTGAAATAAAAGCTTCCAAACTTTATGAAAGATACATATAAGGATGTAGTTAATTCAGAAATTTTTGATATGGAAGGAATTTAAAGTGTAATGGAAATGGTTGCAAGAATTTTATTGACGTCGAGGTTGGACTGTCAAGTATGTACGGACTTTGTATATACGCCTAGCTAACGTATATATGAAATCGAAGATGTACTAGATAGATATGGAATCTCATTCTAGTCGCTGGAGGATAATTCTGATGATGATGGCCACATCATCGGACATTTATTTTCGAGTTTCGAAAGTGGGATGACTGTATGATTCCGATCTAAACGTGGAGAAATACTTGAAACCATGTAGATAAATGTTGAAAATGTTTGGATAAATTTTAATAAAACATTGTGATAAATTAATATGAAGAGATAAGCGGAATTTAAATAAATACATCTTCGCCGTTGTTGTTGTGTTTGTTTGTCTTGACCTGACGTCATCTGTCGCTTATCATCTCTTCGATCTATTCGAGCTTGAGTTTGTCCAATCTTGTTCTTGAACCCTTCCTTTTGTCTTGCATCGATAAATCCATAGGAAGTGGACTTTGAAACTCAAATTTTAGGTTTTTGTTTCAAAATCAATGTTTGGGATTGGTTTGTAGAACAATACTAGTGGAACATGCTTAATCAAAGTGCGTAGCGGAAGCGTGATGGTATTTTGAATAGAAATGTTTCGAGAGATTTTGCCGACTAGTTGAACAATGTAACCTTCCCAGCGTGATATGATATTTGAAATGAGAATGATTATACGGTCCTATATTTTTGTGTAAAGGATTTCCAAATATGTCTTGAATTATTTTGGAACTGATGTTTGGAAAGGAAAATAATTCGATTATATGAAATTTGATCTAAAGAATTTCGATACGATTTCTATGAATGAATTGTGAAGTTTTAGTTTGGAATTTGAAAAGCTTACTTGATTTGAGAAGATATTAAGAAACCGTATTGATTGAACTTGTTTTCCAAATACTTGGATATGATATTAGTTTATAGAAGTGGTTTATAAACAAAAGGAAATTCCGATGACTTGAATCCCGATATTTGAAATGTTTTGAAAAACAACAATATTATGATTGAAAGTATTTGCGAATTATTGTTGCGAAATGATTATACCTTCGGGATATGAAATGATTTGATATGAACCATGGAATTAGGTAACCCATGACTAAAGAAAGGGTGTGTGTGATTTGGGATTTTTTTTTAGTCCTTATGATGGTCGGTTCCGGGGAAAGGAGAGACGTCATATATATACTATTTCGTGCGATAGGTCGTTCCCGAGTAACCTTGTCATGGGGAAAAACTTCTCGAGGAAATGGAACATATATATTGATATTGATTTTATCATAATATGTTTGAAGTTTTTGAAAGCGATTTGGTTTTAAAATCCCGAAGCGAATATAATTCGATATGAATGAAAATGTAGAATTTCAAATGATTTGAAACGAAAGCGGGATGTTAAGTCGGAGAAAATTATTTCATACTTTGATTTCGTTCTAACAGTCTCTCCTTTTCGAGGACGAAAAGCTTTAAGTGGGGGAGATTGTAACGGCCTAGAATTTTCGACGTTTGAAATATAAAACAAATTAGGATTTAACGGTGGGATAAATGATCATTTTCAGTTTTGACATAGAAGTTGGAATTTTATCTATTTTGAATAATACTTGAGTTCACGTAGAAACAAGAAATCTTTTGTATATTTATTTTAATATGAACGTTATAGGAAAGCGAACATTATAAATTTTAATTTCCTTGAGTGTTTGAAATTAACATTGGAAGTGAATTCGATTTCGAAATATAATTCGAGAAAAAAGAAATCTAGTTTAATTTTAGTGTTGAAAATTTAATCCGAAATATAAGTTGAATTAATTTATTTTAATTTAGTTGAATCAATTCGCTAAGTATAAATTTTATTTCAGAAAATCAATGTTGTGATACGTTCGACGAGAACGAAGAAATATAACTTTTTGTGAACATTATTGTGTTAAATTTGAAGTTTAAAACCATAATAACATTGTTCATTCAAAGTTAAATATATTTTATTTTATTTGTTTAATGTATTACAACACTTGTTCAATTCTTAAATGGGTTTAACACCTGTTGAAAGCTAGGCATAATTGGTTAATACGTGTTTACTTTGTTCGGAAATGGTAACGCGTGTCCTCTTCTTTCGTTTCTGCCGTGTCCTTCATAAAACATTGGTTTACACCACGTGTCCCCGTTTACACCACGCGTCCGTGCCCACAGAGAGTCATCTGTCCCCTTTGTTTCAATTGCCGGCTGTTATTAGCTCCATCCCAAATCATTTTCTACCCAAATAAATCCCCCAAATTGAGAAAATCAAATTCATGGCCACCGTATCCCCAAAAATTGAAAGCTTATTCCTTTTTCCTCCATCGTCCGCTTACCCAACCACAATCGGACCTCCGCCTTCACCTCCAATCCGTCATCACTGGCAGCCTCTTGCTCCGTAGCCTCCTTCCACCAACGCCGTCAACAGCTCGTTCCGCTGTTTCCCCTTCAACAACCACTCCGGATCCGCTTCCTCATATTTTATCCACCTCCATGCAGCCGCCTTTGGCCCGCGTTTCGAGTTCAAACATCACCACTGCCTGGTTTTGGAGCCGCAAACTTGCGCCATCGATACCACCCAGCCACATCTAAACCCAATGCCCGTTGTTGCTTCTCCATCATCGCAAAATGTAAGTATAGCTTACGATTAAATTTGTTTCAAGCCTCTCCCCTTCGATTGCACTAAACATAATTGGTTTAGGGTGTAGTTTCAATACATGCTGTATGTTTTGATTCTTGTTTGCCATGTAGATTGTAGAAGCCTCTGTTGTAGATACATTTAATTGTTTAAGTTCCTATTGACATTGTGTTTCCATGAAGTACCACTCTGCTGAAACAAGTCTATCTGAGTCCTTTATATCCTTTTTCCAAACTGAAATGCCCCTTTTCTTTGCATGCCTACAACTTTTGGGTTAGTTTATAAATGTATACATATTCTCATCCTTTTACTACTGGAAGTATGTACACCATTAGCAACACCCTTTAAAGCACCGCCTTCTTGCTTGTTGTTGATCAAGTGGTATGCATATAAGTAGCACAGTGAACATGCCAACACTTCACACATGTCATTGCAGTTGTGTTAGAGCTTTTTCAAAGTAGCCACAATAAACACTTCCCCTGGTCTGCACTGTTGCCAGAACTTGTGCATGTAGTTGTAATATTCCAGACCTTTGGATAACAAGATTTGAAAGCTGACATACACTTGTATCTTGCTGGCTTGTTAAATATTGGATTGTCTTTAGTTGCATATGTTAATCCCCTACGGTTATTTGCATAGTTCGTTTTCTGCATGTATTAGTCCAAGCTTGTTTACTGGAAGTAACGTTCTTAGTTATTCCACAAGTAGGCAGCCTATGTATGTTGTCTTACTTCGCCACCATGCTGTTTGATGCCATTTTGAGTCTTCTGTGTCATTCTCATGTTGCATGCATCATGCATGTACCACCAACTCGCATGCATACTGTCCAACTCAATTCATGCATTTTGGCTGCATCTTGAACTCACTATTGCATATTGATATTTTGAGTTGTATTTTGTTGCCTGGTATATATTTTCATTTGGTTGGTTCTGCATAGCCAATATTCTCATTAGTTGTTTACTTAAAATATATTAGCTGTGCAAACAAACCTATAAAATTACCACTAGCCCTTTTTAATAGGATCTTCAACAAATAGGTGTGTATTAATGTGACCACCGTATGCTTTTAATTTGCATTTGGCCAACCCCCTTGTTGCTTTGGAAGAATCACGCATGAAGTAATCTATTCAATTCAGTTCATTTACATGCATTGATTCAATTCGTTTGATGTATGGGTTCAATCAGATTCACTTGCATTCGGTTACTTGCACCTAGTCTATCTATTGTTTCCTTACTACTTGCTGTCCAGTTTCGGTTTGTACATGTATGGTGTTGCATCTAAATTTGGACATGCTTTACCATGCATGCGTCTCTTTTCCGCTGCCACCTTTCCTTCTGTTATGCATGCAAGTATTTCATCTCAGTAGTTCATGGTTTACTACACTCGAGCTATTTAAAAAAAAATTTAGGATTAAACTGATTATATTTTGTGTTTATCGAAGTTTGCTGACTTGAAATAAGTTTAATCCTGACTCGGGTGTTTTGTGTATTTTGCATGGAATGCTCGGGTCAGGTCCTAAGTGTTCCAGGCTTAGAGTTCAGCTCGTAAAAGAGGAGAGGAACGTGAAGATGACACGCAAAGATGCATGCCGCGCTACGCTCGCGCTACACTCGATAAAGGTGTAAATATGTTCATTTAAAATTTATGTATAAATTTACATTATTCTTCCACTGTGTAAATCAATTGTAAAACTCTGATATTTTTATGAGAAATTTTATTCCGCTGCAATTATTGTACTCTGTGATTCTGTGTCAATTCTGTTTTAAACCGCATAAGCCAAATAACTACTTGTCGTTTTGAATGATCTGAATGGTTTAATTACCGACTTGGAGCGGTCAAAAAGGTAGGTCGTTACAGAAATTGTTAGACTACACGGGGTGCCGATCAGTATAGTTAGTGATAGAGATCCAATATTCACTAGCAAATTCTGGGAGGCATTTCAAGTAGAACTGGGAACGAAGTTGAACTTGAGCACCGCTTATCATCCTCAGACAGATGGTCAGACTGAGAGTGTGAATCGTATACTGGAAGATTTATTGTGGGCGTGTGTTCTTGACTTTGGTGGATCATGGGAAGACCATCTACATTTGGCTGAATTCTCATATAACAACAGCTACCAGGTGAGCCTGACAATGTCACTATTTGAAGCATTGTATGGTAGACCGTGCCGATCTCCTGCTTGTTGGGTCGAACCTGGCAATAGGCTTGTATTGTGACCTGATATGATCCACGAAGCTGCCGACAAGGTCGATTTCGTTAAGAAACGATTACTCGTCGCTCAAAGCCGATAGAAGAGCTATGCAGATTCGAGAAGAAGGGATTTGGCTTTTTCTGTTGGTGATTATGTGTATATAAAGGTTTCTCTGATGAGGGGAGTGATTCGATTTGGCAAAACTGGAAAGTTGGCACCCAGATTTATTGGTCCATTCCCTATTCTTGAACGGATTGGAACCCTCGCTTATAAAATTAGATTGCCTGATTGGCTGCCTGGAGTGCATGATGTATTTCATATATCTCAACTTCAAAAGCACGTTCATGATCCAGACTTGATCGTGGAAGAAGCAGCTCAACAGGATATTGAAATTACTCTAGAATTAGCTGTGAGAAGAGAGCCGCTAAAGATTATCGGCAAAGAAACCAAAGAACTGAGGAACAAGAAGGTTCACTTAGTCAAAGTGCAATGGAGTGGAGATCCGCGAGATTGTACTTGGGAAACTGAGGAGAGCATTCAGAAAGCCTATTCTAAGTGTCGAGTGGATATCTCTGATTGACTCCGGTGCAAGGTACATTTGCCGTACTTTGCATAACCATTTAGTTCTCTACTTTGTTGTTATTTTCTTTCCATGAATGTGCACTTTTAATTCTATAATCTGATTATTTTAAAAATAGTGTATGGATTAATTTGTAATGATTTTAAAAAAGTTAAAAATAATTTGTGTTGTTTGTGTTGTGTGATAGTAGATTTGATTAATTAAATTATTAAAACGATAGTTAATTTAATTAATAAGAGAATGAAGGGTAGGATTTATTCGATTAACTCACACATTGAACTGATTTAAAAATAGATAGATATATATACATGTGCATTATATATGTTTGAATAGGTAAATGGATAGCTGTTGAGTAAAGATTTTATTTGCGTGCCCGACAAATAGGTAAACCTTAATGAGTTGGATGCGAAATATTATTATATCAACTCCTGTGAATGCCATTGGATGCGGAGTGCTGGTTATTCTGTGTGTAATAATAAACGTCGCCATAGGATAGTAACAATTAATTTTGAACTACACTACATGGCATACTTCTTGAAGATAGGCATACTTCATCATATACCACATAAGCATTTGGAGCTTGTGCGACGAGGTGGAAGATTTACCATACGAGCAAGAGGCTTGTATGGCGATGACTATATATTACAGGTTGAACTGATGACTGATATGGACCATACAAAATGTAATGATAAATTGCCATATTAATAAAAAAAACCCACATGGGTATGGAGTTGACAATAATCACGTCTCTCTAGTTATTAGATACGGCACATGGATTATTTATTTCCCACACAGGACGAGGTGACGAGAATTTATTCTCTGGAGAAATTAAAATACACACTCCCTCAGGCTTTGACAAGGTGACGAGAATTTATTCTCTGGAGTTATTATCTATACACGCTCCCCTGTAAACACCAAAATATATCACTATAAACATGTGTAAGCTTTTTAGGATTTATTGGGTACCTAATACGGCCCAATAAATTTCCAAACCCCTTCCCGTACAAAGGAGGTTATGGCGAAATTTTTCAAAAATTCCGGGTCTTAGCCAAATTTTTGAAGAATTTGAAAATTCCCAGAAACTGAAAAGTTGGAGAATGGAAGCCAGATTGAACGTAAAGTTGATTAACCAAACCACTTTCGACTTTGTTCCTTTTCGGGGATGAAAAGTTTTAAGTGGGGGAGATTGTAACGACCCGGAAAATCTAAACCAATTTAAAAATTTTAAATTGGCTAATTTAGTGAATTTTAAATATTTAAAATAAATATTTTGAATAATAATGAAGAAAAGTAAGTTAGAATCGACATTTGAAGATGAATATAATTAATTCTAATTATAAAAAAGGCCTGAAATGGCGCGGTAGTTTCAAAATTTGAATTCAAATTTTGACGGACTGTACCGGGTGCAAAACAAAACGGATTTGAGTGAAACCAAAAATATTTATCTGTTAGTGAATTTCTTTCTAACGAATTTGAAAAATTGAAGTTTCATAGCGGGAAGAAAAAGTTATGGCCAAATGAATTTTCTGAAAGGTCGCTATGGAGCTTATATAGCCCGAGAAATTGGCCATTTTGCAAATGACCTAGGAATTCGACGAAACCACTTTTGTTGGATCCAGGATTTTAAATTATTGCTAGGTTTCAAATTTCATAATTTTTGAAGTTAGTATGTGAGCGTGGTAAAGGAAAATG
This sequence comes from Allium sativum, assembly GCA_030737875.1. Lineage (NCBI taxonomy): Eukaryota > Viridiplantae > Streptophyta > Magnoliopsida > Asparagales > Amaryllidaceae > Allium > Allium sativum. The sequence continues at coordinate 279,449,252 of CM060911.1, forward strand.
TGTTTGGTCGATTTCTATTAAATTGATCGACCTAAAATGGGCCATTTTTCAAACGGTCTCAGAATTCGACGAAACTAGTCTTGTTGGGACCGTATCGTCAAAACATAGCTAGATTTATTTTTTGGGAATTTTTAGAATCAGTTTGTGGCCCTGACAAATTGAAATGTTCATTCAAATCGAATATTGAATGTTATATATTTTAAATTGAAGGAAAATTGATTAAACAGTCGAATTAGCCTACGAAACACATTCCATTGTGTCCGGGATGGGGGTAAAATGCTGGGGACGACAGTCATTGGGTTTGAATGGGAGTTCATGAGAGAAAAGGGTATTTTGGATTTAATTAAATTAAAAAATTAAATTATAAAGCCTGGCCAATTAGATTTCTCATCCCTCATAGCGCGTTGACCAAAAAACCCGATCCCCTTTACTATTGAACGACAGAAAGAGCTTCTCCCTTCTCACCTCCGTTTCTCCTAATCCACTCATCATAACAACCTGGCCCTTTGGAGTTTTTCGTAGATCTGAAGCTCCTCTCCAAATCCATATAGGTTTTGCCAATTATCGTGATATATTTTACTCGAAATTATCACCTGAAGTCGCGCCATTCGCACCGTGTTTTCTCCCTCCAGCCTCGTGCGAGTTCGACGCGGTGGGTCCTCCTGGGTGCTCCTCTCTTTGCTCCTCGATGTGGTGAGGCCCGATCGCTGCCAAGCTGATTGTGGGGCTCGAAAATCTAAACCCTAGTTGTGAACAAAAGGGAGAACGACGGCCTGTTGATTCCGGGAAGAAGAAGGTATATAATTTTAATTAATTATAACATTTAAAAGTGTTGCTAATTCAAACAATCGAAAGAAAATCATATCTTTTTCGTTTCTTGTCGAAATTCAGTGAAACAAGAGACAGTGGACTCGTGTAGACGTCTTCTACATTCTTGAAGAGACCGCTTATTTTTTCTGAGCCTTCTGCTATTTTTGGTGGAGTGGAACCCAATGTGAGATTCCTAAATTATAAACGATATGGAAAATGACGATGTATAAATTATATAGTTGATGTATGAGTTATATGAGCATTGTACACCTCTTGTATAAGCGTTGTATAAGTTGTACGTTCGATTATAAGTTATATATGGGTTGTAAAAATTGTATATGTGTTGAAATGGAAGTGAAATGCTTATATATATATATACGCCCCTCGTCCACAAACCATGGACGATATTTATTACTTGTGATTGGAGTGAAAATTGATTGATAGCGAATGGTTGATTGGATTTGTTTGTCGTTGAAATTGATTGATTGTGGTTGGAAAATACCCGTTTGTGGTTGAGAATTATTTGGTTGAAACCACATAGGATTAGTTTGTGGAAATGAAAAATAAATATACATGCCGCCTGCGTGCGAATTAGATGCATGAAATCCCCATTGTCAAAAGCTGCAAGGGTTTAAGGTAGAGCGAGGAGCCGTACTGGGGACGGCCCCGGCTTTAACTACCCTGCCGTTATGTTGCCGAAATTTTGAATAATATTCATGTGTTAGAATTATTTTCATGTGTTGAAACTATATTCGTGTGTTGAGTAGAAAACCTTCATGTGTTGAATAGAAATTCATTCATTGAATAGAAATTCATGTGTTGAATGGTATTCGTGTTTTGAAATAAATTGTTTTATAAAAAAAATCATATTTTTATCATCCATATGAACTATTTAAAATAGTAGTGTTTTGAAATAAATTGTTTTGCAATAAAAATCACATTTCTACTATATATATACAAACTATAGAAAACCTTCATGTGTTGAATAGAAATTCATTCGTTGAATAGAAATTCATGTGTTGAATGGTATTCGTGTTTTAAAATAAATTGTTTTATAATAAAAATCATATTTTTAGCATCTATATGAACTATATAAAATAATCGTGTTTTGAAACAAATTGTTTTACAATAAAAATTACATTTTTACTATATACATGAATAGTTAAAAATAGTGAAGTGTTGAAATAATGGTCGGTTGGATAAAAATATCATTTTTATCAAATGTATGAATAGAATATAGCTCTGAAATCGAAGAATCGATATATATATATATAGAATTGAAATATATTGAATAAGGAAGCTGCAGTTCGTATTTTGAAACCGTGATTTCAAACGATTAGTGCGGGAGATCCGACCATCGGATTTTCCCAAAACCGAAACCGTTGGGTTTGCTTTGGAAATACCTTTCCAACGACACCAACTTTGTGAAGATCCAACGGTTGGATTGTCTGGAATGTTTAATTCAAATCTGAAGAAAAACAGTACCAGAATCGATTATATTTATATATATATATATAAATATAATTATATTAAATCGAATAACGACGCTGCAGTTCATATTTTGAAATCGAAACTTCAAATGAGTGTACCGGGAGATCCGACCGTCGGATTTTCCCAAAACTAGAACCGTTGGATTCATTTTGAAAAGGTCTTTCTAATGAGTTAAATTTTGTGATGATCCAACGATTAGATTTTCGGATATGTGTAAATCAAATATGAAGAAAAATAGCGCCACGGCTGCGTTATGGCCCGAAGTGTCGTTTGAATGAATTGGCTATTTTAAAAATAAATAAAACTAGCTATAAATCGTTAAAAAATTCTATAAACGATATGGATGTGAAATTTAGAAATTAACTGTAGGTTAGCTAAGTCGAATGGTTTCCTATATTTTGATCTGACGTTTGTTTCGTCCTTCAGGGTTAATATTTGGGAAATCGTTCTCCTACTGATTGACGGTTAGTGACTAATGAATTGGAATGAGGCGTATGTTGTGTTTGTGTAGCACTAGTTATTTATATACGTGAGTTGCTCAGAAAGACTGGGTTTTCCCATTCTGAATAACTGAATTGACAATAAGAAATCGAAGATGAAGACGGTGGTCGAAGACCGGAGATCTTCACCTCGTTTGGATGGTAACTGATGTCCTGATTAGGAGGCATCCCGAAATATGGATAATGAGTGGTGATCGTCCAGACGTACGTGGAGATCGATGGGTATGCGAGGTATATAGTGCCTCCGGCTTCGTTCAGACCCAGAACGGACTTGCAAATGCACTGTGTGTCTGACATTGGAATTCATTCTATGTGATTGATAGCCATCAGTTACGTGGCGTGAATTGCCTGTGTGGCATGCTAAGATGCAGTGATCAAGGTTTCTATTGAAAAGCAAACTCTTGTGGTAATGACCAAAGCACCGCCTGTGTGGCATAGCTTTGTGTATAACATGAATTCGCGAGCCTCACACCCCGGTATGAACCAGAAACGGGAGAGGACATCAGGGAGGGCCTGCGTTTCTTTCTAGCTAGAGGTGGTGTCAGTGCTTAAACTGGCTGACATTTATATTATTTTCACCTGTGTGATTGTTGCTGTTGCGAGGCGCCTCAGATATACCGATGACTATGTGAAGCCGAAGGAGCCATTCGTTGGCTCATTTACGCCCCAAAGGGCGGGGGAACGCAGTGTTCAGGCATAATAATCCACATCGGTGGACCGGCCCTGACGATCCAAGGAGCAGTTGCGGCTGTTCCTGAGGGACGGGCTAGAGTGTCTCGAATTCGGTGAGGACGATCCCTTGCCTCGGTTTATGACGAAAATCCAATTTCCAAATACGTGATTGTGCGGTTTTGATTGTATACCTATATATGGCGACATAGTGGTATGGGGCATTAATGCCGTCTATGATTGATATTTATGATTTGAAATTGTTTTTGAAACCTATAAAAACTAGTAATAATATCAAATACTCTTGTTTTATTCGTATCAAGCATATTTTGGCCATTATAAGGTAAAAACTCTATCCTCCGGTTTGCGTTGCATTGTGTGATGGGAACTGAGTCTTATAATGGCTTCATTTTTATAAAAAGCATTGCGACATTTAAAAGAATTATTTGTTTTAAAGCACTAGCAATCCAATGGAGTGAACCCGTTCCACGAAAGTGGCGTGATCCTGTGATTGGCCATATTATAAATGTGTTAAGTAGATTTCTCATACCAGTCCCATGACTGACTCGTAGTTTGTTTCACTTGCAAACTCGGGTGCCTCTTTTTCTACACGGGCAGCCTTGTATTCAGGTTTTAGCTGGCTCTTTCTGGATAGCTGGAGCTGAAGATGGATTCTATCATTTATCTCTTTTTATGTTGTTCAGCTCCTATTGTACATATTATGTTTATTTCCGCTGTAGACATTTATGTATAGCTGAACCGTATTTGTACTAAGTATGATCCTGTATACTGTGTAACTCTGATGATGTCGTTTATCCAGTGTATTATTTTTTCATTATCTGGTGTATTTATTTATTTCTATTCTGCTATTATCTGTTTCTGTGTTATACTCCGAAGATTACCCTTGCCACCGTCAGTACAGGGTTTGGGGTCGTCTCACGATCGTCTCCCTAACTCGTATATACCCGTGCTGGCCCCACAGTGGGGTATATCACTCCCCAAAGTGGCGACCCGATACCATCAGGGATGCACGGCTTATACCTACACGATGCAACAACGTCTTACCTACCAGCCCGGGTCCACACACGCATATGAACCCGTTGGACTTGCGTTGCCACCGCTAACCCGGTTTGGCCTCTTACAGTCAAGCCCAGTATGCGTGTCCCGTTCTCGACTTGGGTCGAGCCCACAAAGATACGTATGGGTTACTGGTTGAAACGGGACCCCATTACTTGACATAAGCTATACATCTAAGCTTGGTCCCCTCTAGTACATCCCACTTAACCCTCTTCTTATTCATGTAGAACATGTTTCAAATTTTGGTTAAGTGTTTCTAATCATATTTCAAATGCCACCCAAGGCACACATTTAACCCCCTTATGTCCCACTACATGTTTATCTGGTTAAGTGTTTCTTAAGTCATTAAGACCGTAACCTCATAAAGACCTCCCACTTTAGACTGGCATTTATGGCAGCTGGATTTGTCGGGCGGGTCCGGGCAGTCTTACACCATAAACGAGCCTAACCTCGTGTCTTTACAATAGTTACGTATTTAATTTATGCCTAAGACCTCCCACATTAAACTGGCATTTATGGCAGCTAGATTTGCCGGGTAGGTCCGGGCAGTCTTACACCACAAAAGGGCCTAACCTCGTGTCTTATACGATTAATTACACCTAATTAATCATTCCCCAATTTGAATTACTTTCCCTATTCAAATTATCAATCAATTCCAAATTTAACTATGGCCATAATTGACTCAATTATGTCCATCTATTTATGGTATGAAAAATCATACCAATTTTCATCACAAATTTAATTTATGCCATTTATGCCAATTCTTAATATTATTATCCCATTGCCCCACGTTGTACGTTCGTTCGTTTAACGTAAAATATACGTTAGACTCGAATAGTCTAACTCGTAGAATAAAGAGAAAACATCACAACATACATATAGATAAAACTAGATCTAAACATAGGGGAGAACTTGCATGCGTGAATGATGTTCTACATCTAAAACTTGCATAGGCCAAAGTTACAACTTGCATAAAACTACATATATCATAGATCCAAATCTAAAGGTGTGAACTTGTTTAGATAATGGTCACAAACTTGCATAAGTCATGTATGTCATGGATCTACATCTAAAGGTGTAAACTTGCATAGTCAATAACCACAAACTTGCATAACATGATTCATATTCCAAACTCGTATATTTATATAAACTTGCATATGTGATTTATGCAACATAACAATGGTGTAAACTTAAATCTAGCATGTAGAATTTATCATAGAACTCACACATGTCATAGCCTAACTTTAGATCAAATTTTCACATAAACTAGATGTCATGAAACATGTAAGGTTACATATAATTTTTCCCAACTTGCAAATGATTCATGTCTAAATAAAAATCTAAACTTGCATACATGAATATGATTTATCATATGAATCAACATAACCGAACTAGCATATGAACAACATGATGATTTGATTATACATAAGCCAATCATAAAATTACAACATAGATGATCACAACTTTACAACATAGATGATAGCATCATAGAATTTACAACATAAATGATACCATCACAATTTTAAAACATAAATAATAACATGTGGTCAATAATTCACATCATATCCAAATAATCCACATCATAACTTAATCCAATTAAATTGCTAATTATTTTATTAAAGAAATCGAACTCACAACTCAAAGAAGGTCTTGAGTTCTGAATTCTGAAGTTGTATTAGCTTTCCCTTGAAGAAGATTCGTTGTTAGAGTTGAATAGAATTGATTTAGACTAGCTTTCTTCCTCTCTAATTGGTGGCGGCTATTCTGAGTTGCTAGGTGACTGCATGGAGGCCATGAATCTAATTTTAATTTGATTTTAGGGTTTGAGTCTATAGGTGTTTTTATAGAGTTTAGGATTAGTTTAGGCCGTCCGATCAACCTAAAATTAATCCCAGCCAATCAGAGCAGATCAGAAACCCTAATGAGTCAGCACACTGTCACAAATAGGTCATCAATCAAGTTAGCCCGGGGGGAGGGGGGGAGGCCAGGTCGACCCTACGGTTGACCTGGCCCTGGCGGTAATTTTCCTGCCTAGCCTGTTTGACTCTGAAATTTGAATTTTTCGAAATCTGTTTTAAATTTTCTGAAACTTCCGATGGTCATAATTTCTTCATACGTAGTCCAATTCATGCAAACTCGGACTCTGACTCAACCAGAACTCCGAGACGAACACAATGGTGCAACCCGTTTCCCTTAATTCTCACATCTGAGATTAGTTATTCTTTAATTTGTTATTATAGTGTTAACAGGAATACGGGGTGTTACAGTTTGATATAAAGTTTATCATTTCGTTCAAATGGATTTTTGATGTTAAATCAAATGCTTTGGATTCTCATAAGGGGAAAACCTGTTCTGTTATACGGCGTGGTCTTATAAGAGATCGTTTTATTGCTCAAACTGTTTTAAATTGTTTTACTCACACCTGTCCCATGACTGAACCAGAGTTTATTTTGTTTTCTTTTCCCTAAACTCTTGGGTGCCCAAATTTGCATGGGCAGTCAAGTATTCAGGATTTTACAGATATACTTAGAGAGCTTGGAGCAGGAGGCTTCAAGATTATACAGCTATTGTTTATTTCCACTGTGTTGTAAGCGTTGTACTCTGATAATGTTACTTTATACATATACTGAATTTATTTCAAAGTTATGTATCTATTATATATTGTTCGTTACATTGTGAGATCGTGTTTACTCTGATGTTGTATGTTCTTCTTCATCTTCTTCTTCTATTCTATGTCTCTATCTTATCTATTCTCACCTTCTAATTTCTCTCTATTAATTTTCTGGTTTCCAGTGTAATTTAGGTTGGACTTGTGTTATTTGGTCAGCTCAAATTGTACCGGAATTTTGGGACACTACACCAACCTCGACCCACCCTGATACGTTTCCTACTCTTAGGACTTTCTCATCGAACTTCTTCTCCCATCTCCACCATGAATGGAACCACCACCGGCAACTTAAGCACCACCACCATCTCCAAACTCATATGCTTCCTTCGTTTGTCATGTTGTCCATTACTCCAATCAAACAAGGCTAAGGAGCTATTGAGGTTAAGACATGAATGGTGATCGCGGCTTTTATTGGAAGATATATATATATATATATATATATATATATATATATATAGAAAATGGGTTCTGTTTTATGTCTAAAATGGATCTCACGTTTTAGCTGTGGAAGGAAGCTTTTGGTCTTATATAGGAATGGAGTTTGGGTTTCTAATAGTAGAAAGTTTCAGTCTAGGTTTCCTTCACTATTAGAAAAAAATAGGGAAGAAGGCATGCATGTCTATTTATAGGAAAACGTTTTTTTGGGCATCACGTTTCAATTGTTCGGCATACACGTTTCAATTGTTTGGCATGTACGTTTCATAGGAAAGGTACGATTTAGTGTAGGAAGGTTGTTTTATAGGGTATAGTTTAGTGTAGGTAGTGCGTGTATAAATAGGAGAGTACGCTTTATTATTAATTTTGTAGAAAAATGACATCTTAGGCTACACATTTGCCTTTATAGGGTAGGCTAAATTCAATTTAGCATGTTCAGTTCCATTCCTTAGTGACAAAGAAAAATTATGGTAGAAATTGGTAGGTACATTTATTTGGGTAGGCCATGAAGAATTCGGTAGGTCCGCACATATTTTTAAGGTATGCTTAAATCCAAGCATAGGCTAGGTTAGACATGTGTAAATTTAGTTTACTTAAGGTAGAAGCTTTTATTTTATTTTTTTGTTTTTATATGATTATTATATTCTACTATTATTTAGCACTACCGTTAAGTATATGTACCACCACACACGAACTCCAATAATAACGAAAATAGATACTCTACTATGTCATGACGTTCCGGATCCAATGGAATTAATTTTGTTGAATTCCGACTCCGTTTGCACAAAGGAGTTATTTTAATTTCAATATATTCATCAGTTCACATTTAAATTTCACACTCTGACAAAACAACTTCAATTGGCTACAAATTGGAAATCTAGCAATAACTAGCTATACGTATTCCAGTAGAAAATCATTCATCGAACAAGGAGATCTTTTGAAAAACGACTATTCCTAAGGCTCTTATAATGTCGATAAAATATTAAATAAATACCAAAAATTATTAAATATAATAATATTATTATTGTCAAATATATCCAAATGGAATAATATATCACCACAAATTAAATCAATATTGAATTATAACTCAATATTAATAACTTTGAGTTGACAGATATTCAAATTATAATAAAACTCCTTTTAATTATATTAAATAAACGATATCGTTCATAAACGATTATTCGAAAAATTGTACTGGATATAGCTAATAATCTATGACATGAAATCTTAATTTTTCTCTTTCATTAGAAAATTATAATATAATCGATTCCAAAATTTCTTGTTTTACAAAATTCTGACTTAAAACAGATTCTGTATATTCAATTAAAGTTCAAAAATCAATATTACGAACTACCGCGACATTGCGAGTTCATTTTAAATTAAATATAAATTGAAACGTTTAATTGTCGTTTAATAAAAGAATTCAATATATAAATACATTAATATTCCAAATATAATATTCAAAATAGATTTAAATATTTAATTTCAAATAACCAAAAAATTTAGGTCGTTACACACGGTATTTGTAGCCTACCTACGAATCTATTTTTGTTAGCCGTTGGAGAGTGACTAGATTCTCCCTTTTGCTGTATATATTTTTTATTTAATTAAAAAAAAAAAGAAATCCAAGACTATGGCTCGGACCGATAATTTTACGTGTATTTTGAGTCTATTTTGGACCTCAAACCGTCACATCTAGAAATTTAGCGATGCATATACATTTTCTCAATGTGACAAATAATTTGGGCTCAACGAAACTAGTTTCGAGTCCTGATTCGATCCTTTGTGAAAATCACCATTTGGAATCATCACTCAATTAGTTAATGTTCGATATTTAAATAAAATATTTAAATACCCAGTTGTTAAAATCTGAGTCGTTCATTCTCCCCTCATTGTAGGATTTCGTGTCCTAAATCCTTTGAACAACACAACCTAACTATAACACCTCGTATTTTTAGTGTAAAATGATAAAATAAGAATAACTTAATTAAATAATTAGAATTAAGTAAAATGGATTGTACTGTTGCATTCGTCTCATGATTCTGGTTCAGATAGAGTCCGAGTTTGCATAAAACGGAAATCCTACGAAGAAGGTATATGCGGCAGAAGTTTGTTAGAAAAATCAGGAAGCATGCCAGAACAACTGGTGCACTTGGCAAGTGCACCAGGCCTTTTTTGCACTGGTGCACCTACCAGGTGCGCCCAGAACAATTTTTGGTCTCTGGACCCATGGGGGTCGACCCCTTCAAGGGGGTCGACCAAGGGGTAGACCCACCTGACGGAGGGTCAACCCCCAGCGTCAGATTTTTGGCAGATTAGGGTTATTTGATATTTTGAAGATTCAGATGGATTCTCGGCAAATCTAAGGGTCTTGGTTGCCCCATACTCCTATAAATAAGACCCAAGACCTAACCCTGTATCTCATAATTTGGTATCCATGCTAGAGCTCTTCCATTACACTCTCTCTCTTCTTAAGTTTATTCTAAAAAATTAAAATACTAGCCTAGAAAAATTATGAATTCAGATCTGGAAGAGAGAATCAGCATCAACAAAAAAAGATTATTGAATCATGATAGCAAGGCAAACTTCTTGATCCAATCTATTCAAATTTTCCTATTTCTTTCCCTTCTCTTTTAATGACAATAGTTGATCCACGTTACTAGGTTTCAAATCAAATTAAAGGCGATAGGAAAACCAAGGATGATAGAACGGATCAGATCCAAAATTTGGGAAAAGCATGAAAGGTGAGTGGGTTTAAACTATAGACTTTAGATATCGTTATGACCATCGTTTATCATTTCCCTTTTTATAAATTCTAAAATTGTCAATTTAATTATAAATTGCTGGTATAACAAGTTGAGACATTAATATGAATAGATCAGGAAATTCGTATGTTGAATCTATTAAATTGGGGTAATGATTAGCGTGATATAATGTCAAATTGTTAATATGAATAATTCATATATCGAATCAGTTGAAATGTTGGAATGCTTACATGTTATAATATTAATTTGAACATGTAGGAAAAATACATATTTTGGATTTGTTGGAGGGCTAAAAAGTTTACTATAAATTTGTCCCAATTATATACGGGGAATAATTAGTGTAAGTATATGACTATATGGAATCATGTTAACATAGAATCAAATAAATATGGGTTTGGGGCATCGATCATATTATGTATAAAAATCTTAAATTATAATTGCACTTATAACATAAGGTTATGTTGCATTAGTGGTGGAAGTCTGCCTGGACCCGACCGGCATATCCAGCAGCCACTAATGTTGAACCTAATGTCAGAGGTCTAAGTGCGGAAATAAGAGAAGGGTTGGGACATGCTGTTAGGCCCAACTTGTGGAAGAAGTCTGCCCAGACCCGACCGGCACATCCAGCATCCACAAGTTTTAGGCCTAGTGTAGGAGGTCTAGCCCATTATAAACCACAAATGGACTTGGTAAAAAATTGGACTACTTAACCTAATCTAATTCATAGGGATTGTATGAATATGAACGAAAGTTAGGTTTAAGTAAAAATTGGTTGGACAGTGGGTGGGCTTGGCAAATCTAAGGGGTGGGTAATATTTACATATAGGCCTGCAAACTTAGCCCGTTAAGGTTGTGTAATTAAAGACACCTAGTGGTATACATAACCAGTAGAAATAATGAAGTTATGTAATTAAAGGCACCTTTGGGTACGCATATCTTGCAGAAATGATAATTAACTATTATAAATAAATAACATTAATGAAAATGTTGTATAATAGGCAGACTTGTCCTAGGTATAAGTAAAGATCATAACTTTGGTTATAGTAAACTAATAAGGAAATGGGATAAATGGCGAAATAAGATAAAGGACACTTAATTGTAAATTAAGTATTCAGTAAATGGGGAAAGACTGAAACCAGTTGAGAAAAGGGGGAAAATATATGAAATTTAGGAAGTTGTACTTAATTATAAATTAACTAATCTGTAAGCTTGGAAGTCTGAAACCCTATTGATAAGAATGTTTAGGCTTGTCCTAGGGCAAGAGGAAATTATAACATAGGTTATAATAAACGGGTAGAGAAACTTATTAATGGGCCTTAGTTAATAGAACTAAGTTAAGAAGTAAACAATGATAAGTTGTATTGACAATGTAAAATGGAATTATGATTAAATGAGAAAGAATGAGGAAAACTTATGAAATGAAATAAGTTATATTTAATCACAAATGGTAAGTGTCGTGTTAATTAGAAAACATTGAATTGGATATACTTAATTGCATATTAAGTAAAACATGTTATTGTAATGATGAAATCAACAAGAAAATAAAAAGGGGTTGTGGATTACAGACCTTGGGCCACAATCTAGAGAATAACATGTTGTGAGCTTATTAATAAACATAGTTATAAAACTAAAATTAATGAGCATGAGAAACTTGGTAATTTGAATAAGAATTCAATGTGAATGAGAATAACCAAGTTAAAAGGAAACCTGATGAGGTTAGGCAAGCACGTAAAAGAATTTTTAGACATAGGGTCTAATAACATATTAAAGTGAGGAGCTTGAACCTGTCCGCACATTTGAGGGTGAATAACCCAATGGGGTAGATCATCGTGGTTTTATAAGGCACTAGGGGAAGCACACATTCATTTGATTGTTCTGACGACTCCGATGTACTGGAAGGGGAAGCTCGTGGCTTCCTGAGGTACGTAAGGTGCTCCAAGTAGTCCTCTGTGCAGCGACATATGTCTTAGGCTGTGCCTGCAAAGGTTGGGTCTGCATGTAACTACTAGGTGGGTGGGCCTTGACTGCAGATGTAGCTATGCAGTCAGAATGTTTTAATGAGGTGACACCAGGGTGGTTCGGCAGTTGCCTCACGAGGAGGAAGAAGGTCAAGATCAATAAGGATAGTAGACCACCGGATACCCTTCATCGGCAACCAGTGGGATGCGGAAAGACTTGAGCTAAACCCAAGATACCATTTCACCCTTCACTATCGAGGTAAGGGGTTGAGGGGAGACGCCACATGGATGTTTAGATTGTTTGCGTAGGAGCAGTCGCTTAGCTCTGGTAGTCTTTAGTAGTTGAAGGAGGGGCCAAGATAGGGCCATAGCCACCATGAAAACAGACCCTAGGGATATCTGTATGTGGAGGTTCTTAAAGGCGGGCCTGTACAGATATGGAAAAGCTCCCGACCGAGTTATATGCTTCTTGTATCGCCCTGCCACGGAACTCGGTGCACATTAAAGGATGTGCGATTGAGGCATCAAGCTACAATTGAAGATACGTATGGTGGACATTCTAGATACATGCATGTCAGCTTTGGGTGGTGTATCGTAGAATTGAGGGCATTACTCCAGTATGGAGTCTGTGCGGAATGTAATATTGTTATCCGTACGTCACTATAGCGTAGGATAAGGGACTGCGAATATTTTGATGGTGTTACGGTGGAGACCGTGCGAGTGGGGTACCATGGGGAGTACCTCGATATTACGGGTAGCTACATATATACTGTTTTAGGCTAATCCACTAAGAAGTAAATGGGTACGATGAGTGTGTATGCCGTCAGTGCTGTTAACCCAAGTAACCTAATAAATAAAAAATATGACTGAACGATATATGTAGGATTATCCAAAGTGTATAGTCTAAATCCAGTCACCAGAACTTGTGTTCTGACCCCCTTCTCATAACATACTCGCAGGTTGGTTTTTTGGCAAGGACATGATAGCGTTGGATACTGGTTAGGCAGTTTTATTATTACGGTAAGATTATATTTTGATTACATTATATTTTATCCATTCCGCTGTGAGATAATATATGAGCTCTAACATGTTTTATGTCTCTGTCTTTCCTGCAGGATACTAGAGAAAACCAATCCAAGTTTCGATAGATTGCAATTTTGAAAAGAAAAAAAATCGGTTTGTCGAAATTAGGGTTGTCACGTTTGGTATCAGAGCTTAGGTTTAGGATTCCTATATAAATAGTGAGTGAAGGTATTTTCATTTTAAAAAATATTATTATTATATATATATAACCAGGTCCAAAGATGAACCCACTAAATAAAAGGTATATAAATAGGATATTTGTTTTGTACACTAAAAGAATGAATAAGGAAATCTGAGACCCTTAGGTAATTTGGGTGGAGAGTGTACATTGTACTTTGTATGGAAGGAAAGTAAATCACAAATGATTAGTATTTTGGGATTAGTGGGATTGGTAGTTAAACCTTATAGATTGGAAAAGGTTAAAAAGAGAAAAATGGATTAGGAATATATATTGTGGAGAGAATTGACCTTGGGGAGTGTCTAGGAAAGCCTAGAAACAAATTGGAAACCCACTTTGAGTCTAACCCCATTGTTAAATTTTAAGAACGTGAAATTATAAAAGTTTTGGGAAAATGATTTATGGTGTTTTCAAGTTTTAAACTTAAAAGTTATAGCTTTAAATATGTAAAGTATACATATTGAGTTCTAAAGTAAAATGGGGTATATTTTGCAAATAGTGATTTCTTGCGAAAATTTTGTCTAAGATAAAATTCTCTCATTAAAAGGTGCATATTATAGAGCATGTATATCTCGCTAGTTTTTCTTGTTACATTTCATACAAGAATTTTTAATAAAGAACGATTTTAAATCTTTATTTTTTTGACAACCCTTTTTGATAAATTATTTTAAGATAATTTTGTGGGAGGATAAAATAAGTTGTAGAAAATAAGAATAGAGTGGATGTCGGCACCTGGTAGTAAGAGACAGAACTGACCTTATAGGTAAGAACAAGTCATAAACCCAATTGAGAAATAGTTGTCCATATCTACTCCAGTTGTGTGATTTAAAAAAAATGATGGTTTACGTTTTTAAGATGACATGTTTTTGTGGTTTGGCAAAAGTAAGTTTTCTTGAGGAAAATAAAATTTTGACACTTTGGTATTTTTGGAAGAAAATTTAACCGAAAAAGATAGGTCAAACCATGTTTTAAAAGTATGGAATAGGTAAGGACTAGTGCCCAGGAAAGACAGAAAAAGTTTTGAGGCTATAAATTAAATAGCTAGAATTATCTTGGAATAATAGTGAGCTCTCGTAGATTGTGTAAGCGTTGGAAAGCCTAGGATGTTGCTTGAAATAATTATTGGAACACAACTAGGACTAGTTGTGACTACTAGATAGTAAATGGCAAGTAATTTTTTAGATCATGTTGCTAATTTTCATGTTAGGGGTAAAAACACGTTACTACATTTCTGTATGGATCGTTCCGTTATTTTGTTGGGTATTTAGGGTAACACCTAAACCTGTCGTGGATCCCATAGTTTGGACTTTTCCGTCTGAGGGGGACATAGTTCCGAAATTATTGGCCCTAAGTAGTAGCTGTGTAGGGTGTTTGTTCTCCTGTTTTAGTTGGAAGACTAGAGGCTTATTTAAATTTAATCCAAGATCAGATAATTAAATAAGCTAAGAAAAGAGAAATGGTAGAAATTAAAAGGAAATAGAATATTTAATAAAGCAACAAAAATGGAAAATTATGAGAAAAGATGGAAAAGATTGAAAAATTTCCAAGATAAGATGAAAAAGAAAATCAGTAGCAAAGAAAATTTTCTTATGTGGGTTGTGCTTAGATAGGAAAATAGGGAATCTTTATAAATAGTTACATAGAAATCCAAGTACGATTAGAAAAAGGTTGAAAAAGAAAAGTAGGAGATGTAGAGTTTTCCGTTTTCCACCTTTTTTGTAACATGAGAAATCGAATTTAGAAAATTAGTTTTTTCTGAAATTCGAATAATAAAGTTGGTTGGTTGGATTGTGGATGCAACAGTTGGATGAGCTATGCTCTTACTCAGTAAGAGTGTGGGAAAATTTGGATCAAAAAGCATTTTGATTTTCAAAATATTGCATTCACGTAGAACTGCCAGTATATTTAGGATGTGAGCATCATATTTTAAAAGGATTTTTGAAAAGCTTGCATACACATAAAAGGTACTGATTAGGCATGCATGCTTTATTATGTTGTACTTCACTTTGCACAAGTGCACGATGTTTGCAAAAATTGGATGCACACATGATGGATGTGTATTATGCGAGAGGTTAACTTAATTTACCCTTATCAAATTTCGGGGACGAAATTTCCTACGGGTGGGAGAATGTAGCACCCCGTACTTTTTTAGTGTAAGAAAATAAAATAAGAACAACTTAATTAAATATTTAGAATTAATTAAAATGGATTGCACCGTTGCGTTCGTTTCGGAATTCTGGTTCAGATATAGTCTGAGTTTGCGTAAAACGGACATCTTTGAAGAAGTTTGGGGCGGCAGAAGTTTGTCAGGAAAATCTGGAAGCGGGTCAGAACAACTTGCGCACTTGGCAAGTGCGGCAGGCCCATTTTGCACTGGCGCACCTCCCAGGTGCGCCCAGAACAATTTTTGTCCTCTGGACCCATGGGGATCGAAACCTTCAAGGCAGGATCGACCCATAGGTCGAACCACATGAAGGGGGTCGTCCAAGGGCTCGACCCACATGAAGGGGGGTCGACCACCAGCTGCAGATTTTGGCAGATTAGGGTTTTCTGATATTTTAACTGTTCAGATGGCTGTTGGGCAAATCTAAGGGTCCCGGTTGCTCCATACTCCTATAAAGAAGACCTTAGATCAAACCATAAATCTCATAATTCGGTATCTACGCCGGAGCTCTGCCATTACACTCTCTCTCTTCTCCAATTTATTCTGAAAATTAAAATACTATGCTAGGAAAATTATGAATTCCGATCTGAAGAGAGAATCAACATCAATAAAAAAACGATTATTGAATAATGAAAGCAAGGTAAACTTCTTGATCCAAACTATTCAATTCTTCCTATTTCTTTCCCTTCTCTTTTAATGAAAATAGTTGATCCACATTATTAGGTTTCAAATCAAATTAAAGGGGAAAGGAAAACCATAGATGATAGAACGGATAAGATCCAAAATTTGGGAAAAGCATGAAAAGTGAGTGGGGTTTAAATTATAACCTTTAGATAATGTTATTACTATCATTTAGCATTCCCCTTTTTATAAATTGTGAAATTTCCAGTTTAATTATAAATTGTTGTTACAACAAGTTGAGACGTTAATATAAAGAGATCAGGAAATTCATATGTTGAATCTATTAAATTGGGGGAATGATTAGCTTGATATAATGTCAAATTGTTAATATGAATAATTCATATATCGAATCAGTTAAAATGTTGGAATGTTTACATGTTATAATATTAATTTGAACATGTGGGAAAAATTCATATTTTGGATTTGTTGGAGTGCTAAAAAGTTTACATGTAAATTTGTCCCAATTATATACAAGGAATAATTGGAGTAAGTATATAACTATATGGATTCATGTTAACATATAATCAAATAAATATGGGTTCGGGGCATCGACCGTATTATGTTTAAAAGTTATAAATTGGATCATAAGTATAGAAAAATGATTTGGGCGCAAATGGGATCATATGTAATTGGCATAATTCAAATAATATGAATTTAGACATATAACCCACATTGGATATAAATGGTTAAATGGGAATTAACACCTATAAAGGCATAGGTTTAAATAGTTGATTAATAATGAATACTTAGGATTACAAATAGAAATTGTAATTGCACTTACGACACGGGGTTAGGTTGTATTAGTGGTGGAAGTCTGCCTGGACCTGACCGGCATATCCAGCAGCCACTATTGTTGAACCTAATGTGAGAGGTCTAAGTGCGCAAATATGAAAAGGGCTGTAACACGAGGTTAGGCCCAACTTGTGGAAGAAGTCTGCCCGGACCTGACCATCATATCGAGCATCCACAAGTTGTAGGCCTGATGTGGGAGGTCTAGCCCATTATAAAACACTAATGGACATGGTAATAAATTGGACTACTTAACCTAATCTAATCCATAGGGATTGTATGAATTTAGGGTTAAGTAAAAATTGGTTGGACAGTGGGTGAGCTAGGCAAATCTAAGGGGGTGGGTAACATTTACATATAGGCCTGCAAACTTAGCCCGATAAGGTTGTGTAATTAAAGACACCTAGTGGTATATATAACCGGTAGAAATAATAAAGTTATGTAATTAAAGGCACCTTTTAGGGTAAGCATAACTTGCAGAAATGATAATCACCTATTATAAATAAATAACATTAATGAAAATGTTGTATAATAGGTAGACTTGTCCTAGGGACAAGTAAAGATTATAACTTTGATTATAATAAACTAATAAGGAAATGGGATAAATGGCGAAATAAGATAAAGGACACTTAATTGTAAATTAAGTATTCAGTAAATGGGGAAAGCCAGAAACCAGATGAGAAAAGGGGGAAAATATATGAAATATAGGAAGTTGTACTTGATTATAAATTAAGTAATCTGTAAGCTTGGAAGTTTGGAACCCCGTTGATAAGAATGTTTAGGCTTATCCTAGGGACAAGAGGAAATTATAACATAGTTTATAATAAACGGGTAGAGAAACTTACTGATTGGTCTTCGTTGATAGAACTAAATTAATAAGTAAACAACGATAAGTTTTATTTACAACGAAAAATGGAATTATGATTAAATGAGAAAGAATGAGGAAAACTTATGAAATGAAATAAGTTATACTTAATCATGAATGGTAAGTGGTATGTTAATTAGAAAACATTGAATTGGATATACTTAATTGCATATTAAGTAAAACATGTTATTTTAATGATGAAATCAACAAGAAGATAAAAAGGGGTTGTGGATTACAAACCTTGGGCCACAATCTAGAGAATAACATGTTGTGGGCTTATTAATAAACATAAATGGGTTAAGTTATATAACTGAAATTAATAAGCAAGAGAAACTTGATAATTTGAATAAGAATTCAATGTGAATGAGAATAACCAAGTTAAAAGGAAACCTGATGAGGTAAGGCAAGCACGTAAAAGAATTTTTAGACATAGGGTCTAATAACATATTAAAGTGAGGCGCTTGAACTAGCCCGCAAGTTTGAGGGTGAACAACCCAATGGGGTAGATCATCATGGTGTTATAAGGAACGAGGGGGAGCACACATTCATCTGATTGTTCTGACGACTCCGAAGGACTGGAAGGGGAAGCACACGGCTTCCTGAGGTACGTAAGGTACTCCTAGTAGCCTCTGTGTGGCGGCAGATGTCTTAGGCTGTGCCCACAGAGGTTGGGTCTGCGCGTAACTACTAGGTGGGTGGGCCTTGACGGTAGATGTAGCTACGCAGTCAGAATGCTTTATGAGGTGACACCATGGTGGTTTAGTGGTTGCCTCACGAGGAGGTAGAGGGTCAGGATCAATAAGGATAGTAGACCATCGGACACCCGTCATTGGCAGCCAGTGGGATGCGGAAAGACTCGAGCTAAACCCAAGATACCATTTCACCCTTCACTATCGGGTTAAGGGGTTGAGGGGTGAAGCCACATGGATGTTTAGATTGTTTGCATAGAAGCATTCGCTTAGCTCTGATAGTCTTTACTAGTTTAGGAAGGGGCCAAGATGGGGCCATAGCCACCGTGAAAACAGACCCAAGGGATATCTGTATTTGGAGGCTCTTAAAGGCGGGCCTATAAAGATATGGAAAAGCTCCCGACCGAATTATGAGCTTCTTGTATCGACCTACCACGGAACTCGGTGGACATTAAAGGACGTACGATTGAGGCACCGAGCTACAATTGAAGATACGTATGGTGGACAGTCTAGATACATGCATGTCAGCTTTGGGTGGTGTATCGTAGACTTGAGGGCAATACTCCGGTATGGAGTCTGTGCGGAACGTAATATTGTTATCCGTACGTCACTATGGCGTAGAATTAGGGACTGCAAATATTTCGATGGTGTATCGTAGACTTGAGGGCAATACTCCGGTATGGAGTCTGTGCGGAACGTAATATTGTTATCCGTACGTCACTATGGCGTAGAATTAGGGACTGCAAATATTTCGATGGTGTTACGGTGGAGACCGTACGAGTGGGGTATCATGGTGTGTACCTCGATATTGGGGGTAGCTACATACATACTGTATTAGGTTAATCCGCTGGGAAGTAAATGGGTATGACGAGTGTGTAAGCCTTTAATGTTGTTAACACAAGTAACCTAATAAATAAATAAAATATGACTGAACGATATATGTAGGATTATCCAAAGTGTATATTTTAAATCCAGTCACCAGAACTTGTGTTCTGACCCTCTTCTCATAACATACTCGTAGGTTGGTTTTGTAGCTGAGACATGATAGCATTGGATACTAGTTAGGCAGTATTATTAATACGATAAGGTTATATTTTGATTACATTGTATTTTATCCATTCCGGTGTAAGATAATTTATGAGCTCTGACATGTTTTATGTCTTTGTCTTTTCTGCAGGATACTAGAGCAAACCAATCCGAGTTTCGATAGATTGAAATTTTGAAAAAAAATTCAGTTTGTCGAAATTGGGGTTGTCACATTTGGTATCAGAGCTTAGGTTCAGGATTCCTATATATAGTGAGTGAACGCGTTTTCATTTTAAAAAATATAAATATATTATATTTATACCTAGATTCATAGAGGAACCCACTAAATAAAAAATATATACCTAGATCCATAGAGGAACCTACAAAATAAAAAGAGTATAAATGGGATGTTTGTTGTGTACACTAAAAGAATGAATAAGGAAATCTTAAACCCTTAGGTAAGTTGGGGGGAGAGTGTATATTGTACTTTGTATCGAAGGAAAGTGAATCCCATATGAGTAGTATTTAGGGATTAGTGGGTTTGGTAGTTAAACCTTACAGATTAGAAAGGTTAAAAGGAGAAAAATGGATAAGGAATATATATTGTGGAGAGAATTGACCTTGGGGAGTGATTAGGAAAGCCTAGAAAAAAAATTGGAAACCCGCTTTAAGTCCAACCCCATTATTAACTTTTAAGAACTTGAAATTATAAAAGTTTTGGGAAAATGATTTATGGTGTTTTCAAGTTTTAAACTTAAAAGTTGTAGCTTTAAATATGTAAAGTATACATATTGAGTTCTAAAGTAAAATGGGGTATATTTTGCAAATAATGATTTTTTGCGAAAATTTTGTCTAAGATAAAATTCTCTCATTAAAAGGTGCATATTATAGGGCATGTATAGCTCGCTAGTTTTCTTGTTACATTTCATACAAGAGTTTTTAATAAAGAAAGATTTTAAATCTCTATTTTAATGACAACCTTTTTTGATAAATTATTTTAAGATAATTTTATGGGTGGACAAAATAAGTTGTAGAAAATAAAAATAGAGTGGATGTTGGCACCTTGTAGTAAGAGATAGAACTGACCTTATAGGTAAGAACAAGTCATAAACCCGATTGAGAAATAGCTGTCCGTATCTACTCCGGTTTTGTGATTTAAAAAATGATGATTTACATTTTTAAGATGACATGTTTTTGTGGTTTGGCAAAAGTATATTTTCATGAGGAAAATAAAATTTTAACACTTCTGAATTTTTGGATGAAAATTTTAATGAAAAAGAAGGGTCAAACCATGTTTTAAAAGTATGGAATAGGTAAGGATTAGTGCCTAGGAAAGACTGGAAAAGTTTTGTGGCTATAAAGTAAATAGTGAGAATTATCTTGGAATAATAGTGAGCTCCCGTAGAATGCGTAAGTATTGGAAAGCCTAGGATGTTGCTTGAAATAATTGTTGGAACACAACTAGGACTAGTAGTGACTACTAGATAGTAAAGGGAAAGTAATTATTTAGATCATGTTGCTAATTTCTATGTTAGGGGTAAATACCCGTTACTACATTTCTATGGGGATCATTCCGTTATATTGATGGGTAGTTAGGGTAACACCTAAACCTGTCATGGATCCCATTGTTTAGACTTTTCCGTCTGACGGAGACACAGCCTGAAATTCTTGGCCCTAAGTAGTAGCTGTGTAGGGTGTCTGTTCTCCTGTTATAGTTGGTAGACTAGAGGCTTATTTAAATTTAAACTAAGATTAGATAATTAAGTAAGCTAAGAAAAGAGAAATGATACTAGTAAAAAGGAAACATAAAATTCATTAAAGCAACCAAAATGGAAAACTATGAGAAAAGATAGATAAGAATGCAAAATTTCCAAGATAAGAAGAAAAAGAAAATCAGTAGCAAAGAAAATTTCTTATGTGGGCTGTGCTTGGATAGGAAAATAGGGAATCTTTATAAATAGTTACATAAAAATCCAAGTACAGTTAGAAAAAGTTTGAAAAAGAAAAGTAGGAGATGTGGAGCTTTCCGTTTACCACCTTTTTTGTAACATGAAAAATCTAATTTAGAAAATTAGATTTTCCTGAAATTCTAAAAATAAAGTTGGTTGGTAGGATTGTGGATGCAACAGTTGGATGAGCGATGCTCTTACTCAGTAAGAGTGTAGGAAAATTTGGATCAAAAAGCATTTTGATTTTCAAAATATTGCATTCATGCAGAACTGCCAGTATATTTAGGATGTGAGCATCATATTTTAAAAGGATTTTTAAAAAGCTTGCATACACATAGGAGGTACCGATTAGGCATGCATGCATGTAATAACCCGGAAAATCTGGGCCAGTTTAATTTTTTTTTTTTTGGCAATTTTAGCGAATTTCGAATATTTAAAATAGATTATTTTAAATAATATCGACGAGAAATTTATTTTGAATATAATTAAAACGTATATATTATATACGTCGTCGATAGAATATAAATATTTATATATAATTATAAATAGAATTGAAAATGGCGCGGTAGTTCGATAATTCGATTTTTATATATTGAATAGCGAAGTAAAAATTCGATTTTTATATATTGAATAGCGAAGTAAAAATTCGATTTTTATATATTGAATAGCGAAGTAAAAAATCGATTTTTATATATTGAATAGCAAAGAAAAAATTCGATTTTTAAATATATGAAGTGATTATAAAAAAATATGATTTTTAAATTGAAAGTGAGCATATAAAAATGTGATTTTTATTTTAAAGACATCAGCATATAAAAATGTGATTTTTATATATGTAGTGGCTACGGGCGACGAAGATGACAAAAAGGCGAGAACGACGAAGATTTCTATAAAAGAAGTGTCGTGGAGTTGGGATAGCTTTCGGTGAGAACTTCTCACTCAAAATCTCTTTTTCTAGTTATATATATACTAGGATGCAGACGGTGTTTAGTAGCACCCGACACCCGTCATCCACAGACCATGGATGGCTTGTTTGTTAAATTGTTTGGTTGTGTAGTTGGTTAGATTATTTGGTTTGAATTTAATTGTTTGGTGAAATGAATGGATTTGATTGATGTGTGAATGGCGTGGGCCTTCACTAGACCGGGGATAAGGCTAGGCCTCGTCCCGTTTCTAGTATCGTGCCGTAATGCTGCCGAAATTTTCTAAAATAAGTTAGAAAAATAAAAATATCATTTTATTTAAAGAATGAACTGAATAGAAATTCATATGTTAAAATAAAATGGTTTTTCGTTAAAAATATAATTTTTAACGTGAATGTGAAGAAATAATTATTCATTTACAAACCAGACGGTTTGTTTATGTACACCTATTCGAGTGACATTGATTGGGACGATAAATTTTACACATCGCCCAACTGCACAAATAAAATCTGTGTTTGATTGTTTGAAACCCCACACGGGTATTGGGATAATTCATGACATACACTAATCCCAAAAATTAGTTGTATGTCGATCGATTGATTGACAGGCTGTTATAAGCGTTAGATATCTATATTTGATGCTTATACAGTATAGTGCACTTTGGATGATGGTTGATTATTTATTGTTGCTATTATATACATGTGTTGTATGGAATCCATATAATTAACTTTATATGGTGATTGATTGGGCCTCATTCCAATTTAGAAAATAAAGAATATTATAAAATAAAGGTTCATGTGTTGACCGTACTCATCCGTTGAGATTAGTCATGTGTTGAACGAAATATTCTAATAATAAAATTTACATCTTTATCAATATAAAATAAAGGTTCATGTGTTGACCGTACTCATCCGTTGAGATTAGTCATGTTTGAACGAAATATTTTAAAAATAGGAATATTTGAAATAGAAATATTTAATAGGAATATTTTGATAATAAGAAATATTTGAAATAGAATATTTGAAATTAGAAATACATGAAGCCGTGTTGATTAGATTGACGCCATTTTGACGTGAACGATATTTATATCGATTTTATTCATTTTAAAATGAATATTGAAAATTGATTTCGAAATCGAATATTTTGAAATGAAATTTGAATTGAATCGAATATTTTGAAATGAAATTTGAATTGAATCGAATATTTTGAAATGAAATTTGAATTGAATCGAATACAAAACCAATTTGAATTGAAATGAAATCGAATATTTTATTTCAAATTGAAATCGAATATTTTGAAATGAAATTTCGACCATTTATTTCAAACTGACATTACGGGAGATCCGACCGTCGGATTCTCCTAAAACTAGAACCGTTGGGTTTGTATCGAAAAGAGCTTTCTAACGAATATTTAAAATTTGAAATCTAACGGTTGGATTTGGAGATACGTCCAAATCAAATTCGAAAAAGGTCGCTATAGGTGCAGTTCGATGGCCGTTATTGGAAATCGACTGTACGGGCCTTGATAAAATTATTAAAAATATCAATAATTTGTGTAAAATCATAAGAAATGATTTGGGAGAAATTGATATGCAAAACTCCATATTTGAAATGATAAAAATAGACATTTATCGAAATGAACTAGTTTTGAACTAAATTTAAAACCCAATTATTTTTAAATAAATAAATTGGATTTAAAAAGTGGTTTTAAATAATCGGAATTTGTAATATATTTAATTGGATTTGAAATGGGTTTATCGTGAACGGTGTTTTAAATAACACTAGTTCTTTAACCCGATAATAATTAAAATGTGATTTGGGTTTGTCGTGAACCGTGTTTTAAATGACACTAGTTCTTTAACCCAGTAAAAGGAGTTTTAATGAATCTTCAATTAAATTGAAATGTGTATTGATAATTCAAATTATCAAATTTGGCAAATTAGCGAGAATGGAGTATCACCAGTTTTGCTCCAAAGCGATAGTTAAATCATTAATTAGATTTCAACGTGAAATGGTAATTAATTTTACCGATAACACCGCGGTGTTAGATATGGAGTATTACCAGTTTTTCTTCATGGGATGAATAGGTTGGGATTGGGAAATAAAATAAAAAATTACTTTGGTGTGGTTCGCTAATCTCGACTAGTTTAGAAAACCATAATTTGGTTTGAAACGACATCCAAAGGAAGATTAAAGAATAAATTTTAAAGAATTTATCTTGGATAAAATTAATGGGAACCTTTCCCTAAGAATATGAAATTTAGAAACTAGCTGTGGATTAGCTAAGAAGAATGGTTTCCTGGGTATTGATCTGATGTTGGTTTCGGCCTTCGGGGTTAATATTTGGGGAATTGTTCTCTTGCTGATTTACGGTTAGTGACTAATGAATTGGAATGAGGCGTATGTTGTGTTTGTGTAACATTTGTTTTTAATATACGCGGGTTGTTCGGAAAGGCCGGGTTTATACCCATTCTGAATAACCGATTCGACGATATGTCGAAGATGAAGACGGTGGTCGAAGACCGGAAGTCTTCACATCGTTTGGGTGATTACTGATGATCTTGATTGGGCTGTACACCCAAGATGAGGGAATCAGTTGGTTGTCGTCCAGACGTACTTGGAGATGGATGGATATGCGAGGAAAGTGCCTCCGGTTTCGTTCAGACCCAGAACGAACTTGTAAATGGATTGTGTGTCTGACATTGGATTTTATTCTGTGTTGATTGATTTCTGTTAAATATATATCTGTTTGGCGGCGGAGAATTTATTCTCTTTCTTAACGCCCTTCTCTGAGACGTACGAGCTTAGAGGTTATATATCGATGGATATCAATCGCATGGCATGAATTGTCTGTGTGGCATACTGAGTTGCATGGATCAAGGCTTCTGTTGAAAAGCAAAGTCTTGTGGTTGATGATCAAAGCACGGCCTACGTGGCAGCTTTGTGTATAGCGTGGATTTGCGAGCCTCACACCTCAGTATGAGTCAAAAACGGGATACGGACCGCTGGGAGAGCACGACGTTTCTTTCTAGCTTTGGTGGTGTCAGTGACTTACCAGCCCTGACATTTATATACTTTTCACCTTTGTGGTTGTTGGAATGAGGCGCCTCGATTATAGGTCTGTAAGGACCGGGAAACGTGTGTTCAGGAATTGCCAATCCTCAAACGTAAGAGAGGACCGGCCCAGCCGCATCCGGGGTTGCCCAGAGTGTGTAGTCCCGAGGCATTTGCTAGAGTGTCTCGAAGCGGAGAGGAGCTTGCCCCTTGCCTCGACTCATGACGGAAATCCAATTTCCAATACGTGTATTTCGGCTTTAATTGTAGAACTAGTATGGCGACATTGTGGTATGGGGCACTTATGCCGTCCATGATTTATATTTATGATTGAAATTGTTTTGACACTATACACTTATTATAGTATCAAATGATTTGTTTTAAACGTATCAAGCATGTTTGGCTGTTATAAGGTAAAACCCTATCCTCCGGCTTGCGTTGCATTGTGTGACGGGACCTGGGTCTTATAATAGCTTCATTTTTTGAAAAAGCATTGCGCTGTTTATTCTATGCACTGGTATTCTTGGGAGGAAACCCGTTCCGTGTTATACGGCGTGGTCCCTTGAATTACTCTATTTTAAAGTAAAGCTTTAAATAACTGTTTTAGTTCTCACACCAGTCACATGACTGACCTGGAGTTTATTGTTTTAACCTAAACTCTGGGTGCCCCTATTTTCCTCACGGGCAGCTAGTAGTTTCGGTTTTGCAGATTTATATTCACAGGATCCCGATTTGCAGCTGGAATGGTATCCGGAAAGCTCTGTATCCGTATATCACCTTCAGTTGTGCTTTGTATTATTTTCCGCTGCTATGTAATTTACTGTAATCTATGATATTTATCGAATGTAATTTATTCATCATACTCTGTATATTCTTGTATCTGATGGAATTTTTGTAATAACAATGAAATGTTCTTCGGTTTGCGTTCTATTTTGTCTTGTTGTCAAAACGATCAGGGGTTTCGAACGGTCTAGATCGGTTTAACGACTGATTCGGATCGAGCGAAATTCCCGACCGTCACATTTTGGTATCAGAGCTTTGGTTTACAGAGCTCGAGAACAAGACACATTAGAACCATACGAAAGAATTCATCAGATATTGGATTAGTAATATCCATTTAGAATGACTCGTTAGTGATAGGATCAGTAGTATCCTAGAACGAGTGTGAAGAGTATACTTTTCAAATGAAAACAATTTTGTTTTGAAATTTAAACCATTTTAAACGTATTTGATTATTTATTTATTTTTAATTTGGACAATCTAGTATATAAAGGTTTTGCATATACGCGTCATGAACATATATTCGAAGTTTTAATATACTGGATAGATATAGGATTACACTCTAGTCGCTCGGAGATGATTTTGATGATGGAGCTCCATCACCAATATTTATGTTCGTGTTTCGAAGGTGTGATTTCTTTATATTTCCATTAGACTGGTGTGAGAACCAAAACTTATATAGCTAGATTTATTTGTTGTGATTTGGCATCAAAAACATGATTTTCAGTATATATATCAAAATTATGAATTTGAAACTCTAATTCACTAATCGATTGATGTTTGTGTTGTTTGTTTGTTTGTTTGATAATTTTAACCATTTATGCCTAATTGTATCAAATATTGAATTGTATTGAAAACTGGTCGCATTTGCTTGCATATACATATACTTACATTGAACAGGTCATAGCAAGGAGGCTAGAGCAGAGAATAAAATTTGTTTGCCCGACGAATAAGTACATGTTTACTATATAATTTACTGTTTTGTTTGGGTGATGATGATTTTATGAGCCGATTGGGTAGCCGCTTGGCTTTTTCTTTTTGAGATCAGAAGGCCTATATGGAAATTTCGGGACTTTCCCGTGGCTCCCGGTGCAGGGGAGGTTATGGCGAAATTTTTCGAAAATTTAGGGTGTTAGCCAAATTTTTGAAAATTTTAAAATTCTCAGAAACTGAAAAGTTGGAGAATGGAAGCCAGATCGAACGTAGAGTTGATTAATCAAACCACTTTCGACTTTGTTCCTTTTCGGGGACGAAAAGGTTTAAGTGGGGGAGATTGTAATAACCCTGAAAATCTGGGCCAGTTTAAAATTTTTATTTTGGCAATTTTAGCGAATTTAGAATATTTAAAATAGATTATTTTAAATAATATCGACGGGAAATTTATTTTGAATATAATTAAAACGTATATATTATATACGTCGTCGATAGAATATAAATATTTATATATAATTATAAATAGAATTGAAAATGGCGCGGTAGTTCGATAATTCGATTTTTATATATTGAATAGCGAAGTAAAAATTCAATTTTTATATATTGAATAGCGAAGTAAAAATTCGATTTTTATATATTGAATAGCGAAGTAAAAATTCGATTTTTATATATTGAATAGCAAAGAAAAAATTCAATTTTTAAATATATGAAGTGATTATAAAAAAATATGATTTTTAAATTGAAAGTGAGCATATAAAAATGTGATTTTTATTTTAAAGACATCAGCATATAAAAATGTGATTTTTATATATGTAGTGGCTACGGGCGACGAAGATGACAAAAAGGCGAGAACGACGAAGATTTCTATAAAAGAAGTGTCGTGGAGTTGGGATAGCTTTCGGTGAGAACTTCTCACTCAAAATCTCTTTTTCTAGTTATATATATACTAGGATGCAGACGGTAATTAGTAGCACCCGACACCCGTCATCCACAGACCATGGATGGCTTGTTTGTTAAATTGTTTGGTTGTGTAGTTGGTTAGATTATTTGGTTTGAATTTAATTGTTTGGTGAAATGAATGGATTTGATTGATGTGTGAATGGCGTGGGCCTTCACTAGACCGGGGATAAGGCTAGGCTTCGTCCCGTTTCTAGTATCGTGCCGTAATGCCGCCGAAATTTTCTAAAATAAGTTAGAAAAATAAAAATATCATTTTATTTAAAGAATGAACTGAATAGAAATTCATATGTTAAAATAAAATGTTTTATCGTTAAAAATATAATTTTTAACGTGAATGTGAAGAAATAATTATTCATTTACAAACCAGACGGTTTGTTTATGTACACCTATTCGAGTGACATTGATTGGGACGATAAATTTTACACATCGCCCAACTGCACAAATAAAATCTGTGTTTGATTGTTTGAAACCCCACACGGGTATTGGGATAATTCATGACATACACTAATCCCAAAAATTAGTTGTATGTCGATCGATTGATTGACAGGCTATTATAAGCGTTAGATATCTATATTTGATGCTTATACAGTATAGTGCACTTTGGATGATGGTTGATTATTTATTGTTGCTATTATATACATGTGTTGTATGGAATCCATATAATTAACTTTATATGGTGATTGATTGGGCCTCATTCCAATTTAGAAAATAAAGAATATTATAAAATAAAGGTTCATGTGTTGACCGTACTCATCCGTTGAGATTAGTCATGTGTTGAACGAAATATTTTAATAATAATTTTTTTTTTGAAAATTGGTATAATTTTATTAGAGGCATTTTTCAGCCCAAGAATTGATGCATGCCACATAACAGCCGACAGCGCATCACTATATACAAACGACAAACGTGGGAATATTAACAGACAACGTGAATAAAATAAAAGAAAAACAAAACTACTTCTTCTCAAAAATAGGCATGGCGAACGATAATTTCAGCTACATCTTCAACGAGTCATTCATGGCGGCCGCTGGTTTTGAGCTTCTAGCCATGATTCCCGCCAACCCCCTAGATCCATTCCTCCAGTACGAGATCGTCGTGCTTCCTCTGATGTAGTGAGTCCTTTTCCTCTGGTTCGAAGGATTAAGTTAATTTCCACTTCTATCAGGTTGTTAATCTCACTCACTGTTCTTGTTTTGCTTTGAAATACACGTCTATTTCTCTCCTTCCAAATCCACCAACATGCGGTAATCAAGCTAATGCAGTATATTTTAACTTTAGCATCTTCGTTCGTCCAATTCATAGCCAGGTACGCAATAATTTCATGAAAGCTTGTATCTTGCCTATCAAAATTTAGTCTTTGCTGAATTTGCTTAAGAACTTCTCTAGAAAAGCTGCAATTGAAGAATAAATGTTGGTGTGATTCAATGTTATTGTCACACAAGGTGCATGTGTTATCTGCGACAATACCCCAATTGTGTAATCTATCTTTGGTTGGTAAACGAAGTAGTATAGCTTTGTAAGCCGTATGTGCCACTTTGGGGGGAATTATTTTATCCCAAATTACTCTGTGCCAAACCACTTTGGGTTCATTGTCTCTGCATGCCATCCATGCGTCTTTTAAATTGAACTCATTGCTTGAATTCCACTTCCACATGTCAAATTCTCTATCTATAAATAATGGCATGAACTCAATGTCTTTTTTCATCTCAATGCTGCAAGGGATTCTGTCACAATTCCATCTGCCTTCATTAATTATGTGATTAACAGTCTGATTAGGACAACCATAAGCTGAGAATGTGTCCCAACCCAAAGTGCTAATTAGGGATTTTCCTTTTATCCATGGATCCCTCCATAAGTCAGTCTCATTGCCATTAGCAAATACACGTTCACAGTTTGCTGCTAGTTTTCTTCTTACTCTTAATATTGCTTTCCACGTTGTCGATGCATTGTTATCAATTTCCATGGTCCAGAAATTGTTTTTAATGTATCTTTTCCCCATCCATAGAGCCCATAACCCTTGTCCATTTATTATTTTCCAAGCTTGTTTCAATGTGAAAGCTTCCCTCATGTCTCGAATTCTCCTCAGTCCAACTCCTCCTTCTTTTGGCCCACAAAGATCAACATATTTAATCTTATGTAGTCCACCTTTCCAGATAAAGTCCGCACACACTTTTTCAATTTTACTTATTGATGAATCTGGGATTTGAAATGTCTGCAACCAAAAATTGATTTTTGCTTGAATAACTGTGTGTACTAATTCTATTCTTCCTGCAAAAGCTAACAGTCTTGAATTCCAGCCTTGTAACTTTTCCCTTATCTTAGTGATGAGTTAAGCACACTCACTATCAGTGATTTTGTTTGATGAGAGAGGAACACCTAAGTATTTAACCGGTAGTTCACCTTCCTTCACCCCCAAAATATCAAGCACATGCCTCTTGTTCACACAAAATTTGTTAAAGTAACATTTAGATTTTTGTTCATTCATCTTAAGACCAACATACTTCCCCAAATAATCAAAAAGATAATTGATTTTACTCGCAGATTTAACATTTGACTTGGCACAAATTATCAGGTCATCGGCATACAACAGATGGCTTATTGATGGTTGGAAATTATGTATCGGTTGAATCTCTTTAGCATATACTGCTAACTCCATCTGCAGTGAGAAATATTCCATTGCAATTGCGAACAAATAAGGGGATAGAGGATCCCCTTGACGAATACCTCTGTTACTGGTAATGAAGCCTTTTGGTATGCCATTAATAAGAATAGAGAAAGTAGGGGTTTGAATACATTATGAAATCAGTCTAGTAATCTTCTCTGGAAATCCCATGACCTTAAGCATATGAATAATAAAATGACGATTTATTTTGTCATAAGATTTTTGCAAATCGACTTTCAAGCAGAATTTATCAGCACCTTGCTTGTTGAAATTTCTAACTAATTCATGTGCCAATAATGAGTTTTCTGAAATACTTCTACCTTTAATAAAAGCACTTTGACACTCAGCTATCATGTCTGGCAGAACCACTTTTATTCTATTGCACAGAACTTTACTCAAAATTTTATACAAAACATTGTAGCATGCAATTGGTCTATAATCAGCAATTTTGGAAGGTTTATCATTTTTAGGGATTAAGCATAGAAATGTGTGATTGATTTCTCTGATAATTCTACCTGAATTCATAGCTTCTTGTATTGCTGACAGTAGATTGCTCTTCAGGTCGCACCAATGATTGTGGAAGAAAGCGGACCCGAACCCATCGGGCCCTGGAGCGGAGTCCACGCTGATGGACCAAACAGCTTTCTTCAACTCCTCCTCGGAGACTCTCCTGCACAGCATTCGACGACCTCTGGAGTTCAGCAGCCATCGGGGATTAACACGGGGTAAGTCAGTTGCACATTCACCATTATATAGCTCATTGAAATAAGATACTGCTTCCTCTTCAAATTTCTTCATATCTGTTAGTGCATTGCCATCCTGGTCAAGAAGTTGAAATTTAAAGTTAGTATTACGTCTCACTGACATTTTATTATAGAAAAATTTTGTGCATTCATCTCCGTCAGTTATCCATTTCTCGTTCGCTTTTTGTTTTAATTCAATCGCCTTGATTTTCAGTGCCTCAGTAAGTTCTGTTCTGCATTGTTGATATTGCCCTCATGTTTCATCGCTAACATCACCACCGTCTAGTAATTGTAACAACTCCGCATTCCTGTCTTCAAGTATTTTAATATGGTTGTCTTCTTTCACACGCGTTTTGTTCCATTCCTTGATTTTTGCTTTTGAATTTTTGAGGAATTTAAGGAATTGAAACATGTGATTAGACGAAGATAGGGTAATATTTTGGCTGTCTACCACTTCATAATACCCAATGATCATCTTCCAGTGATTTGCATAACGAAAAGGCTTTCCTTTAGCATCATTATTTCTCTCACTTAAGCTGACATGTAATGGACAGTGGTCGCTTGTCGATGATGGCAAGACATTAACCTTCAAATCAGTGAATTTATTCATGCACACCGAGTTAATGAGTACTCTGTCAAGTTTACATGAGATCTTCTTACTCTCACCACTTCTCCATGTATAATGTAGGCCACAGTGGACTGGTTCAACCAATCCAGATGCAACAATGCAGCAATTGAACTCCGATAATTGGGAAACTCTAACGTAGCTCCACCTTGTTTTTCACTGGGTTTTAAAATAGTATTAAAATCACCCATGACTATCCAAGCCTCCTGAATGTTTTGCGCCAATAACTTGAGTTTATCCCAAAGTTTAATCCTTTCTCCTACATTATTACTGGCATAGACTACAGTGACGCATATAATCTCCTACATTAATAATAAAATTTACATCTTTATCAATATAAAATAAAGGTTCATGTGTTGACCGTACTCATCCGTTGAGATTAGTCATGTTTGAACGAAATATTTTAAAAATAGGAATATTTGAAATAGAAATATTTAATAGGAATATTTTGATAATAAGAAATATTTGAAATAGAATATTTGAAATTAGAAATACATGAAGCCGTGTTGATTAGATTAACGCCATTTTGACGTGAACGATATTTATATCGATTTTATTCATTTTAAAATGAATATTGAAAAGTGATTTCGAAATCGAATATTTTGAAATGAAATTTGAATTGAATCGAATATTTTGAAATGAAATTTGAATTGAATCGAATATTTTGAAATGAAATTTGAATTGAATCGAATAGAAAACCAATTTGAATTGAATCGAATAGAAAACCAATTTGAATTGAGTCGAATAGAAAACCAATTTGAATTGAAACGAATAGAAAACCAATTTGAATTGAATCGAATAGAAAACCAATTTGAATTGAAACGAATAGAAAACCAATTTGAATTGAATCGAATAGAAAACCAATTTGAATTGAAACGAATAGAAAACCAATTTGAATTGAATCGAATAGAAAACCAATTTGAATTGAAACGAATTCGAATTGAATTGGAAACGAATTGAATTGAATTCAAATTGAATTGAAATTTGAATTGAATAGAAATGAATTTTTAAACAAATTTATAAGGAAAAATTCAATTTTGATTTGAATTTGAAATGGAAGTTGAAAATGTTTTTGAAACGAATTTAAAACTATTTATAAACTTCGTTTTAAATAGAAATCGACGAAATATATATTATATAGATTATATATATAATATATAATGGCCTGAATAGAATGCGCCGCGCCGCGGCAGTTCGTGAATTTTGACCATTTATTTCAAACTGACATTACGGGAGATCCGACCGTCGGATTCTCCTAAAACCGGAACCGTTGGGTTTGTATCGAAAAGAGCTTTCTAACGAATATTTAAAATTTGAAATCTAACGGTTGGATTTGGAGATACGTCCAAATCAAATTCGAAAAAGGTCGCTATAGGTGCAGTTCGATGGCCGTTGTTGGAAATCGACTGTACGGGCCTTGATAAAATTATTAAAAATATCAATAATTTGTGTAAAATCATAAGAAATGATTTGGGAGAAATTGGGATGCAAAACTCCATATTTGAAAATATAAAAATAGATTTTTATCGAAATGAACTAGTTTTGAACTAAATTTAAAACTCAATTATTTTAAAATAAATAAATTGGATTTAAAAAGGGGTTTTAAATAATCGGAATTTGTAATATATTTGATTGGATTTGAAATGGGTTTATCGTGAACGGTGTTTTAAATAACACTAGTTCTTTAACCCGATAATAATTAAAATGTGATTTGGGTTTGTCGTGAACTGTGTTTTAAATGACACTAGTTCTTTAACCCAGTAAAAGGAGTTTTAATGAATCTTCAATTAAATTGAAATGTGTATTAATAATTCAAATTATCAAATTTGGCAAATGAGCAAGAATGGAGTATCACTAGTTTTGCTCCAAAGCGGTAGTTAAATCTTTAATTAGATTTGAACGTGAAATGGTAATTAATTTTACCGATAACACTGCGGTGTTAGATATGGAGTATTACCAGTTTTGCTTCATGGGATGAATAGGTTGGGATTGGGAAATAAAATAAAAAATTACTTCGGTGTGGTTCGCTAATCTCGACTAGTTTAGAAAACCATAATTTGGTTTGAAACGACATCCAAAGGAAGATTAAAGAATAAATTTTAAAGAATTTATCTTGGATAAAATTAATGGGAACCTTTCCCTAAGAATATGAAATTTAGAAACTAGCTGTGGATTAGCTAAGAAGAATGGTTTCCTGGGTATTGATCTGATGTTGGTTTCGGCCTTCGGGGTTAATATTTGGGGAATTGTTCTCTTGCTGATTTACGGTTAGTGACTAATGAATTGGAATGAGGCGTATGTTGTGTTTGTGTAACATTTGTTTTTAATATACGCGGGTTGTTCGGAAAGGCCGGGTTTATACCCATTCTGAATAACCGATTCGACGATATGTCGAAGATGAAGACGGTGGTCGAAGACCGGAAGTCTTCACATCGTTTGGGTGATTACTGATGATCTTGATTGGGCTGTACACCCAAGATGAGGGCATCAGTTGGTTGTCGTCCAGACGTACTTGGAGATGGATGGATATGCGAGGAAAGTGCCTCCGGTTTCGTTCAGACCCAGAACGAACTTGTAAATGGATTGTGTGTCTGACATTGGATTTTATTCTGTGTTGATTGATTTCTGTTAAATATATATCTGTTTGGCTGCGGAGAATTTATTCTCTTTCTTAACGCCCTTCTCTGAGACGTACGAGCTTAGAGGTTATATATCGATGGATATCAATCGCATGGCATGAATTGCCTGTGTGGCATACTGAGTTGCATGGATCAAGGCTTCTGTTGAAAAGCAAAGTCTTGTGGTTGATGATCAAAGCACGGCCTACGTGGCAGCTTTGTGTGTAGCGTGGATTTGCGAGCCTCACACCTCGGTATGAGTCAAAAACGGGATACGGACCGCTGGGAGAGCACGACGTTTCTTTCTAGCTTTGGTGGTGTCAGTGACTTACCAGCCCTGACATTTATATACTTTTCACCTTTGTGGTTGTTGGAATGAGGCGCCTCGATTATAGGTCTGTAAGGACCGGGAAACGTGTGTTCAGGAATTGCCAATCCTCAAACGTAAGAGAGGACCGGCCCAGCCGCATCCGGGGTTGCCCAGAGTGTGTAGTCCCGAGGCATTTGCTACAGTGTCTCGAAGCGGAGAGGAGCTTGCCCCTTGCCTCGACTCATGACGGAAATCCAATTTCCAATACGTGTATTTCGGCTTTAATTGTAGAACTAGTATGGCGACATTGTGGTATGGGGCACTTATGCCGTCTATGATTTATATTTATGATTGAAATTGTTTTGACACTATACACTTATTATAGTATCAAATGATTTGTTTTAAACGTACCAAGCATGTTTGGCTGTTATAAGGTAAAACCCTATCCTCCGGCTTGCGTTGCATTGTGTGATGGGACCTGGGTCTTATAATAGCTTCATTTTTCGAAAAAGCATTGCGCTGTTTATTCTATGCACTGGTATTCTTGGGAGGAAACCCATTCCGTGTTATACGGCGTGGTCCCTTGAATTACTCTCTTTTAAAGTAAATCTTTAAATAACTGTTTTAGTTCTCACACCAGTCACATGACTGACATGGAGTTTATTGTTTTAACCTAAACTCTGGGTGCCCCTATTTTCCGCACGGGCAGCTAGTAGTTTCGGTTTTGCAGATTTATATTCACAGGATCCTGATTTGCAGCTGGAATGGTATCCGGAAAGCTCTGTATCCGTATATCACCTTCAGTTGTGCTTTGTATTATTTTCCGCTGCTATGTAATTTACTGTAATCTCTGATATTTATCGAATGTAATTTATTCATCATACTCTGTATATTCTTGTATCTGATGGAATTGTTGTAATAACAATGAAATGTTCTTCGGTTTGCGTTCTATTTTGTCCTGTTCTCAAAACGATCAGGGGTTTTGAACGGTCTAGATCGGTTTAACCACTGATTCGGATCGAGCGAAATTCCCGGCCATCACAATGCATCATTATGTTGTAATTCACTTTGCATAAGTGCACGATGTTTGCAAAAATTGGATGCACACATGATGGTTGTACATTATGCAAGGGGTTAATTTATTTTACCCTTATCAAATTTCGGGGACAAATTTTCCTAAAGGTGTGAGAATGTTACACCCCGTATTTTTAGTGTAAGATAATAAAATAAGAACAACTTAATTAAATAATAAGAACTAAGTAAAATGGATTGTACCATTGCGTTCGCCTTAGAATTCTGGTTTAGATAGAGTCCGAGTTTGTGTAAAACGGACATCGTATAAAGAAGTTATGGGCGGCAAAAGTTTGTTAGAAAAATCAGAAAGCGGGTCAGAACAACTGGCACACTTGGCAAGTGCGCCGGGCCAATTTTGCACTGGCGCACCTCCCAGGTGCACCCAGAACAATTTTTGTCCTCCGGACCCATGGGGTCGACCCCTTCAAGGGGGGATCGATCCATAGGCCGAACCACCTGAAAAGGGGTCGACCCTGGGGTCAACCCACATGAAGGGGGTTGACCCCCAACGACAAATTTTGGTAGACTAGAATTTTCTGATATTTTGACGATTCAGATGTCTTTCGGGCAAATCTAAGGGTCCTGGTTTCTCCACGCTCCCATAAATAAGACCCTAGACCTAACCCTAATTCTCATAATTCGGTATCTATGCCGGAGCTTTGCCATTACACTCTCTCTCTTCTCAAATTTATTCTAAAAATTAAAATACTAGCCTAGGAAAATTATGAATTCAGATCTGGAAGAGAGAATCATCATCAATAAAAAAAAGATTATTGAATCATGAAAGCAATGTCAAATTCTTGATCCAATATATTCAATTCTTCTATTTCTTTCCCTTCTCTTCTAACGAAAATAGTTGATCCACGTTATTAGGTTTCAAATCAAATTAAAGGGGAAAGGAAAACCATGGATGATAGAATGGATCAGATCCAAAATTTGGGAAAAGCATGAGAAGTGAGTGGATTTAAACTATATCCTTTAGATAATGTTATGACTATCATTTAACATTCCCCTTTTTATAAATTGTGAAATTGCCAGCTTAATTATAAATTGCTGTTATAATAAGTGGAGATGTTAATACAAATAGATCAGGAAATTCATATGTTGAATCTATTAAATTGGGGGTAATGATTAGCATGATATAATGTTAAGTTGTTAATATGAATAATTCAAATATCGAATCACTTAAAATGTTGGAACGTTTACATGTTTTAATATTAATTTGAACATGTAGGAAAAATTCATATATTAGATTTGTTGGAGTGCTAAAAAGTTTACATGTAAATTTGTCTCAATTATATACAAGGAATAATTAGAGTATGTATATGACTATATGGATTCATGTTAACATAGAATCAAATAAATATGGGTTTGGGGCATCGACCATATTATGTTTAAAAATTTAAATTGGA
Source organism: Allium sativum (assembly GCA_030737875.1). Classification (NCBI taxonomy): domain Eukaryota; kingdom Viridiplantae; phylum Streptophyta; class Magnoliopsida; order Asparagales; family Amaryllidaceae; genus Allium; species Allium sativum. The sequence continues at coordinate 279,487,142 of CM060911.1, forward strand.
TCATAAGCATAGAAAAATTATTTGGGCGCAGATGGGATCATATGTAATTGGCATAATTCGAATAATATGAATTTAGATATATAACCCATCATGAATATAATTGGTTAAATGGGAATTAACACCTATAAATCATAGGTTTAAATAGTTGATTAATAATGAATGCCTAGGATTACAAATAGAAATTGTAATTACACTTATGACACGAGGTTAGATTGCATTAGTGGCGGAAGTCTGCCTGGACCCGACTGGCACATCCAGCAGCCACTAATGTTGAACCTAATGTGAAAGGTCTAAGTGCGCAAATACGATAAGGGCTATGACATGAAGTTAGGCCCAACTTGTGGAAGAAGTCTGCCCGGACCCGACCGGCATATCCAGCATCCACAAGTTGGTGGCCTAATATGGGAGGTCTAGCCCGTTATAAACCACAAATAGACATGGTAATAAATTGGACAACTTAACCTAATCTAATCCATAGAGATTGTATGAATATGAACTAAAGTTATGGTTAAGTAAAAATTGGTTGGACAGTGGGTGGGCTAGGCAAATCTAAGGGGGTGGGTAATATTTACATATAGGCCCGCAAACTTAGCCCGATAAGGTTGTGTAATTAAAGACACCTAGTGGTATACATAACCGATAGAAATAATGAAGTTATGTAATTAAAGGCACCTTTTAGGGTACGCATAACTTGCAGAAATGATAATCACCTATTATATATAAATAACATAAATGAAAATGTTGTATAATAGGTAGACTTATCCTAGGGACAAGTAAAGATTATAACTTAGGTTATAATAAACTAATAAGGAAATGGGATAACTGGAGAAATGAGATAAAGGACACTTAATTGTAAATTAAGCATTCAGTAAATGGGGAAAGCCAGAAACCAGTTGAGAAAAGGGGGAAAATATATGAAATATAGGAATTCGTACTTAATTTTAAATTAAGTAATCTGTAAGCTTGGAAGTATGAAACCCTATTGATAAGAATGTTTAGGCTTGTCCTAGGGACAAGAGGAAATTATAACATAGGTTAAAATAAACGGGTAGAGAAACTTATTAATGGGCCTTAGTTAATAGAACTAAGTTAATAATTAAACAACGATAAGTTGTATTGACAATGTAAAATGGAATTATGGTTAAATTAGAAAGAACGAGGAAAAATTATGAAATGAAATAAGTTATATTTAATCATAAATGGTAAGTGACATGTTAATTAGAAAATATTGAATTGGATATACTTAATTGCATAGTAAGTAAAACATGTTATTGTAATGATGAAATCAACAAGAAGATAAAAAGTGGTTGTGGATTACAGACCTTGGGCCACAATCTAGAGAATAACATGTTATGGGCTTATTAATAAACATAAATGTGTTAAGTTATATAACTGAAATTAATAAGCAAGAGAAACATGGTAATTTGAATAAGAATTCAATGTTAATGAGATTAACCAAGTTAAAAGGAAACCTGGTGAGTTAAGGCAAGCGCATAAAAGAATTTTTAGACATAGGGTCTAATAACATATTAAAGTGAGGCACTTGAACTAATTCGCACGTTTGAGGGTGAATAACACAACGGTGTAGATCATCATGGTGTTATAAGGCACAAGGGGGAGCACACATTCATCTGATTGTTCTAACAACTCCAGGGACTGGAAGGGAAATCACGCGGCTTCCTGAGTTATGTAAGATGTTCTTAGTAGCCCGCTGTGCAGCGGTAGATGTCTTAGGTTGTGCCCGCAGAGGTTGGGTCTGCGTGTAACTGCTTGGTGGGTGGGCCTTGATTGCAGATGTAGCTATGTAGTCAGAATGCTGTAATGAGGTGACACTAGGGTGTTTCGGCGGTTGCCTCACGAGGAGGCAGAGGGTCAATATCAATAAGGATAGTAGACTGATCGACGCTAATCTATGAATTAGAAAAGCACGAATTTTAAATAAATACTGCAAGCGCAATGGTGTGTAGCATACAGGTCGAACACAGGGAGGTAAATTAAAATCAAATTATTTATCTAATCTCTTGGGCGAGTTAGACGAAACTTTGGAGGTTGATTTTGAAAATAAAACAAAACAAAATTAAAACTGTAATTTGATTCAGAACAGATCTAACTGAACCGACGATCAAATCACAATTTCAATGGAAAAGCAATGAAACTATGAATCAGATTCAAATCTAATCAAATTCAATTTAACATATGAACGCGATTAAAATACAGAAAATAAAAGTGCAGAATATAAATAACAACAGGAAATAAAACTAGGATTACCGCTGAATCTAATCAGACGGTCAATCACTAATGAAAGAAATGCAAAATACAAATAGTGTTCTACCGAATCTAATCGTGTAGACAACACTAATTGCTAAGAAATAGAAAATTGCATAAAATAAAAAGAAAATTGAGTTTTATTAATGAAGAAGAGAATAGAATGAGATATCGGATCGTGGCTACAATGATACTACAAGGGTATATATAGGGGATAACCAAACCCTAACCCTAACCCTAATACAATGATAAATGGGCCTTAGGGAAATCACAAGAGAGTTTACAATAAGAAACATAAAAGGGCCTTAGATAAATAAAGCAAATTTGGGCCGTTTCTCTTTTCCTCTTTCTTCCTTGACACTTCTTCATTGATTTGTGATGTGCAAAGCCTTTTTTTCTTGTCCAACAGCAACTAGATGTGAGATCTTCATCTACAATTCTTCAAAATGTAAATATATATCAATTTCATCCCTATTTCTCTACTTTTCTGGTTGCATGCGGGCTGGGTTTGAATATCTGTAAAAGTAACAAAACAATACCCAAGTAATATTTATTTATATACAAAAGATAAGATATAAGAGCATAAAATAAACACATTTCTATGTCAATCAAATACCCCCACACTTATCTTTTACTCGTCCTCGAGTAAAACAAAAATGAAAAACTAACTAGGTAGGTCACACTTTCGTAGGAAACACGATTGCATTGAGCGTATGAAACAAGCCGTTAAACCTCTAGGTGTCCCTAGTAGGACGAGTGGTGTCTCGTGAGGGTTTTCAGCGGATACTACCCACAAAATCCAAATGCAGTTTGTTATGGTTCTAATGCAACTACATGAATGCAATGGACATATGCAAAATAAAAACAAAAATTGGAAACACGACTTGTTTCAGGAAAGTGGTACAACAAATTAAGTTAACAATTTCTAATCAGTTGATTTTATTTTAGATACCTCAACTTGTCACAAATTTTCAATATAAATCAAGTTTTCAAATGTTAAATTCCAGTTTGGCCAGTTAGTTCGGTCGATAACATAGTGCAGCCATGAAATAAATTCTTAGTTTGCTTTGCACAGTTTGCAAAGTGGTATTATTATTTTCTCATGTATGGCTAGTCAAATCAATAAGGTCAAGAAGTGTTTGGGCATCATCGCTTATTCTTTATTCTATAAAATTTTAAAATTTATGTTCAAGTACATACACCTAACTCAGAAGACCAAGGTTTACCACCCATGCACTGCCTCGTGGACTAACGGAGAGTGGGTAAAGAGCTTGGCGGATTGTGCAGGCCGACTTTGACTTTGTCAACAACGTTTCGGTAATCCTTAGGTGTCCAATCTCATAAAATGAGACCAAGATATTCCAACGCTGACTTTGTCAACAACGTGTCGGATAGAGCTTGGCGGGGTTTGCACACCAACGCTCGATATACAAGCAATGTTGGATACCCTTGGATTACTACTATTATTATTATTGAATTATAAGCACAAAAGAGAGTTACGCGAATTCAACTTAACACAACTTAGTTTTAAAGATTCGACAAGCCATTATAAGTATTTTAAGTCCTCCACTTATTTAAACGAAGTCTACAATATAGAAAAGATTTCATGGCCATCACCTAAGAATCTCCCTATGTACCGGTTACACTATTATCCCTCAAAATTAACTTTTCATTATATTTCTTATTCGATCTAAGTTGAGAGAAAAAAATACTATCAATTGACTAATAATTGTTAACTTATTTTGTTGTATCAAATCTAAAATGAGTCATGTTTTAAAAAAAAATGGTATGTTAGTAAGATCTAAATGCATGATGGTCCTACATGAAAAGAAAGAAAGAAAAATTAAAGAAAAATCAAAAGAATGTAATGCAGACTCCCCCCACACTAGAACTATACAGTGTCCACACTGTAATTTTTTTCTAAATTTGAAAGACAGTACCCAAAGGTGGATGAAATGCAAAATGATTTGTAAAATAAAATGCAGTCTAACCATATGTAAGAATGGATCATATGTACAACGATATATGTGTTTGCGATGTATGCGATGCAAAGAATTCCACCAACTTTTTCCCCCACACTTGGTTCTAGCCCTATGAGTCCCATTCCCACTATGTCTAGGCATGTTCTCTAACAAGGAAAAGTTTTTGAAAACCATCTCATCTTTATACCTCGACTTATAGTCCAGTAAATGAATGTTCAGGGTCGTCCTAACATGAAGTTTTTCAATCAAGCTAGCATTCCAAAAATAATTCATGTGTTCAACAAATTTATCAGTGTAATTGCTCAAAAATTTGTGATCGTATATAAACTCAGTTGCAATCGTGAAATTTAAATTCTGAGTGTTGTTCAAGACTATGTGATCACATTTCTCATCATTAACTGACAATGTATTTTCGACACTGACAATTTCAAGTTCATTTGAATACTCAAAATCAAAATTCTCAAACTTGGATTGGTGGCTTGATTCTATTTCATCCTCGTCATTTAAAAGTTTTAGTTCATCTTCGAAAAGTTCTTCGAAAGCCAATGTGGACACGTCAATTGAAGTATGAGAGGATCTTTGAGATGGTATATTTGTCGTGTCGTCAACAACGGTTTCTATCCTGTCTACTTGTTCTGTTTTGGAGTCTTGGTCATTCAAAGAAGAAGGTGTCGACACAGGAAGTGGAAGAAGTAAAGGTATAGAAGATGGTTTGTTGGGATTGCCAACAGTCAAAGAAGAGATAGTGTCAGGGTTTTCGACATCAGAAAAAGAGATGTTGGGATTGCCAACATTAAAAGAAGGTGGGGATTTGGAAGGTTCAGACGAATTGGCCTCGGTTGCCATTGGAAGAGCGTCAAGATTTTGATTTGAGGTTGTGATCGAAGAATTATCGTGAGTGCCGAAATTATTTTCAAATGTTGTTTCCGTCCAATTCTCTGATTCTCCACCACATTTCAATCATCATCCCTCAGACCAGATCATCACACCATAAACCCGCGCTCCAAACATCAACCAGTCGCAAACCCCAAAGCCCATCAATTCACCAAACCTCCCGCCGCCTAAACCTCCCAACGTCCACCCCCCTCTTTCACATACCAACGTCAGCAATTAATCCTTCATCACCCCTACAACCCAAAAAAAACCATCTAGTTCATCCTACCTTTAAACGCAACAGTCACAACATCCTCTCCTTCAAACACAGCTCCCTCACCACCGTCCTTTTCATTGCCTGCACATCTCCCCGGCAACGGCGCCAAAAACTTGATCGACGCTAATCTATGAATTAGAAAAGCGCGAATTTTAAATAAATACTGCAAGCGCACAGGTGTGTAGCATACAGGTCGAACACAGGGAGGTAAATTAAAATCAAATTATTTATCTAATCTCTTGGGCGAGTTAGACGAAACTTTGGAGGTTGATTTTGAAAATAAAACAAAACAAAATTAAAACTGTAATTTGATTCAGAACAGATCAAACTGAACCGACGATCAAATCACAATTTCAATGGAAAAGCAATGAAACTATGAATCAGATTCAAATCTAATCAAATTCAATTTAACCTATGAACGCGATTAAAATACAGAAAATAAAAGTGCAGAATATAAATAACAACAGGAAATAAAACTAGGATTACCGCTGAATCTAATCAGACGGTCAATCACTAATGAAAGAAATGCAAAATACAAATAGTGTTTTACCGAATCTAATCGTGTAGACAACACTAATTGCTAAGAAATAGAAAATTGCATATAATAAAAAGAAAAACGAGTTTTATTAATGAAGAATAGAATAGAATGAGATATCGGATCGTGGCTACAATGATACTACAAGGGTATATATAGGGGATAACCAAACCCTAACCCTAATACAATGATAAATGGGCCTTAGGGAAATCACAAGAGAGTTTACAATAAGAAACATAAATGGGCCTTAGATAAATAAAGCAAATTTGGGCCTTTTCTCTTTTCCTCTTGCTTCCTTGACACTTCTTCATTGATTTGTGATGTGCAAAGCCTTTTTTTCTTGTCCAACAACAACTAGATGTGAGATCTTCATCTACAATTCTTCAAAATGTAAATATTTATCAATTTCATCCCTATTTCTCTACATTTCTGGTTGCATGCGGGCTGGGTTGGAATATCTGTAAAAGTAACAAAACAATACCCAAGTAATATTTATTTATATACAAAAGATAAGATATAAGAGCATAAAATAAACACATTTCTATGTCAATTATAGACCATCAGAAACCCGTCATCGGCAGCTAGTGGGACGCGGGAACACTCGAGCTCAACCCATGATACCATTTTACCATTCACTATCGGGGTAAGGAGTTGAGGGGAGACGCCACATGGATGTTTAGATGTTTGCGTAGGAGCAGTCGCTTAGCTCTAGTATTTTGTACTTGTTGAGGGAGGGGCCAAGATGGGGCCATAGCCACCATGAAAACAGACCCTAGGGATACCTATATTTGGAGGCTCTTAAAGGCGGGCCTGTACACATATGGAAAAGCTCCCGACCGAGTTATGTGCTTCTTGTATCGCCCTACCATAGAACTCGATGCACATTAAAGGATGTGCGATTGGGGGTATCGAGCTACAATTGAAGATATGTATGGTGGATAGTCTAGATACATGTGTGTCAGCTTTGGGTGGTGTATCGTAGAGTTGAGGGCATTATTGCGGTATGGAGTCTGTGCAGATCGTTATATTGTAATCCGTATGTCACTATGGCGTAGGATAAGGGATTGGGAATATTTCGATGGTGTTACGGTAGAGACCGTGCAAGTGGGATACCATGGGGTGTACCTTGATATTGGGGGTGGCTACATATATACTGTATTAGGTTAATCCACTAGGAAGTAAATGGGTACGACGAGTGTGTAAGCCTTCAGTGTTGTTAACCCAAGTAACCTAATAAATAAAAAATATGATTGAATGGTATACGTAGGATTATCCAAAGTGTATAGTTTAAATCTAGTCACCAGAACTTGTGTTCTGACCCCCTTCACATAACATACTCGTAGGTTGGTTCTGTGGCAGGGACATGATAGCATTGGATACCGGTTAGGCAGTATTATTAATATGGTAAAGTTATATTTTGATTACATTATATTTTATCCATTCCGTTGTGAGATAATTTCTGAGCTCTGACATGTTTTTTTTTTCTGTCTTTTCTGCAGGATACTAGAGAAAACCAATCGGAGTTTCGATAGATTGGAATTTTGAAAAAAATAATCGGTTTGTCGAAATTGGGGTTGTCACATTTGATATCAGAGCTTATGTTTAGGATTCCTATATAAATAGTGAGTGAACTTATTTTCATTTTAAAAAATATAAATATATATTATATATATATATATATAAACCTAGATCCATAGAGGAACCCACTAAATAAATAGAGTATAAATGGTATGTTTGTTTTGTACACTAAAAGAATGAATAAGGAAATCTGAGACCTTTAGGTAATTTGGGTGGAGAGTGTACATTGTATTTTGTATGGAAGGAAAGTGAATCCCATATGATTAGTATTTTGGGATTAATGGGTTTGGTAGTTAAACCTTATAGATTGGAAAAGGTTAAAAAGAGAAAAATGGATTAGGAATATATATTGTGGAGAGAATTGACCTTGGGGAGTGTCTAGGAAAGCCTAGAAAAAAATTGGAAACCTGCTTTGAGTCTTACCCCATTGTTAACTTTTAAGAACTTGAAATTATAAAAGTTTTGGGAAAATGATTTATGGTGTTTTCAAGTTATAAACTTAAAAGTTATAGCTTTAAATACGTAAAGTATACATATTGAGTTATAAAGTAAAATGGGGGTAAATTTTGCAAATAGTGATTTCTTGTGATAATTTTGTCTAAGATAAAATTCTCTCATTAAAAGGTGCATATTATAGAGCATTTATAGCTCGCTAGTTTTTCTTGTTACATTTCATACAAGAGTTTTTAATAAAGAAAGATTTCAAATCTTTATTTTTATGACAACCCTTTTTGATAAATTATTTTAAGATAATTTTGTGGGAGGACAAAATAAGTTGTAGAAAACAAGAATACAGTGGATGTTGGCACCATGTAGTAAGAGACAGAACAAACCTTATAGGTAAGAACAAGTCATAAACCCGATTGAGAAATAGTTGTTCGTATCTACTCCAGTTTTGTGATTTGAGAAAAAAATGATGATTTACATTTTTAAGATGACATATTTTTGTGGTTTGGCAAAAGTAAGTTTTCATGAGGAAAATAAAATTTTGACACTTTTGAATTTTTGGAAGAAAATTTAAATGAAAAAGAAAGGTCAAACCATGTTTTAAAAGTACGGAATAGGTAAGGATTCGTGCCTAGGAAAGACATAAAAAGTTTTGAGGCTATAAAGTAAATAGAGAAAATTATCTTGGAATAATAGTGAGCTCTCGTAGAATGCATAAGCATCGGAAAGCCTAGGATGTTGTTTGAAATAATTGTTGGAACACAGCTAGGACTAGTAGTGACTACTATATAGTAATGGGCAAGTAATCGTTTAGATCATGTTGCTAATTTCCATGTTAGAGGTAAAAGCCCGTTACTACATTTCTGTGGGGATCGTTCTGTTATTTTGTTGGGTAGTTAAGGTAAAACCTAAATCTGTCGTGAATCCAATAGTTCGGATTTTTCCATCTGAGGGGGACATAGTTTCGAAATTCTTGGCCCTAAGTAGTAGCTGTGTAGGGTGTCTATTCTCCTGTTTTAGTTGGAAGACTAGAGGCTTATTCAAATTTAAACTAAGATCAGATAATTAAATAAGCTAAGAAAAGAGAAATGGTACAAATAAAAAGGAAACAGAAAATTCAATAACGCAACAAAAATGGAAAATTATGAGGAAAGATGGATAAGAATGAAAATTTTCCAAGATAAGATGAAAAAGAAAATCAGTAGTAAAGAAAATTTTCTTATGTGGGCTGTGCTTGGATAGGAAAATAGGGAATCTTTATAAATAGTTACATAAAAATCCATGTACGGTTAGAAAAAGGTTGAAAAAGAAAAGTAGGAGATGCGGAGTTTTCCGCTTTCACCTCTTTTGTAACATGAGAAATCAAATTTAGAAAATTAGATTTTTCTAAAATTTGAAAAATAAAGTTGGTTGTTAGATTTGTGGTTGCAATAGTTGGATGAGCTATGCTCTTACACAGTAAGAGTGTAGGAAAATTTGGATCAAAAAGCATTTTGATTTTCAAAATATTGCATTCGTGTAGAACTACAAGTATATTTAGGATGTGAGCATCATATTTCAAAGGATTTTTGAAAAGCTTGCATATACGTAGGAGGTACCGATTAGGCATGTAATAACCCGGAAAATCCGAGCCGGTTAAAAATTTTTATTTTGGCAATTTTAGCGAATTTTGAAGATTTAAAATGGATTATTTTAAATGATAACAACGAGAAATTTATTTTGAATATAATTCGAGCGTATATATTATATACGTCGTCGTTAGAATATAAATATTTATATATAATTATAATAGGAATTGAAAATGGCGCGGTAGTTCGATAATTCGATTTCAAACTTCAATTGGATGTACCGGGTGCAAAACCATCTCGATTTTAGTGAAACCAAAAACGTTAGGATCTATTTGATAATATCTTTCCAACGAATCTGAAAAATCAAAATTTCATAGCGGGAGTCAAAAGATATGTCCAGTTGAAAATTCTGAATAGTCGCTATGGAATTCAGGCCCTTAAAAATAGACATTTTGCAAACGACCTCGGATTTCGACGAAACCACTTTTGTTGGATCCGTGATATCAAATTATTGCTAGATTCCAAATTTCATAATTTTTCGAATCAATATGTGAGCGTGGCAAAGGAAAACGCGTTTGACCGGTTTCAGTTGATTTTAATCGACTGGAAATTGGCCATTTTCATACGGTCTCAGAATTCGATGAAACTAGTTTTATTAGGACCATATCGTCAATACGACGCTAGAAAATATTTTTCTGCAATTTATAGAGTTCGTATGTGACCCCGGTAAATTGAAATGCGCGTTCAAATTCAATATATAGAGTTATATGTTGATTTTAACGGAAACTGATTGAAACGATCGAATCAGCTTATGATACATCTCCCATTGTGTTCGGAATGGGGGTAAAACGCTATGGGCGACAGGCGGTGGGCCTCGTTTTGAGGTCGAAAATACAAGTTGCTTTTTAGAGAAAAATAAAATAATTAAATAAAAAAAAATAAACCCTCTTCTCCCCCTTTATTCGTTCTGGCCCCCCTTTTCTTTCAAAAACAAAACAGAAACAAAAAAAAGAAGAGAAAGACGGGAGGAACCCGCCGCCGCCCCCCTCCGATTGATCGCCGCCGCCCAGTCCCGATCCCCCCTGCTTCCCTTCTGTCTCCTTGTTGAAGCCCTACCCCGTGTAACCCCAAACCGCCACCAACCTGTGCCGCACCACCGCCGTCGGTCACGATTTCAAGTCAGATTTGGCCTTCGAGTTCGCCGGATCTGAAGGAGGAGGAAGGAGACGTCTGCAGCTTCGACGTAGTGGCCAGCGATTGGGGTACGACGCCCTGAGGAAGCGGCGGCGACGGATTTTCTTTCTGAGGTGTTGGTTTCAGCGAAGTCGACGGCTTTAACAGTGAGCATTATTCTTGTTTTCATTTATTTCTTTTATTTCTTTTTTTTTTGATTTCCTATGTAAATATCATTGAATGTTTAAATATATATATATATATATATATAATTAGCATTGTTTTAAAATAAATATGGAATTGCTCTAAAAATAAAAATAGGATTCTTTATATAACTTAAAAATAAAAGGTATTTAGAAATAAGAAGAAATGGTTTGAATAGAAGAATGTACATATGAATTTGAATAGAAAAATGTACATGTGGTTTGAATAGAAAAATGTACATATGATTTGAATAGAAAAATGTACTTTATTATAAAATATAAAATCAGTTTGTATATGAAATTATTTTTATAAAATATATATAGCATGAAAAAATAACATTGTATAGACATGTGATTTCTAATTCTATATAGCGCTGTCAGAATTAAAAATATGATTTTTATATTTTTAAAGTAATAAAAATATGATTTTTATATTTTTAAAGTATTAAAAATATAGTCTTTACTATATAAATGATGTAAAAATATGATTTTTGTTTATGTAGAGAATTAAAAATATAATTTTTACATGATAGGAATATTAGAAATATCATCTTTTTATGTGTAGGAAAATAAAAATGTGATTTTTATAATGATATATTTGAAAAGGCGAAATCTTTATATAGAGAATAGCGAGGTAAAAATATAATTTTTATCTATATAATAGCAATGTAAAGATAGAATTTTTATCTGTATAGCGTCATAGTAAAAATTCGATTTTTATATATTGAATAGCGAAGTAAAAATTCGATTTTTACATATGTAGTGGCTACAGCAACGAAGATGACAAAAATGCGATAACGATGAGGATTTCTATCAAAGAAGAGTCAAGATGTTGGGATAGCTTTCGGTGAGAATTTCTCACCTTTCAATTTCATTTTCTAGTTATATATATATATACTAGGATGCAGACGGTGCTTAGTAGCACCCGACACAATCGTCCACAGACCATGGACTTGTTTGTTTGGTTGCATAACTTAGTTAGATGATTTGATTTGAATTTGGTTGATTGGTGAATTTGATTGATGTGTGAATGGCGTGGGCCTTCACTAGTCCGGGGATAAGGCTAGGCCTTGTCTCGTTTCTAGTATCGTGCCGTTATGCCGCCGAAATTTTCTAAAATATGTTAGAAAAATAAAAATATCAATTTTATTGAATAAATGAACTGAATAGAAATTCATATGTTAAAATAAAATGTTTTATCGTTAAAAATATAATTTTTAACGTGAATATGAATATAGTGAATGTGAATAAATAAATATTTATAAACAAATCGCCCGATTTGTTTATATACACTGATTTGACTGACATTGATTGGGACGATAAATTTTACACATCGCCCAACTGCACAACTAAATCTGTGTTTGATTGTTTGAAACCCCACACGGGTGTTGGGATGAAATTTGAAGTTCACTCATCCTGATTGATTAAATATGTCGATCGATTGATTGACAGGCTGTTATAAGCGTTAGATATCTATATTTGATGCTTATACAGTGTAGTGCACTTTGGTTGATGGTTGATTATTTTTCAATGCTATTATATATGTGTGATGTATGAAAATCCATATAATTGACGTTATATGGTGATTGATTGGGCCTCATTCCAATTTAGAAAATAAAGAATATTATAAAATAAAGGTTCATGTGTTGACTGTACTCATCCGTTGAGATTAGTCATGCGTTGAACGAAATATTTTAATAATAAATTTTATATCTTTATCACTATAAAATAAAGGTTCATGGGTTGACTGTACTCATCCGTTGAGATTAGTCATGTGTTGAACGAAATAATTTAACAAAAATAGTCACACGTGGACAGTACTCATTCGTTGAGATTAGTCGTGTGTTGACAAAAATAAATATTCATTTGTTGAATAGAATAAAAGAATATATGAAGCCGTGTTGATTAGATTGACGCCTTTTTGACGTGAACGATATTTATATCGATTTTATTCATTTCGAAATGAATTGAATTGAAAACGATTTCGAAATGAATTGAATATAAAACGATTTCGAAATGAATTGAATATAAAACGATTTCGAAATGAATTGAATATAAAACGATTTCGAAATGAATTGAATTGAAAACGATTTCGAAATGAATTGAATATAAAACGATTTCGAAATGAATTGAATAGAAAACCAATTTGAAATGAATTGAATATAAAACCAATTTGAATTGAATTGAATAGAAAACCAATTTGAAATGAATTGAATAGAAAACCAATTTGAATTGAATTGAATAGAAAACCAATTTGATTTGAATTGAATAGAAAACCAATTTGAATTGAATTGAATAGAAAACCAATTTGAATTGAATTGAATAGAAAACCAATTTGAATTGAATTGAATAGAAAACCAATTTGAATTGAATCGAATAGAAAACCAATTTGAATTGAATCGAATAGAAAACCAATTTGAATTGAATCGAATAGAAAACCAATTTGAATTGAATCGAATAGGAAACCAATTTGAATTGAATCGAATAGAAAACCAATTTGAATTGAATTGAATAGAAAACCAATTTGAATTTGAATAGAATAGAAAACCAATTGAATTTGAATAGAATAGAAAATCAATTGAATTTGAATAGAATAGAAAATCAATTGAATTTGAATAGGATAGAAAACGAATTTGATATGAATTCGAATTGAATTGAATAGATAACGAATTCGAATTGAATTGAATGCGAATTGAAATGAATTCAAATTGAATTTAAATTTGAATTGAATAGAAATGAATTTTAAAACGAATTTATAAAGAAGAATTCAATTTTGCTTTGAATTGAAATGGAAGTTGAAATGAATTTTGAAACGAATTTAAAAACTATTTATAAAATTCGTTTTAAATAGAAATTGACGAAATATATATTATATATATAATATAATGGCCTGAATAGAACGCGCCGCGCCGCGGCAGTTCGTGAATTTCGACCATTTATTTCAAACGGACATTACGGGAGATCCGACCGTCGGATTCTCCTAAAACCGGAACCGTTGGGTTCGTATCGAAAAGAGCATTCTAACAAATATTTGAAATTTGAAATCTAACGGTTGAATTTGGAGATACGTCCAAATCAAATTCGAAAAAGGTCGCTATAGGTGCAGTTCAATGGCCGTTGATGGAAATCGACTGTACGGGCCTTGATAAAATTATTAAAAATAGTGATAATTTGTGTAAAATCACAAGAAATGATTTGGGAAAAATTGGGATGAAAAACTCCATATTTGAAAAGATAAAAATAGATTTTTATCGAAATGAACTAGTTTGAACGAAATTTAAAACCCGATTTGTTTTTAAATAAATAAATTAGATTTAAAAAGGGGTTTTAAATAATCGGAATTCCTAATATATTTGATTTAAATTGAACAAGAATTGATTTGTGGGTTCATCGTGAACGGTGTTTTAAATAACACTAGTTCTTTAACCCGATAATAAATAGAATGTGATTTGGGTTTGTCGTGAACTGTGTTTTAAATAACACCTAGTTCTTTAACCCAGTAAAAGGAGTTTTAACGAATCTGCAAATAGGTTGAAATGTGAATCTAAAATCTAAATTATCAAATTTAGAAATGAGCGAGAATGGAGTATCGCCAGTTTTGCTCCAAAGCGATAGTTAAATCTTTAATTAGATTTGAACGTGAAATGGTAATTAATTTTACCGACAACACTGTGGTGTTAGATATGGAGTATCACCAGTTTTGCTTCATGGGATGATTAGGTTGGGATTGGGAAATAAAATAAATAATTACTTCGGTGTGGTTCGCTAATCTCGACTAGTTTAGAAAACCATAATTTGGTTTGAAACGACATCCAAAGGAAGATTAAAGGATAAATTTTAAAGAATTTATCTTGGATAAAATTGATGGGAACCTTTCCCAAAAGATGTGAATATTTAAATAACAGAATATTCAGAATTGGAATGAGGCGTATGTTGTGTTTATGTAACATTTGTTTTAATATTCGCGGGTTGTTCGGAAAGGCCGGGTTTATACCCATTCTGAATAACCGATTCGACGATATGTCGAAGATGAAGACGGTGGTCAAAGACCGGAAGTCTTCACATCGTTTGGATAATTACCGACGATCCTGATTGGGCTGTACACCCAAGAGGATGGAAATAGTTGGTGGTCGTCCAGAAGTACTTGGAGATGGATGGATATGCGAGGAAAGTGCCTCCGGTTTCGTTCAGACCCAGAACGGACTTGTAAATGGATTGTGTGTCTAACATTGGATTTTATTCTGTGTTGATTGATTTCTATTAAATATACATCTGTTTGGCGGCGGAGAATTTATTCTTTTGCTTAACGCCCTTCTCTGAGACGTACGAGCTCAGAGGTTGTATATCGATGGACATCAGTCGCATGGCATGAATTGCCTGTGTGGCACGCTAAGATGCAATGATTAAGGCTTTTGTTGAAAAGCAGAGTCTTGTGGTGGATGATCAAAGCACGGCCTGTGTGGCGTAGCTTTGTGTATAACGTGAATTCGCGAGCCTCACACCTCGGTATGAGTCAAAAACGGGATAGTGACTGCGGGGAGAGCACGACGTTTCTTTCTAGCTAGGGTGGTGTCAGTGACCTACCAGCCCTGACATTTATATACTTTTCACCTGTGTGGTTGTTGGATACGAGGCGCCTCGGATATAGGTCTGTAAGGACCGGGAAACGTGTGTTCAGGAATAACTAATCCTCAAAAGTTAGAGAGGAGCGGCCCTGAAGATCCAAAGATCATAGTGGGGTCCTGAGACATTTGCAAGAGTGTCTCGAATCGGAGAGGAGCTTGCCCCTTGCCTCGACTCATGACGGAAATCCAATTTCCAATACGTGATATTGCGGTTTTAATTGTAGAACTAGTATGGCGACATGATATATGGTACCCATGCCGTCTATGATTGATATTTATGATTGAAATTGTTTTGACACTATACACCTATAATAGTATCAAATGATTTGTTTAAACGTATCAAGCATTATTTGGCTATTATAAGGGAAAACCCTATCCTCCGGCTTGCGTTGCATTGTGTGATGGGACCTGGGTCTTATAATAGCTTCATTTTTTCAAAAACATTGCGCTGTTTTGTTATATGCACTAGTATTCTTGGCAGGAAACCCGTTCCGTGTTATACGGCGTGGTCCCTTGAATTACTATCTTTTAAAGCAAAGTTTTAAATAACTGTTTTAGTTCTCACACCAGTCACATGACTGACCTGGAGTTTATTGTTTTAACCTAAACTCTGGGTGCCCCTATTTTCCACACGGGCAGCTAGTAGTTTTGGTTTTGCAGATTTATATTCACAAGGTCCTGATTTACAGCTGGAACGATGCTCGGAAAGCTCTGTATCCGTGTATCATTTCTAGTTGTGCTTTTGTATATTTTCCCGCTGCTATGTAATTTATTGTAATCTCTGATATTTATTGAATGTAATTTATTCAGTTATACTCTGTATATTCTTGTATCTGATGGAATTGTTGTAATAACAACGAAATGTTCTTCCGTCTGCATTCTATTTTGTCTTGTCCTCAATTCTATTTGGGCTTTCCTTCACGGGGAAGTTCGGGTCGTCTCAAGGCATGCATGCATTATTACGTTGTACTACACTTTGCACAAGTGCATGATGTTTGCAAAAATTGGATGTACACATGATGGATGTATATTATTCAAGGGGTTAATTTGTTTTACAGTTATCAAATTTTGGGGACGAAATATCCTAAGGGTGGGAGAATGTAACACCCCATATTTTTAGTATAAGATAATAGAATAAGAACAACTTAATTAAATAATTAGAATTAAGTAAAATGGAATATACCATTGCGTTCGTCTCGGAATTCTGGTTCAGATAGATTCCGAGTTTGCATAAAACGTACATCGTATGAAGAAGTTTTGGGCGGCAGAAGTTTGTCAGGAAAATCAGGAAGCGGGTCAGAACAACTGGGACACTTGGCAAGTGCGCCAGGCCATTTTTGCACTGGCGCACCTCCCAGGTGCGCCCAGTACAATTTTTGTCCTACGGACCCATGGGGGTCGACCCCTTCAAGGGAGGATCGCCCCATAGGCCAAACCACCTAAAGGGCGGTCGACCTAAGGGTCAACCAACATGAAGGGGGTCGACCCTTAGCGGCAGATTTTGGCAGATTAGAGTTTTTTGATATTTTGACGGTTCAGATGGCTTTTGGGAAAATCTAAGGGTCCTGGTTACTCCATACTACTATAAATAAGACCCTAGACCTAACCCTAAATCTCATAGTTCGGTATCTACGGCGGAGCTCTTCCATTACACTCTCTCTCTTCTCAAATTTATTCTGAAAATTAAAATACAAGCCTAGGAAAATTATGAATTCAGATCTGGAAGATAGAATCAGCATCAATAAAAAAGATAATTGAATCATGAAAGCAAGGTAAACTTCTTGATCCAATCTATTCAATTCTTCCTATTTCTTTCCCTTCTCTTTTAATGAAAATAGTTGATCCACGTTATTAGGTTTCAAATCAAATTAAAGGGGAAAGGAAAACCATGGATGATAGAACGGATCAGATCCAAAATTTGGGAAAAGAATGAAAAGTGAGTGGGTTTAAACTATAGCCTTTAGATAATGTTATGACTATCATTTAGCATTCCCCTTTTTATAAATTGTGAAATTGCCAGTTTAATTATAAATTGTTGTTATAACAAGTTGAGACGTTAATATGAATAGATCAGGAAATTCATATTTTGAATCTATTAAATTGAGGGAATTATTAGATTGATTTAATGTTGAATTGTTAATATGAATAATTCATATATCGAATCAGTTAAAATGTTGGAATCTTTACATGTTATAATATTAATTTGAACATGTGGGAAAAATTCATATATTGGATTTGTTGGACTGCTAAAAAGTTTACATGTAAATTTGTCCCAATTATGTATAAGGAATAATTGGAGTAAGTATATGACTATATGGATTCATGTTAACATAGAATAGAATAAATATGGGTTTGGGGCATCAACCATATTATGTTTAAAAAACTTAAGTTGGATTATAAGTATAGAAAAAAGATTTGGGCGCAAATGGGATCATATGTAATTGGCATAATTCGAATAATATGAATTTAGACATATAACCCATCATCAATATAATTGGGTAAATGGGTATTAACAACTATAAAGGCATATGTTTAAATAGTTGATTAATAATGAATGCCTAGAATTACAATAAGAAATTGTAATTGCACTTATGATGCGAGGTTAGGTTGCATTAGTGGTGGAAGATGCCCGGACCCGACCGGCATATCCAGCAGCCACTAATATTGAACCTAATATGAGAGGCCTAAGTGCGCAAATACAAGAAGGGCTGTGACACGAGGTTAGTCCCAACTTGTGGAAGAAGTCTGCTCGGACCCGACCGGCATATCCAGCATCCACAAGTCGTAGGCCTAATGTGGGCGGTCTAGCCCACTATAAACCACAAATGGACTTGGTAATAAATTGGACTACTTAACATAATCTAATCCGTAAGGATGGTATGAATATGAACTAAATTTAGGGTTAAGTAAAAATTGGTTGGACAGTGGGTGGGCTAGGCAAATCTAAGGGGGTTGGTAATATTTACATATATGCCCGTAAACTTAGCCCGATTAGGTTGTATAATTAAAGACACCTAGTGGTATCCATAACCGGTAGAAATAATAAAGTTATGTAATTAAAGGCACCTTTTAGGGTAAGCATAACTTGTAGAAATGATAATCAACTATTATAAATAAATAACATTAATGAAAATGTTGTATAATAGGTAGACTTATCCTAGGGACAAGTAAAGATTATAACTTAGGTTATAATAAACTTATAAGGAAATGGTATAACTGAAGAAATGATATAAGGGACACTTAATTGTAAATTAAGTAATCAGTAAATGGGGAAAGCCAGAAATCATTTGAGATAAGGGGGAAAATATATGAAATATAAGAAGTTGTACTTAATAATAAATTAAGTAATCTTTAAGCTTGGAATTCTGAAACCCCGTTGATAAGAATATTTAGGCTTGTCCTAGGGACAAGATGAAATTATAACATAGGTTATAATAAAAGGGTAGAGAAACTTATTAATGGGCCTTAGTTAATAGAACTAAGTTAATAAGTAAACAACGATAAGTTGTATTGACAATGTAAAATGGAATTATGATTAAATGAGAAAGAATAAGGAAAACTTATGAAATGAAATAAGTTATATTTAATCATAAATGGTAAGTGACATGTTAATTAGAAAACATTGAATTGGATATACTTTAAGTAAAACATGTAATTGTAATGATGAAATCAACAAGAAGATTAAAAGGGGTTGTGGATTACAGACCTTGGGCCACAATCTAGAGAATAACATGTTGTGAGCTTATTAATAAACTTAAATGGATTAAGTTATATAAATTAAATTAATAAGCAAGAAAAGCCTTGTAATTTGAATAAGAATTCAATGTAAATGAGAATAATCAAGTTAAAGGAAACTTAATGAGGTAAGGCAAGCACGTAAAAGAATGTTTAGACATAGGGTCTAATAACTTGTTAAAGTGAGATGCTTGGACCTGTCCGCACGTCTGAGGGTGAATAACCAACGGGGTAAATAATCGTGGTGTTATAAGGCACGAGAGGGAGCGCACATTCATAATTGTTCTGACAGCTCCGAAGGACTGGAAGGGGAAGCGCGCGGCTTCATGAGCTACGTAACGTGGTCCTAGTAGTCCTCTGTGCAGCGATAGATGTCTTATGCTGTGTCCGTAGAGGTTGGTCTACGCATAACTACTAGGTAGGTGGGCCTTGACTGTAGATGTAGCTATGCAGTCTTGTATCGCCCTGCCAAGGAACTCGGTGCACATTAGAGGACGTGCGATTGAGGCATCGAGCAACAATTGAAGATACATATAGTGGACAGTCTAGATACATGCATGTCGGCTTTGTGTGGTGTATCGTAGACTTAAGGGAATTACTCTAGAGTCTGCAAGGAACGTAATATTGTTATCCGTACGTCACTATGGCGTAGGATGAGGGACTACGTATATTTCGATGGTGTTACGGTAGAGACCGTGCGAGTGGGGTACCATGGGGTGTACCTTGATATTGGGGGTAGCAACATATATGTTGTATTAGGTTAATCCACTGGGAAGTAAATGGGTACGACGAGTGTGTAAGCCTTGAGTGCTGTCAACCCAAGTAACCTAATAAATAAGAAAATATGATTGAACGGTATATGTAGGATTATCAAAAATGCATGAAATATATCCAGTCACCAGAACTTAGTTTCTGACCCCCTCCTCATAACATACTCGCAGGTTAGATTTATGGAAGAGACATGATGGCCTTGGATACTGGTTAGGCAGTATTATTAACACAGTAAGCTTATATTTTGATTACATTATATTTTATCCATTCCGCTATGAGATAATTTCTGAGCTCTGACATGTTTTATGTCTCTGTCTTTTCTGTAGGATACCAGAGCAAACCAATCTGAGTTTCGATAGATTAGAATTTTGAAAATAAAAAACTAGTCTGTCGAAATAGGGGTTGTCACACTAACACTCTCGAGTAAGAGATAATACAAACCAAATCGTCACTTATCGCTCTTAACCACCATACAAGAAAGCGATCATAATAAAGGGATTAGACTCGAAATTTGGTATGGTGCCTAAGTTCTCAAACCTAAGTATAAACACAATCAACATCCGAAACCAATAGTGATTAAGACAAACTCCTAAATTGTACACTTATTCCTAACTCAACGGGTATTAAGAATAAAATGACAACCCACTTGTTGGAAGTCAATCCCAATCCAAAAAAAATATTCTTGATTTTCTCCCAACTTTGGCTATATTAACAGAAATTTCAACAACCCCCCTCTACGGTTCGATCCGGAAAGAACAAACTCGCCATGAAAGTCCTAAACCATCAAAAGAAAACAAAGCCCAAAAGAGGCTACCCGCACTAGGCATAAAATCATCAAAATGCATTAAATAGCAAAACCACAATACTACATCTACTATATACCTCTTTTTAAATTGAGCTTTGCATTTAGATGCAAATAAGAGCGAATATGCATCCAAACAATTAACTCATTCTTCATGTACCTAAACATGTACTCAACAAAGAGGGATAAATAAAGATTTTTTTCGAAAACCAAAAATGTGTGATCTTCTAAAAATAAAAGAGAGAGAGAGCGCACACACACATACACACACACACACACACACACACACACACACACATATATATATATATATAAAGTAACATATAGTCTACAATAGCTTCCAACATGCCTGACATGTAACCTAAAGTACATAACCATCTCGGACTATAACCATTTGTATAGGAAAGGTAGATAGATGAGCTTCGGATAAGCCACCACTCATCATACTTCAAAATTGAGTTCTGGCAAGGCCACCACCCAATAGTGAATTATATCTACTCGTTTACAAAACCATAGTCCTAGCAAAAACGAATATACAATAGAAATACATAAGAAGAGAATAACGGGCTCTCGAAATCAACTCTCCATCATACATCAATTGCCTATATCTTGAAAAAAACAAAAAAAATAGGTAAGAAAACATCACACACATATATGTATATACATATATATATGCAATACATGTGTGTATATATATATATCCATATATATGTGTTTATATAAAATAAACTATAAGATAAACAAGATAACTACTTTTATAATCATATAAATTAGGAATCAATAACAAATGTTAATTCTATTGGAATTAAAATACTTACTAATCCTAATAAACAAAATCCAATTATTTCTAATTTTAACAAAAAAATCTATCAAACAAAAGAGTCCTTATTTATCTTAAACTGAGGATTAGACATCCATTCTAGACTAAACGTTATTGTCTTAATAATTAGTTTATCAATAGAATCTAAATTAGAATGAAACATTCTCGATTTTTTGTCAAACCAAATAAACCAACTAGTAATAAATACTAAAATATCTAGCATATATTTGTACTTAGTATTAAAATCAAATCCAAAAAAATTCCAATAATACTCGCAATCCCTAAAAATATTGGAACAATTAAAACCAAAGATACTTAAAATCATTTTTAATATAAAGAAATTTTTATTACAAGAGAAAAAATAAATGATCAGCATTTTCATCAAATATATGACAAAAACAACACTTAGAATCAAAAAAAAATCTTCCTTAAATGCTTGGCCGTGTTTAATTTCTTATGCATAATTAGCCACATATGTAATTTGGCTTCAGGTGGAGCATTAGTCTTCCAAATAAACTTAAATTTTAAAGACGAAATACTAAAAAAATTAATAAACTTATACATAGTTTTTGAAGTGTACTTCAATATTTATCAAGGCCCCAATAAATGTTATCCCCATTATTATCAAAATGATACAAAGATAGCTTAGCTCACTATAAGGCAAATTGCCTAAATACTGTGCCATCTAAAATACTCTCAAATGTGAACTCCCATTGGGAATCTAAGCAGCCTATATACCTTCCTTAATCAAAGCATTCTTAAAGCAGCAAATCTCAAAAAGTTCTTTAAATTCTATTTTCAGGGCAAATAAGAAATCCCGGAATCATGCCAAAAAATGTAATATCTCCTGAATGAACAATCAATTTACACCCTAGATTAAAAATAAAAACATTTTTATATGGAATTCCAAAATGATGATATTTAATTATTCCAACTATAACTTGTATCAAAAATAATTTTGTCCCTATTATAATAAAATTTAGAAATAATATGCTTCCAATTTGCTGACACTTCAGGGTTTCTACACTTCCACAACCATTTTGCTAATAAAGAGGAGTTAACATTATATAAATTGAAAAGGCCCCCATGTTTTTCGGATCTACAACAAATTTCCCAATTAACTGAACACTTTTAACCTCTACAAATGTTTTCACCACTCCATAGAAAATTGCATCTAATTATGTCATTTTTTTCAGTCACTCATTATGGAAAACGATGAATAACCATCCAATGTGTTGGAATAGAAGATAGCGTAGAGTTGATAAGAACTAATCTGCCTGCTCTTGATAAAAAAATGTTATTCCAACTAGATAGCCCATTATTTATTTTATCTATAATAATCACCCAATCTTCGTGTTTGAGTTTCGTTGGCCTAATCTTGAAACCCATATAATCAAAAGGGAATTTCATGGTAGAATAGTTTAAGGGATTAGCAACTTGATGTTCCACATTGACAAAATCATTTAAAACCATAACCGAACTTTTATCAAAACTAATTCTAAATCCAGAAAGAAACTCAAAATAATAAAGTATAAATTTCAAAGCTATAATATGTTTGGGCAGGTGAGAGGAAAATAATAATGTATCATCATCAAATTGAAGTATAGATATTTCATTATTAAATACCCCATTTCCTACAAAGAAAACAACGTGTTGAGTCATGTATGGAAATAAATGGACCATAACAAAACAAAACAACTATCTCATATGTTGTAACATCCCATAATTTTTATAGTATAATAATTAATTAATTTAATTACTTAAATAGTGATTTAGAGAATTAAATGGTCGTTTAATTAAATAACTTTGAATATTAAATTAATGTAATAATTAAATAATATATTTAATTATGAAATAATCAGAATTAGATGAAATGGCAATATTGTGTGAATTGGGCAATTCAAAATATAATTCAGTTTAAAATTTGAATTACGATAACGAATATATTAATTAAGGAAGTTAGAGCGTATAATATATATTATAATTGTAATCGAACTCGAAATGGCGCTGCAGTTCGTAATTTGGCGATTCGAACTTTAAACAAATATACAGAATCCGTTTTAAGCCGAATTTCTATGAAACACGAAACATTCGAAGTTGGTGAAGTATATTTTTCTAATGGGAGAGAAAAATCGGGATTTCGTCCTGTAGATTTTGATTTATGATCAAATCGAATTTTAAAATAGTCGCTATGGAATTGTTTATAAACTATAACGATATATTTAATTATAATTAAATATTGGCTTCAAAATTGGACAAATCCTTTTAGACGTAGTTATAATTAAATTTTTAGAAATTTTCTATAATTTTTTTTGGAAAATAAGCACTTTTTATTTTGGAGTATTTTACACCCTATATCAACATCTCGGGGTTTCACAGAATAAGTTAATGGACCTATATTATTTTATTTTTGGAATCGTGGAACCTCGCTCATCACAACTGTATTCTTATTTCTGTCTATAATGATCTATAAATCAAATGAAAATCTTGTGTAATAGAGACCGTAAAATTCCCCTTTGGAAAACTTTAAAGTTATGAATACAAATGCCTACTGGTATGTAACCATAATTACGAATAATTGAGGCCCAAATTTATATCCTTCATGTCTGCCAAAAGACCGAAAAGAGAGGCCATATGTTACTCGATCCCACTTGTTTACTTCATGTGCCATATGCATAAGCGATTTCATCATTTGCAGTAAGATAAAATAATAGTTTTCTTCCCTGTTAGGTCTCATATACTTCGTACTAATGTGTGTATAGCACGTTGCCAGCCCTTTCGATCCAGTCCTACCCGGTAGATATAGCTACGTCCCATCTTCATTAATGTGTAGTCCCCTCACCGCATATGGATCAAACTTTAAATCACTGAAGTAAATTTACATCATTCCTTTGCTATCAAGTTTTCTTAGTTATTAAGTGTTAATATTTAATTCAATTCCTTCGTGGCTAAGTACTATCGCCTATAAATACAGCAAGCGTTCTTTCATGGTTCTAGTTTTAACACAGCAAAACAAATTCTTCTTTTCCTTTCTTTTGATAGAACCAAACAGCAAGTTATATTAGTCTAAAGCAAAACAAATCGAAAGGCCACACATTAAACATGGGGGAGGGTCTTCATGCAACAGTGCGTACGGTTATAAGGGAAAAGGGATAAACATGCGCATGTATTAGTGAACAGGCGCATATATATGCAAGCTTGTTTCAGTATAAAAGGGGGTGTTGTGCGAACTAAGATCCAGTGAAATGAGTTTGTTTTGAGATTAGTGAAGGCTTGGAAGCATGCAGCAAAACGATGGATTCGAGAAGCAAGTTGCGTTTGTAATTATGGAAGGAGGAGTATTGTTTGTTTTTGAAATAATGATACGGGATGCATATGAATGTGTGAAGAGTGTATGGGCAAACGTGAGGGAGGAGGACAGAACAGGATGCAAAACAAAAGAGGGCGGAAGCTGTAAAGTTGGTATGGGGAATAAACTCATACTGGATACATGCGTGTGAAGGGACGTAGAGTGATGAATGGTGAAGGGAACGTTGGGTTGAAGAGAGGCCTGAAATGTCGGTTATGGTAGTATAGGGAAAATCGAACGCATTTTTAAAGGAAGATGTTGAGTTAGGTATTATGACTATGAGTAGATGGAGAAGAGGAAGGGGCGTTTGATGGTATGATTTTTGTGGAGTTTCATGGTTAGTAGGATGGGTTGGCAAGGTTTCAAGTGATCGGTTATGGTGTTTTACTGGAGTAGGAGGACGCAACTTTTAATCGAGGAAGAAGGTATTGCAGTCCTGGGCTTTTGAGTTGATGATGGGCCAGTGTTTTAAAAGGGGTGAGGCCCAAAATAAATATTGGAATTTAGTTTGCTTTAATTTAAATAATGTTTGAACTTGTACAATGTATAACTTGTTCATACATTATCAGAATTTCGAACGGTCAGACCCGTTACGATCGTATGGATGAAGGCTACAACATGGAAATGACTGGAGTGAATTGGAGCCCGTTACAATTTATAGCGAAATAAATTATCCGATTTGAATTGACGACGAATATCGTTATTTAACGATAACCAATCAAATTGCGTAAAACTCACTAACTCTATCAGTTTATATTTTTATTAATATAATCTAGTTATGATAAATGCTGGTTGACTACAGTGTGATGATTGTTTGGCTGAATTGCTTATGTATTGGTTGAAATTATAGGTAACGATACATATATAAATCGCTAATCAAACATTGATTCTGTTTATCAGAATATTTCATATCGAAATGAAATCGATGTTATTATATTTTTTAACATATGTGATGCAGGGAAATAGGTTGGAGGGATCCAACTGGATTCCTCAATATTTAAAATACTGTTCTTTTCATATATTGTAATATATGATGTGATATATAATCAATTGTTGATTATTTGTGTTTAAATGATATCGATCATTGTGAATAGGTATTTTAAATACTGTAAGAAATACTGAAATGTAGAAAAGGGGATTTTCAAAGTGTAATTTGAAATAAATTATTTATATAAAATCAATGGATTTTATATATAAAAGGAAAAGGAAAAGGATTTTATAAAAGAAAATAATTATAAAATCAAAGGATAATTATAAATGGAAAAGATTTGTAAAACAAATATAAAAGGAAAATATTTGTGAAATAAATAGGGAAAGAAATATTTATTTAGAAAATAAATAAAGTTATAAAAGGAAATATTTATTTAGAAAATAAATAAAAAAGGAAATATTTTTAAAACATTTACAAATAGAATAGAAAAAAAATATTTATTTGTTAAATAAATAGAATTGAAAAGGAAATAATTATTTGTTAAATAAATAAAATTATAAAAGAAATATTTATTTGGAAAATAAATAGCATTGAAAAGGAAATGTTTAGTTGTTAAATAAATAAAATAATAAAAGAAATATTTATTCGGAAAATAAATAGGATTATAAAAGGGAATTAACGAGATATAAAAGAGTTATGAGAAGATTGTTTAAAGTGGATATCAATTAGAGTAATTGAATTAGAGTTAATCGAATTAGAGTTAATCGAATTAGAGTTAATCATATTAGAGTTAATCGATTAGAGTTAATTGAATTAGAGTTAATCGTATTAGAGTTAATCGATTGGAGTTAATCAATTAGAGTTAATCGTATCAGAGTTAATCGATTAGAGTTAATCGAATTAGAGTTAATCGAATTAGAGTTAATCGTAACAGAATAAATCGAATTAGAGATTAATCGAATATTAGTTATTCGAGTAGAGTTAAGTGAAAAAGAGTTAATCGAATATAGTTATTCGCAAAGGAGTTAATAGAATATAGTTTATTCGAAAGGAGTTAATCGAATATAGTTTATTCGAAAAGGAGTTATCGAATAGAGATTATTCGAAAGAGAGTTATACGTTGAAATTCGATTATATCTATTTCGAGAAAGTACTATTTACTTTCTGGTTTTAAACCAAGATTTATTTATTTAGTTACAAATCATCTATTTAGTTATTTATTTAAATTAAGGAATAAAAGTTATATTTGAAGTTAGATATTTCAGAAGTAGGGATTATAACGCTATAGTTATAATCAATGTTTTCAATAAAGAAGTGGATTTGTAAATTAAATCCGAGAGTTACGTAAGGAGGTTTGTTAAAGATTTAAAAGGTAAACTTTATCTATTTCAAGGTTAGAAATGTTTTTCAGTTAAGGTCTTAGAGGTAATTATACCCCAACTTGATTGACTCCATTTTTAGCTAAGGAATGGTTAAGGTTCGATAGTGAAGGCTGATTAAGTGAATTTAGTCAATGAGTGTAATGTTTTAATTTAGCGTAGCGATTTTTTATTTAAACGTCTGTTTAAATCCAAATGTAGGAATTTTGGAAATGTTTTCCAAATAAGTATCAGAAATGTTTTCTAATATAGAAAACAAGAAACGGAAATGTTTTCCAATGATAATAACGTATATTTTCTATATTTAGAAAATAAGAAATGTTGAATATATGGAAACAGGAGATGAAAAACGAACTAAGGAGATAAAATGTTAAATGATGATTGATCAATACAATTTCCATCTGGAAATAATATCATTGTTTACACATGTGTTTTCTTTGATAGTTAACTCACCGACTATCGAAGTTTTTGACCCTTTTTCCGTTGTCAATACAGAGAGACCGGGATTAGATTCATTATCTGAAAACCATTCTATATGGACGTTAGCGTTGCGATCAAATATGATGAAGATAATTGAAGACGGAGTTTATGCAAGGTTCGTTCTATCAAATCCTAGGTAGAAATTGCCTATGATGGACTTACAGAATAGTGCCTTTGGTTTGTCCAGTCCCAGGATGACTTGTATAGAAGAATGTCTGACAAAGTATATTTAATAGATTATGTAAGTTGATCTCTTCAAACGTATATACATTTGGTGGCGGAGGAATTCGTTTCTCTTAGCTGTATACCCGTTGTATTTTTGGGGAAATCAATTTGTGATTTGGTGGGTATGACGATGTGACATTCAAAGTGAATAATTGTGTGATCTGTCAGAGATAAGTGCAGCCTCTAGCCTCACAACCGGGAAATAAAAAAATCGGGTAGGCAGCATGTTTAAGTGTTTGGCTCCAAATTAGGGTGTATTATCACCTATCTAGAGATATACATTTCATTCTTTAATTTATTCGATGTTGTCCCATTCGGGAAACGGTTGCTGATCCCAACCGTTGGTGATATACATTCGATACACTCAAGCGAAATGAGTGGTCGGTCATGTGTGGCCATGTTGCAAGATGTTCTTGTTGAACCTAGTATATTCTTCTCTAGAGGTACACTATCGGAAGGTGGTTCCATACCTTGTCATAGTTGGTAATCCGTTTTCCAATAACTGCTCGCAGTTTTGATTGTATACTATATATGTAGAACGTGAGATGAAAGCATTTCTGCTAGATGGTTACTATATTGTGGTTGATTGCCACTATCGTAATATGAAAAGAATTTTGATATAAAGACTATTTTGGATTCTCATAAGGGAAAAACCCGTTCCGTTATACGGCGTGGTCTTATGAGATATTGTTTAATTGCTCAAACTGTTTTAAACTGTTTTACTCACACCAGTCCCATGACTGACCCGGAGTTTGTTTTGTTTTCCCTAAACTCTTGGGTGCCCAATTTTGTACGGGCAGTCAAGTAGTCAGGATTTTACAGATATAATTGGAAAGCTGGAGCAGGAGGCTTCAGCAGCATTTATATAGCTATTGTTTATTTCCGCTATGTTGTAAGTGATATACTCTGAAAATGTTACTGTATACATATACTGATTTTATTTTGAATTTATGTATCTATTATATATTGTTCGTTCCGCTGTGAGATTCATGTTTACTCTGATGTTGTATGTTCTTCTTCTTCTTCTTCTATTCTATGTTTTTATCTTATCTATTCTCACCCTCTAATTTCTTTCATGGACTATCTGGTGTTTCCGATGCTTGAATAGTCGACATTGAGTTTATGTCGGATATCCAGGATCGTGAAAACCCCGGTCGTTACAGTCGTATAATAGGTGAAGGTTAAGTAATTACTTGGCTCTGTGGCGTGACTCAGTAGAGATAGGGTTAGCAATACCCTAGACTGAGTTTGAGTGTATATATACGAGAGAACGTATTTGTAGATTTCAATATAAAATTGTTTTATATTGTGGAGATTTATTGGTTGAGTTGTTTATAAGTTCTGGTCGATCAGTTTGATCCATTGTATCAGTAAGGGTTTCTAAACACTTGAATACGATGAACCGACATGGTATGTTTTGAAAAGAGGGTAAATGGGATAATTTTACCTTAAATATATTTTGATATAAACAAAGTATAGATATTTTAAATATTATCATATATTGGATGTCCTGGTTGTGATTATAATCTGATAAGATTATAATTAAAATGGTTATGTAAATATCCAATTAAAATTCGTATAAGTGTTACGACTTGAATTAAATCAGAATTGTAATCAAATTCCCAAAATTTGAATAAGTGTTGTAAATGGAATTGGATTAAATATATGAGAATTTTAAAATCCTGGGAGATTTTAGAAATGTTTTCCAAGCATTGGGAATAGTATTTTGAAATAGATTTCAAAATGGAAGGGTTTAGAAATGGTTTTGAAAGGAATATAGTATTGAACTCACTTCGATCGCTGGAAAATAGATTCTGATGATGAAGTCGACTACCATCGGTGTTCATTTTCGAGTTCTAAGTGATGGATTGCTACCAAAGAGATGATTTTTGAATTATTTTGAGAAAAGCAAGTTGTTTTGAATTCCGAAAAGGGATATTTAATTTTAGAAAAACAAAGTTATTTAAAATTCCCAAGGAGAGGTTGTTTGGTTTAAAACCAAATTGAATTGAAATTTGGGAAAGCAAATTGGAATTAAAATAAAGCCAGTTAGGTGGAAATTGAATTGGGATTTGCAAAAGCAAATTGGAGTTGAATTGGATTAGGAGGATATCGAGAAATTTGGATTTGTGGGATAGAAATTTGAAATGAGATTCGGTTTGGATATAAGCGAATAGCTGTGTTGATGATAAAAACTGATTGGAAATTGATTTGGGGTGCATTTGTATATGCTGAATTAGCAGCAAATGGAAAGAATATAATGATATGCCCGACAAAAAGGTACAAGGTTATATTTGGTATAAGCATGGGATTTTTGAGCCAGATTGGCAAGCTGCTTGGCTGTTAGATTTTCTTTTGGATTGAAGAAGGCCTAGAGAGGCGAGTTGTAGTTGTACCAATTGACCGGTACAAAGGAGGTGCTGGCAAAAAAATTCGAAAAGTTAAGATGTTAGAAAATTTTCAGAATTTTTGAAAATTTTCGTCAATAGAAATGAATTAATATTTTAATTGAAATAAATTGGTTCAGTTGAAACTGATATTTAAGAAGTAAACAAATAATTTTTAACCCTGTTAGTAGGGTTTGTTTTCTACCTTAGCAATTTCGAGGACGAAATTATTTTAAGGGGAAGAATGTAACGTCCCGTAATTTTTATAGTATAATAATTAATTAATTTAATTATTTAAATAGCGATTTAGAGAATTAAATGGCTGTTTAATTAAATAACTTTGAATATTTAATTAATATAATAATTAAATAATATATTTAATTCTGAAATAATCAGAATTAGCTGAAATGGCAATATTGTGTGAATTGGGCAATTCAAAATATAATTCAGTTTAAAATTTGAATTACGATAACGAATATATTAATTAACGAAGTTAGAGCGTATGATATATATTATAATTATATTTGAGCTCGAAATGGCATTACAGTTCGTAATTTAGTGATTCCAACTTTAAACGAATATATAGAATCCGTTTTAAGCCGGATTTCTGTGAAACAAGAAACATTCAGAGCTGGTGAAGTATATTTTTCAAATGGAAGAGAAAAATTAGGATTTCGTCGTGTAGATTTTGATCTATAGTCAAATCAAATTTTAAAATAGTCACTATGGAATTGTTTTTAAACCATAATGATATATTTAATTATAATTAAATATTAGCTTCAAAATTAAACAAGTCCTTTTAGATGTAGTTATAAATTAATTTTTAGAAATTTTCTACAATTTTTATTTTGGAAAATAAGAACTTTTTATTTTGGAGTATTTTACACCCTATATAAACATCTCGGGTTTTCACAGAATAAGTTAACGGACCTATATTATTATATTTTTGGAATCGTGGCATCTCGCTCATCACAACTGTATTTTTATTTCTGTCTATAATGATCCGTAAAACAAATGAAAATCTTGTGTAACAGAGACCGTAAAATTCCCCTTTGGAAAACTTTAAAGTTATGAATATAAATGCCTACTGGTATGTAACCACAATTACGAATAACTGAGACCCAAATTAATATCCTACATGTCTGCCAAGACCCAAAAGAGAGGCCGTATGTTACTCGATCCCACTTGTTTACTTCATGCACCATATGCATAAGCTATTTCAACATTTGTAGTAAGATAAAATATTAGTTTTCTTCCCTATTAAGACTAATGTGTATAGCACGTTGTCGTCCCTTTCAATCGCAGTCCTACCCAGTAGCTATAGCTACGTCCCCTCTTCATTTATGTGTAGTCGCCTCGCCGCATATATATCAAACTTTAAATCACTGAAGTAAATTTACATCGTTCCTTTTCTATCAAGTTTTCTTAGTTATTAATTGTTAATATTTAATTCAATTCCTTAGTGGCCATGTACTATCGCCTATAAATACAACAAGCGTTCTTCCATGGTTTTGGTTTTAACACAGCAAAACAAATTCTTCTTTTCCTTTCTTTTGATAGAACCAAATCGCAAGTTATATTAGTCTAAAGCAAAACAAATCGGAAGGCCACACATTAAACATGAGGGAGGGTCTTCATGCAACGGTGCGAACGGTTATAAGGGAAAAGGGATAAACATGCGCATGTATTAGTGAACAAGCGCATATATATTCGAGCTTGTTTCAGTATAAAAGGGAGTGTTGTGCGAACTAAGATCCAGTGAAATGGGTTTGTTTTGAGATTAGTGAAGGCTTGGAAGCATGCAACAAACGATAGATTTGAGAAGCAGGTTGCGTTTGTAAGTATGGAAGGAAGAGTAATGTTGGTTTTTGAAATAATGATACGGGATGCATATGAATGTGTGAAGAGTGTATGGGCAAACATGGGGGAGGAGGACAAAACTGGATGCAAAACAAAAGAGGGCGGAAGCAGCAAAGTTGGTATGGGGAATAAAACGCATACTGGATACATGCGTGTGAAGGGACGTAGAGTGTTGAATGGTGAAGGGAACGTTGGGTTGAAGAGAGGCCTGAAATGTAGGCCATGGCAGTGCAGAGGAAATCGAATGCATTTTTGAAGGAAGATGTCGAGTTGGGTATTATGACTATGAGTAGATGGAGAGGAGGAAGGGGCATTTGATGGTTTGATTTTTTTGGAGTTTCATGGTTAGTAGGAACAGTTGGCAAGGTTTCAAGTGATCGGTTATGGTGTTTTACTAGAGTAGGAGGACACAGCTTTTAATCGGGGAAGAAGGTGTTGTGGTCCTGGGCTTTTGAATTGATGATGGGTCGGTGTTTTAAAACGGGTGCGGCCCAAAATAAATATTGGAATTTAGTTTGTTTTTATTTAAGTAGAATTTGAACTTGTATAATGTATAACTTGTTCATACATTATCAGAATTTTGAACAGTCAGACCCATTACGATCATATGGATGAGGGCTACAACATGGAAATGACTGATAGTGAATTGGAGCCCGTTACAATTTATAGGAAAATAAATTATCCGATCTGAATCGACGACGAATATTGTTATTTAACGATAACCAATCAAAGTGAGTAAAACTCACTAACTCTATCAGGTTATATTTTTATAAATATAATCTAGTAACGATAAATGTTGATTGACTGCTATGTGATGATTGTTTGGTTAAATTGCGTATGTATTGGTTGAAATTATAGGTAACGATGTATATATAAATTGTTAATCATACATTGATTCTGTTTATCAGAATATTTCACATCGAAATGAAATCGATGTTATTATATTGTTTAACATCTGTGATGCAGGGAAACAGGTTAGAGAGATCCAACTGGATTCCTCAATATTTATAATACTTTTCTTTTCATATATTGAAATATATGATGTGATATATAATTTATTGTTGATTATGTGTGTTTGAATGATATCGATCATTGTGAATTGGTATTTTAAATACCGTAAGAAATATTGGAATGTAGAAAAGGGGATTTTCAAAGTGTATTTTGAAAATAAATTATTTATACAAAATCAATGGATTTTATATATAAAAGGAAACGGATTTTATAAAAGAAAATAATTATAAAATCAAAGGATAATTAAAAAAGGAAAATATTTGTGAAACAAATATAAAAGGAAAATATTTGTGAAACAAATATAAAAGGAAAATATTTGTGAAACAAATAGGAAAAGAAATATTTATTTAGAAAATAAACAAAGTTATAAAAGGAAATATTTATTTAGATAAATCAAGTTACAAAAGGAAATATTTGTAAAACATTTACAAATAGAATTGAAAAAGAATATTTATTATTTATTAAATAAATAGAATTGAAAAGGAAATATTTATTTGTTAAATAAATAAAATTATAAAAAAATATTTATTGGGAAAATAAATAGAATTGAAAAGGAAATATTTATTTGTTAAATAAATAAAATAATAAAAGAAATATTTATTTGGAAAATAAATAGGATTATAAAAGGGAATTAACAAGATATAAAAGAGTTATGAGAAGATTGTTTAAAGTGGATATCAATTAGAGTAATTGAATTAGAATTAATCAAATTAGAGTTAATCGAATTAGAGTTAATCGTATTAGAGTTAATCGATTAGAGTTAATCGAATTAGAGTTAATCGTATTATAGTTAATCGATTAGAGTTAATCGAATTTGAGTTAATCGTATTAGAGTTAATCGATTTGAGTTAATCGAATTAGAGTTAATCGATTAGAGTTAATCGTAATAGAATAAACTGAATTAGAGATTAATCGAATATTAGTTATTCAAGTAGAGTTAAGTGAAAAAGAGTTAATCGAATATAGTTATTCGAAAAGGAGTTAATCGAATATTGTTTATTCGAAAGGAGTTAATCGAATATGGTTTATTCGAAATGGAGTTATCGAATAGAGATTATTCGAAAGAGAGTTATATGTTGAAATTCGATTATATTGATTTCGAGAAAGTACTATTTACTTTCTGATTTTAAACCAAGATTTATTTATTTAGTCATAAATCGCCTATTTAGTTATTTAGTTAAATTAAGGAATAAAAGTTATATTCGAAGTTAGATATTTCAGAAGTATGGATTTTGTAACGACCCAGAAAATCTGAACCAATTTAAAAATTTTAAATTGGCTAAAATAGTGGATTTTAAATATTTAAAATAAATATTTTAAATAAGTAAGATGAAAAGTGAGTTTGAATCGACAATTGAAAACGAATATAATTAATTATAATTATAAACAAGGCCTGAAATGGCGCTGTAGTTTCAAAAATTGAATTCAAACCTTGTCGGACTGTACCGGGTGCAAACCAAAACGGATTTTAGTGAAACCAAAAATATTTAAATCTGTTTGTGAATACCTTTCTAACGAATCTGAAAAATCGAATTTTCATAGCGGAAAGCAAAAGTTATGGCCGAATGAATTTTCAGAACGGTCGCTATGGATTTTATATAGCCCGTGAAATTGGCCATTTTGCATACGACCTCGGAATTCGACGAAACCACTTTTGTTGGATCCGGGATGTGAAGTAATTGCTAGGTTTCAAATTTCATAATTTTTGAAGCTAGTATGTGAGCGTGGCAAAAGAAAATGTGTTTTGGTCAATTACAGTTAAATTGGATCGACCAAAAATGGGCCTTTTTGCAAACGGTCTCAGAATTCGACGAAACTAGTTTTGTTGGGACCGTATCATCAAAACATAGCTTGATTTATTTTTCTGGGATTTTTCGAATCAGTTTGTGGCCCTGGCAAATTGAAATGTACGTTCAAATCAAATATTGAATATTTTATATTTTAATTTGAAGGAAAACTGATTGAAACAGTCGAATGGGCCTTCGAAACATATCCCATTGTGTTCGGAATGGGGGTAAAACGCTAGGGATGACAGTCGTTGGGTTTGGATTGGGGTTCGCAGGAGGAAAGGGGTATTTTCGGATTTTAAAACTTTATATATATAAAAAAATATACACTTGTCCACGTCAGAACACCCCCCCACCCCGACATTCTCTCTCTCCCCAAATCGAACGACGGAAACCCGATCCCTCCTTCTGTCCTCTTTTTCTTCTGATCCGCTCAATGAAATCCAATGCCACAGTTAAGGTTTTTGTAGTACTTCTCATGATCTTCAAATCCATATAAACATTGGATTTTTTCGTGGCCTGTAGGGGGAGAACCACCCTCGAGAAGTTCGGCCGTTCGCACCCCGATTCCGTCGCCTGGGGACCACCGATTTGACCCTCCTCCCTGGCACACGTGCGCCTCTCCTAGCCCGACAAGGTGGCGCTGGCCGATCGAAGCAACAATCAACGGATTGCCTGAAAGATCGAAACTTAGTTTTGAAGATTCTGAAAGGTAATCGGCTGTTAATTATTTAACTGATTTCGACAGTTTAAAACCGTTGCAAACTTCGAAAAATCATATCTTTTTGCTGTGTTAACGAAATTCGATGAAAAAAGAAACATCGTGACCGTGTGGACGCCTTCTACATTTTAGAAGAGACCGCATATTTTTCTGAGCCTTCTGCTATTTTTGGTGGAGTGGAACCCAATGTGAGATTTCTAGTTTATAAACGATATGGAAAACGACGATGTATAAATTATATAGTCGATGTATGAGTTATATAAGCGTTGTACACCTCTTGTATAAGCGTTGTATAAGTTGTACGTTCGATGTATAAGTTATATATGCGTTGTAAAAAAAATTATATATGTGTTGAAATAAAAGTGAATTGCTATATATAAATATATATAAATATATATATATATATATATATACACGCCCCTCGTCCACAAACCATGGACGATATTTATTGGTTGCGATTGGTGTGAAAATTGATTGATAGCGAATGGTTGTTTGGGATTGTTTGTGGTTGATATTGATTTATTGTGGTTGAAAAATACCCGTTTGTGGTTGAGAAATATTTGGTTGAAACCACTTAGGATTAGTTTGTGGAAATGAAATAAATATATACATGCCGCATGCGTGCGAACTAGATGCATGATTCCCATTGTAAAAAACCGCGAGGTTTTAAGGTAGAGCGAGGAGCCGTACTAGGGACGGTCCCGGTTTTAACTACTCTGCCGTTATGCTGCCGAAATTTTGAATAATATTCATGTGTTTGAATTATTTTCATTTGCTAAAACTATATCTATTCATTGAATAGAAAACCTTCATGTGTTGAATCGATATTCATTTGTTGATTAGAAATTCATGTGTTGAATGGTATTCGCGTTTTAAATATAAAAATCACATTTTTAGTATATACATGAATCGTTGAAATGTGAAGTGTTAAAAATAGCCACTCATTCAAATAAATATGCATGAGTCGAAATATTCATTAATTAGCTAATGATGTGATTTTTACCTATGCATGCAACATTAGAATGAATGGTGTTTTTAAACCAAATGGAAATCAAATATGAAGTTGAATAGAAAATGATAAGTGATAAGAACTATATATATGTACATGCATATTTATTGAACAGGTTATAGCGAAGGGGCTAGAGAAGAGGAATAAAATTTTGTGCCCGAGAAATAGGTACACATTTACTGTTTTGTTTGGGTGATGATTTTATGAGCCTGTTGGCTAGCCGCTTGGCTTTTTCTTTTTCTTTTCGACATGAGACGCCCGTGTGGCTATTTGGGAATTTTCCGAGCCCCTCCCGTACAAAGGAGGTTATGGCGAAATTTTCCAAAATTTTAAGGCGTTAGTGAAATATTTGAAGTAAAAACGATATTGAAATTGTTGAATGAACTATATTTATATAAATATATAAATATAAATAAAATTAAAACGAAACGTGGCCGTGCAGTTCATATTTTGAAACCGTGATTTCAAACCACTAGTGCGGGAAATCCGACCATTGGATTTTCCCGAAACCGCAACCGTCGGGTCCGCCTTGGAAATATCTTTCCAACGGCACCAACCTTGTAAAAATCCAACGGTTGGATTGTCTGGAATGTTTAATTCAAATCTGAAGAAAAACAGCGCCAGAAACGATTATATTTATATATATATATAAATATAATTATATTTAATCGAATAACGACGTTGCAGTTCGTATTTTTAAATCGAAACTTCAAACGATTGTACCGGGAGATCCGACCGTCGGATTTTCCCGAAACTGGAACCGTTGGATTCGTTTTGAAAAGACCTTTCTAATGATGTAAATTTTGTGAAGATCCAACGGTTAGACTTTCAGATATGTGTAAATCAAATCTGAAGAAAAACAGCGCCACGGCCGCGTTATGGCCCGAAGCATCGTTTTGAATAAATTGGCTATTTTAAAATAAATAAAAATAGCGATAAATCGTTATAAAATATCATAAACGATATGGAATGGAAATAAACTGAATTTGTTCGATTTATGTGGTATTTGATGGTTGAATGTGTTTGGTGTGAAAATTTCATTAAAGAACAAAATTGGTGTTGTCGAATGATTTAACCATTGAAATAAATTGATTTGAAATTCTAAATATACGTGAATTATTTGAAAAGGCCAAGTTAATTCTCATTTCAAATAATTGGTTGACGATTGAAAGTCGAAGATGAAGACGGTGGTCGAAGACCGGAGATCTTCACCTCGTTCGGATGGTAACCGAGGTCCTGATTGGGAGGCATCCCGAAATATGGATAATGAGTGGTGATCGTTCCAGACGTACGTGGTGATCGATGGGTTTGCGAGGTATTTAGTGCCTCCGGTTTCGTTCAGACCCAGAACGGACTTGTAAATGGACTGTGTGTCTGACAGTGGATTTTATTCCATGATTGATTGATCTCTATTAAATATACATCTGTTTGGCGGTGGAGAATTTATTCTTTTGCTTAACGCCCTTCTCTGTGACGCACGAGCTCAGAGGTTGTATATCGATGGACATCAGTCACATGGCATGGATTGCTAGTGTGGCATAACTAAGTGGCAAATGATCAGGGCTTCTGTTGAAAAGCAAAGTCTTGTGGTGATGATCAAAGCACCGCCTGTGTGGCGTAGCTTTGTGTATAACGTAAAATCGCGAGCCTCACACCCCGGTATGAACCAGAAACGGGAGAAGGACCTCAGGGAGGGCATGCGTTTCTTTCTAGCTAGGGTGGTGTCAGTGACCTACCAGCCCTGACATTTATATACTTTTCACCTATGTGGTTGTTGCTGTTGCGAGGCGCCTCGGTTTGATCGGACGATCCGGGTCCGATGGTGTCATTCTTTGGCTCGCTTACGCCCCAAAGGGCGGGGAAACGTATTGTTCAGGTATAATAATCCACATCGGTGGACCGGCCCTGTCGCTCCAAGGCTTGCCTGCGCGCTTGCCTGAGACATGGGCTAGATTGTCTCGAATTCGGTAGGGACTATCTTTTGCCTTGGTTCATGACGGAAATCCAATTTCCAAATACGTGACTGTGCGGTTTTGATTGTATACCTATATATGGCGACATAGTGGTATGGGGCATTAATGCCGTCTATGATTGATAGTTATGATTTGAAATTGATTTCAAAACATATAAACACTAGTAATAATATCAAATGCCTTTGTTTTATTCGTATCAAGCATATTTTGGCCGTTATAAGGTAAAAAACTCTATCCTCCGGTTTGCGTTGCATTGTGTGATGGGAACTGAGTCTTATAATGGCTTCATTTTTATAAAAAGAATAGCGATGTTTAAAAGAAAGATTTGTTTTAAAGCACTGGCAATCCAATGGAGTAAACCCGTTCCACGAAAGTGGCGTGGTCCTATGATTAGCCATATCATATAAGTGTTGAGTAGGTTTCTCATACCAGTCCAATGACTGACTCGTAGTTTGTTTCACTTTCAAACTCGGGTGCCCCTTTTTCTACACGGGCAGCCTTGTATTCAGGTTTAGCTGGTTATTTCTGGATAGCTGGAGCTGAAGATGGATTCTATCATTTATCTCTTTTTATGCTGTTCAGCTCCTATTGTACATATTATGTTTGTTTTCCGCTGTAGACATTTATGTATAGCTGAACTATACTTGTACTAAGTAAGATCCTATATACTTTGTAACTCTGATGATTACTTTTATCCAGTATATTCTATTGTTCATTATCTGGTGTATTTACTTAATTTCTGTTCTGCAATAATCTGTTTCTGTGTTATATTCCAAGGATTACCCTTGCCACCGTCAGTACGGGGTTTGGGGTCGTCTCAACGTGGTATCAGATCTTTGGTTAAGCTTAATTCTGGAATATAACATTTGAACGAACTCGTCAGAAATAGAACCAGTAGTGTTCTAGGACGGGTAACTCTATACAGATAGGATCAGTAACATCCTAGTATAAGTAAAGCAGAATTGAATACACCTCGATAGACGCATTTCCATTGAAGTATTTGTCTCTATATTTTGAAATATCTTTTCTGTTGACCTGACACTTTGTCTGCTAATTGCAGACGCACCAGAAAATGAGTGACAGAAACAGAAGAAAAAATCGTATGGCTCGACCAGCTAATGAGCCAGTAGTGCTCCCGCAGCCAGAATCCGATATAGAAGTTCTATTCAGGAGATTTCGAAATCTTGGTGGATCGCCATTCTTAGGCAAGGAGTCCATTATGGAAACACAAGCTTGGATTCGCTCTGCAGAGAAAATCTTTGAGGGTTTAAAGTTGAGAGACGATCAGAAAAGATTACTGGCGTCTTGGGCGCTCAAAGAAGAAGCTTTGTTTTGGTGGGATTCAATTATTAAAGATAATCCAGAAGGTGATATCACCTGGGATAGATTCAAAGAGATTTTCCTAGGAAGATTTACTCCTCCTGAAGCAACCGAGAGATTATGTGATGAATTTTCTTATTTGATACAAGGTGATATGACCATCCCAGAATATCATAAGAAATTCAACGAACTTGCTCACTTTGCTCCTCATCTGATTCAAGACCCAAAGAGGAAAAATCTGAGATTTATTCATGGCCTTCAAAGGAGATATCAGAATAGTGTAATGAGGAATGTGAAGCTTCCTTTTTCTGAAATGATTTATATGGCTTATCAGTATGAAGATCTCCATAAGAAAGGAATGTTGCGCGGCGAAGAAGAAGTTCGTTGTAGTAACAAAGAAGAGTCGGAAACTGATATTCCGGAAGCCAGTACGAGGTCTGAGGCCAATAAGAAGCCCAGTGCCAATCGGAAAAGGGCCAGTTCTGGAAAAGAACCAGCAACGACTGCCATATGCAACAACTGCCATAAGCCAGGGCATTTCCAGGGGAATTGCAAACCCTTGAAAAAGCGAAGGTGGAATGAATCTAAATCCAAGAACAAGCCTCCTGTGATGCGAGAGTGCAATCTTTGTCATCAGTCCGGACATTGCTGGCTGTTAAAAAGGGCCAAAGAGGCTCACGTAAATGAAATAGCAGAAACTTCTGGGCCCGCAGATGTTCTGGAAAGGCCCGATGTGTTAGAAGGCACGCTAACTGTCAAAAACATTCCAGTCAAAGTACTGTTTGACACAGGCGCATCAAGAAGCTTTATTACAAAGGGTGCCGCTAAGAAGCTAGATTTGAATTTGAGGATGCTCAAGGAACCAATGACTGTCCAGAATCCGGTCGGGGGTTCTATCAATCTCAGTTGGATTTGTGCAGTACCTATCTCCTTTTCTTGCTATAAATTCCCTATTGTCTCTATCGTCATGAATTTTAATGAATTCGATATTATTCTGGGATTGGATTGGCTAACCAAATATGAAGCGGACGTTAGATGCGCCGAGAGAGTGGTTAAAGCAAAGGCCCAATCAGGGAATTATATAACCATACCATGTGAAGGCCCGACTTCAAATAGAAAGGACTTCTGGGCAGCTTTGAATGTTTCTCCCTCCCAAATGGAAAATGTCCCTGAAATCACAGAGAATATTCCCGATCTAGTGAAAGATATTCCTGTCGTTAGGAACTATGCGGATGTGTTCGAAGAAGTTGTTCGCTTACCTACGTAGAGAGAAATAGATTTCAAAATTGCTTTAATTCCGAATGCAAGGCCGGTAGTTCACGCTATTCGAAGAATGTCCTTGAAAGAGAAGGAGGAATTAGACAATCAAACACGACAGCTCGTATGGAAAGGTCTGATCAGGCCTAGTTTCTCTGATTGGGGTGCATCAGTGGTATTTGTCCCAAAATCTGACGGTACTCTACGTCTATGTGTGGATTTTCATGATCTGAACAAGCAGACAATAAAGAACAAATATCCATTGCCGCGAATTGATGATTTGTTAGATCGATTGAATGGAGCACAGGTATTTTCATGAATGGACCTAGCTACAGGCTTCCATCAACTTCGAATCATCGAAGAGTGTGTTCCAATGACAGCATTCAGAGGCCCCGACTTATTCTACGAGTGGTTAGTAATGTCGTTCGGCTTATGTAACGCTCCTGCCTATTTCGTCGATCTGATGAACAGAGTATTCAGAGGAGTATTGAATAAATTTATTCTGGTTTTTATTGATGATATCCTAATCTTCTCTAAGTCAAAGGCCGAACATGAAAAACATTTGGAACAAGTGTTAGAAATCCTCAGAA
This sequence comes from Allium sativum, assembly GCA_030737875.1. Taxonomy (NCBI): domain Eukaryota; kingdom Viridiplantae; phylum Streptophyta; class Magnoliopsida; order Asparagales; family Amaryllidaceae; genus Allium; species Allium sativum. The sequence continues at coordinate 279,529,075 of CM060911.1, forward strand.
GGAATGTATTGAAAGCAAAGTTTTCCAAATGTATATTCTGGCAAGATGAAGTGAAACTTCTGGGCCACGTCGTATCAAAAGAAGGAATCGCTGTGGATCCAAGTAAAATCACAGCTATTCAGAATTGGAAACAGCCCAGTACTCCCACTGAAGTCCGCAGTTTTCTCGGATTGGCTAGTTACTACTGGAAATTCGTTAAAGACTTTTCGAAGATATCTGGTCACTTAACGAAGCTTACAAAGAAGCATTCTAAATTCAAATGGACTCCAGAAAGTGAGGAGGCTTTTGAAGAGCTAAAGTTGAGATTAACAACTGCTCCAGTGTTAACCATCATCGATGGCAACCAAGATTTAAAGGTCTGGACTGATGCTTCTAGAGAAGGCCTTGGCGCAGTGTTAATGCAAAGAGGCCAAGTGATTGCTTATGCTAGCCGTCAACTGAAGCCACACGAGAAGAACTACGTAACTCATGATCTTGAGTTATTGGCTATAGTATTTGCCTTGAAAATTTGGAGGCACTATCTTCTGGGTGGGAGATTTGAACTGTTTACAGATCACCAGTCGTTAAAATATATGTTTACTCAGAAGGACTTGAATTTGAGGCAGCAACGTTGGCTGGAGTTTCTTGCAGCATATGAATTTGAAATTATATATACTCCAGGGAAAGCCAATGTCGTGGCCGATGCGTTAAGCCGAAAGAATGAGATGATCGCCAGCTTTATTATCACGACTTCCTTGATTGACAAAATATCTATTCTTCAGAAGGAGGATAACTTTATTAAGGATATGATCAAAAGGATTCAGAAAGGCGAGCCCTCGTGTTTTCAAATAGATAACGACGAGACCTTAAGGTTGAAAGGAAGGATTTGTGTTCCTGACGTCCCAAAGTTAAAAAGGGAAGTGTTAGACGAGTGTCACAAGTCCAAGCTGAGTATCCATCCTGGTGTGGCCAAAATGTATAACGATCTCAAACGGACATTCTGGTGGAAGGCTATGAAAAGAGACGTTTCAATATATATTAGTCGATGCCCTACTTGCCAACTAGTCAAAAGCGACAAACAGAAACTGGCTGGATTGTTGCAACCGCTAGAAGTTCCAGGTTGGAAGTGGGAACATATTTCAATGGATTTCATTGATGGTCTGCCCAGAACCAGAAAAGGGAATGACAATATTTGGGTGATCGTAGATCGCTTCATGAAGACCGCCCATTTCATACCTGTCAGATCAAACAGAACTGCTCCGAGTCTGGCGCAAATATACTTCAGGGAAATAGTTAGACTACATGGAGTGCCGCTCAGTATAGTCAGTGATAGAGATATAATATTTACTAGCAAATTCTGGGAAGCATTTCAAGTCGAGCTGGGAACGAAGTTGAACTTGAGCACCGCTTATCATCCTCAGACAAACGGTCAGACTGAGAGGGTGAATCGTATTTTAGAAGATCTATTGCGGGCTTGTGTTATAGATTTCGGTGGATCATGGGAAGACCATCTGCATTTGCTGAATTCTCATATAACAACAGCTACCAGGCGAGTCTGACAATGTCGCCATTCGAAGCATTGTATGGTAGACCGTGCCGATCTCCTGCTTGTTGGGTCGAGCCCGGAAATAGACTTGTGTTGGGTCCCGATATGATTCGAGAAGCTGCCGACAAAGTCGATTTTGTTAAGAAGCGATTACTTGCCGCTCAAAGCCGACAAAAGAGCTATGCCGATAGGAGAAGAAGAGATATATCCTTTGCTGTTGGCGACTATGTATATTTGAAAATATCGCCGATGAGAGGAGTTATCCGGTTCGGTAAAACTGGAAAGTTGGCACCCAAATTCATTGGTCCGTTTCCTATTCTGGAACGGATCGGGACTCTCGCTTATAAGGTCAAACTGCCTGGTTGGTTGCCTGGAGTTCATGATGTATTTCATATATCTCAACTTCGGAAACACGTTCATGATCTAGACTTGATCGTGGAAGAAGCAGCTCAGCAGGACATTGAAATTACTCCAGAATTGGCTGTGGGAAGAGAGCCGCTAAAGATTATCGGCAAAGAAACCAAAGAGCTGAGGAACAAGAAGGTTCGCTTAGTCAAAGTGCAATGGAGTGGAGATCCGCGAGATTGTACTTGGGAAACTGAGGAGAGCATTCAGAAAGCTTATCCTAGATGCCGAGTGGATATCTCTGATTGACTCCGGTGCAAGGTACATTTACCATACTTTGCATTACCATTTAATTCTCTATTCTGTTGCTATTTTCTTCCCATGAATGTGCACTATTTATTCTATACTCTGAATGATTTTTAAAGGAAAATAGGAATTAATTTGTATGGCTTTGAAAAGTTAAAAAAAAATGGATTGGTTTTGTGTTGTGTGATTGTAGATTTATCAAACCACTTTTGACTTTGTTCCTTTTCGGGGATGAAAAGTTTTAAGTGGGGGAGATTGTAACGACCTAGAAAATCTGAACCAATTTAAAATTTTTAAATTGGCTAAAATAATAGATTTTAAATATTTAAAATAAATATTTTAAATAAGTAAGATGAAAAGTGAGTTTGAATCGACAATTGAAAACGAATATAATTAATTATAATTATAAACAAGGCCTGAAATGGCGCTGTAGTTTCAAAAATTGAATTCAAACCTAGTCGGACTGTACCGGGTGCAAACCAAAACGGATTTTAGTGAAACCAAAAATATTTAAATCTGTTAGTGAATACCTTTCTAACGAATCTGAAAAATCGAATTTTCATAGCGGAAAGAAAAAGTTATGGCCAAATGAATTTTCAGAACGGTCGCTATGGATTTTATATAGCCCGTGAAATTGGCCATTTTGCATACGACCTCGGAATTCGACGAAACCACTTTTGTTGGATCCGGGATGTGAAGTAATTGCTAGGTTTCAAATTTCATAATTTTTGAAGCTAGTATGTGAGCGTGACAAAAGAAAATTTGTTTTGGTCAATTACAGTTAAATTGGATCGACCAAAAATGGGCCTTTTTGCAAACGGTCTCAGAATTCGACGAAACTAGTTTTGTTGGGACCATATCGTCAAAACATAGCTAGATTTATTTTTCTGGGATTTTTCGAATCAGTTTGTTGCCCTGGAAAATTGAAATGTACGTTCAAATAAAATATTGAATATTTTATATTTTAATTTGAAGGAAAACTGACTAAAACAGTCGAATGGGCCTTCGAAACATATCCCAATGTGTTCGGAATGGGGGTAAAACGCTAGGGACGACAGTCGTTGGGTTTGGATTGGGGTTCGCAGGAGGAAAGGGGTATTTTCGGATTTTAAAACTTTATATATATAAAAAAACATTTGTCCACGTCAGAACACCCCCCCCCCGACATTCTCTCTCTCCCCAAATCGAACGACGGAAACCCGATCCCTCCTTCTCTCCTCTTTTTCTTCTGTTCCGCTCAATGAAATCCAATGCCACAGTTAAGGTTTTTGTAGTACTTCTCATGATCTTCAAATCCATATAAACATTGGATTTTTTCGTGGCCTGTAGGGGGAGAACCACCCTCGAGAAGTTCGGCCGTTCGCACCCCGATTCCGCCGCCTGGGGACCACCGAGTTGACCCTCCTCCCTGGAGCACGTGCGCCTCTCCTAGCCCGACAAGGTGGCGCTGGCCGATCGAAGCAACAATCAACGGATTGCCTGAAAGATCGAAACCTAGTTTTGAAGATTCTGAAAGGTAATCGGCTGTTAATTATTTAACTGATTTCGACAGTTTAAAACCGTTGCAAACTTCGAAAAATCATATCTTTTTGCTGTGTTAACGAAATTCGATGAAACAGGAAACATCGTGACCGTGTGGACGCCTTCTACATTTTAGAAGAGACCGCATATTTTTCTGAGCCTTCTGCTATTTTTGGTGGAGTGGAACCCAATGTGAGATTTCTAATTTATAAACGATATGGAAAACGACGATGTATAAATTATATAGTCGATGTATGAGTTATATAAGCGTTGTACACCTCTTGTATAAGCGTTGTATAAGTTGTACGTTCGATGTATAAGTTATATATGCGTTGTAAAAAAAATTATATATGTGTTGAAATAAAAGTGAATTGCTATATATATATATATATATATATATATATATATATATATATATATATACGCCCCACATCCACAAACCATGGACGATATTTATTGGTTGCGATTGGTGTGAAAATTGATTGATAGCGAATGGTTGTTTGGGATTGTTTGTGGTTGATATTGATTGATTGTGGTTGAAAAATACCCGTTTGTGGTTAAGAAATATTTGGTTGAAACCACTTAGGATTAGTTTGTGGAAATGAAATAAATATATACATGCCGCCTGCGTGCGAACTAGATGCATGATTCCCAATGTCAAAAACCGCGAGGTTTTAAGGTAGAGCGAGGAGCCGTACTAGGGACGGTCCCGGTTTTAACTACCCTGCCGTTATGCTGCCGAAATTTTGAATAATATTCATGTGTTTGAATTATTTTCATTTGCTAAAACTATATTTATTCATTGAATAGAAAACCTTCATGTGTTGAATCGATATTCATTTGTTGATTAGAAATTCATGTGTTGAATGGTATTCGCGTTTTAAATATAAAAATCACATTTTTAGTATATACATGAGTCGTTGAAATGTGAAGTGTTAAAAATAGCCACTCATTCATATAAATATGCATGAGTTGAAATATTCATTAATTAGCTAATGATGTGATTTTTACCTATGCATGCAACGTTAGAATGAATGGTGTTTTTAAACCAAATGGAAATCAAATATGAAGTTGAATAGAAAATGATAAGTGATAAGAACTATATATATGTACATGCATATTTATTGAACAGGTTATAGCGAAGGGGCTAGAGAAGAGGAATAAAATTTTGTGCCCGACAAATAGGTACACATTTACTGTTTTGTTTGGGTGATGATTTTATGAGCCTGTTGGCTTTTTCTTTTTCTTTTCGACATGAGACGCCCGTGTGGCTATTTGGGAATTTTCCCAGCCCCTCCCGTACAAAGGAGGTTATGGCGAAATTTTCCAAAATTTTAAGGCGTTAGTGAAATATTTGAAGTAAAAACGATATTGAAATTGTTGAATGAACTATATTTATATAAATATATAAATATAAATAAAATTAAAACGAAACGTGGTCGTGCAGTTCGTATTTTGAAACCGTGATTTCAAACCACTAGTGCGGGAAATCCGACCATTGGATTTTCCCGAAACCGCAACCGTCGGGCCCGCCTTGGAAATATCTTTCCAACGGCACCAACCTTGTAAAAATCCAATGGTTGGATTGTTTGGAATGTTTAATTCAAATCTGAAGAAAAACAGCGCCAGAAATGATTATATTTATATATATATATATATAATTATAATTAATCGAATAACGACGCTGCAGTTCGTATTTTGAAATCGAAACTTCAAACGATTGTACCGGGAGATCCGACCGTCGGATTTTCCCGAAACTGGAACCGTTGGATTTGTTTTGAAAAGACCTTTCTAATGATGTAAATTTTGTGAAGATCCAACGGTTAGATTTTCAGATATGTGTAAATCAAATCTGAAGAAAAACAGCGCCACGGCCGCGTTATGGCCCGAAGCGTCGTTTTGAATAAATTGGCTATTTTAAAATAAATTAAAATAGCGATAAATCGTTATAAAATATCATAAACGATATGGAATGGAAATAAACTGAATTTGTTCGATTTATGTGGTATTTGATGGTTGAATGTGTTTGGTGTGAAAATTTCATTAAAGAACAAAATTGGTGTTGTCGAATGATTTAACCATTGAAATAAATTGATTTGAAATTCTAAATATACGTGAATTATTTGAAAAGGCCGTGTTAATTCTCATTTCAAATAATTGACCGACGATTGAAAGTCGAAGATGAAGACGGTGGTCGAAGACCGGAGATCTTCACCTCGTTTGGATGGTAACCGAGGTCCTGATTGGGAGGCATCCCGAAATATTGATAATGAGTGGTGATCGTTCCAGACGTACGTGGTGATCGATGGGTTTGCGAGGTATTTAGTGCCTCCGGTTTCGTTCAGACCCAGAACGGACTTGTAAATGGACTATGTGTCTGACAGTGGATTTTATTCCATGATTGATTGATCTCTATTAAATATACATCTGTTTGGCGGCGGAGAATTTATTCTTTTGCTTAACGCCCTTCTCTGTGACGCACGAGCTCAGAGGTTGTATATCGATGGACATCAGTCACTTGGCATGGATTGCTAGTGTGGCATACCTAAGTGGCAAATGATCAGGGCTTCTGTTGAAAAGCAAAGTCTTGTGGTGATGATCAAAGCATCGCCTGTGTGGCGTAGCTTTGTGTATAACGTAAAATCGCGAGCCTCACACCCCGGTATGAACCAGAAATGGGAGAAGGACCTCAGGGAGGGCATGCGTTTCTTTCTAGCTAGGGTGGTGTCAGTGACCTACCAGCCCTGACATTTATATACTTTTCAGCTATGTGGTTGTTGCTGTTGCGAGGCGCCTCGGTTTGATCGGACGATCTGGGTCCGATGGAGTCATTCTTTGGCTCGCTTACGCCCCAAAGGGCGGGGAAACGTATTGTTCAGGTATAATAATCCACATCGGTGGACCGGCCCTGTCGCTCCAAGGCTTGCCTACGCGCTTGCCTGAGACATGGGCTAGATTGTCTCGAATTCGGTAGGGACTATCTTTTGCCTTGGTTCATGACGGAAATCCAATTTCCAAATACGTGACTGTGCGGTTTTGATTGTATACCTATATATGGCGACATAGTGGTATGGGGCATTAATGCCGTCTATGATTGATAGTTATGATTTGAAATTGTTTTCAAAACATATAAACACTAGCAATAATATCAAATGCCTTTGTTTTATTCGTATCAAGCATATTTTGGCCGTTATAAGGTAAAAAACTCTATCCTCCGGTTTGCGTTGCATTGTGTGATGGGAACTGAGTCTTATAATGGCTTCATTTTTATAAAAAGCATAGCGATGTTTAAAAGAAAGATTTGTTTTAAAGCACTGGCAATCCAATGGAGTAAACCCGTTCCACGAAAGTGGCGTGGTCCTGTGATTAGCCTTATCATATATGTGTTGAGTAGGTTTCTCATACCAGTCCTATGACAGACTCGTAGTTTGTTTCACTTTCAAACTCGGGTGCCCCTTTTTCTACACGGGCAGCCTTGTATTCAGGTTTAGTTGGTTATTTCTGGATAGCTGGAGCGGAAGATGGATTCTATCATTTATCTCTTTTTATGTTGTTCAGCTCCTATTGTACATGTTATGTTTGTTTTCCGCTATAGACATTTATGTATAGCTGAACTATACTTGTACTAAGTAAGATCCTGTATACTGTGTAACTCTGATGAATACTTTTATCCAGTATATTCTATTGTTCATTATCTGGTGTATTTACTTAATTTTTGTTCTACAATTATCTGTTTCTGTGTTATATTCCAAGGATTACCCTTGCCACCGCCATTACGGGGTTTGGGGTCGTCTTAGATTATAACGCTATAGTTATAATCAGTGTTTTCAATAAAGAAGTGGATTTGTAAATTGAATCTGAGAGTTACGTAAGGAAGTTTGTTAAAGATTTAAAAGGACAACTTTGTCTATTTCGAGGTTAGAAATGTTGTTCAGTTAAGGTCTGAGAGGTAACTATACCCCAACTTGATTGACTCCATTTTTAAATAAGGAATGTTAAGGTTCATAGTGAAGGCTGATTAAGTGAATTTAGTTAATGAGTGTAATGTTTTGAGTTGGCATAGCGATGTTTTATTTAAACATCTGTTTAAATCCAAATGTAGGAGTTTTGGAAATGTTTTCCAAATAAGAATCAGAAATGTTTTCTAATATAGAAAACAAGAAATGAAAATGTTTTTCAATGTTAATAATGTATATTTTCTAAATTTAGAAAATAAGAAATGTCGAATATATGGAAACAGGAGATGAAAAATGAACTAAAGAGATAAAATGTTAAATGAAGATTGATCGATATAATTTCCATCTGGAAATAATATCATTGTTTCCACACGTCTTTTCTTTGATAGCTTACTCACCGACTATCGAAGTTTTTGACCCTTTTCCATTGTCAATACGGAGAGACCGGGATCTGATTCAATATCTGAAAACCACTCTGTATGGACGTTAGCGTTGCGATCAAATATGATGAAGATAATTAAAGACGGAGTTTATGCCAGGGTCGTTCTGTCAAATCCTAGGTAGAAATTGCCTAAGATGGATTTACAGAATAGTGCCTTCGATTTTTCCAGTTCTATGACGACCTGTATGGAAGTATGTCTGACAGAGTATATTTAATAGATCGCGTAAGTTAACCTCTTCAAATGTATATACGTTTGGTGGCGGAGGAATTCGTTTCTCTTAGCTGTATACCCATTGTATTTTTGGGGAAATCAATTTGTGATTTGGCGGGTAAGACGATGTTACATTCAAAGTGAATAATTATGTGATCTGTCAGAGATAAGCATGGCCTCTAGCCTCACAACCGAGAAATGACAAAAATCGGGCAGGCAGCATGACTAAGTGGTTGGTTGCCAATTAGGGTGTATTATCACCTATCTAGAGATGTTCATTTCGTTCTTTAGTCTATTCGATGCTTCTCATTCAGGAAACGGTTGCGGATCCCAACCATTAGTGATATAAATTCGATACACTCAAGCGAAATGAGTGGTCGGTCATGTGTGGCCGGGTTGCATGATGTTCTTGTTGAACCCAGTGTATTCCTCTCTAGAGGTACACTATCGGAAGGTGGCTCCAGACCTTGTCATAGTTGGCAATCCATTATCCAATAAGTGCTCGCGGTTTTGATTGTATACTATATATGTAGAACGTGGGATGAGAGTGTTTCTGCTAGATGATTATTATATTGTGGTTGATAGACATTATCATAATATCAGAAAAAAATTGATATAAAGACTATCATGGATTCTCATAAGGGAAAAACCGGTTCCGTTATACGTCGTGGTCTTATGAGATATCATTTAATTGCTCAAACTATTTTAAACTGTTTTACTCACACCAGTCCCATGCCTGACCCAGAGTTTGTTTTGTTTTCTCTAAACTCTTGGGTGCCCAATTTTGTATGGGCAGTCAAGTAGTCAGGATTTTACAGATATACTTGGAAAGCTGGAGCAAGAGGCTTCAGCAGCATTTATATAGCTACTGTTTATTTCCGCTGTGTTGTAAGTGTTATACTCTGAAAATGTTATTGCATACATATACTGATTTTATTCTAAAGTTATGTATCTAATATATATTGTTCGTTCCGCTGTGAGATTCGTGTTTACTCTGATGTTGTTTGTTCTTCTTCTTCTATTCTAAGTTTCTATCTCATCTATTCTCACCCTCTAATTTTTTCATGGACTATCCGGTGTTTCCAATGCTTGAATAGTCGACATTGAGTTTATGTCGGATATCCAGGATCGCGAAAACCCGGGTCATTACATATGTCTAACAGTCATGTAAGTATAAGTGGTCATGTCAAGTATCAACATGCTCAACAAAATAATAGCAATCATGAAAAATAACATCTATGTCTATCCTAACATGTTGGATACTAGTTTAATCAACAAAAGTCATCTAATCCATATACGACTAAACAACAATGGTTGGCATTTAGCTAAAGTGAGGAAAGTAAGTTTAGCATCTCTCATTATCAAATCGAGTAAAACTTAAGTGCTATCATCCTATATTCGAATCCTCGACAACCGATCGATGAAAACCATCAAAAATTTACCTTCATCTACATGGAAATCTCAAGTAGCTACAGTTAGCTAGAAAACTCTTCCCACTTCGCAATAACTAGCTGACCATCCACTCATCAAGAAATGAGTTGCCAAGCATCCTCTATTGACGCGGGAACAACAACACAACTTCAATAAGTAAATCAACCACCATGATTAAATCCGTATAACGAAACTTAAGACCTTGAAGCGATAACGAGTAATAAAAGTGAGCAACACCAACTGATGTAATACCGCTCCTAAACCTATACATCTCCAGCGTAAAACAACACTAGGAGGACGGGAATCCGAACTATAAATATCGATGAAGGTCAATATCCCAATTGGAGAGGAGAAACCCCTATGGTAATGCATTTACAATCTGACCCAATCCTAATAAACATTGCTCCGCAAAATTCCAAAGCAAACTCTGTCGCCACCAATTTTGAACAGAGAGCTTAATACTCCATCATGAGCAACTTTGGTCATGGACTAGCACGCGACAACCTACTCTCCTGGTATTACCACCATAGCTTTCATAGGATTGAAAATGACTCCTTATTCCAAGCAATGCCTAAGTATCTCATTTTGCCTAACCTGAAGTGAAACTCCTACAAGCCAACCAACAATTGGTGTACTTACGACACCAAGAACACAAACATGTCTTGTGCTTTCATTTCGCCTATAAGGGGATAACAACCCGATCAAGCAACAGAAGCACAACCCAACCAGACAATTTTGGAAATTGATCCGAAAACACACGAAATATGCCAACTCATTGGTTATCTGCAATGGCATAACCAATCAATCCTACTCGAAGCAGCATAAGATGCTAAAATCGACGTACACCAACCTACCCTCTATTAGCAATATCCCCTCATGAAATCCAACTGAGAAAACCTCTTCTTGCACCTTAGACTAACCCTTCAAGTCGTCTTAAAATGAAAATGGATATTAGCTCGTCTCAAGTCCTCAAGGTACATATGCCCTAGAGGCATAGCCACCAATCCCCTACCAATTGCCAGATTAATACAGAACTCAATTCAAACATAGTACCAATCTGGTTATCTCATTGAATGTGTCCAGCTACTCTCAAGTTACCAGCTCAGATGATAACTATATATAAGGGACTCGATATCTCATCCCATTATCATCCAACCATAAGAAATTCTCTCTCCTCTATCACTCGATCAATGATGACTTGCTACTGAAGAGAAAATTATCCTAGCCCACTATCGTCATTAATAATATCTTACTACGATTGACTTACCATATCGAAACAATGAGAAAATACTAGACTCGAGTACTATACCTAATCATATATAAGCAACAAATAGCGACCAAGCTAACATCCAAATAAACATGACTCGATGAGTAAAGTTTTGAAAAACCATGTGTACTACCAAGTATAAATAGTATGTTGTAAAAATCCCGCACCTTGAGGCCCGAAATTAATCCCATTAATGTTGTAGTCAACAATAGTCTTACATCCTAATGACCAAACACGGGATGTTATAAACATATGGTTTAACAAAACCCTGAAGACGTAAGTCATAATCAAAGAAGACAGATCAATATTCTCGAGTCCCAAACTCATTTCATCTATCACCTGTCAGATAAGATGAAAAGTGAAATTTCGACATCAAAATAAAACACACATGGAAACACCAATGGTGAAGAGGATATCTCAAGTGGTGACATCGTTCCCCATTTCTCCTCTCAAGGGATAACTCGATGAAACGAAAACGACAATCAACACATACGCCTCCATGTTTCATACCTAAACAACATGGCAACACCAACACTGGGTATGGGCTCAAGCACAAAAGCTCACTGATCAATCACACTAGCACATCATCCTCACCAGATGAAATTTTCTTACAAGTCAATCACTCACCCAAGGAAACTTCCAACCTTCTATGCGAAGTGTTCGCGGAAGGATGACCCATGCCTCAATAGAATCTATTCGGCCATGTACTCCAATGCAAGCACATCACCAAAACCGATGAAACTTCACAAGGCACTACCTTCCAAGAAGTCAAAAAATACCATTGATGCGAATTGCAAATTGGTCCTGAGTGAATCAATATAAAAGAAATCAAAATAAGAACTCTTAACCAACTAAGATTTATACTTGGAGTTTCCTAAAGGTGGCCCTCAACTTATAGCGCCACCTAACTCCAAATCCTCGTAAAACACCAAACAAGAAACTAAACCATATAGCTCTTGTACTACAGAAGGGAACTCCATTCGAAAGAACGGTTCACCTTATGGACATGTAAATGTACATACTGCACAATAATGTCGATCTGTGCGCTTGAGTGCCAAAACCAATTTTGGAAATTGGAGCACCCTAAGGGCGTCTCTTATCACCGCTGAGAAGCTGTTCCGTAGATTAAAGTTAATAGTCTCGATCTAGCCCAACTTCCAACTCACAAGCCAGACTAAGGGGTAATATACCTTGTTTTTTAGATTGTCACAAATAAAAGAACAATATATCGCTAATCAAGGAAATCACACCATGGTACTCTTGCATAGAACTACCCACACCGTATATACTACTAATATATAGTTTGAAAACCAATAAATATCACAAATACGTACCCTCTCTTATATTTTAACTCATGACATCGATAATGCTTTGGTTAAACTATGCAACTTAATCTTTGACACCATGTGTAATGATCGCCCTACACCATCAGTGTACAATAATTGCTAAGAGAAATAAATAGAAGAAAAGGAAGGAAATAAAATATAAGAGAAGGAAAAAGAAGAAAAGAGAAATGAACAAAAAAGCAGAACACAATCATAGAACCTGTAGAATATCTCACATCACACTAGAAAATATATAATAATAACAGTTATAACAGGCGAGACAGTGATAACTATGTAAACCACATAATCAGAATACATGCTCATACAGTTATGCATAGCAATGGAGTTTATACAAGAGATAAATAAACTCACTAATAAAATACGTCAAATTATAATAACACTATTCATCCTTAAAGGTGTAATATAGCGGAATAAATAACAATAATATAAGTATAAAATAAAAAGGTGTTTCCTTCTGCAAATCCAATTCTGTAGCTCCAAGAAATACATGTCATCTCACCTATTCATCAGCATCGTAGATGAGCAACCAAGGTAATTAGAGGAAACATAAAACCTTGAGTCAGACAACAGTTTGGTGTGAGTAATCACCAAGTATTAAAATACTAGTCGTAATAGTATAAAGAACATAGATATGGAAAGTCATACCTATCATGTCCCTACATACACAGACTCAACACATATAATCAAGATAGTATATGCTACTCACAATAACAAAAGAGGAAGTTATACTAGTATGGAAGAAGTTTTATAGCCCACTCAGGCCTTACTTCCTATCCTCTCTCCATAATCCTAGGGGTGATAATCTACCAAGAGAAATACAATAGAAGCAACGATAACATCCACCAAACAAGTTATATCTAAATATGTGCCTACGTTGATAACCCGTTATGACTGGCTATACCATTCGTCAAAGGCTCATAACACCCTGATTCTAATGAAACTATGTGACTTCCACACATGCCTCCCTGGCCTAAGCTTGATGCCCAGGGTACATGATCCCTCCAGTCTTAATGAATGCCCCTGTTATACCCCTTCTTTGATTCCACTAGAACACTCTGAGCTACCAATGAACCATCGGAACTCCAAAATCATGTGAGCTCCCTTCTCCACCTCTAATGGAATACACCCTCCAACCATTCTAGTGATACTCGAACCCATGTCTCGCTGGCACATGCCCCTCGCGCTAGGCTCGACGCCCAAGATATATGAATATGTTAATCTTAATGGTTCTCCCCTATGATACCTCTACTTTGAGCATGTTATCCAATGACTTCTCTCCCATCACGAAGTACATATCATATCGATAAATGATCCCATAGCCTCGTCCCACTACGAGCTTCGTAGCATTAAATCTATCTCGCAGCCTCGCCTCACCATGAATTGCATAACACTAATCCAACCATCTATCTATCTCATAGTCTAATCTCAACCTAAACTGCATAATATTGATTCATTCATCGACCAACTCATAGTCTCGCCAATCCACAAACTACATACTATCGAACCATCCTGTCAATCCACCTTTAACACATCTGAGCCTCAAAATCAAAGACTCGCAGTCCCCATCTCACCCCGGCGAGCTCACTACCTTAATCTGTGGATTACGCCATCCATCTGTACTCAGCGCCGAAACATCGATCTTGCCTCGTACTAGTATATCTAGTCGAATAGCCACCACATCGAATCCATCCTCGAATGGTCCATTCAATCCAGCTGCTCGAAATCTCGTTATGGTCTATGACAAAATTGGTCAAAACAACCAACACCAATAGTAGTTGATATCAATCACATAATCGTAATTGGTAACGACCACCCAGACCAAATATTCAATCGAAATTGGTTAAACACTCGTCCAATGAAATATTCCGACATTCGTTTCGAAATCTTGCTCATTGTCAAGTCCAACTATTACCTCCTTGTGGATACGCAAGTTCTGGAGCTATTTCGCGAATCTATCCTAATCCTAGATCACCCGTAATTGGTGTTTACAACTTAACTATACAAACAAGAAACCATGCAATCAATTAGTCCTATAAATGTTAAAATACCATACATACATCCATAGTATCATAAATGGAATAAATAAAACCTATCTATAACAATCAAAGTGTGATATATGACAAAATGTCCTAAATCTTGCAATACCGATAAATAGTGTACAAATGTGATAAAATGTGGTAGTTAATCTTAAAACATTTTCAAAAGACTTTTTTATCCATTTGTAAAATTATTCACTAGATTTTATCATTTTAAAAATCCTGTTTTAAATTCATTTAAGTTCAAAAACACGGTTTTTATACAATATGAACAACCATAGTAAAGTGAGAGACAATATCACTCACCTCAACCTAATCAGTCCAAGCATGCTTGATAGCGTAGAGCTCGTCAATACAAGTCTACCAAAGAAACATCGCCTGATTCTGACATTATATGCAAGAGTATGATCAATACAAGTTATAGTGACTTACATTGACGCAAATAAAATAACTAATTGCTAAATTTACAGTTTTACCCCCATAAGCTCCTTCCCTAATTACTCTCCTCCCTGGCCATGCAAACACGCAAGAACCTATATGAACCTGTGATTTTCAAATAATGATACACCACTTTGATCGTCAAAACCCAAAACCAAATGCACCGACGAGTTGCTAATCCAAATATACATTACCCCATACACGAGAAATCATCACCAGCATTCCAAGGAAAAATGTGGCACTATTAGTGTCGTGCTACAGGCAAAAGCTGCAATTCACATGCCTAGATTAGGTCAGTGATGACTGGTTCCACTGGATGCACATCAGGAAGAGGAAGAACATAACGCTCGTCCGATGTCCTATAACTTCTTGTGGCCGAAGCTATTTTGAACTCTAGGTTACTGCTCTCGACATCAACTTCGCCACACCTCAATAAAATGAGATAGATGTGTAGATATTTTCTTCACGATCTCAATGAATATAGGCAAGCGATTTTGATTTAAGTAAAAACATGTATTTCGATTTTTAAATTAGCATGGAGGGGCAACCATGAAATTGATGAAATAGTTAATAAAAAACATGAAGGAGAAAGTTACAAGGTGGGGTTGGAGTTAATGTAGCATAAAAGGTTAATTAACTTTAATATTATTTAATTCTTTTTAATTTCATTTTAATTTCAAACCAAATCAATAAGCGTTTTATTTTCACACAATCAAATGACGAGTCCGTTTACCATGAAACTAGAAAGCGTGCATCACTGCAATAATACGGTTCCGATGTTACAAATTTTCATCGAAATTCAAGACTATGGCCTGGACCAACAATTTTATCTGCATTTCAAGACAGTTTTGACCCTCAAATCGTCCGATCTTGAAATATAGAGATACATACACTTTTAACTGACGTAACGAACAACCAGGACTCAATGGAACAAGTCTCGAGTCCAGATTCGATCGTTTGTGGAAAATCATCATTTGGAACTGTCACTCCATTAATTAACGATCGATAATTAAATAAATTATTTAAATATCCAGTCGTTAAAATTCGGGTTGTTACTACAACTAAAACAAGAATCACACCAATCGTGTGTAAAACAAGAGAAAACCATTCTCTAAAAGATGTGCATATGAAAGTTTTGCACAGAGATAAATGCCTGAAAAACAAATATAATTACAAACAATGGCAAACTTACCAAAAAAATCAATTAAACTTTTATATAACTACATGAAAGCTAGAGGGTGTGAGTTTATGCAAACTCACCTTAATTGGAAATGATTTTGGTTTTATTTTGCATGAAGGAAGAAGCTCTACCCGTTTTAATGTCTGTAAATTAAGAATTCCTGGCGTGTAAACCATAAGCTTTACTGTAATTCCTTTTCCAGAATTTCTGGGACTGATGCATTAATTCCTTATTGAACTTTGATTTTAGGTTAAGGTAGAAATAGGAAATATACATTTGTTTCAAATAGCTTGGATTGTTGGATTAGGAGAAGCTTCCATGGGTTTCTTTTTTTCTCTTACTGCAACTATGTTAGGAAGAAGAGAAAGAAAAGGCTAAAAGGGAAGTAAGGTACGTAACCAATAGCCTCCATATTTTTGTTTTCCAGTAATTGGGTGTTAAATCGGATTAGAGGCTTAATTAAAATACTAATTACTAGATTAGGCCTAATTGTTATTTTTAACACACCATATCCCTCTTTTCTCAATATTTTGCAACTTTTAACATAAAATAATTAGCTAACACTAGGCCAAACTATTTAAATTTTCATGTAAATGTTTTAAACACAATTGTTCGTATTAAACATTTTAAACCTTTTCAAACAACACTTTTAATCTTACACAAAAAAAATCATATTTTAACAAAACTGAGTTTTACAATATAATTAATCAAAACTCACCAATTTATATTTTCCACCTTTACAAAGTTTTCCACAACATTTTAAAAATATTTCTAGCTCTTTTTAATCTTATTTACTTAACAACTATATTTTATAAATAGTTACACATTTTTTTATCCATAAGTTACAAAATTTACGGTTCAAGGTCAAACTTCGTGTGAATTAAATTCTCTTGTTAATGTAAACATAAATTCTTATTCAATATAATTTTACATACCTAAATATTTTTCTCTAAATCAATATTTACCTTTTATCCTTAATTAGCAACTCAAAGTACGCTTAGAAATTTCACTTGACATTAAAAATCTCTATTTTACACGATCTTGAGATTTAATGCAAAAAGTCATATATGAATCCCTTACATACTTATAGTTTCACATTATAAAGCATACAAAACTTTATTTTGAGATTATTTACTTTTATACTTTCAACAACTTACATTTTCCAACCACATATTTACATTTTATTAATTATCTATATAAAACAAAAAATTCATATTAAAAAAATATTATATATATTCACTTAACTATTGATTTTTAATCAACGTTTTATATTTTCAATATTCATCAGAGCTATCAAAATGTAATTAAGAAACACATACTAGAATAAATTTTCCTATTATATCAAATGTATTTAATTTATTCTAATACACATAATTATATAAATCACCAACTCTTTTTTTTCACATCTTGATTTATCATATGAGTTAGGCTCTCAAACTCGTATTTTTTTCGCAAGGCCGACCGGTTTTTAAAGGGATCTATAACACTCTTTATTATAAAAAATAATATTACAAGAAGCACAAGAGACATACACATCACATATCTAGTATAAACACAAGACCTCTGTAATGAACTGGAATTTTCGACTCCGAAAATTAACATAAAACTACCAAGATGACTATCCAGACATCGGAAATACCTGATCATTAATAGAAGAAGTTAGAGGGTGAGGATAGATAAGATAGAGACTTAGAATAGAAGAAGAACATACAACATCAGAATAAACACGAATCTCACAACGGAATGAATAAATATATTTCATAACCTAACTTTGAAATATAAATCTGTACTTGAATATACATATCATTTCCAAAGTACTGCACTTACAACATAGCGGAAAAACCATAGCTATATAATTCTGAAGCCTACTGCTCCAGCTCTTCAAGTATCTGTAAATCCCGGCTACTTGACTGTCCGCACAAAATTGGGCACCCAAGAGTTTAGGGAAAACAAAACAAAATAAACTCCGGGTCAGTCATGTGACTGGTGTGAGTAAACTCAAATTATTTGATTTAACTTTCAAAATCCTTTTGAAACAAAGGATACTCATAAGACCGATCCACACATAAACGCGGATGGTTTTTACCTTACGATAACCCAAATCATTAGTAAAACAATATTATTCTGATATTATAATAATGTCTAACACAAGTAATATCAATCTAGTAGAAATGCTTGCATCTAACGTTCTACATATATAATATACAATCAAAACCACGGGGTCTTATTTGGGGAATGGATTCCAACTATGACAAGGTATGGATCCACCTTCCGCTCAGAGAAGCGATACACTGGAGTTCAACAAGAACATCTTGTAACTCGGCCACACATGACCGACCACTCATTCCGCTTGAGTGTATCGAATATATTGTCACCTTACAGTTGGTAAACCAACATAACCATTCCCGAGAGATACAGAATTGAAAGAAGTAACAAATATGAATATTACCTAGACGGTGACAATATACCCTACTTGGTTGCGAACCACTTCGCCATGCTGCCTGCCCGATTTATGTCATTTCCCAGTTGATGAGGCTTGAGGTTATAACGTATCTTTTAATAGATCACTCCTCCATTTACTTCGAATGCCACAACGTCATACCCGTCAAATCACAAATTGATTTCCCCAAAAATACCAAGGGTATAAGCTAAGAGAAACGAATTCCTCCTCCACCAACGTAAATACGTTTGAAACGATCAACTCACGTGATCCACCAGATATACTCTGTTAGACATTCGTCCATTCAAGTTGTCCTGGGACTGGACAAACCGAAAGCACTATTCCATACATCCATCCTAGGCAATCTCTACCTAGGAATTGTACAATAGACCTTGTATAAACTCCGTCTTCAATTTGTCTTCGATCTATTTGATTCGAAACGCTAACGCCCATACGGAGTGGTTCTTTGGATAAGAATCCAACCGGTCTCTCCGTATTGACGATGGAAAAATGATCAAAACTTTGAGAGTATGTGATTTAACTATCGAAGAAAAACACGTGTGCAAATAACGATATTATTTCCAGATGGAAATTATATCGATCAATCATCATTCATCATTTATCTCTTAAATTAATTTGCCATTAATTTATTCATTCTCCATTTCCTGTTTCTGTATATATACATAAATTTTTATTTTCTAATTTTAGAAAATATACGTTATTAATCATTGGAAAACATTTCCATCTCCTTTCGACGTATCACTGTCATTCTAGTATTTTTTACCATCTAATATTTCATTTTCTATGATTAGAAACTATCTCTGATTATATTTGGAAAAAGTTTCCAAAACTCATTCCTTGGATTTAAACAGATGTTTAAATAAACACCGCTGTGCCAATTTAAACCATTACCTTCATTAACTATATTTACTTAACCAACCTTTACTATTGTAATGACCTGGAAAATCTGAACCAATTTAAAAAATTTAAATTGGCTAAAATAGTGGATTTTAAATATTTAAAATAAATATTTTAAATAATAGCAATGAAAAGTGAGTTTGAATCAACGTTTGAAAATAAATATAGTTACTTTGAATTATAAACAAGGCCCGAAATGGCGCGGTAGTTTCAAAATTTGAATTCAAACTTCGACTGACTGTACCAGTGCAAAACAAAACGGATTTGAGTGAAACCAAAAATATTTAAATCTGTTAGTGAATACCTTTCTAACGAATCTGAAAAATCGAAGTTACATAGCGGAAAGCAAAAGTTATGGCCAAATGAATTTTCAGAAAGGTCGCTATAGAAATTATATAGCCCGTGAAAATGGCCATTTTGCAAACGACCTCGGAATTCGATGAAATCACTTTTGTTGGATCTGGGATGTGAAGTTATTATTACTAGGTTTCAAATTTCAGAATTTTTGAAGCTAGTATGTGAGTGTGGCAAAGGAAAATGTGTTTTGGTCAATTATAGTTAAATTGGATCGACCAGAAAAGGGCCATTTTGCAAACGGTCTCAGAATTCGACAAAACTAGTTTTGTTGGGATCGTATCGTCAAAACATAGTCAGATTTATTTTTTTGTAATTTTTCGAATCAGTTTGTGGCCCTGGCAAATTAAAATGTACGTTCAAATTAAATATTGAATGTTTTATATTTTAATTTGAAGTAAAACTAACCGAAACAGTCGAATGGGCCTACGAAACATATCCCATTGTGTTCGGAATGAGGGTAAAACGCTAGGGACGATAGTCGTTGGGTTTGGATTGGTGTTCGTGTGTGTAAGAGGGTATTTTAGAGATTTAAAAATATATAAATTAATAAAAAAATTCATTGGCCCAGGCTTATTCTCTCTCCCCGATTAACTATCGATATACAACGGCTACCCACTCGAACTTCCTTCCCCGATTCCGGGGAATCGAAGCAACATTAGCCCTTGCCACTGTTCAACTTTTTTAAGAACGCCCCTCGAGCTTCAAATCAGTACTGGTCTCGTCTTCCCTCGTGCTGTGAATCTCGAGCATCGTGCTTCTGAAGTGGCGCCGTTGGCACCACCGTAGTCGTCGCCTTCCACCATCGAGTTCATCAGAAAGGGGACCTTCCGGTGCGCCGCTCGAGGCTCTACAACGTCGTGCAAGTGGATCGACTTCATACTTCACGGATTCAAAGATTAATCGAACCCTACTTTTGAACGCAAGTGGAAGGTATACGGCTTGGGTTAATGAAACTGTTTGTGGCACTTTAAAGCGTTGCAAAGTTAGTATATCGTATAAAAATCATATCTTTTTCATGTGTTGACGAAATTCGATGAAACAAGAGGCATTGGACTCGTAGCGACGTTCTCTACATTCTAGAAGAGACCGGATATTTTTCTGAGCCTTTTGCTATTTTTGGTGGA
The DNA here is from genome assembly GCA_030737875.1 of Allium sativum. Classification (NCBI taxonomy): domain Eukaryota; kingdom Viridiplantae; phylum Streptophyta; class Magnoliopsida; order Asparagales; family Amaryllidaceae; genus Allium; species Allium sativum. The sequence goes on from CM060911.1 coordinate 279,549,918, forward strand.
CTGGAACCCAATGTGAGATTTCTAATTTATAAACGATATGGAAAACGACGATGTATAAATTATATAGTCGGTGTATGAGTTATATAAGCGTTGTACACCTCATGTATAAGCGTTGTATAAGTTGTGCGTTCGATATATAAGTTGTATATGCGTTGTAAAAATTATATATGTGTTGAAATAGAAGTGAAATGCTATATATAAATAAATATATATATATATACGCCCCTCGTCCACAAACCATGGACGATATTTATTGGTTGTGATTGGTGTGAAAATTGATTGATAGCGAATGGTTGATTGAAATTATTTGTGGTTGAAATTGATTGATTGTGGTTGAAAAATACCCGTTTTTGGTTGAGAAATATTTGGTTGAAACCGCATAGGATTAGTTTGTGGAAATGAAAAAAATATACATGCCGCCTGCGTGCGAACTAGATGCATGATTCCCCATTGTCAAAAGCTGCGAGGCTTTAAGGTAGAGCGAGGAGCCGTACAACGGACGATCCCGGTTTTAACTACCCTGTCGTTATGCTGCCGAAATTTTGAATAATATTCATGAGTTAGAATTATTTCCCTGTGTTGAAACTATATTCGTCTGTTGAATAGAAAACCTTCATGTGTTGAATAGAAATTCATTCGTTGAGTCATATTCATGTGTTGAATGGTATTCGTGTTTTAAATAAATTGTTTTAAATATAAAAATCACCTTTTTATCTATATATATAAACTATAGAAAACCTTCATGTGTTGAATCGAAATTCAATCATTGAATAGAAATTCATGTGTTGAATGGTATTCGTGTTTTAAATATAAAAATCACATTTTTACTCTATATATACAACCTATAGAAAACCTTCATGTGTTGAATTGAAATTCATTCGTTGAATAGAAATTCATGTGTTGAATGGTATTCGTGTTTTAAATACAAAAATCACCTTTTTATCTATATATATAAACTATAGAAAACCTTCATGTGTTGAATCGAAATTCATTCGTTGAATTGAAATTCATGTGTTGAATGGTATTCATATTTTGAAATAAATTGTTTTATAATAAAAATCATATTTTTATCATCTATATGAACTATATAAAATAGTCGTGTTTTGAAAGAAATTGTTTTATAATAAAAATCATATTTTTACCATCTATATGAACTATATAAAATAGTCTTGTTTTGAAGTAAATTGTTTTACATTAAAAATCACATTTTTATTATATATATGAATTGTTAAAAATAGTGAAGTGTTGAAATAGAAGACAGTTAGATAAAAAATATCATTTTTATCAAAAGTATGAATATCATATAGTTTTGAAATCGAAGAATCGATATATATATATAAGTAGAATTGAAATATATCGAATAACGAAGCTGCAGTTCGTATTTTGAAACCGTGATTTCGAACGATTAGTGCGGGAGATCCGACCATCGGATTTTCCCGAAACCGAAACCGATGGGTTCGCTTTGGAAATGCCTTTCCAACGGCACCAGCTTTGTAAAAATCCAACGGTTGGATTGTCTGGAATGTTTAATTCAAATCTGAAGAAAAACAGCGCCAGAATCGATTATATATATATATATGATTATATTAAATCAAATAACGACGCTGCAGTTCGTATTTTGAAATAGAAACTTCAAACGATTATACCGGGAGATCCGACCGTCGGATTTTCCCGAAACTGGAACCGTTGGATTGGTTATGAAAAGATCTTTCTAATGATGTAAAATTTGTGAAGATCCAACGGTTAGATTTTTAGATATGTGTAAATCAAATCTGAAGAAAAACAGCGCCACGGCCGCGTTATGGCCCGAAGCGTCGTTTGAATAAATTGGCTATTTTAAAATAAATAAAAATAGCGATAAATCGTTATAAAATATTATAAACGATATGGATGTGAAATTTAGAAATTAACTAAAGGTTAGCTAAGTCGAATGGTTTCCTGGATTTTGATTTGATGTTGGTTTCGGCCTTCGGGGTTAATATTCGGGAAATCGTTCTCTTAGTGATTGACGGTTAGTGACTAATGAAATGAAATGATGCGTTTGTAGTGTTTGTGTAGCACGTGTTTATTATATACGCGAGTTGCTCAGAAAGACCGGGTTTATTCCATTCTGAATAACTGAATCGACGATAAGAAATCGAAGATGAAGACGGTGGTTGAAGACCGGAAATCTTCACCTCGTTTGGATGGTAACTGATGTCCTGATTGGTAGGCATCCCGAAATATGGATAATTAGTGGTGATCGTCCAGACGTAAGTGGAGATCGATGGGTTTGCGAGGTATATAGTGCCTCCGGTTTCGTTCAGACCCAGAACGGACTTGCAAATGGATTGTGTGTCTGACATTGGAATTCATTCTGTGTGATTGATAGCCATCAGTAGCACGGCGTGAATTGCCTGTGTGGCATGCTAAGATGCAGTGATCAAGGCTTCTGTTGAAAAACAAAGTCTTGTGGTGATGATCAAAGCACCGCCTGTGTGGCGTGGCTTTGTGAATAACGTGAATTCGCGGGCCTCACACCCCGGTATGAACCAGAAACGGGAGCAGGACCTCAGGGAGGGCATGCGTTTCTTTCTAGTTAGAAGTGGCGTCAGTGGTTTTACACGCCCTGACGAGTTTGACTTATGTGGTCGTTACTGTTGCGAGGCGCCTCGGTTAGATCGGACGATCCGGGTCCGATGGAGTCATTCGGTGGCTCATTTACGCCCCAAAGGGCGGGGAAACGCAGTGTTTAGGAATTTTAATCCACATTGGTGGACCGGCCCTGTCGCTCCAAGGGCCCACCTGAATCTGGGTCCTGAGGCTCGGGATAGAGAGTATCGATGTCGGTAAGGACTATCTTTTGCCTTGGTTCATCACGGAAATCCAATTTCCAAATACGTGACTGTACGGTTTTGATTGTATACCTATATATGGCGACATAGTGGTATGGGGCATTAATGTCGTCTATGATTGATACTTATGATTTGAAATTGTTTTTGAAACATATAAACACTAGAAATAATATCAAATTCTTTTGTTTTATTCGTATCAAGCATAATTTGGCCATTATAAGGTAAAAACTCTATCCTCCGGTTTGCGTTGCATTGTGTGATGGGAACTGAGTCTTATAATGGCTTCATTTTTATAAAAAGCATTGCGATGTATAAAAGAGTTGTTTGTTTTAAAGCACTAGCAATTCGATGGAGTAAACACGTTCCACGAAAGTGGCGTGGTCCTGTGATTAGCCATATTATAAATGTGTTAAGTAGATTTCTCATACCAGTCCCATGACTGACTCATAGTTTGTTTAACTTTCAAACTCGGGTGCCTCTTTTTCTACACGGGCAGCCTTGTATTCAGGTTTTAGCTGGCTTTCTCTGGATAGCTGGAGCTGAAGATGGATTCTATCATTTATCTCTTTTTATGCTGTTCAGCTCCTATTGTACATATTATGTTTGTTTCCGCTGTAGACATTTATGTATAGCTGAACTGTATTTGTACTAAGTATGATCCTGTATACTGTGTAACTCTGATGATTATGTTTATCCAGTGTATTATTTGTTCATTATCTGGTGTATTTATTTAATTTTGTTTTGCTGTTATCTGTTTATGTGTTATATTCCAAAGATTACCCTTGCCACCGTCAGTACGGGGTTTGGGGTCGTCACAACTATCAAACCTTACCGTTCCTTAGTTAAGAAGGAAGTCAATCAAGTTGGGGTATAATTACCTCTCAGACCTTAACTGAACAACGTTTTAACTTCGTAATAGTCAAAGTTTATCTTTTAAGTCTTTAACAAACGTCCTTACATAACTGTCTTTCGAATAAATCTCTATTCGATAACTATTTCCTTCGAATAAACTATATTCGATAATCTCTCTTTTTCGAATAACCTGGATTCGAATAACTATACTCAATTAACACTATTCGATAACTCTAATCAATTTACTCTTATCAGTAAACTCTATTTGATTAACTCAATTCTATTAACTCTATTTGATTAACTCTATTGGACTAACTCTATTTGATTAACTCTATTGGATTAACTCTATTGGATTAACTCTATTTGATTAACTCTACTGGATTAACTCTATTGGATTAACTCTATTCAATTAACTTTAACTAATGTACTCTTATCAATTAACTCCTTTCGAATAAACTATATTCGATAACTCCTTTCGAATAACTAATATTCGATAACTCCTTTCGAATAACTAATATTCGATAACACCTTTCAAATAACTAATATTCGATAACTCCTTTCGAATAACTAATATTCGAAATCCTTTCGAATAACTAATATTCGATAATTTCTTTCTCTATTCGAATAAACTATATTCGACTAATTCTCTTATTCGAATAACCTTATTCGATATCTCTTTCTTAGAATAAACAATATTCAAATAACTCTAATCCGGCTAAATCTAATTCAATTAACTCTATTCGAATAACAAATATTCGACTATCTCTTTTTCGATTAACTCTATTCGAATAACTCTAGTTTGATTGAGCTAAATCGATTAACTCTAACTGATCAACTCTAACTGGTTAACTCTAACTGATTAACTCTAACTGATTAACCCTAACACTAATCAATTAACTCTAACTGGTTAACTCTAAGTGATTAACTCTAACTGATTAACTCTAACTCTAATCATAACTCTAACTCTAATCGATTAACTATAATTCGATTAACTCCTCTAACTCCTTTTGATTAACACATTTTGATTAACTCTACGTCCATATTCAGTTTCAAATATCGATGTTGAAATCGATTCTTACTTCTCTATATAAGTTCTGACTTATATATTCTATTTATCCAATGATAAATATTTTATTTTATTTATAAATTAATCTTCTCAATCTATTAGTTACAACAGATTCTATTTAAAATCTTTGCTTTAAATCCATATCATGTTATACCCGTATGCAAAGCACGGGTCTAAACTTTCCTGATGTAAAATTCTGTTCATTTGCCAAATATTTCCTTATATGACATTCTTTTCATTTCACAATAAATCCCTTTTATAACTCTATTTATTTCCTAAATAAACATTTCCTTTTTAGAACTCTATTTATTTTCTAAATAAACATTTCCTTTTTTATAACTCTATTTATTTGTTTTACCCATATTTCTCTTTCTATTTTATTTGTAAATGTTTTACAAATATTTCTCTTTCTGTTTTATTTGTAATTTTTTTACAAATATTTCTCTTTTTGTTTTATTTGTAAATGTTTTACAAATGTTTCTCTTTCTCTTTTATTTGTAAATGTTTTACAAATATTTCTCTTTGTCAACTCTTTGTTTATTTTACAAATATTTTCCCTTATCTTTGTTTTACAAATAATTTCCTTTATAAAATCCCTTGATTTTATAAATATTCCTTTATATAAAATCCTTTGATTTTATAAATATTCTATTTCAGTATACAGTTTGAAATCTTCCTTCTATATAAAATCTTTCGATTTTATATAATATTTTATTTCAATATAGTTATTGAAATTTTCCTTTTTCATCCCTGGGTTTTCTTATGGTATTTAAAATACCAACCAACGGTGATCGATATCATTCAAACACACATAATCAACAATGGATTATATATCACATCATATATCATAATATATGAAACAAAACAGTATTTTAAATATTGAGCAACCAAGTCGGGTCCCTCCAACCTGTTTCCCTGCATCACAGATGTTAAACAATATAATTAACATTTTGATTTCATTTCACTATGAAATATTTTGCTAAACAGAATCAATATTTGATTAAATATATATATATATATATATTATCTATAATTTCAACCAATACATAAGCAATTCAACCAAACAGTTAACACACAACAATCAACAGATAATTATTAGTTCTAGGAATACGTTATAGAAATATAACTGTTCAGAGTTGGTGAATTTTACTCACATTGGACGACCAACATTAATAACGATAACCATCGCTTGATTCCGACAGACAATTTATTTCGTTATAAATTGTAACGAGCTCGAATTCACTCCCAGTCAGTTCCATGGTGTAGGGTCCGTCCATACGATCCTGTCGGGTCTTATTTCGCTAAATTTCGATAATGTATGAATTAGGTATGCATTTTAAAAGTTGTATAGGCAATTAAAATAAATTAAACTATGTCTTAAATTATTGGGCTTTACACCTTTTTATTTCCAGCCCATACCAAGTCCATTAAGCCCAGCCCGCCAATCACTTGGCACCAGACCCAATCCTCCTTTCTTCCCCTTCGTTCCTCTTTACCACGCTTCAGGAAAATCATCGCCGCCTCTTCAAACTCGATAGCAGTCTCCATCCTTCAACCGAACCCAAAACAATTATCACCATTCAACTTCTCTTCTCTCCCACTCTATCTCATACTATTTTTGCTCCACCCACACCTCATCATCGAAACCCGACGTTGACTGTCATACCGCTCAACAGGAAAAAAACCACGACCATTTTTGTTTTGAAATACCCCAAAGAAAATCAAACAAGGGCGGTTTTCGATGCTGAACCCAAATATGAAACCCAATTCGCCAATTAGTTCCTAAATCTGACGATCTCGTTAACCCTAGTTTTACTGTCGGAAAGCTGCAGCTCAAAAATGAATGTCGAATACAAGGAAATGGGTACGAGACTGAAGCATTCATCAACACAAACTCATAGATATATTATACGATTTATAGTATTTTATTCCTATTTCCTTGGATTTTATTTCGATCGAGAACTCTTATGTAAAGAAGAAAATATGTGGCGGGTTTTTGGTTGACTGTGGAAATGAATTTGACTTAGGTTTAGAGATGTTAAGGATATTTTATAGGAGAAAAATAATATTTTTATATTCAAATTTTATATTCATTTCTAACCAACTACTGTTTGTGTTCGTCTTTGAAAATCCCCATGATCACATACGACACCCATGAAAATGGACATACACCTTTAGTTTGACATTAGAACCCAGCGAAATTGGTTTCATCGAATTCCGACTCCGTTTGCTCGCACAGCGTATTTTTAACCATCAAAATATCGAATGTATTTCACATTAAGATCCCGTACGGCCACATACTTACTCTAAAAATTAAGGAAATTAAAATCTAGCAATAATTTAATATTGCGGATCCAACAAAATTAGTTTCGTCGAATTTCGACTTCGTTTGCAAAACTGGATATTTTTAAAGCTCTAAATAAACCTTTTTAAAATATTAATTATATTTAAAAACATTTAAATTTAATATTTAAAAATAAATATTATCGTGTATATATTCACAATAGAATATCATACTGCTCCACTGGGATTTACAACTCGATATTCAAATCCCGGTTGAATCAATATTCAAATTTATGTTGAAATTCCTTATATATATCGTTATAAATTATAAAGGAATTCCATATCGACTTTTCGAAAATTTGATTTGGACATAAATCAAAATCTACACAATGAAATCCTGATTTTTCTCTTCCATTAGAAAAATATACTTCACTAGCTCCGAACGTTTCTTGTTTCACAGAAATCCGATTTAAAACGGACCCTGTATATTCAATTGAAGTTCAAATCGCCAAAAAGCGAACTGCCGCGCCATTTCGAGCTCGATTTTAATTATATTATAATTATACGTTCAAACTGTCATTCAAATAATATATTTGTTATTCTGATTCAATTATAAACTGAATTATATAATTAGAATTGCCCAGTTCACATTATATTGTCAATTCACTATTTCTGGTTATTTCAGAAATTAAATATATCATTCTATTATTTATATTAATTATTCAATTTAATTTAATTAAACAACCATTTTCCCTATTTAAAAAATTAAACAAATTAATTATTATACTGCCAATATACGGGACATTACATTCTTCCCACTTAAAATAATTTCGTCCTCGAAATTGCTAAGGTAGGAAACAAACCCTATTAATTGCGTTAAAATTTTATTTGGCTTACATATTAACTTCAGATTCAATTGAACCAATTGATTTCAAATAAAATATTAATTCATTTCTATTAACGAATATTTTCAAAAATCTTGAAAATTTTATAACAACCGAAATTTTCAAAGAATTTCGACAGCACCTCCTTTGTATTGGTCGATAGTTCAAACTCCAACTCGCCTCTCTGGGCCTTCTCCAACCCAAAAGAAAATCAAACAGCCAAGCGGCTTGCCAATTCGGCTCATAAATCTCATGCTTATACCAAATATAAACTTGTACCTTTTTGTCGGGCATGTCAACTTTATCACTTCCATCTGCTGTTAATCCAGCATATACCAATGTTATCCCAACCAAACTCCAATCAATTCACTCTCAAACCAAATCATTCGCTTATATCAAAGTCGAATTTCATTTCATTATCGAGTTTCATTGCGATTCCCAACTCTTAACTCCACTAATCTGGTTTCATTTCAAATTCCGATCACATAAATCCAAATTTTTCAATAACATTCTAATCCAATTCAATTTCCACTTAAATGGATTTTCATTCCAATTTATTTCCACAAATTTTTATTTAAATTTGTTTTTAATTCAAACAGCCTCTTCTTGGGAGTTTTAAACAGCTTTGCTTTTCTCAAAAGTCAAACTTTCCTTTTCAGGATTTAAAACAACTTGTTTTGCCAAAACAATTTGAAATCAATATCTTTGGTAGTAATCCGTCACTTAGAACTCAGAATGAAAATTAATGATGTCGCGATTCATCATCAGGGTTATTTCCCAGCCATCGAAGTGAGTTCAATACTATATCACTTTCAAAATCCCTTTTACACTATTCCATTTTGAAATGCATTTTAAAATACCATTCACAATGCTTGTACAAATTTTAAATCTCCCTGGATTTTAAAATTCACAAATATTTAACCCAGATTCATTTACAAACACTTTTCAAATTTTCAGGGTTTTAAGCCCAATTCTGATTCAAATTTCAGATTCAATTCATCGGATTTCATATGTTTCTCTTATAAGATTTCGGATCGGCCACTTACATCCATTTAAATTTATAATCTTACTTGATTATAATAACAACCAACATATCCAATATATTATAATCATTTCAATATAAATCCTTTACATCAAAATATAATTTGGGTAAAATTATTCCATTTACCCTCCTTTCAAAACATACCATGTCGGTTCATCGTATTCGAGTGTTCAGAAACTCCTACCGAGACAGTGGATCAAACTGACCGACCAGAACCCATAAATGACTAAACCAATAAATCTCCATAATTTAAAACAATTTTATATTAAATAACAAATACGTTCACTCTTGTATATACACTCGAATCAATCTAGGGTATTACTTACCTCATCTCTATCGAGTCATGCCACAAAGCCAAGGTAATTACTTAACCTTAAGCTTTGATACCAACTGTAAAGAACTGGAATTTTAGACTCCGAAAATCAACATAAAACTACCAGGTTGGCTATTCAGACATAGGAAATACCTGATCATTAATAGAAGAAGTTAGAGGGTGAGGATAGATAAGATAGAAACTTAGAATAGAAGAAGAAGAAGAAGAAGAAGAAGAAGAAAATACAACATCAGAGTAAACACGAATCTCACAGTGGAACGAATAAATATATTTCATAATATGGCTTTGAAATATAAATATGTACTTGAATACACATATCATTTCCAAAGTACAGCACATACAACACACTGGAAAAACCATAGCTATATAATTCTGAAGCCTCCTGCTCCAGCTCTTCAAGTATCTGCATATCCCGACTACTTGACTGCCCGTACAAAATTGGGCACCCAAGAGTTTTGGGAAAACAAAACAAAATAAACTCCAGGTCAGTCACGTGACTGGTGTGAGTAAACTCAAATTATTTGATTTAACTTTCAAAATCCTTTTGAAACAAAGGATACTCATAAGACAGATCCACACATAAACATGGATGGTTTTTACCCAACAATAACCCAAATAATTAGTAAAACAATATTATTCTGATATTATAATAATGTCTAACACAAGTAATATCAATCTAGTAGAAATGCTTGCATCTAACGTTCTACATATATAATATACAATCAAAACTGTGGGCTCTTATTTGGGGAATGGATTCCAACTATGACAAGGTATGGATCCACCTTCCGCTCAGTGTACTCTAGAAGCGATACACTGGAGTTCAACAAGAACATCTTGTAACTCGGCCACACATGACCGACCACTCATTCCGCTTGAGTGTATCGAATATATTGTCAACTTGGTAAACCAACATAACCATTCTCGGGAGATACAGAATTGAAAGAAGTAACAAATATGAATATTCTCTAGATGGTGACAATATACCCTACTTGGTTGCGAATCAGTTAGCCATGCTGCCTGCCCAATTTCTGTCATTTCGCAGTTGATGAGGCTTATGGTTATAACATATCTTTTAACAGAACACTCCTCCATTTACTTCGAATGCCGCATCGTCATACCCGTCAAATCACAAATTGATTTCCCCAAAAATACCACGGGTTTAAGCTAAGAGAAATGAATTCCTCCACCACTAACGTAAATACGTTTGAAACGATCAACTCACTTGATCCATCAGATATACTCTGTAAGACATTCGTCCGTTCAAGTTGTCCTGGAACTAGACAAACCAAAGGCACTATTCCGTACATCCATCCTAGGCAATCTCTACCTAGGACTTATACAATGGACCTTGTATAAACTCCGTCTTCAATTTGTCTTTGATCTATTTGATTCGAAATGCTAACACCCATACGGAGTGCTTCTTTGGATAAGAATCCAACCGGTCTCTCCGTATTGACGACGAAAAATTGGTCAAAACTTTGATAGTCTGTGATTTAACTATCAAAGAAAAACACGTGTGCAAACAACGATATTATTTCCAAATGAAAATTATATCGATCAATCATTATTCATCATTTATCTCTTAAATTAATTTACCATTAATTTATTCATTCTCCGTTTCCTATTTCCGTATATATACAAAAATTCTTATTTTCTAATTTTAGAAAATATATGTTATTAATCATTGGAAAACATTTCCATCTCCTTTCCACATATCACTGTTATTCCAGTATTCTTTACCATATAATATTTCATTTTCTATGATTAGAAAATATCTCTGATTATATTTGGAAAACATTTCCAAAACTCATTCCTTGGATTTAAACAGATGTTTAAATAAAACATCGCTATGCCAATTCAAACCATTACCTTCATTAACTATATTCACTTAACAAAACCTTTACTATCAAACCTTACCATTCCTAAGTTAAGAAGAAAGTCAATCAAGTTGGGCTATAATTACCTCTCAGACCTTAACTGAACAACGTTTTAACTTCGAAATAGTCAAAGTTTATCTTTTAAATCTTTAAAAACTTCCTTACATAACTCTCTTTCGAATAAATATTTATTCGGTAATGTGACAACAAGGAATTTCGCTCGATCCGAATCAGTCGCTAAACCGATCTAGACCTTTCGAAACGCCTGATTGTTTTGAGAACACGACAAAATAGAACACAAACAGAAGAACATTTCATTGTATATTACAACAATTCCATCAGAATACAAGAATATAAAGAGTATGAAATAATATTACACAGAAAATATCAGAGATTTAAATTACATTTAAATACATCGCAGCGGAAAAACAATACAAAGCACAACTGAAAGTAATACACGGATACAGAGCTTTCCGAGCATCGTTCCAGCTGTAAATTAGGATCCTGTGAATATAAATCTGCAAAACCAAAACTACTAGCTGCCCGTGTGGAAAATAGGGGCACCCAGAGTTTAGGTTAAAACAATAAACTCCAGGTCAGTCATGTGACTGGTGTGAGAACTAAAACAGTTATTAATCTTTGTTTTTAAAGTTAGGTAAATCAAGGGACCACGCCGTATAACACGGAACGGGTTTCCTCCCAAGAATACCAGTGCAGAAAACAAACAGCGCAATGCTAAATAAAGAACAATGAAGCTATTATAAGACCCAGGTCCCATCACACAATGCAACGCAAGCCGGAGGATAGGGTTTTCCCTTATAATAGCCAAATATGCTTGCTACGCGAAATTTCATCTTATATTATTACTATAAGTGAAGAAAACAACTTCAAATATAAATATATCAATCATAGACGGCATGGGTACCATATATCATGTCGCCAATACTAGGCTCTACAATCAAAACTGCAAAATGTCATATTTGGAAATTGGATTTCCATCATGGTGGCTCCTGATTCGAAAGATCGATCGCGTAGTGCCATCTCAACGGCTTACGTCTCGGCTAGAGAAAACACTGTAATGCACATCCGCACTTTCGGGAAATCGAGTATCATTGCGGCTTACGTCCCAGCGAAAGAAAACACCGCTTACCCTATCCCTCTGAGCACTAAGCTCAATCTCGGTCGACCGAATCCACGACACCACGAAGGTGCCCATCCCCGAAAAAGCATACTGATCAAACCATCAGTTTACCACCATACCGGGGTGTGAGGCTCGCGAATCAACGCTATACACAAAGCCGTGCTATATTAAAGCTGCGCTTTGATCATCATCCACCAAACTTTGCTTTCCAACAAAAGTCTGGATCACTGCATCTCAGCATGCCACACTATCAATCCATATCGTACCACTGATTTCTGCCAATATATAACCTCTAAGCTCGTATGTCTCAGAGAAGGGCGTTAAGCAAGAGAATAAATTCTCCGCCGCCAAACAGATATATATTTAGCAGAGATCAACGAATACAATATAAAGGAATACAATGTCAGACACACCATCCATTTACAAGTCCGTTCTGGGTCTGAACGAAACCGGAGGCACTTTCCTCGCATATCCGTCGACCTCCAAGCACGTCCGGACGGCTACCACTTCAGCCCCCTTCAAGGTAGCTACTCCCATCGTGAGCGTCAGTAGCACCCATCCATTCGATGTGAAGATCGTCGGTCTTGCACCGTCTTCAATCTCTTCGACTCATCGTCGAATCAGTTATTCAGAATGGGTTATACCCGGACATTCTGAATAACTCGCGTATCTTAATCAACAAGTGCTATAAAACACAATATACGCTTCATTCCAATTCAGAACATTCTTTTATTCAAATATTCACACTCCTAGGGAAAGGTTCCCATTAATTTTATCAAAGATAAATTCTTTTAAATTTATTCTTTAATCTTCCTTTGGATATCATTTCAAACCATATCATGGTTTTCCAAACTAGTCGGGATTAGCGAACCACACCGAAGTAATTATTTATTTTATTTCCCAATCCCAACCTATTTATCCCATGGAGCAAAACTGTTATTACCCCATAACTAACACCACGGTGTTATCGGTAAATTTAATTACCATTTCACGTTCAAATCTAATTAAAGATTTAACTATCGCTTTGGAGCAAAACTGGTAATACTCCATTCTCGCTCAATTTCTAAATTTGATAATTTAGATTATCAATTCACATTTCAATTTAATTGCAGATTTATTCAAAACTCCTTTTACTGGGTTAAAGAACTAATGTCTTTTAAAACACAGTTCACGACAAACCCAAATCACATTCCATTTATTATCGGGTTAAAGAACTGGTGTTATTTAAAACCCCGTTCACAATAAACCCACAAATCAATTCTAATTCAATTCAGATCAAATATATTATGAATTCCGATTATTTAAAACCCCTTTTTAAATCTACTTTATTTATTTAAAATAATTGGGTTTTAAATTTAGTTCAAACTAGTTCATTTCGATAGAAATCTATTTTTATCTTTTCAAATATGGGGTTTTTCATCCCAATTTTTCCCAAATCATTTCTTATGATTTTATACAAATTATTACTATTTTTAATAATTTTATCAAGGCCCGTACAGTCGATTTCCTACAATGGCCATCGAACTGCACTTATAGCGATCTTTTTCAAATTTGATTTGGACGTATCTCCAAATCCAACCGTTAGATTTTGAATTTCTAGTATTCGTTAGAAAGCTCTTTTCGATACGAACCCAACGGTTCCGGTTTTAGGAGGATCCGACGGTCGGATCTCCCGTAATGTCCGTTTGAAATAAATGGTCGAAATTCACGAACTGCCGCGGCGCGGCGCGTTCTATTCAGGCCATTATATTATATATATTTAATATATATAATATATACTTCGTCGATTTCTATTTAAAACGAATTATATAAATAGTTTTGAATTCGTTTCAAAAACAATTTCAACCTATATTTCAAATTCAAATCAAAATTGAATTTTCTGTTATAAATCATTTTTACTTTCATTTCTATTTGATTTCAATTCAAATCGATTTTAATTCGATTCGAATTCATTTCGTTTTCGATTCAATTCGAATTCATTTCGTTTTCTATTCAATTTAATTCGTTTCGTTTTCTATTCAATTTAATTCGTTATATATGCAATTGAAATCAAATTCGTTTTCTATTCAATTTAATTCGTTATATATGCAATTGAAATCAAATTCATTTTATATTTTATTCGAATTCAATTTCAATTCTATTCTATTCGAATTCAATTTCAATTCGATTTCTAAATATTCATTTTCAATTCGATTTCTAAATATTCATTTTCAATTCGAATATAATCGATATAAATATCGTTCGCGTCAAAATAGCGCATCTCTAATCAACACGGCTTTATATTTTTCAATAACTTCGTTATTCTTTTCAACAAATGAATATTTATTCTATTCAACACATGAATTTATTTTTCTTTCAACACATGACTAATCTCAACGAATGAGTACTGTCGACAAGTTAATCTTTATTTTAAAATATTCTTTATTTTCCCAATTGGAATGAGGCCCAATCAATTACCATATAATGTTAATTATATGGATTCCACACAACACACGTATATCACAGCAACGATAAATATTCAAACATCATCCAAAGTGCACAACACAACTGCATAAGCATCAAATATATATAATCAACGCTTACACAGTCTATCGACCAATCGATCAACATACAATTAATTTATTGGGATTAGTGTACGCCAATTCTCATCCCAACACCCGTGTGGGGTTTCAACAATCAAACACAGATTTTATTTGTGCAGTTGGGCGATGTGTAAAATTTATCGTCCCAATCAATATCAATCAAATGTGTGTATATAACCAAATCGTCCGATTCGTTTATATTTATTTATTTCATTTTATATACACGTTAAAAATTCTATTTTTATCTATACAATATTTATTTTCTATATAAATATTTTATTTCATTCCACAACACACATTCAATTTTCACAACAACATCAATCTAACAAACAAGCCGTCCATGGTCTGTGGACGACGGGTGTCGGGTGCTGCTAAGCACCGTCTGCATCCTAGTATATATATTAACTAGAAATAGAAGATTAAAGTGAGAAGTTCTCACCTTGGGGTTCCACTCCACCATTCTATATTTCATTTTTCAGAACAGCCTGGTTTTGCCCGCAATGCCAACGCAGTCTTCTCTACGCTGTTTATATATAAAAATCAAATTTTTATCTACCATATGAATAAATAAAAATCATATTTTGCTTTTCCTTCTACATAAGGAAAAATCATATTTTTAAAACATATGCTATTTTTCTATACAAAAACAATGTTATTTTTTCCTATACAAAATCAATGTTATTCTTCTTTACAAAATCAATGTTATTCTTCTATACAAAATCAATGCCATTTTTCTTATACAAAATCAATGTTATTTTTCTATACAAAATCAATGCCATTTTTCTATACAAAATCAATGTTAGTTTTCTATTTTAAAAACTGAAATTTCTCTTTCCTTTTTTTTTACTAGGTTATTTTTGAATATCTAATTAAACTAATTAAAGGGTAAAAATTACACTGCCTGGTCTTCTTCTTCGTATGCTTGGAAACCCGTCAGTTGCTTCAGCCATAAACAAACCCAACATCGATCGATTAGGGTTTAAATTCGCCACCTCCTCGAGTGATCGGAGAACGCTCAGATGCGACCACGGTGAAGGGCTCGACGTCGCCGCCTAGTGCCTGGAAGCTTCTCGAACTCGGTGGCCCCAGTTCATCAGAAATCGTGCGCGAACCTGGCCATCTCGAGGAGGGATTTCCTTCTACTGACAGCACGAAATATCACCAAATCGACATGGATTTGAAGCTGGTATTTTGTTCTTCTATTTGTTGGTCGGAGATTTCACGAATTAATCAATGGATTGGGAGTTTTAGGGCGAAGATGGATCGAGCATTTTTTTTCTTCTGTGAATCGTGATGAACGGGGGCGGTTTTTATTGCGTTGACCGGGTTGAAAATAAATGGGGGGGTTTGACCTTACATTTAGGGTTATGCTATATATATAAATATATATTTATTTATTTAATTCGTTTATCAATTCGTTTCACATCTGAACACCAATTCAAAACCAACGACTATCGTCCCTAGCTCAATACCCCCATTCCGGACACAATGGGATATGTATCGTAAGCTGGTTCGATCATTTCAATCAGTTTTCATCAAAATCGAAATATAACTTTATATATTGAATTTGAACGCGCATTTCAATTTACCGGGCCCACATACTAACTCGAAAAATTCCTGAAAAATATTTTCTAGCTTCGTATTGACGATACGGTCCTAACGAAACTAATTTCATCGAATTCTGAGACCATTTGAAAAATGGCGATTTTCCAGTCGATTAAAATCCACTGAAACTGGTCAAACGCGTTTTCCTTTGCCACGCTCACATATTGATTCGAAAAATTATGAAAATTGGAATCTAGCAATAATATGACATCACGGATCCAACAAAAGTGGTTTCGTCGAAATCCGAGGTCGTTTGCAAAATGGCTATTTTCAAGGGCCTGAATTTCATAGCGACTATTCAGAATTTTCAACTGGACATATCTTTTGATTCCCGCTATGAAATTTCGATTTCCCGCATTCGTTGGAAAGATATTATCAATTAGATTCTATTATTTTTGGTTTCGCTAAAATCCGGATTGTTTTGCACCCGGTACATTCAATTGAAGTTTGAAATCGAATTATCGAACTACCGCGCCATTTTCAATTCCTTTTATAATTATATATAATTATTTATATTCTAACGACGAACTATATAATATAAATGTTCGAATACCATTCAAAATAAATTTCTCGTCGATATTATTTAAAATAATTCATTTTAAATAATCAAAATTCGCTAAAATTGCCAAAATAAAATTTTTAAACTGGCCCAGATTTTCGGGTTGTTACAGGTAACTCTTTCCTTCGAATAAACTGTATTCGATAATCTCTCTTCTTCGAATAACCTATATTCGAATAACTCTATTCAATTAACACTATCCAATTAATTCTAATCGATTTACTCTTATCAGTTAGCTCTATTTTATTAACTCAATTCTATTAACTCTATTTGATTAACTTTATTGGATTAACTCTATTTGATTAACTCTATTGGATTAACTCTATTTGATTAACTCTACTGGATTAACTCTATTGGATTAACTCTATTCAATTAACTCTAACTAATTTACTCTTATCAATTAACTCCTTTCGAATAAATTATATTCGATAACTCCTTTTGAATAACTAATATTCGATAACTCCCTTCGAATAACTAATATTCGATAATTTCTTTTTCTATTCGAATAAACTATATTCGACTAATTCTCTTATTTGAATAACCTTATTCGATAACACTTTCTTCGAATAAACTATATTCGAATAACTCTAATCCGACTAACTCTAATTCAATTAACTCTATTCGAATAACAAATATTCGACTAACTCTTGTTCGATTAACTCTATTCGAATAACTCTAGTTCGATCTAACTCTAATCGATTAACTCTAACTGATTACCTCTAACTAGTTAACTCTAACTGATTAACTCTAACTCTAATCAATTAACTCTAACTGGTTAACTCTAACTGGTTAACTCTAACTGATTAACTCTAACTCTAATCAATTAACTCTAACTCTAATCAATTAACTCTAACTCTAATCGATTAAATACAATTTGATTAACTCCTCTAACTCCTTTTGATAAACACATTTTGATTAACTCCTTTGATTAACTCTACGTCCATATTCAGTTTCAAATATCGATGTTGAAATCGATTCTTACTTCCTTATATAAGTTCTGACTTATATATTATTTTTATCCAATGATAAATATTTTATTTTATTTATAAAATATTATTTATAAATTAATCTTCTCAATCTATTGGTTATAACAGATTCAATTTAAAATCTTTGCTTTAAAACCATATCATGTTATACCCGTGTCCGAAGCACAGGTCTAAACTTTCCTGATGTAAAATTCTATTCATTTGCCAAATATTTCCTTATATGACATTCTTTTCATCCCTTTTATAACTCTATTTATTTCCTAAATAAACATTTCCTTTTTATAACTCTATTTATTTTCTAGATAAAAATTTCCTTTTTTATAACTCTATTTATTTGTTTTACCCATATTTCTCTTTCTGTTTTATTTGTAAATGTTTTACAAATATTTCTCTTTCTGTTTTATTTGTAAAAAAATTACAAATATTGAAATCGATTCTTACTTCCTTATATAAGTTCTGACTTATATATTCTTTTTATCCAATGATAAATATTTTATTTTATTTATAAAATATTATTTATAAATTAATTTTCTCAATCTATTGGTTATAACAGATTCAATTTAAAATCTTTGCTTTAAAACCATATCATGTTATACCCGTGTCCGAAGCACAGGTCTAAACTTTCCTGATGTAAAATTCTATTCATTTGCCAAATATTTCCTTATATGACATTCTTTTCATCCCTTTTATAACTCTATTTATTTCCTAAATAAACATTTCCTTTTTATAACTCTATTTATTTTCTAGACAAAAATTTCCTTTTTTATAACTCTATTTATTTGTTTTACCCATATTTCTCTTTCTGTTTTATTTGTAAATGTTTTACAAATATTTCTCTTTCTGTTTTATTTGTAAAAAATTTACAAATATTTCTCTTTTTGTTTTATTTGTAAATGTTTTATAAATATTTCTCTTTCTGTTTTATTTGTAAATGTTTTACAAATATTTCTCTTTTTCAACTCTTTGTTTATTTTACAAATATTTTCCTTTATTTTTGTTTTACAAATAATTTCCTTTATAAAATCCCTTGATTTTATAAATATTCCTTTACATAAAATCCTTCGATTTTATAAATATTCTATTTCAATATACAGTTTGAAATCTTCCTTCTATATAAAATCTTTCAATTTTATATAATATTTTATTTCAATATAGTTATTAAAATTTTCCTTTTTCATCCCAGGATTTTCTTACGGTATTTAAAATACCAACCAACAATAATCGATATCATTCAAACACACATAATCAACAACAAATCATATATCACATAATATATCACAATATATGAAACAAAATAGTATTTTATATATTGAGGAACCCAGTTGGGTTGCTCCAACCAGTTTCCCTGTATCACAGATGTTAAACAATATAATTAACTTCGATTTCATTTCACTATGAAATATTCTGCTAAACAGAATCAATATTTGATTAACGATTTATATATATATATATATATATCATTATCTATAATTTCAACCAATACATAAGCAATTCAACCAAACAGTTAACACACAGCAATCAACAGATAATTATCAGTTCTAAGAATACGTTATAGAAATATAAGTGTTCAGAGTTGGTGAATTTTACTCAAATTGGACGACCATCGTTAATAACGATAACCATCGCTTGATTCCGACAGACAATTTATTTCGTTATAAATTGTAATGAGCTCGAATTCAATCCCAGTCAGTTCCATGGTGTAGTGTCCGTCCATACGATCCTGTTGGATCTTATTTCGCTAAATTTTGATAATTTAATGAATTAGATATGCATTCTACAAGTTGTATAGGTAATTAAAAT
This sequence comes from Allium sativum, assembly GCA_030737875.1. Lineage (NCBI taxonomy): Eukaryota > Viridiplantae > Streptophyta > Magnoliopsida > Asparagales > Amaryllidaceae > Allium > Allium sativum. The sequence goes on from CM060911.1 coordinate 279,569,763, forward strand.
AAATTAAACTAAGTCTTAAATTATTGGGCTTTACACCTTTTTATTTCCACCCCATACCAAGTCCTTCAAGCCCAGCCCGCCAAATCACTTAACACCAGACCCAATCATCCTTTCTTCCCCTTCGTTCCTCTTTACCACACTTCAGGAAAATCATCGCCGCCTCTTCAAACTGGACAGCAGCCTCCATCCTTCAACCGAACCCAAAATAATTATCACCATTCAACTTCTCTTCTCTCCCACTCCATCTCATACTATTTTTTCTCCACCCACACCTCATCACTGAAACCCGACGTCGAATGTCATACCGCTCAACAGGAAAAAAAACCACAACTATTTTTGTTTCGAAATACCCCAAAGAACATCACACAAGGGCGGTCGATGCTGATCCCAAATATGAAACCCAATTCGCCAATTATTTCCTAAATCCGACGATCTCGTTAACCCTAGTTTTACTGTCGGAAAACCGCACCTCAAAAATGAACGTCGAATACAAGGAAATTGGTATGAGACTGAAGCTTCCATCAACACAAACTCATATATATATATATTAAGATTTATAGGATTTTATTCCTATTTCCTTGGATTTTATTTCGATCGAGAACTCTTACTGTAAAGAAGACAATATGCGGCGGGTTTTTGGTTGACTGTGGAAATGAATTTGACTTAGGTTTAGAGATGTTAAGGATATTTTATAGGAGAAAATTAATATTTTTATATTCGATTTTTATATTCATTTTTAACCAACCGTTGTTTGTATTCGGCTTAAAAATCACGATGATCACATTCGACACCAAAAAATCATGAAAATGGACATACACCTTCTGTTTGAATTGAGAACCCAACGAAACTGGTTTCGTTGAATTTCGACTCCGTTTGCTCACAAAGCGTATTTTTAACCATCAAAATATCGACTGTATTTCACATTAAGTTCCCGTACGGCCACATACTGACTCTAAAAATCACGGAAATTGAAATCTAGCAATAATTTAATATTGCGGATCCAACAAAATCAGTTTCGTCGAATTTCGAATTCATTTGCAAAACTGGCTATTTTTAAAGCTCTAAATAAACCTTTTTTAAATATTAATTATATTTAAAAATATTTAAATTTAATATTTAAAAAATAAATATTATCGTGTATATATTCACAATAAAATATCATATAGCTCCACTGGGATTTACAACTCGATATTCAAATCCCGGATGAATCGATATTCAAATTTATATTGAAATTCCTTATATATATCGTTATAAATTATAAAGGAATTCCATAGCAACTTTTCAAAATTTGATTTGGAAATAAATCAAAATCTACACAATGAAATCCCGATTTTTCTCTTCCATTAGAAAAATATACTTCACTAGCTCCGAACGTTTTTTGTTTCACAGAAATCCGATTTAAAAAGGAACCTGCATATTCTCGGTTGAAGTTCACATCGCCAAATAGCGAACTATCACGCCATTTCGAGCTCGATTTTAATTATATTATAATTATATGTTCAAACTATCGTTTAAATATTATATTTGTTATTCTAATTTAATTATAAACTGAATTATATAATTTGAATTGTCCAGTTCACATTATACTGTCAATTCACTATTTCTGATTATTTCAGAAATTAAATATATTATTCTATTTTTTATATTAATTAAATATTCAATATAATTTAATTAAACAACCATTTTCACTATTTAAATAATTAAATAACTTGATTATTATACTGCCAATATACGGCACTTTACAACCTCCATGCATGGAGTTCAATGACAGAAAAACAGACATTATAGACAAACTTAAAAAAGGATATCAAATCCATTATAGAGCACAGCATAATCAGCTAACCCTGGGTACCCAAAAACTTGGATTGTTTACACAATGGTATGATCATTATTAAATTGGTCGGCCTTGCCAAAGACAAAAGAACTTATATAATAAGAATGTGTAAATTTAAAGGTGGTTTATTAAAAAAAACCCTAGATAGACTGAAGGAATAAGTCCATACAGAGTTGTATTGTATAGTGTGATTTCTAATGTGTTCGATACTTGAATCAAGGGGGTAATTCATAAGAGATATATTATTTCATAAGTCAAAATTACTCAACATATTATATGGAATGTTATGAATGTTCAATAACAGTTGTCCTCTACCTTATATATATATATATATATATATATAGTTAAATTACTTACATTCTGCTTGGTTGTTGAGAAGCTTTGGATTGTGCAGTATTATTATAATTAATAGTCTAGGTAAGGTAACTATATATTTTTTAAGCAAACTTAAAGGTACATATATTATACTTAAGCCATTATGATGTTGTGACACCCCACGACCATTAATGTCACTCTTTATCAGAATGTATTAAGTTTCATGAAGCATTATAGGTAAACAAAAACAGAAACATTACAAGACAGATATAAAATAACAGCGGAATTTAAAACTTTATTTAACAGATAACTTCGTGGTCCAAAACATAGTTACATCATAAGTCTGGAATATATAAAACCCATTATATCGACTTAAAACTTCTGTCTTGCACCAAAATCATCGGAGTATAGTAATAAAAGAAGCATAATTCTCCATAATATAGCCATATCAGAGAAGACAAGAGATCAAAGTGGTATATCTAAGCAGCTCCAAGCAGAATGAAAGAGAGAATCAAAATCAAGCCTGAGCATTACCACCCTGAGAACCTGGATGGAACGGAAGAGAGAGAAGAGGAAACAAAATGGGTCAGACATAAAGTTTGGCGAGTCCAGTTACTTTTAGCATATAAATAAGTAAAAGCACCATGATAGGCATATAAACTGTATGAGAGAGAAAACATCATAAGACAAGTATAATAGACTGAGCAAGATAATTAGAATAAACAAAACAGAATAGGTTACGATTCTATAATACTTTTCTCTACACCAATACTAGTATAACAAATATGTAATAGGATTGCATACTCCCTAATTACTTAACAGAAACAGGATGATCCCAAAAGAAATATAAAGGTAGTTTTAGGTGAACTCTAGTAGCGGGTTTTACCCCAAACAGAATTAACCGGTACCTAAACAAAAATAATGGGTGCTAATCCAAACAGAAATACAGGTACCCTACAGAAACAGACAGGACTAGATGTACCATAATTACTACCCCCAATCTATCGGCTCCATATTCCGTAAATACCCTGTGTCGGCCCCACAGTAGGGTGTATTACTTCCTAAAGTGACAACCTATAGAAGGACACAGACCTACTTTGTAACGATTCGGATTTCGCCCGGACTTAATCGATCGCTGAATCAACCAAGACCGTTCAAAACACGAATACGCTAACTCTAGGAATACAACACATCAGAACAAATAACAAAAGGCTTTTATAAACATTATAATAATGTTACATCGGAGTACAGAATATATCAGAGTACATCGAATAAAATACAATGGAAGATAATTTACAATAATTTTATTATAATGCAGTGGAACAAATAACTAATCACATCGAAAGGCTATCAATGCTCTGGACATAGCTTTAAGCTTCGATCCAGAATCCTGCTCAATATATCTGCAAAATAAGTTACTCGACTGCCCGTGTGGAAAAGAGGGCACCCGAGATCGCAAAATGAAACAAACTACGGGTCAGTCATGAGACTGGTATGAGAAATCTTTCCTAACTTATCTAATAACAAGGCTAATCACAGGACCACGCCACCAATGCGAAACGGGTTTAATCCATTGGATTGCGAGTGCATAAACTAATTTAAATTTTATTCAAAAACAACACAATGCTTTTTAGAAAAATGAAATCATTATAAGACTCAAGTCCCATAACACAATTCAACGCAAACCGGAGGATAGAGTTTTACCTTATAATGATCAAACATGCTTGATACGTGAAAAATAATATTTTAATATTATTATTAGTGTCTAATCAGTTTTAAAATACTTCAAAATAAATGTACCAATCCTAGACGGCATAGTACCCCATCCTACTATGTCGCCGTATATAGGTTTACAATCAAAGTCGTAATGTCATATTGAAAATTTGGTTTCCATTATGAGTCAAGGCTAGGGACGATCTCCTTACCGATTCGAGACGCTCTAGCAAATGTCTCAGGATCCCCCGCAGTGAACCCTTGGATACTGCAGTGCTGATCCACAAATACTTTTGTGGATTGCCAATTCCTGAACACATGCTTCTCGGTCCTATTGAACCTATAAAATGGTCACAACCGACCAATAAATCCAAGGCCTCAAAATCCATCATCCACATAAGTAAAACGTTAGGGCTTACGAAACCCTGATACCACTTCTAGCTAGAAAGAAACGTGTGCACTCCCTACGTTCCCCTGTCCCGTTTTTCACTCATACCGGGGTGTGAGGCTCGCGAGGTAACGCTATACACAAAGCTATGCCGAAATAGGCTATGCTTTGATCATCAATCACAAGGCTCTACTTTTCAACAAAATCCTCGATCATTTTCATCTTGGCGTGCCACATTGACAATTCACGCCATGTGATCGATAACTACCAATATATAACCTCTGAGCTCGTGCGTCTCAGAGAAGGGTGTTAAGCAAGATAATAAATTCTCCGCCACCATAGATATATATTGAATAGAAATCAATTTAATTTACATGGAATAAAATCAAATGTCAGACACACATCCATTTACAAGTTCGTTCTGGGTCTGAACGAAACCGAAGAACCTTAATCCTCATCTCGTATGTCCAATACAAAAGAGAGGTGCTCGCAAACCTGTACAATCAACAAGTACGTCCGGACAAACTACCACTTTTAACCCTTTACTGGGAGCTAACCAATGTCGGGCATCAGTGGTCGTCCATTCGATGTGAAGATCGCCGGTCTTTGGTCACCATCTTCAATATCTTCGATTTAAATCGTCGTATAATTATTTGAAATGAGATTGATTTCAAATAATTATGGCATACATATAATTTAAATAATTTCATATCGTTAATATCATTTTATAACGATTTACTGCTATTTTTATTTATATAAAAATAGCCCAATTTAATTTAACGACGCTTCAGGTCAATAGGTGGCCCTGGCGTTGTTTTTATCAAAATTTGATTTACACTTATCTCAAAATCTAGCCGTTGGATTTTGACGAAATTTATATAGTTGGAAAGATCTTCCCAAAGCGGACCTAACGGTTCCAGTTTTGGGAAAATCCGATGGTCGGATCTTTCGGTATAATCATTTAAAGTTACGATTCTGAAACGCGAATTACCACACGCGATTCGTTCAAATTTAATTTATATTTATATATATAATTATATATAAATATAAACCATTCGACGATTTCACTAACGTATTTAACACGCCAAATAAAAGAATGTTTTATTTGTATATAGTTTCAGTGCATGTTTTGACAAATAAAATAATTCATACAAACTCTGATGTATGTATTGTCAATAAAATGATATTTTAATTTTGCATATAAATTTTAATATATGCATTTACAACAAAATGATATTTTCACTTTTCATATAAATTCAAATATATGCATTTACAACAAAATGATATTTTCACTTTGTTAACAATTCTATTCCAACAAAATGATTAAAAGCGACCATTTCATTTCATTAACAACTCTAGTTTAACAAAATGATTAAAAAGTGGTTATTAATTTTTGTTGACAAATCTAATTCAACAAAATGACTACAAAGTGATTATCCATTTTTGTTTGACCCTTTTTAATGAATAAAAATGTATATTTTTGGTCTAATCCTTTTTAATGAACAAAAATGTATATTTTTGTCTAATCCTTTTTAATGAACAAAAATGTATATTTTTGTTTAATCCTTCTTAATGAACAAAAATGTATATTTTTGTTTAGTGAACAAAAATGTTTATTTTTACAAAAATGTGTATTTTCTTCAACAATTCTAATTTGACAAAATGAACATTTAATGTAGCATGTTTTTTTTTAAAAAAACATGAACATTAATCTATTTTCTAACATTACATTAAAAATGTGAAATTTTAATGTAAACATGTTTTTATTTAAAAACATGAACCTTATCTATTTTTATTTTAATCCCACATAATGATAGAAATTGATATTTCATTTTTGTTGAAAACTCTAGTTCAACAAAATGTATAAAAATGGATATTTTTGTATTGTTGACAAATCTAATTAAACACAAATGACATTATTTCATCAATTCTAGTTTAACACAAATGGAAATTATATTTTGTCAATTCTAATTTAACACAGAAGACAATTTATATTTTGTCAATTCTAATTTAACACAAATGATAATTTATATTTTGTCAGTTCTAATTTAACACAAAATTTTGTCAATTCTAATTTAACATAAATGACAATTATTTTTTGGCAATTCTAATTTATCACAAATGAAAATTATATTTTGTCAATTCTAATTCAACACAAATGAAAATTATATTTTTTCAATTCTAATTTAACCCAAATGACAATTATATTTTGTCAATTCTAATTTAACAAACATGACATATTTATTTTGATATAACATTTGTAACGACCCAAAGGTTTCCGGCCCCGAAAATTGACATAAATACCTTTACCGTAACTTATGCCGACCTTCCAACCACCGAAAACACTGGCACGTTTATAGGAAGAAATTAAAGGGTGAGATAAGAAAGAATTAAATATTAGAATAGAAGAAGAAGGAGAACCAATACAGAGTCTCACATCGCAGCGAAACAAAATATAATACAGAAATAAATCTTTATTGAGAGCTTTTGAAAATACTTACAATATCAGAGTACATCAACATCTCTGGACAGTTATAATTATCTGTCCTCATATATAATCACACAGCGGAACAAATACTAGGTATCATTCGTCTGAACATCTCCAGCTCATCTCTGGACTTCGCAGTACCTGATAACCTGAACCTGTGCACCCCGGGCTAACCCGAGCATTTACAAAACACCGGGTCAGTCTGGTGAACCAGAGTGAGAAAAACTCGCACAACATTAAGGGCATCACACAACTTGATTTTAAAGTCAAAATCCTTTCGAAAGAAAAGGATAATCGTAAGACCAAATCCACACATAATACGGACGGTTTTTACCTTACGATAAGCCAAAACAGTTTTCAAAATCAATATCTTTTCTGATATTATGATAGTGTCTAAATACAAGTAAATATCAATCTATTGGAACGCTTGCATCTCACGCTCCACGTATATATATACAAGCAAAAACCGTGGGCACTTATTGGAGATTGGATTCCAACTATGACAAGGTATGGGACCACCTGCCGATCATGTATCTCTAGAAGCGAATACACTGGTTCAACAAGAACGTCTTGCAACCCGGCCCTCACATGACCGGCCACTCATTTCGCTTGAGTGTATCGAATGCATATCACCAATGGTTGGGCTCAAACCACCGTTTCCCGAATAGGGACATCATCGAAATAGATTAAAGAATGAAATGGATTTTCTTTAGATAGGTGATTATACACCCTAATGGGAGCGACCCACATAGCCATGCTGCCTGCCCGATTTTTGCCATTTCCCGGTTGATGAGGCTTGAGGTCAGAACACATCTGGTCATTATACACTTTGAATGGCACATTGTCAGATATGCCAAATCACTAATTGATGTCCACAAAAATATTGTGGTCGTTAAGCTAGAGAGGTGCCCCTCTCTGCCACTAACAGAAATACGTTTGTAAAAATCAACGTACGTGACTCTTAAGAAATACTCTGTCAGACATCCGTCCATACAAGTCATCCAGGAACAGGATGAGCCGAAGGTACTCTCCTACTGCATCCAATATAGAAATCACCCCATGGATCAGTAGTGATAGTCCTTGTAATCCACAGATTCCAACCACGACAGAACCCCAGTATATCTCCGGGTCGAATCAGAGATTGTAAGTGGTTCTTCCTCTTTATGAAGATCTATGGTCTTCACATGATCCATCTCGATCGCTGTAACGACATGGATTTCGCCCGGTCCTAATCGATCGCTAAACCGACCAAGACCCGTTCGAAGTCATTGGTCGAAATTCGCGAAATGCCGTAGCGCGGCGCATTCTATTCAGGCCATTATATTATATATTGATATATATAATATATATTTCGTCGATTTCTATTTAAAACGAATTTTATAAATCGTTTTAGAGTCGTTTCAAAAACAATTTCAACTTCCATTTCAAATTCAAATCAAAATTGAATTTTTCCTTATAAATTCGTTTTAAATTCATTTCAATTTAATTCAAATTTCAAATTCATTTCAATTCGAATTCATTTTCTATTCAATTCAATTCGAATTCATTTTCTATTCAATTCAATTCGAATTCATTTTCTATTCAATTCAATTCGAATTCATTTTCTATTCAATTCAATTTGAATTCATTTTCTATTTTATATCAAAATCGAATATTTCATATACATGACAGTTTTATATAGTGTATATATATATATGTTAAAAATTGTATTTTTAACAATCAAATCATTTTCACATTTCATATATATATATATATTGTTTTCATTTCGTCGAAAATATATTTTCTGTCGTTATTATTTCAAATAATTCATTTTAAATAATCAAAATTCATCAAAATTGCCAAAATAAAAATTTTAAATTGGCTCAGAATTTCCGGGTTGTTGCATTCTCCCCCACTTAAAACTTTTCATCCCCGAAAAGGAACGAAGCCGAAAGTTGTTAAACAAATCAAATCAACTTTCATTGTTTTCTTTACGGCTTAAGTTCTTCAACTTTGCAGTTTCTAAGAACTTTTTAAATTTTTCAAAAAATTTGGCTAACACCCTAAATTTTCGAAAAATTTCGCCATAACCTCCCCTGCACCGGGGACTTCGGGATATTTCATACAGCCTCCCATGGCCTTCTTCAATCCAAAAGAAAAGGAAAAAGCCAAGCGGCTAGCCAATCGGCTCATAAAATCAGCCAAAACCCAAGAATTACAATAAACATGTACCTATTTGTCGGGCAAACAATTTTATTCTTCTGCTCTAGCCTCCTTGCTATGACCTGTTCAATGCAAGCACATGTATATGCATGAAATTCTAAATAATTTTCAATTCAGTTCAACATTTGTTCAATTTGGCTAAATGGTTCAAAATTCTAATTAATCAACCAAAAATCAAATAACACAACCAACAATCAATTTATTGATTAAGCTTTACAACATATAACTCTTGTATATATAATCAAAAATCATATTTTCAAAACAAGATTATATATATATAATCACAAATACGTTATTTAAACACATAGAACTCTCAACTCATTCTGGGGCATTACTAACCCCATCTCTAGTGAATCACTCATTCTAGAATGCTACTGATTCTATCTCTAATGAGGATTCTTCAATAGGATATTACTAATCCAATCTCTGATGAGTCTTTTACTCTATTATAACGAGTTGTACCCCAAAGATTTGAGTTTAACCAAAGCTCCGATACTAGCTGTAACGACATGGATTTCGCCCGGTCCTAATCGATCGCTAAAGCGACCAAGACAGTTTGAAGTCAATGGTCGAAATTCGCGAACTACCGCAGCGCGGCGCGTTCTATTCAGGCCATTATATTATATATAAAATATATATAATATATATTTCGTCGATTTCTATTTAAAATGAATTTTATAAATCGTTTTAAAGTTGTTTCAAAAACAATTTCAACTTCCATTTCAATTTCAAATCAAAATTGAATTTTTCCTTATAAATTCGTTTTAAATTCATTTCAATTCAATTCAAATTTCAAATTCATTTCAATTCGAATTCATTTTCTATTCAATTCAATTCGAATTCATTTTCTATTCAATTTAATTCGAATTCATTTTCTATTCAATTCAATTTGAATTCATTTTCTATTTTATATCAAAATCGAATATTTCATATACATGACAATTTTATATAGTGTATATATATATGTTAAAAATTATATTTTTAACAATCAAATCATTTTCTCATTTCATATATATATATATGTATCATTTTCATTTCGTCGAAAATATATTTTTCGTCGTTATTATTTAAAACAATCAAAATTGCCAAAATAAAAATTTTAAATTGGCTTAGAATTTCCAGGTTGTTATGTTCTCCCCCACTTAAAACTTTTCATCCCCGAAAAGGAACAAAGCCGAAAGTTGTTAAGAAAATCAACTCAACTTTCATTGTTTTCTTTACGGCTTAAGTTCTTCAACTTTTCAGTTTCTAAGAACTTTTCAAATTTTTCAAAAAATTTGGCTAACACCCTAAATTTTCGAAAAATTTCACCATAACCTCCCCTACACCGGGGACTTGGGGATATTTCATATAGCCTCCCATGGCCTTCTTCAATCCAAAAGAAAAAGAAAAACCCAAGCGGCTAGCCAACCGGCTCATAAAATCATCCAAAACCCAAGAAATACTATAAACATGTACCTATTTGTCGGGCAAACAATTTTATTCTTCTGCTCTAGCCTCCTTGTTATGACCTGTTCAATGTAAGCACATGTATATGCATGCAACTCCAAACAATTTTCAATTCAGTTCAACATTTGTTCAATTTGGCTAAATGGTTCAAAATTCTAATTAATCAACCAAAAATATTTATAAACAAATCGGACGATTTGTTTATATATACTAATTTGACTGGTATTGATTTTTGGGTTTATCGTGAACATTGTTTTAAATAACACTTGTTTTTTAACCCGATAATTAATTGATGTGATTTTGGGGTTTATCGTGAACCGTGTTTTAAATGACACTGATTCTTTAACCCAGTCAAAGATTAAAACTAAGTGGAGTTTTAATGAATCTTTAATTAGATTGAAAAGATCGGGAATGGAGTTTCACCATTTTTACTCCAAACGGTAGTTAAATCTTTAATTAGATTTGAATGTGAAATGGTAATTGAATTTACCGATAACACCGTGGTGTTAGATATGAAGTATGACCAGTTTTACTTCATGGGATAAATAGGTTGGGATTGGGAAATAAAATCTAAGTGTGGTGATTAATCTAAACGGGTAGATTGGGATATTGCATGTTGATTGATGCATAGTAGATCCATATCTAGATTACCGATTGTTGTTTATACACTGGCATTCATGGGGGTAAACACGTCCCGCGTTAGCGGCGTGGTCCTGTGATTTGTCTTATGATTAAATAAGTTAATTTTAACTGTAGAGTTTCTCACACCAGTCCCATGACTGACCTGTAGTTTGCTTTTTCCTTGCAAACTCGGGTGCCCTTATTTTCCATACGGGCAGTCGCGTAGTTTTATTTTGCAAATGTATTGAGCAGGATTCTGGATTGAAGCTTTAAGCTGTGTCCAGGCATTTACAGTCTTCTGCTATGTAATATATTGTAATCTCTGACATTTTATAATGTATATTATTTGATTCATACTCTGTATATTCTTGTAATCTGATGAAATTGTTGTAATATACAATGAAATGTTCTTCTGTCTGCTTCCTTTTGTGTGTTGTTCTCAAAGTATCCAGGCTTTCCTTACCAGGGAAGTTACGGGTTCTTACAATCATCGTCTGATCTTTCCTATATATTTCGTATTTGTTGGTTGGAATGGTTTTCGAATATACATTCGATCCCGGTCTTCCCGTACCAACAATTGTAAAGGTCAGACTTGATAGTCAGTTATTTAACTATCAAGTAAACATCCATGAAATCACAAAAATAGATTTGTTGGTATGGTACTCAGCATCACTTGGCTTTTAAAATTTATCGCCCGATCTCCTTTTAATTCTGTTACTAAGGAAAATATAATCTCATATCATTTCCTTTACTTTGGAAATCTTATCACACAATCTTGACATTACCAACTAGTATCATCCTTGGATAGTCCCGATGTCGTTCAAGTTGGGGTATTTTAATTACCTCTCAGACCTTGATCAACAACGTTCTTACCTTCAGATAAATACGAGTTGTAATTCAAGAACCGATATTCAATTTAATATAACAACACATCCCATTTACCTTGTTTATAGCCTTCTAGTTCTTCTTACCCTTTTTTTTGGAAGTCTCTCTTTTTTTAAGAAAAATAATTAATATCGCTTAATTTGTTAATTTAATAATTATTTCTAACCTCACCTTTATTAATTCTTGACTTATTTAAATAACTTTGTCTTCATAACCGGATTGTTACTACAATCCCATTTCCAACCTTTTTACCAATGCTTGACTTTAATATCTTTTCCCAATCCCTTTTCGCTTTTAAATTCTAAGGGTTTAACTCAATTCCATCATTAAGTATTTCCAATTCAAAAACGATGTTTAAACTTATATTCGACTTATAAACCTTGTTTACAAATTTAAGGTTTAATATAACCCTTTTTACCTCTTCACCTCCCTTTACTTAATTCAAATATTAAGTAAAACTTTTCATTTAAGCTATCGTATCCATTTAGAATTCTTTATTACTTGATTAAAAACTCGAGTTCAAATTATAAAACTCATCCATAGCTTCTTTTCAATACTCAACTATATTTCATTTCAACTTGGTTACTTAAATGTATTACATTTAAGAAGAGATTATTTAACTCAACATTAATCATTGCAAATTAACTAACTCCTTTATTTACTAGAATAATAAATCTCCTTTTTAAACTCTTACTAAGCTTAACCAATTATTCATTTAGTTATTTCACTAATTTAAAAGTCTAACTTGGTTTAAATGGTCGACACAAAACATGATTACTCTTTTAACCAACTCTACTTAATTCCTTCTTTAAATTAATTCAAATATAATTTAAATAACTTCATTTAATCGTTCATCATTAATTAAATACTTAACCGCTAGGTTATTCTCTGCTCTTCGCTTATAACTCTTATCGACATAAGAATTCAATTTATAAAACAAACTTCATAATTTCTTATAAACTTTAAATAATTAATATTTTTCCTTTTTAAATAACCATTCAATGTAATAACTCTCAAAACCTATTTCCGTTACAAAATGTAATAACCCGGATGTCTGAGCCAATTTAAAATTTTTATTTTGGCAATTTTAGTGAATTTTGAATATTTAAAATGAATTATTTTAAATAATAACGACAAGAAATTTATTTTGAATAGAATTAGAACATATATATTTATACACATCATCATTAGAATATAAATATTTATTTTGAATTATAAAAGGAATTGAAAATGGCGCGGTAGTTCGAAAATTCGATTTCAAAATTCAAATGAATATACAAGATTCAAAATAAACCGGATTTTAGCGAAACCAAAAATATTTGAATTTATTCGATCATATCTTTCTAACGGATCTAAGAAACTGAGATTTCACTTTATAGAGTGAAAGATATGTCCAGTTTAAAATTCAGAAAAGTCGTTGTGGAATTTATATATATATTAATATATATATATAAAGGCCTTGAAAATAGCCATTTTGCAAACGACCTCGGTTTTTGACGAAACCACTTTTGTTGGAACCGTGATGTCAAATTATTGCTAGATTCCAAAATTCGTAATTTTTCGAAACAATATGTGAGTGTGGCAAAGGAAAACGCGTTTGACCAGTTTCAGTTGATTTTAATCGACTAGAAAATAGCCATTTTTCAAATGGTCTCAGAATTCAACGAAACAAGTTTTGTTAGGACCGTATCGTCAATTCGAAGCTACAAAATATTTTTCGGGAATTTTTAGTCTATATGTGACCCCGGTAAATTGAATAGTATGTTTAAACTGAATATACATTGATTTATATTTTAATTTAATGAAAAACCTATGAAAACGGTCGAATTGGCTAGCGGGACATATCCCATTGTGTTCAGAATGGGGGTATTTAGTTAGGGGCAACAGTCGGAGGGGTTCGTTTGGAGTTCGGTGCATTAAATTTCTAAATAAATTAAATAGGAATAAAATATCATTATAAAATGGGTATCAATATAAAAAAAACCCAAACCCTAAACATAAAGTTGGGCCGCCTCTTCTTCAACAGATGAACGAAATCGTTCGAATCAAAGCCCTTAAATCGCTTTCAATTCGTGAAATATTTCAATAGCATTATGAAACCAAAATTGAAGCGCACTCTCTGATCTTCAGGTGGGTACCGAGATGATCAATTATCGTGCCCTTTATTGCCTGAATTAGTGTCTCGAAGTGGCGCACTTCGACCTCATTTTCAGCAATGCCAGGTGGCGCGAGTACGCCGCCGTGCCAGGAGAAGGTGGCACGCCCCATGGCCATCAATGGTGAGGTCTCCGATCTACCTCGAGTGCATCGTGAAGCGTGCCAAAGGAAACCCTAGACTTGGAGCTTCAGGCGACGATGGCAAATCGATTTACAGAGAAAGGTTTTACTTTTATTTTATTTTTATTTAACATATGAATTTATTTACAATATACATATGAATTGTTTTACAATATAGATATGAGTTGTTTTACAATATAGATTTGAATTGTTTTAAAATATAGATTTGAATTGTTTTAAAATATAGATTTGAATTGTTTTAAAATATAAATTTGAATTGTTTTAAAATATAAATTTGAATTGTTTTAATATAAATTTGAATTGATTTTGATATAAAAGTGGCATTGTTTTGAAAAGATAGAAATACATCGATCTTTAAAGATAGAAATACATCGATCGTTAAAAATGTACAGTGCTTTAAAAATATAAACATACATTGATTTTTAAAATATGAAGTTAGATTTTATGTATGATAAGAATTGATATTTTTTATGTGATAAAAATCTAATTTTTTCCTATGGGTTTAAAGTATAAAGATTCAATTTTCGTATATATGATAACAAGGTATAAAAATTCGATTTTTATATATGAAGCGAAATAAAAATTCGATCTTGATATAAGAAGTAGAGATATAAAAATATAATTTTTATATAGAAAGAAACGTGATAAAAATGTGATTTTTATAGCATGGAAATAAAAATGTGATTTTTAATATGAACAATGTAGAGAAGACTGCGTTGGCATAGTAGGCAAATTCAATCGATCAGGAATTCAGAAATGAAATGGCGGAGTGGAACCCCAAGGTGAGAACTCCTCAGTTTTAATTTATTTCTAGTTTGAAATATATACTAGGATGTAGACGGTGTTTAGTAGCACCCGACACTCGTCGTCCATAGACCATGGATGACTTGTTTGTTTGATTGCTATGTTGTGAAATTTGATTGTGTGATGTGGAATGGAATAGAATATTTTATAGTGGAAAATATTTTATAGTTAAAAACATAATTTTTACGTGGATATAGAATAAATATTTATAAACGAATCGAACTATTTGTTTATATAAACTGATTTGACTGATATTGATTGGGGTGGTAAATTTTACACATCGCCCAACTGCACAAATAAAATCTGTGTTTATTGATTTGAAACCCCACACGGGTATTGGGATGATATTTGGCATACACTAATCCCAATTATTTAGCTGTATGTCGATCGATAGGTCGACAGACTGTGTAAGCATTAATTATTTATATTTAATGCTTATGCAGTTGTGTGGTGCACTCTGGATGATGGTTGATTATTTATCGTTGTTATTTTATACATGTGTTGTAGAAAATCCATATAATTAACATTATATGGTAATTGATTGGGCCTCATTCCAGTTTTGAAAAAGAAATATTTGAAAAAGGAATATTTGGATAGAAATATTTGGAAAAGAAATATTTAAATAGAAATATTTGAAAAAGGAATATTTGAATAAAAATATTTGGAAAAGAAATATTGAAATAGAAATATTTGAAAAAGAAATATTTGAAATAGAATATTTGAAAATAGAAATGCGAAGCAGTGTTAAGTAGTTACATGCCATTTTAACACGAACGGGAATTTTGTCGATTTTATAATGAATATTGAAAGTGAATTCAAAATCAAATATTTAGAAATGAATTCGAATTGAAATTGAATAGAATTGAATTCAAATTGAAATTGAATAGAATTGAATTCAAATTGAATAGAATTGAATTCGAATTGAAATTGAATAGAAATGAATCCGAATTGAAATTGAATTAATTTGGAATTCAAATTGAATTGAAAACGAACTGAAATTGAATTAAAATTCGATTTGAATTGAAATCAATTTGAAATGAATTTAAAACGAATTTGTAAGGGAAAATTCAATTTTGATTTGAATTTGAAAAGGAGGTTGGAATCGTTTTGAAAACGAATTTAAAACAATTTATAAAATATGTTTTGAAAGGAAATCGACGAAATATATATAATATATATAATATATATTATATATATAGAATGGCCTGAATAGAACGCGTCGCGCTGCGGTAGTTCGTGAATTTCAACCATTGACTTCGAATGGACATTGCGGAAGATCCGACCATCGGAATCTCCTAAAACCGGAACCGTTGGATTCGTATCGAAAAGAGCTTTCTAACGAATATTAGAGATTTGAAACCTAACGGTTGGATTTGGAATTATGTCCAAATCAAATTTGGAAAAGGTCGCTGTAAGTGCAGTTCGATGGCCGTTGATGGAAATCGACTGTATGAGCCTTGATAAAATTATTAAAAATAGTAATAATTTGTGTAAAATCATAAGAAATGATTTGGGAAGAATTGGAATGAAAAACACGATATTTGAAAAGATAAAAATAGTTTTTTATCGAAATGAACTAGTTTTGAATTGAATTTAAAAAGGGTTTTAAAAATAACCAGAATTTCCAATAATTGAATTGGAATGGATTTGAATCGAAATTGTCTTTGGGATATTTCGATGTTGGATTTCGTGATGATACAGATATTGTTATGGGAATTTGAAAGATATATTTATATCGTTATTTCCAATACGATATTTGTTGGTCGTAGAATTTGATATTGAATATAAGCCGATATATTTTCTATTCAGAGCCTTGCATTTAATATCAAATGAGATTTGGGTTTGTCGTGAATGGTATCTTTATTAACGCTGTTCTTAACCCCAGTTGACAAAAAGATTAAATCTTTTTATTTAGATTTAATGAAGTGTACCAATTAAACAATATTTAATTGGAAATGAATTGGTATTGATTTTTGGGTTTATCGTGAACAGTGTTTTAAATAACACTTGTTGTTTAACCCGATAATTAATGGAATGTGATTTTGGGTTGTCGTGAATGGTATCTTCAGTAATACTGTTCTTAGACACAAATGAGTTAAGAAAATCAGAAACTAACTGGAGATTAGTTAAGTTGAATGGTTTCTGGGGTATTGATCTGATGTTGGTTTCGACCTTCGGGGTTAATACTTAGGGAATTGCTCATTGCTAATTTACGGTTAGGAACTGATTGAAATGTGATGTGATTTTGGGGTTTATCGTGAACTTTGTTTTAAATGACACTGATTCTTTAACCCAGTTAAAGATTAAAACTAAGTGGAGTTTTAATGAATCTTTAATTAGATTGAAAAGATCGAGAATGGAGTATCACCAGTTTTACTCCAAGCGGTAGTTAAATCCTTAATTAGATTTGAACGTGAAATGGTAATTGAATTTACCGATAACACCGTGGTGTTAGATATGAAGTATGACCAGTTTTTACTTTATGGGATAAATAGGTTGGGATTGGGAAATAAAATAAATAATTACTTCGGTGTGGTTCGCTAATCCCGACTAGTTTGAAGTGATATTCAAAGGAAGATTAAAGGATAAATTTAAAGAATTTATCTTTGATAAAATTAATGGGAAACTTTCCCTAAGAACGTGAAATTTAGAAACTAACTGTAGGTTAGCGAAGAAGGATTGTTTCCTGGGTATTGATCTGATGTTGGTTTAGGCCTTCGGGGTTAATATTTGGGGAATTGTTTTCTTGCTAATTTACGGTTAGTGACTGATGAATTGGAATGAGGCGTATGTTGTGTTTGTGTAACACTTGTTTATTATATATGTGAGTTACTCAGAAAGACCGGGTTTATCCCATTCTGAATAACTGATTCAACGTGGTGTCGAGGATGAAGACGGTGGTCGAAGACCGGAAGTCTTCACGTCGTTTGGGTGATTACTGATAATCTTGATTGGGCCGTACACGTAAGAGGAGGGAATCAGTTGGTGATCGTCCAGACGTACTTGGAGATCGATGGATATGCGGGGTACTAGGTGCCTCAGGTTTCGTTCAGACCCAGAACGGACTTCTAAATGGACTGTGTGTCTGACATTGGATTTTATTCTGTGTTGATTGATCTCTATTAAATATACATCTATTTGGTGGCGGAGAATTTATTCTCTTGCTTAACGCCCTTCTCTGAGACGTACAAACTCAGAGGTTGTATATCGATGGACATCAGTCGCTTGGAGTGAATTGCCTGTGTGGCATGCCTAAGTGGCAGATGATCAAGGCTTCTGTTGAAAAGCAAAGTCTTGTGGTTGATGATCAAAGCACGACCTTTGTGGCATAGCTTTGTGTAACGTTTAATTCGCGAGTTTCACACCCGGTATGAACCAGAAACGGGATAGGACTTCAGGGAGGACATGCGTTTCTTTCTAGCTAGAAGTAGCATCAGTGGTTTTACATGCCCTGATGAGTTTGACTTATGTGGTTGTTGCTGTTGCGAGGTGCCTCAGATTTATCGGTGACTATGTGAAGACGATGGAGTCATTCGTTGGCTCATTTACGCCCCATAGGGTGGGGAAACGCAGTGTTCAGGCATTTTAATCAACATCGGTGGATCGGCCCTGATGATCCAAGGGCCCACCTGAGTCTGGGTCCTGGGACATGGTAGGCTAGATTGTCTCGAATCGGTAGAGGACGATCCCCAGCCTCGGTTCATATCATAAATGATAATCCAACTTCCAATACGACATTTTGCGGTTTTGATTATATACCTATATATGGCGACATAGTGGTATGGGACATTCATGCCACCTGTGATTGGTATTTATGATTGTATATAAAATTAGAAACTAACTAGAAACGAGCTAAGATGGGCGGTTTCCTAGGTATTGATCTGATGTTGGTTTCGGCCTTCGGGGTTGATACTTAGGGAATCGTTCTCTTACTAATTTACGGTTGGAGTCTGATTAAGAATTAAAACATAAAATTTAGCATATCAAGAATTCTTTGGCTATTATAAGGTAAAACTTTATCCTCCAGTTTGTGTTGCATTGTGTGATGGGACCTGGGTCTTATAATAGCTTCATTGTTCTTTATTTAGCATTGCGCTGTCGTTTTATGCACTGGTGTTCTTGGGAGGAAACCCGTTCCGTGTTATACGGCGTGGTCCCTTGATTTACCTAACTTTAAAATAAAGATTAATAACTGTTTTAGTTCTCACACCAGTTCCATGACTGACCTGGAGTTTATTGTTTTAACCTAAACGCTGGGTGCCCTTATTTTGTCACGGGCAGCTAGTAGTTTTGGTTTTGCAGATTTATATTCACAGGATCCTGATTTACAGCTGGGACGATACTCGGAAAGCTCTGTATCCGTGTATTACTTCTAGTTGTGTGTTGTATTATTTTTCCGCTGCGATGTATTTAAATGTAATTTAAATCTATGATATTTTCTGTGTAATATTTATTCTTACTCTGTATATTCTTGTATTCTGATGGAATTGTTGCAATATACAATGAAATGTTCTTCTGTCTGCGTTCTTTTGTGTGTTGTTCTCAAAGTATCCGCTCTTTCCTTACCGGGGAAGTTCCGGTTATTTCATTTTGGTATCAGATCCAGGTTTCGATCCTGGGACCTGTGGGTTATGGGCCCACCACGCTTCTGCTGCGATGTATTTGAATGTAATTTAAATCTCTGATATTTCCTATGTAATATTTATTCTTACTCTGTATATTCTTGTATTCTGATGGAATTGTTGCAATATACAATGAAATGTTCTTCTGTTTGCGTTCCTTTGTGTGTTGTTCTCAACGTATCCGCTCTTTCCTTACTGGGGAAGTTCGGGTTGTTTCACAAAATATATTTATAACTTTATCGATCCACTGTCGATAAAAATAATATTTTATAAATTGATTGATTTATAGACCAGGCGATGCCAATTACCCAACCTCTACCATCCATTGATTACTATCAGAACAAATGTTGAAATAAGGTTCAACAATCAATAATAGTCAACCATTCCTTTTTATTTGATTGATAATTTCTATAACGATCACCAAACAATTAACAGCCAATCCAGACAATTCAAATAATTCAGGCATGTCTATACACGTGACCAATCAAGGGAAATTACTTTATTTGGGTCAAATCATAACGATTGGTGTTTTACTGAAATTAAACGACCGTTTAATTTCAGAAATTGAATCAATAATAAATATATATAACTAGCAAACAGTCAACTACTAATGATCAGAACACGCAAAATAAAAACCCAATTTATATAAAATAAAAATGGGAAGAGCTGAGTGAGTTTAACTCACCTTGATTTAAATCCGTCGATAAATAGTCTGTTTTAGTCAAATTAAACTAACGTTTAATTCAACTAAAAAAATTCAGTTACTTCTGATATGGTCTAGACCTGCTCCATCTCGAAGTTCTCGTCTCCACGGTCCTAACGCAACTGACCGTGTGTAAATCTGATATTGTATGAGTGAGAAATCGTATAAACAAATTTATAAAAGAAATTTAATTTATTTAAAACATGAATTTATTTTTAGGTTTAAAGATGGGCCTTACCTTATAATCATCCGGCCCAACCCATACCATCCATTACAAAACCCTATATCCGATTCCTTATCTTCATTTCAGTAAGCCGCCTCATCAAATTAATCACATGGCCGACCTAACCCTAATCCCCTTTCGATCCTCAGCAGATCGAGATAACCGGCGTCGCCATCCCCTCCTCCACACAACACTCTCCACTCTTCCTCCTTCAACTGCTCGGCCAAAACTCCCCCCAAACACCCATTCGATGATCACCTCGGCTCCACCAGTCAATCTCCTTCCAATTCGCGATGAACCCCAACCCTTCAGAAACAAATGAGCCTCCTCTCTATCCTTCATTCGTCTTCAAATCCGAACGAATATATTGAATAAAAGATAAGTATTTTTAAATTACAGTATTTTTTCTTTCTTGTTTGAATTTCTTTCTGGTTTCGAATTGTTCTCGACTGGATGGAAACTTGTTGGTGAATGCGTGTATTTATACTAGTTGGAAATTTAGATAAGATCGTTGTCTTTCAATGGCTAGCCGTAGGTAGTTTAGCTTAGGCCATTCCCATCCTTATTTCAGGTACAGTGATGGAAGTTGATGGCTATATTAATGAGTGATCTGTTCGAATGGATATTGATCGAACAAGTGCATGAGTGTAGATCTGCAGAACTGTGAGGCTATGTATTGTCACTTCTATGAGAGATTTAATGTCTTCCTTGTAGATTTTCTGTTTGGACTTTTAAAATGTATGAACAGTCTTGTTACTATGTATATAAAACATGTAAATAAGCTGTTCGTTTGATGTCTAAAATATACATACAAATCTGTTTGTTTTTCTTAGCTGATCTGCTGTTTATATACATAGCTGTTAGCTATGTATTGTCTATTCCATTCAGCTGTTGATCTGTATATAGTGTTAGCTGTCTATATTATATATATATATATATACATATTTAGCTGTGCAATGTCAATGGATTGTCAAATTCTATTCAGAGATTTCAAAATATATGGCACTGTTTCCAATGTATTTGCATATGCATTCACTGTTTTTGATTTAGCTACTTTTCATAAATAAAAAATCTCTTCTCTGTTTCAGGTCAAAACTGAAGGAGACAATTCGAATTCACTGTTTCATGAAGAAACAAGACGTGCTGAAGTTTGGTTTTAAAAATGAATTCTTTTAGTTGCTTGTATTGTTTTGTTCAGCCATATGTACATGTTTCATTTTGTTTTTCCTTTGTAAAAATAGTAATGTATATGGTTTCCTTTGTATTTGCATGTGTACAGCTAATTATATAGGTGAATATATATTGTTTTTTTACCGTGTGTCTCGATTGGCACTATTGATTAAAGTAAGGTTGCAGCACTAAATATACAAATTGCGTGTAATCCTTTATCAATATAACATTTGAAATGAATGTCTGAGTATATACTTACCTGCTACTGATATACACGTAAATGTGTATATTTTATCCGCTTATTTATCTACTTTTCTATTTAAAATAATTGATATTGTGTATTTATAGCTGTGTTTTCAGATTGTTGATAAAACGCTTGGTTTGAAGCATTTGACGGATAAAGCATGAAGAATTTGCTTAAAAAGCGAAGCTGAAATTACTAAATCTTGAAGAGTTTAAAGATTGAAGAACGGTTGCAAATAGATTTCAGTTGGGTAGATTTGGCTCACTAAAGACTAATATTGCGTTCACTTTAGCTCCTTTGCAAGGCCTCTCACTCTACAGCTGCGTTCACACTAGCTTATGTGTTAGTTGGGCTAATTCTTTAGTCCCACATTATGGAATTTGCCAAGTAGCCTTTGTCATATCAGCTATAAATACACTTTATCTCATTCATTGTAAAACACACTTAGTTTTATTTTGTAATCTTTCTCTTGGAATAAAACTCTTCTTCCTCTGTTCTATTTAATTTTAGTTTTATTTATGTTCATGTTATCTAATTTCTGTTTTTCTTCTTCTTTAGCTATGTCTAGCTAATCCCCTTTGATTTGGGGGTGATGACGCTAATAGATATGATTCAACATGAATCACATAGCCAATAGATGAGGACTTTATATATGTAGATCTAGATCTGAATCAAGGGTTAGATCTGAACCTTCATATTCTGTGTCGTTTAAGAGCTATCCTCCTTCACAGGGTATATTCGTGTTCGATCTAACAATTATCAGATTTAGATCTAATTTTAGGTTTTTAGAAATTAATTTGTGAATATGTCCTGATAGTCTATGGTTGTTTAAGAGTTCAGCTCCTGTATAGGCTATGCTTGTCGTTATTTACTTATTTGTTTCTGTTAGACCAAAAAGTGGTTCTAACACCCAAATTGACTAAAATCAGAATAAAATAAGATCAAAAGTAAAATGGAGACACAGAATTTATAGTGGTTCGGCGTTGAAAAGCCTACGTCCACTTGTCAATCACTATTCTCGATGATATAGTTGCAATTACAATGAGATATTCACTCAATTTCACTCACAACTCACATACATTCACTCAATTGTCTCAAAACAAATGTTAAAAGACGATTTGGATTATCCGGGAGTGCTGGAATTCGGTTTATGAAAGTGGTTGAACTCTCAAAGTGCCAAAAAGAAGATCCCTTTAATTGTCTCCAGGCAAGGTATTTATATGTGAAAATTTAGTCAGAACCCGATCCGGATCAGAGCCACGTGTCCTCCATCCCATCATCCTCGGGTTCGGATGGACTCCAGTGCTGACAGCGCATCAGAATAGAGATTATCATGGGTAGGAACTAGTCATAACCACTCCGCATCTTCAGGCGATCGTGGGGGGAAGTGACGTGGATTACAGGTTCGGTTCGGAGGAGCCTGCAGAGGGGATTCGGATCGGGGTAACCGATCCGACCCGGATTAACCTAAAACTAAGTTCTTATCCACTTTGCTCTGCTCCGTTCCGACCCGGTAGTAGGTAGCCCTCCGGTCCGACTGATAGTAGGTAGCCCTCTGATCCGAGTGATAATAGGTAGCCCTCCGATCCGAATAGCAGTGTCTCTCCGATCCGAACAGCAACATCTCTCCGATCCGATCCGCTATGATGCTTTCTAAGTTCTTCAACGTTTTACATCTCGACTTTGTGTTGCCCAGTTCACAAAGTGGGCTAACATTTTGCCCCCTCAAAGGATGCTTCTGTTGGAGACGAAGCATGCTTTGATTATCGTTGCACAGCGCCTTCTAGGTAATTTTCCCTATGATTTTCCTTGTGCTTTCATCCTCTTCTTCGAATTTTAATTTAATTTACTGCTAAGTTACAACATTCTGTTCGGTTTGGATTCCGACCCGAACGGATCCCCTTCTTCTTTTATTTCGCCTTGGACTAGTGGGCCAAGCTACACTACAGGGCCTTCAAGCCGGTCCGAACGGGGAGACGAATAGTCACCATGTTTTCATATAAATTCAGCCTTCATCTTCCTCCCACTTTCTTTTTACTTTATAGTTTTACAAGTTCTGCTCCGAAACTCTAGGATTCAAAAGAGAAAAAAGAACTCTTTACCATTCTCGTGCGAATCTCCAGCTTATCCACCTTGGTAGGTCTAAATCCCTGATCGACCTCATGATAATAGGTTTTAATTGAAATTTATGGTCAATTCGATCGATCTGAATGTGATTTCCACGCTACAGCATCCTCTTCCTTCGTTATTGTCGTTGGTGGCTTCGTTGCTACTCCAAGACGTTGGAAGAGGGAGTCGTAGTTTGTTCGGTCATGACGGGGGCGTTGGAGATGATTTTGGGTCTAAGACTAAAGAAGAGGAAGAAGAAGAAGATCACAGGGAGTCGGTTCGGGCGATGGAGTATGGAAAGTGGAGAAAGGGAAAAAGAAAAGAACTCCAGAAGGTCGGATCGGGTCGGGGCAAGTAGTTAAAGAAGGGGGGAATGGAGCTCACCTAACCAGATCGAGTCGGACTGTAAGATAAAGGAGGAGAGGCATGACTGCGTGATCCGACCCGAACTGTTCGGGGAATCTACTTCCGAGCCGATCCGATTTTGATTCCTGAGCTTCAATGTTTATCCGAGCCCAAGGCAGGGCTACGCCCCCGATCCGATCCCAATGAATGCGCCCGAACCGAACTGAAGTGCAGTCCATCTTAAGGCATAAAAACTCGTTTAACTGGCCCAATCAACTCTTGACATAATCTTCAACTTAATGGACAGTTAGGATAGTGCCTTGCGAACATAACTGGACATCAAGAACTGCCTTGATCCTTATTACTTTGCCAAAATTTTGCGTCGCACTTTCAAATATTAACTTAACACTTTCCGCATACACTGTTTACACTTTAGTTTGCACACATGCACGGGGGGATACGGGCTAATTTACTCTAATAGTTTTGTGACCATGAGACCCAGACGCTCTTCTAGACTAGCCGGGAAGAAGGAGGCCCCGGAGACATCCAACAAAATTACTCTTGAGGACATATCTTCTTCCTCGGATCCAGAATGGAATGATGAGGGCTCAGACTACGAGGTTGGAACTCGCGAAAGCGATAATGTGTCTTCGGAGGGTGGAGTTTCCCTAGGTTGTGAAGAGGAAGGAGGGATTGGCGACGACCGAGCTCCTGATGAGTTTGAATCTGCCGTCATATTGGAATCACCCCAAGATTCTGTTTAATCGACGATCGACAACGATAGACTTATCCGAATTTGTCTAAAATACGGGATACTAAAAAGGGACACCCTGGTGCCTTCGAGAACTGACCGTCCCCACAACCCTCCAGAAGGGTATATGGCAATTACTCGGTTGATGTGCATGGTCGGTGCTATCCCTCCATTTTCTCCTTTCATCGTTGATTTTCTAAGACAATTGCGGATTGCCCCCATGCAGCTGCACCCTAATTCTTATGCTTACTTGTACACCTTATATGTAGCGTACCGTGAGATCTTAGGCATAGAGCTCACTTTTGATGACGTTCATTTCTTCTATAACTTCAAGCATCGGACTCGAGAGACTCCTTCTTTCTGTTACTTTGAGTCTGTCCCTAAGAGGAAAATAATTCCAGCGCCATTTAGTACTAAAGCTGGGGATTCCAGGATGGAATGGTTTTATGTGAAGCGACAACCAGGGTGTGCTAGGAGGTGGACGAAATCAAGTAAAGCACTGGTTTTCTAAATCTCGACTCTATACATTTAAGCCATCGCCTTAACTCGTTTTTCTTTTTGTTTGCAGTCGATAACCCAAAACAAATATCAGACCAAGTATTCTTTGATCGGATGCATCAGCTCCTTAATGGCGATCAGAAGTTTTTAACTATTGATGAAGTCCTTAAGGACGAATATCTTCATTTTCATGGGTTGCTATCTGTTACTCATAGCATTGGTCATGGGACGGCTCCATATGTATATATTCCCCCAGTGGACGTGATCCCTGAAACGGGCGAAGGTTCGAGAGCTCCTATAGTGCCTCTCCAGGCTTCACCCTCTCCTTCTTCTACCCAAGATGATGAATTGGCTAACATGGCTGAAAAGCATCGCGAAGGGTATACTGTTCCCGAGGATGCCATTTCTCCGGAAAGGTCAACGTCTTCCAAAGAGTCACCGATCGATGCTTCTGAGGGAGATGTCCCTAGCACTGATGACCCACTATTTCAGGGTTTGGGGGATCTCCCCTTACCTGAAACTATTTACACTTTAGAGTATTTTAGGAAGAATCCTTTAGTTTTCACTTCTTCCGAAGAGACCACTCCTGCTAAAGCCAAAGAACCCGCTCGTACTAGTCTAACTTCGGACTCGGGTTTGTCGGGGGGAAAACGCCACTTAGGACGCACTTTACACAATAACATCACAACTCACTGCATCTTTCTCTTTGTGAAAATATTGATTCTGAATTTCATTTGTTTTGTTGTGCAGGCACGATGTCCCGATCTTACTATGATATTAGGAAACTCCGCCGCAGCATGTCTAATCCACCTTATGATACTGAGTATGATCGCCGCGACGATCGCAGTAGGGAGGAGAGAAGGCCCTATGAACCCTATCGCTCTCGAACCTCGCGTTCTCGCTCTCCTATCCGGATGGACCCAGAGAGATATAAAGGTTACCAAGGTCGTCGGGAAGAGGACAGGCCGCAACCAAAAGACTCAACCTCTTCTCAAGAAAAGCGCAGCAGGGAGAAGAGTTCGCCAAAAGATACTGAGTCACGAAGCAAGCGTAAGGTCCCCGCTACACGGTCTAGAACGGATAAAGAGGCTATTGAGTCCTCCACGCACAGGGATACTGAGCTGACAATTCCTGCCCCTCCGCCGCTAGACGCTGAAACTGCAGTTAAGCGGGCGTATCTGGAGAAGCAATTTCCTGAACATTACTTCGAGAACTCGACTTTTTTACCTGCCCTTGAGCCTATTTCTTCAAGGTGGGCAGATGAGGCCAAAGCAAAGATAGATACGGTCGAGAAACAGTATTCTGAAATGTTCAAGTATTCACGCAACCTTTCCAGAATCATCCGTACTTTAATCACGAATGCTGATTCGATGCAAAAAACCGCTGAAGACGATGCAAAGGCCTTAAAGAATCTAGGAAAAGATTTGGAGGATACACAGGCCCAGCTTGCTGTTGCTCAACGGGATGCTACTAGCTTCAAACAACAATTTGAAGATATGCAAAAACGCTATCATGATTTGCTTGAGTCCCATACCCAAGAGCGTTCGGAGCTGAAAAAGCAAGCCGAAGATGCCAAGTCAGATGCTGCCAAAACGCGACTTGCATACGATGACCTTGAGCAGAAGAATGCCGAGTTAGCAAGGAGGAACGATGAACTGGAAAAGAAAAATACTGACTTGGCTTCTAAGCTAGTGGAGGCGGAGAACAGGGCTGCCCTAGCGGAGGGTAACGTCGAGTGTGCTATCAAATACGCTGAAGAAGCCCGCAAACAACTGTCGGAGGTTGAGGGAGAGGTTCAGGGTTTCGGCGAATTAATGATTGAATTCTTTGCGCACATCATCCGCCGCCGAAACATTTCTTGGATTGAAGATTATCCATCTACTCTAGTCCAAGTATGGAGTCAAATCGTTGAGTGGGAGAAAGAGGAGCTCAAGGTTGATTCCATTGACGAGGACAAACTGATGGAGAAATATTTAAGAGATGATGAGCCAGAACGCCTAGCTGAAGGGCGCCGCCTCATTGCTACTTCTACGGACGAAGAGAGGCGGAGGACTAAGCAAAAGAACATTCCCGAGGCTGGTTCCTCTTCTACTGCCCCCGCAACTTCTGAAGTAGAGGGATATGATCCTGAAAACCCGGGGATCCCTCGAACAACTCTTTTATCCCCTATTTCCGAAACGGCATCGGAGACAGCAGTTACTCCAGCCGAGAAGTCTTCGGAAGGTATCTCTACATTTTCACCTCAATTCGTCAAGGCTATCTCTACCTTTCGCCACGGGATTGAGCAATCGATGAAAAACCCATTATTTTCTCCTGAGTTGATAACTGTTGCTTCTCACTTTGTAGGTATTAAGCCGTCCGGAAAGACAGATGTGTCCCAGGGAACCGCCTCTGGGGCGGAGCCTACGGAGAAGGCCAAAGGGGGAAAGGACAAGGTTGCTCCCATAGATTTGGGAGAAGGAAGCGAAACGTCTAAGGCTGACACTCCTCGTGATGACGAAATGATAGATGCCTTAAAGGTCGATTGCGGCGATGGGGGACATGAGGAAGATCCGGAGGTGGCGATAGTCAGGGAGTCGAAAAGCGCTGATGATGTTACCTTAGCTGCACTGAAAGCTGACCAAGATAAACGCATGCAGCTTAAATCTGAAGACTTAGACCCTGAAAGCCTTAAGCCCCTCGCAGTAGTGGATGCGGGATTAAGGTTAGTTGTTAAGCTTTCGACTAGATCCATTAAAGAGGAACTTGCTAAAAAGTCTTCTCTTGATTCCAGCGCTCCGCCTTCCGGGAAGAAGTCGACTGATTCCAGCACCTCAGCTTCAGGGAAGAAAAAGTCAAAGCGCATCCTGACGGAGGCCGAGAAAGAGGCGAGAGATGCGGAGAAGGCTGCTAAGAAGTCCAAGCCCTCTTCAAAGTCCAAATGATGAAGTGTCTTGCGTTATTTTAGCGTTTGATTGACCAATAATTGTTGCTGTAATGGTGGCCCTTGCACCTTCTTTTTGCCTGTTTTCCTGTACAAATTCATTCATTTGTAAATAAAAAATAATTCATTTTCTGCAATGTCTGTTAGTCATTAGTTTTGCACTTATGTAAGAATGCATGTCTTACTATAGTTGTGTAATGAAGTTATGGTGGGGAAATATGTGTATACATATATGCCCCCAGTCAATCTCAAAAAACTATTCAAGACTTAATCAAGTAGTCTGAATGTCCCCGATTTTTCAACGGGATTGCATTCTCTATGCCGTCAATGCCTGTCGTTTTTTCTGGCATTTTTTATACTCTCCTGTCTTATACTCAGGTTAGAGTTCTTACTGAGGCGGTCTCTTGTCTGGGTGCACCTTCACGCCTCAAAGGACATCATCTTCCCGTCCTTTATACTCTCTCTCAATTCTCGAGAGTTAGAGTTAAGAATGTCGTCTTCCCATTCTTTTATGTCTTATCGCACAAACAGTCATTTTGCTTTTTCTCGCGTATAAACTGTTTTCAACCTTTCAGGTTTTAAATCATCTTATATTCCATAATCGCAACAGAATAGTAGATGAAGGTATATATATAATGCATGAAAGTAAATGACACACGACATTTTTATAGTGGTTCGGCTAAGTCGTAGCCTACATCCACTTTATAGTCCTTTATTCATATCATCAAACTTTCCTAAGGCAAGTCATGCCTTTTTACAGAGTTCATAAGAAAAATAGCAAAGAGTAAAGCATTTCTAATCCAAATATCGCATCAAGTGTTGGGCATTCCATGCCCTAGGTACCTCTTCGCCATCTACGGTCGTTAACTTGAAGGTTCCTGTTTCAAGTTTCCATTGGATGACAAAGGGTCCTTCCCACATTGGACCGAGGTGAGGAAGGGATGGAAAGACTCTCTTTAGCACCAAATCTCCTGGTTCAAAAGTCCTAAGGCGAACTTTTTTGTTGTAATAGCGTGCCATCTGACGTCGATGTCTTGCCGTGCGCAAATCTGCTTCGTCCCTTTTTTCTTCGATTTCATCAAGAGACTCGAGTAAGAGTGCCCGATTCGTCATCGGGTCATAATACGTCACTCGGTGGGAGGGAACCTCAAGCTCTACTGGAATTACTGCTTCTGAACCAAAAGAGAGAGAGAAAGGGGTATGACCAGTAGCTGACTTAAATGTTGTTCGATATGCCCACAAAGCTAAGGGCAATTCGTCAACCCATTTTTCCTTTGCGCGCTCTAACCGTTTCTTGAGGATGGATTTTATAACTTTGTTTATTGCTTCTACTTGCCCGTTCGACTGCGGATAGGCAACCGCAGTGTACCGTTTGTCGATCTTATATCTCTGGCAGAAATTTCTGAATTCAGCACCATCGAACTGGGTTCCGTTATCAGTTATAATGGTCCTTGGGATCCCGAATCGGCATATAATATTTCTAACCACAAAACTTATCACCTTTCTCGCTGTGATCTTGGTTAGGGGCTCAGCTTCCACCCATTTCGTAAAATAGTCCACAGCGACTATTGCATATTTCGCTCCTCCTTTAGCAATTGGTAGAACTCCGATGATATCAATTCCCCACGTGGAAAAAGGCCAAGGACTCACCATCGATTTGAGTTGGGTCGACGGTGCTCTGGGGATTTTGGCGAATATCTGGCACTTATCGCAGCGTCGTGAATAATCAGCCGCAACTTTATTAATTGTGGGCTAGAAGTAACCATACAGCAATATCTTTTTCGCTAAAGTATGACCACCTGTATGATCTCCACACTCACCTTCATGTACTTCTCTTAGTACACGTTTGATGTCGTTGTGCGCTATACATCGTAATAGGGGCATAGAAAATCCTTGTCTATAAAGAGTATCATCTTAAAGGACGTATCTGGTAGCCTTACGAACTATAGCCCATCTCTCACTCTTCTTTGATGGGAGTGTCCCATTCTTAAGGAAGTTCTTAATTGGGGTCATCCACGACTCCTTCTCCGGTTCCGCTTCGAAAGCGAACTGAATTTCCATCGAATCAAAGCTTGGCGATTCCAACGTTTCAATTGGAATTGTTTCAGTTTCTTCCGGGTTGTCGGAACTAGCTAGCTTTGTCAGCTTGTCTGCCTTCTGGTTTTCGGCTCTTGGGATATGCGTTATGTTGTACCGCTCCAGGTTGCTCAACATCTTTTCCACTTTCCCGAGGTAGGCTATAAGTCGAGGTCCCCGGGCCATAAACTCCTTTCGCACTTGGCAAACTACGATTTTGGAGTCGCAGAATATGTCCAACGTTTTTATTCCGAGATCTTTAGCAAGCTTCAAACCTACAATCAGGGCTTCATATTCAGAATCATTGTTAGTTGCCGAAAATTCTAATCGTAGAGCGTAATATAACGACCGTCCTTCAGGAGTGATTAAGACGATTCCAGCTCCGGACCTTCGGTCGTTCTTGGCTCCGTCGGTGTATAGCTTCCATGGATCTAATTTTAACTCATCTTCGGACTTGACCACTTTGTCATCGATTATTTCCTCCTCTGGGATTGTGAACTCTGCTATAAAGTCAGCCAGAGCCTTCCCCCTGATCGACCTCCGCGACTGAAAATTTAAATCAACCTGACGTAATTCAATATTCCATTTGATCAATCGTCCCGATGCCTCGGGTCTCTGCAACACCTGCCTTAGAGTTGGTCAGTGTATATGCTTATTGGGTGAGCTTGGAAATAGTGACGAAGTTTTCGGGAGGCAATTAGGAGGCTGTAAGCGAGCTTCTCAATCTTTGGGTAGTTGCATTCTGCCACTGCCAATTTCTTGCTTACATAATATACTGGCCTTTGAACTTTGTCTTCTTCTCGAACCAAGGCTGTGCTAACAGCGTGAGCCGAAACTGCTAAGTAAACAAATAACTCTTCGTGATCCACTGGCTTTGACAAAATCAGCGGTTTTTCTAGCAATTCCAATAAATTTCGAAAGGCCTTAACATAGTCCGGAGTCCACTCGAAGTTCTTCTTTCCCCTTTTAATCAAATCAAAAAATGGGACGCATTTGTCCGTGGCTTTGGAGATAAACCTACTCAACGCGGCTACTTTCCCCGCAAGACTTTGGACATCTTTAATTCTCCTCGGTTCCTCAATGTTTCTAATCGCTGCTATTTGGCTGGGATTGATTTCAATCCCTCGGGAGCTCACAATGAAGCCTAGAAACTTTCTCGATGCCACTCCAAATGAACATTTCAAAGGATTCAACTTCATCCGATACTTTCGCAGGATACCGAACATTTCTGCCAAGTCCTGCGTATGGCTGGAGGACTGTTTCGATTTGACAAGGTTATCATCCACAAAAACTTCCATAGTCTTCCCTATTTGATTATAAAACATCCTGTTCACCAAGCGCTGATAAGTGGCTCCAGCGTTTTTCAATCCGAACGGCATGACCACGTAACAGTATAACCCCAAATTTGTAATGCAGCTCGTGTGTTCTTGATCTGGCACGTGCATAGGAATTTGGTTGTACCCGGAATATGCGTCCATGAAAGAAAGAAGTTCGTGTCCCGCTGTCGAATCTACAAGCTGGTCAATCCTGGGAAGTGGGAAACTATCTTTCGGGCAAGCTTTGTTCAAATCTGAAAAATCAATGCAAGTCCGCCACTTTCCATTCGGCTTCTTTACTAAGACGGGATTCGATATCCAGTCGGGATATGTCGAATCTCTAATAAATCCGTTCTGTTTCAGCTTCTCCACTTCTTCTTTCAGAGCGGCCGACCTCTCTGGGCCCAGCATACGTCTCTTTTGCTTTACAGGAGGGTGTTTCGGGTTTACATTTAGTGAATGACTTATGACGGATGGCGATATCCCACACATGTCGGCGTGGGTCCAGGCAAACACGTCCAAGTTTGCCTTCAGGAAGTCAGTTAGTTCTTTGGCCCGACATGGATCCAAATGGGATCCAATCTTCAAAACTCTCGTTGGATCAGCTTCGTCAATGGGAATGTCCACTCTCACTTCATTAGGAGTTGCATTTCTAGTCTCTGGTACCTCGTCTTTTCTGGGATCCAGGTCTTCAAGCGTTCCTTTGGGCAACTCCTTCGAGGCCGATCCCTCTAATTGCTACGCCGAGCCCTCCTTTGGAGGAGGCAAGGCACCTTTACTCTCGATGTTAAGTCCCTTCATCAACATCTTTAATTCAGCAACATAGCAGGCCCGTCCGGAGACTTGATCACCTCTCACTACTCCAGTTCCGGCTTCAGTTGGGAACTTAAGCAATAAACACCAAGGGGCGATGCAAGCCCTGAACTCAGCAAGGGCAGGCCTTCCCAAAAATGCATTATAAGGCGAATCTACGTCCAATACTACGAACTGAAGCATCCGTACTCTTCGGCGTTCTCCTTGCCCCAAGGTTATGGGAAATTCTATGTACCCCATTGGAGCTGCCGATGCTCCGTTGAAGCCTCGGATCCAACCTTCGCATGGCTTCAAATCTTCAGATTCAAGCTTCATCCGATCGAATTATTTTTTAAATAAAATATTAACAGAGCTTCCATTGTCTACTAACACCTTATGAACCAATGCCGGCCCAATGGTGGTGGTAATGACCAACGGATCATCGGTGGGTGACTAGATCCCGGTATTATCTCTGCTATGGAATACCACATCGTCAAACATTGTCTTCTGTTGCTTTATGGGGGCGATATCTTCCAAATCATCACATTCATCCACATCTACGTGCTTAGCTGCATTTACATATTGATCCATTGCTCTAAAACTGTGGATCTCTGGGTGGGGTCCACCCACTATGGAGTTGATAACAATTCCCTTGCCTTTCTGCTACGCTGTAGGCTTGGGAGCAGATTGGATCTGTTTTGGAGCCTGTTCTCCTTGCCCCCCTGTCTCTCGGGGCAACCTTATATTCATCCAATTTCCCTTCGCGCAGCAGCTTCTCAATCACGTCTCTCAAATGTTGACATTCATTGGTTGAATGCCCATGAGTTCCATGAAACAAACAAAACTTTCCAGTTACCATTTCTTTCTCCGTTGAGTCGCGAGGTGGCGGTCTTTTATATTGCAAAACATTGTATGTATCCAAGTAAATGTTCTCCAGAGTGTCGTTCAACGGTGTATAATTCTCATAAGTCTGGAACCGGGGTCTTTTGTTAGGATCACTTCCCCTATTTCTATTTCTTCTGTTACCATTCGCGTTACGGTTGTTGTTGTTGCCCCCGTCTCCATTATTGTCGTTTCCACTCTTGTTTCCCACATTCACCTCAACTTTTCCGGAACTTTCTCCAGATTGCTTCACGGCGACATTACTCTGCACATTCTCTTTTGAAGCCGCTCCAGACTTTCTCTTTCGGTTTTCCCTAGCCCCCTCTCGTCTTAACTGAATATCGGCCTTTTCATAGAACAACTCTCTCGTGGGAGGTGGCTTCCCAGAAAGGTAATCTCCAAATTCGGAGTCAGGATCGACATCTTCCATTAAAGCCATCAAGATGGTAGGCTCGTGCGGATCCCTAACTTCAGTCACAGCTAAGTTGAAACGGTCGAGATATGACCTCAAAGACTCTCCCGGCGCCTGCTTAATTCTTGATAATTTAATAACACTCTTAGACTTTCGGGTATGGAGTCGGAACTGATTCATAAAACGTTCGCTCAATTCCCTATAATTCGATATCGACCGAGGGGGAAGTCGGGTAAACCATAGCAGCGCCACATCTTCTCAATAGATCGGGAATGCTTTACACTTCACTGCGTCAGGAGCAGCAGCAGCATTCATGAGCCATGAGTATCGCATCAAATGCTGTCCCGGATCGGTTCTCCCATTGTACTTGTCCATCTGTGGCAGGTTAAAACGTCGGGGAAATTGAAAGTTGAGGATGTCATCAGTGAAAGGAGTATGGCTTCGCTCAATGCCATAATCTTCATTGGTGTAGTTCCGCCTTTCGGACATAATCTGGCGTACCATTGCCCATACGTCAGCATTAGTCAGGGGTCGTTCAGGCTCCCTGGCCCTGGTATCCGGGTTCCTTCTGGGCTCTTGTTCAGGAGATGCCCTTCTTATGATGTTTGGGTTTCCTCTGGGCTCTTGCTCAGGGGACGCCCTTCTTCTTTGAGCTACTTCTGCTCTGCTTCGTTCCCTACGCTCCCGGTCGATCTCGGGAGGAAGGGGCTGGAGCATCTGCCCCTGAGTGGGATTGGTAAGGTTAGGGTCTCTAGGTAATACATGGGATCCCTGCATCGGTAACAACATAGGCTCTCTCAAGCTTGGATCATTGGGTCCTAGTACTCGTGCAGCATCCTCGCGACCGTCGTGAATAATCAGCCGCATCTTTATTAATTGTGGGCCAGAAGTATCCATACCGCAATATCTTTTTCGCTAAAGTCTGACCTCCTATATGATCTCCACACTCACCTTCATGCACTTCTCTTAGTACACGTTTGATGTCGTTGTGCGCTATACATCGTAACAGGGGCATAGAAAATCCTTGTCTATAAAGAGTATCATCTTGAAGGACGTATCTGGTAGCCTTGCGAACTATAGCCCGTCTCTCACTCTTCTTTGATGGTAGTGTCCCATTCTTAAGGAATTTCATAATTGGGGTCATCCACGACTCCTTCTCCGGTTCCGCTTCGAAAGCGAACTCAATTTCCATCGACTCAAAGCTTGGCGATTCAAACGTTTCAATTGGAATTGTTTCAGTTTCTTCCGGGTTGTCGGAACTAGCTAGCTTTGCCAGCCTGTCTGCCTTCTGGTTTTCGGCTCTTGGGATATGCGTTATGTTGTACCGCTCCAGGTTGCTCAACAGCTTTTCCACTTTCCCGAGGTAGGCGATAAGTCAAGGTCCCCGGGCCACAAACTCCTTTCGCACTTGGCAAACTACGATTTTGGAGTCGCAGAATATGTCCAACGTTTTTATTCCGAGATCTTTAGCAAGCTCAAACCGGCAATTAGGGCTTTATACTCATAATCATTGTTAGTTGCCGAAAATTCTAATCGTAGAGCGTAATATAACGACCGTCCTTCAGGAGTGATTAAGACGATTCCAGCTCCGGACCTTCGGTCATTCTTGGCTCCGTCGGTGTATAGCTTCCATGGATCTAATTTTAACTCATCTTCGGACTTGACCACTTTGTCATCGATTATTTCCTCCTCTGGGATTGTGAACTCTGCTATAAAGTCAGCCAGAGCCTGCCCCCTGATCGACCTCCGCGGCTGAAAATTTAAATCAAACTGACTTAATTCAATATTCCATTTGATCAATCGTCCCGATGCCTCGGGTCTCTGCAACACCTGCCTTAGAGGTTGGTCAGTGTATATGGTTATTGGGTGAGCTTGGAAATAGTGACGAAGTTTTCGGGAGGCGATTAGGAGGCTGTAAGCGAGCTTCTCAATCTTTGGGTAGTTGCGTTCTACCGCTGCCAATTTCTTGCTTACATAATATACTGGCCTTTTCACTTTGTCTTCTTCTCGAACCAAGGCTATGCTAACAGCGTGAGCCGAAACTACTAAGTAAACAAATAACTCTTCGTGTTCCACTGGCTTTGACAAAATCGGCAGTTTTTCTAGCAATTCCAATAAATTTCGAAAGGCCTCAACAGAGTCCGGAGTCCACTCGAAGTTCTTCTTTCCCCTTTTAATCAAATCAAAAAATGGGACGCATTTGTCTGTGGCTTTGGAGATAAACCTACTCAACGCGGCTACTTTCCCCGCAAGACTTTGGACATCTTTAATTCTCCTCGGTTCCTCAATGTTTCTAATCGCTGCTATTTGGCTGGGATTGATTTCAATCCCTCGGGAGCTCACAATGAAGCCTAGAAACTTTCCCGATGCCACTCCAAATGAACATTTCAAAGGATTCAACTTCATCCGATACTTTCGTAGGATACCGAACATTTCTGCCAAGTCCTGCGTATGGCTGGAGGACTGTTTCGATTTGACAAGCATATCATCCACATAAACTTCCATAGTCTTCCCTATTTGATTATAAAACATCCTGTTCACCAAGCGCTGATAAGTGGCTCCAGCGTTTTTCAATCCGAACGGCATGACCACGTAACAGTATAATCCCAAATTTGTAATGAAGCTCGTGTGTTCTTGATCTGGCACGTGCATAGGAATTTGGTTGTACCCGGAATATGCGTCCATGAAAGAAAGAAGTTCGTGTCCCGCTGTCGAATCTACAAGCTGGTCAATCTTGGGAAGTGGGAAACTATCTTTCGGGCAAGCTTTGTTCAAATCTGAAAAATCAATGCAAGTCCGCTACTTTCCATTCAGCTTCTTTACTAAGACGGGATTCGATATCCAGTCGGGATATGTCGAATCTCTAATAAATCTGTTCTGTTTCAGCTTCTCCACTTCTTCTTTCAGAGCGGCCGACCTCTCTGGGCCCAGCATACGTCTCTTTTGCTTTACAGGCGGGTGTTTCGGGTTTACATTTAGTGAATGACTTATGACGGATGGCGATATCCCACACATGTCGGCGTGGGTCCAGGCAAACACGTCCAAGTTTGCCTTCAGGAAGTCAGTTAGTTCTTTGGCCCGACATGGATCCAACTGGGATCCAATCTTCAAAACTCTCGTTGGATCAGCTTCATCAATGGGAATGTCCACTGTCGCTTCATTAGGAGTTGCATTTCTAGTCTCTGGTTCCTCGTCTTTTCTGGGATCCAGGTCTTCAAGCGTTCCTTTGGGCAACTCCTTCGGGGCCGATCTCTCTAATTGCTACGCCGAGCCCTCCTTTGGAGGAGGCGAGGCACCTTTACTCTCGATGTTAAGTCCCTTCATCAACATCTTTAATTCGGCAACATAGCAGGCCCATCCGGAGACTTGATCTCCTCTCACTACTCCAGTTCCGGCTTCAGTTGGGAACTTAAGCAATAAACACCAAGGGGCGATGCAGGCCCTGAACTCAGCAAGGGCAGGCCTTCCCAAAAATGCATTATAAGGTGAATCTACGTCCAATACTACGAACTGAAGCATCCGTACTCTTCGGCGTTCTCCTTGCCCCAAGGTTACGGGCAATTCTATGTACCCCAATGGAGTTGTCGATGCTCCGTTGAAGCCTCGGATCCAACCTTCGCATGGCTTCAAATCTTCAGATTCAAGCTTCATCTGATCGAATGATTTTTTAATTAAAATATTAACAGAGCTTCCATTGTCTACTAACACCTTATGAACCAATGCCGGCCCAATGGTGGTGGTAATGACCAACGGATCATCGGTGGGTGACTGGATCCCGGTATTATCTCTGCTACGGAATACCACTTCGTCAAACATTGTCTTCTGTTGCTTTATGGGGGCGATATCTTCCAAATCATCACATTCATCCACATCTACGTGCTTAGCTGCATTTACATATTGATCCATTGCTCTAAAACTGTGGATCGCTGGGTGGGGTCCACCCACTATGGAGTTGATAACAATTCCCTTGCCTTTCTGCTACGCTGTAGGCTTGGGAGCAGATTGGATCTGTTTTGGAGCCTGTTCTCCTTGCCCCCCTGTCTCTCGGGGCAACCTTATATTCATCCAATTTCCCTTCGCGCAGCAGCTTCTCAATCACGTCTCTCAAATGTTGACATTCATCGGTTGAATGCCCATGAGTTCCATGAAACAAACAAAACTTTCCAGTTGCCATTTCTTTCTTCGTTGAGTCGCGAGGTGGCAGTCTTTTATATTGCAAAACATTGTATGTATCCAAGTAAATGTTCTCCAGAGTGTCGTTCAACGGTGTATAATTCTCATAAGTCTGGAACCGGGGTCTTTTGTTAGGATCACTTCCCCTATTTCTGTTTCTTCTGTTACCATTCGCGTTACGGTTGTTGTTGTTGCCCCCGTCTCCATTATTGTCGTTTCCACTCTTGTTTCCCACATTCACCTCAACTTTTCCGGAACTTTCTCCATATTGCTTCACGGCGACATTACTCTGCACATTCTCTTTTGAAGCCGCTCCAGACTTTCTCTTTCGGTTTTCCCTGGCCTCCTCTCGTCTTAACTGAATATCGGCCTTTTCATAGAACAACTCTCTCGTGGGAGGTGGCTTCCCAGAAAGGAAATCTCCAAATTCGGAGTCAGGATCGACTCCTTCCATCAAAGCCATCAAGATGGTGGGCTCGTGTGGATCACTAACTTCAGTCACAGCTAAGTTGAAACGGTCGAGATATGACCTCAAAGACTCTCCCGGCACCTGCTTAATTCTTGATAATTCAATAACACTCTTAGACTTTCGGGTATGGAGTCGGAACTGATTCATAAAACGTTCGCTCAATTCCCTATAATTCGATATCGACCGAGGGGGAAGTCGGGTAAACCATAGCAGCGCCACATCTTCTAAATAGATCGGGAATGCTTTACACTTCACTGCGTCAGGAGCAGCAGCAGCATTCATGAGCCATGAGTATCGCATCAAATGCTGTCCCGGATCGGTTCTCCCATTGTACTTGTCCATCTGCGGCAGGTTAAAACGTCGGGGAAATTGAAAGTTCAGGATGTCATAAGTGAAAGGAGTATGGCTTCGCTCAATGCCATAATCTTCATTGGTGTAGTTCCGGCTTTCGGACATAATCTGGCGTAACATTGCCCATACGTCAGCATTAGTCAGGGGTCGTTCAGGCTCCCTGGCCCTGGTATCCGGGTTCCTTCTCGACTCTTGTTCAGGAGATGCCCTTCTTCTGATGTTTGGGTTTCCTCTGGGCTCTTGCTCAGGGGACGCCCTTCTTCTTTGAGCTGCTTCTGCTCTGCTTCGTTCCCCACGCTCTTGGTCGATCTCAGGAGGAAGGGGCTGGAGCATCTTCCCCTGAGTGGGATTGGTAAGGTTAGGGTCTCTAGGTAATACATGGGATCCCTGCATCGGTAACAACATAGGCTCTCTCAAGCTTGGATCATTGGGTCCTAGTACTCGTGCAGCATCCTCGCGGGACCCCAAATATCCGAACGTCAGCTGCTCTAAATTCTGAGGTCGTTCGAGCGGCCTTCTTGCACGGGGCCGTTCTTCCTCGGAAGAAGAAGACTGATCCATTGGTGTGTGGCGAACCGGGGATGGGGTTCTCTGTCTACGGAGTTCGCTAATTTCCCTGCTCATGAGTCTCATGTTTTCTTGCATCATGAGATTGGTGCGCTCGTGGATTTTCATAGCCTCCCCAGTACTCTCAAGCATGTCAAGTAGGTGTGAGAAATCTCCTTGAGTAATAGGCGCGGATGGATTGACCTGATCATTGACCCTGGTGGCTGGAATCGGAGCATTTGTGGGGGCTCGAGTAGAGGTTCCAACATCACCAAGTGTCGGGTCGGTTCGGAGATTTGCAATCAGGCCGGGTCGGAGCTGGGAGACCTGTTCGGGTCGGAGCTGGGAAACCTGTTCGGGTCGGAGCTGGAAAGCCAAGTCGGATCGGTGTAGTGCGAGTTGCTCGGGTTGGTTCAGGTTGGGGGAGTGCACTGCTTCAGATTCTCCTACCCGGATCAGATCGGAGCTCTCCCCTTGAGTGCGGTTCGGATTTCCTGTATCAGTTCGTTCCACTGCCGAGCTCTGCCCACGAGACCTTGTCACAACCGCATTTTGTTGATCTTCACCAACTCCGTTCCCTCGACTAGTTTGAACTTCCTTGCCTTTTCCTTTGGCCATAGTTTTTCTACAATCAATCAACAAATATTCAGGAGCGTCGAAACTTGAGGATTAACTTCTTTGAACTCAACGGTCCAAAAAGTAGAACGATAATCCCAAAAACAGAGAATTCAGATGTCTCTCAATGAAAGCACCAAAATGTTAGACCAAAAAGTGGTTCTAACACCCAAATTGACTAAAATCAGAATAAAATAAGATCAAAAGTAAAATGGAGACACAGAATTTATAGTGGTTCGGCGTTGAAAAGCCTACGTCCACTTGTCAATCACTATTCTCGATGATATAGTTGCAATTACAATGAGATATTCACTCAATTTCACTCACAACTCACATACATTCACTCAATTGTCTCAAAACAAATGTTAAAAGACGATTTGGATTTTCCGGGAGTGCTGGAATTCGGTTTATGAAAGTGGTTGAACTCTCAAAGTGCCAAAAAGAATATCCCTTTAATTGTTTCCAGGCAAGGTATTTATAGGTGAAAATTTAGTCAGAACCCGATCCGAATCGGAGCCACGTGTCCTCCATCCCATCGTCCTCGGGGTTCGGATGGACTCCAGTGCTGACAGCGCATCAGAATAGAGATTATCGTGGGTAGGAACTAGTCATAACCGCTCCGCATCTTCAGGCGATCGTGGGGGGAAGTGACGTGGATTACAGGTTCGGTTCGGAGGAGCCTGCAGAGGGGATTCGGATCGGGGTATCTGATCCGACCCGGATTAACCTAAAACTAAGTTCTTATCCACTTTGCTCTGCTCCGTTCCGACCCGGTAGTAGGTAGCCCTCCAGTCCGATTGATAGTAGGTAGCCCTCCGATCCGAGTGATAATAGGTAGCCCTCCGATCCGAATAGCAGCGTCTCTCCGATCCGAACAGCAACATCTCTCCGATCCGATCCGCTATGATGCTTTCTAAGTTCTTCAACGTTTTACATCTCGACTTTGTGTTGCCCAGTTCACAAAGTGGGCTAACAGTTTCTAAGAATCTATTTATCGTTGATTCGTGTTTGTGACAGAAACATGAATTAGATCTATATTTATTTGTTGGCTATCGATGAGTGTGAATCTAATCTATGTCATTATCCCCTAATTGCTTTCTCTTGTTAGATAAATCTTTCTTCTTTATTTAATTGCTGTTATTTTCTGTGTTTTCAATCAATCAAAATCTTGGAATAACTTGATTGGATTTATTAATTAAAATATTTTTGGTCCCAGAGTTCGACACCCTCTACAACAATTCTTGTTGTTTAGGAAAGCCGAACGGATTTTACAGTTGTTTACAATTGTATAATTTGTTCGCAAATAAATTTTGGCACCGTTGCCGGGGATCAAAATTATTTTTATTTTTAAATCCTTCGAGTTTTTTTTTCCATTTATTTTCTTCTTTTTCCATAAAAAAAAACTCACAAATATATTTTATTTTCTAATTTGTGTTAGTTTTATTTTTATTTTATTACTTTTGTTGTCTTTTATATATAGCAGAAAATTCTAGATTGGTTTGATTTGGTGTTAGTCAATGATACAGTAATCTTCCAATTAAGAGAAAAAACGAAAAAAAAGTTGCCAATTTTTGTTTTAAATTTCTTTCCTCTTTTACATATTTTTCTGTCGTAAAAAAATGCCATATTTGTTTTGATTTCTTTCCTATTTCTTTTCACTTTTCTTCCTTCTATTTACAATTTTTTTATTTATATATATATATATATATATATATAAAACCTTTTTGTAATTTTATATCCCTAATCTCCGATATCTCTTATAATTCTTCCTTTTTTATTCATTTCCTTTTACACTTGATTTCACCAATTCAAATTGCCACAATTGTGTTCGATTTCTTGCCATCTATTTTCTCAAATTTCTTTCCCATTATTTTTCTTAGATTTCCTTTTTTTAAAAAAAAATTCTTTCCAAACTCTCATATTTCAATCTCTTACAATAAAAAAAACAAAACAAAATAAAATAAAATTTCTTGCCCTTTTTTGTGCAATTTTTGTTCTTTTTGTTTCCCTTTTTTCTCATTTACTTCTTTCCGATTTTTCTTCTACACAATCTCTTCTCTCTCTTCTATTTTGACAATAATAAAAAAAATAATTGCATTTTTTATTTATTTCTTTCCACTTTTATTTGCATCTTGCTTCCTCCTTTCAACATTTCCATATAAAAAATTTCAACTTTTCTAACAATTCCTTTCTTTTAATTCTTTTCTTTTTCTTTCAAATTTCTTTCCACCTTTCCACACCTCTACTTTTACAACAATTCTAATTAAAAAAAACTTGCAAATTTAGTTTGATCTCTTTCCTTTTCTACTTTCTTTTCTATTCATTACCATTCTTTCTTCATTTATTTCCTTCCCTTTCTTTCATTAATTTCATTCCAACTTTTTCCAATTTCTTTCCCCTCTTTTCCGTTATTTCTTTACAAATTTTTCTACTATCTCTTTCTATTTTTCAGCAATTCTCTAAAAAAGAAAAAAAATTGCTTTTATTACAATTCCTTTCCTTTCTTTTCTTTAATTTCTTTCCAAACTTCTCTACTTTCCAATATTCCTTGTATAAATACATTCCTTTTCCCAAAATAAAAAAAATTCCTTTTTCAATTCTTTCCAATTTTCTTTCTTCTGTCTACATATACCCATCCTCTTCAACCTCTTCATCACAAACAATAGT
The DNA here is from genome assembly GCA_030737875.1 of Allium sativum. Lineage (NCBI taxonomy): Eukaryota > Viridiplantae > Streptophyta > Magnoliopsida > Asparagales > Amaryllidaceae > Allium > Allium sativum. Next base: position 279,612,647 of record CM060911.1, read on the forward strand.
CACCACAACTGTAACACCCCGAATTTCGGTTAATGCTAAAATTCACTAATTACAGAATAACTAATCCCAGATGTGGGAATCAAGGGTAACGGGTTGCGTCATTGCGTTCGTCTCGGAAAAATACGCGAAATAGAGTCCGAGTTTTCGAGAATCGGAGTCCGTATGAAAGAGATATGGACGAACGAAGTTAGGCAGAAGAACCCGGAACAGGCCAGAAATGCACTGGCGCACTTGTGAAGTGCGCCAGAACAAAAATGCACTGGCGCACTTGTGAAGTGCGCCAGTACAAAAATAGACTGGCGCACTTGGGAAGTGCGCCCGTGCCGAGCCAAGAAACCTGCACAGTTTCTAGAGAGTTCTGTGGTTGGGTGCACCAGTTTGGGGTTTGGGCTTGGTCTTAGGGCTGATTTCTGGAGAGTTCCGAGATCTAAGGGTCCTAAACTAATCTAGGGTTAATCTAAGGGTCTAAAATGCAACCTAATCCTATAAATAAGACCACAACCCTACCCTAATTCATTCATAATTAAACCTAGTAACTAAACTATGGCAAAATGAAACTTGATCATGGCCTCCACAAATCAATGAAGAGGAAAGCAAGCTAATCAACCTCTCTAATCAACTTCTAATCCATTCTAAGCATCTTAATCTTCTTCATTTGGAGTGCAAATTGCTAGTGGTGAGTTTCTATCACTTTGATGATCAATTGTTAAGATAAGTAGATTAGGTGTAATGAGACTTATGGTCTTGAATGCGGATTTGTGAGTTTGAATCCTTTGTAATGATATGCTAATCTATGTATAATATTAATCCTATGTTGAATATGTAAGTTTATGCAAGTTGAATATGTGAGTTTATGCATGTTGAATATGTAAGTTTATATGAGAGTTTATGCAAGTTGGATATGTGGGTTTATGCATAATAAGTAATTGATTTTATGCAAGTTAAGTATGTGGTTTATGCATGATGAGTATGTGATTCTATGCATGCTAAGTAGGTGATATTATGCATAATGAGTATGTGATTCTATGCATGCTAAGTAGGTGATATTATGCATAATGAGTATGTGATTCTATGCATGCTAAGTATATGATATTATGCAAGTTTAGTATGTGATTCTATGCATGCTAAGTATGTGATAATATGCATGATTAATAAGTTGTTTTATGCATATTTAACAAGTGGGTTTATGCATGTTTAACAAGTTCATATGCAAGTTACATGTATGATAATATATGCTATGCAAGTTACATGTATGTTAATATGCAAGATATGCTATGCAAGTTACATGTTTGTTAATATGCAAGTTACATGTATGTTAATATGCAAGATATGCTATGCAAGTTACATGTTTGTTAATATGCAAGTTACATGTATGTTAATATGCAAGATATGCTATGCAAGTTGCATGTTTGTTAAAATGCAAGTATGTGAATGCTTATATGCAAGTTCAACATGTTATGCAAGTTATGTGTGCTTATGTAAGTTATGTGAATGCTTATATGCAAGTTCAACATGTTATGCAAGATATGTGTATAATAATATGCCAGTTCATATGCGATATGTTATGCAAGTCATGTGCGATAATATGCAAGTTTGGGTTAAATGTAGTTGGGTTAATATATGCTCATATATGCAAGTTGACATCCTCTTAACCCATGACAAAGTTATATACTAAGATTTGGTTAAACCCATGATATTTGCGATGGATCTTCCCTTTATTTATGTCGTGAAATGAGAACGATTTGCGTGGGGAACGATGGGGTTAATAAAGATGTTAATAAAAGTATGATTGGGTATGATTAAGCATACCATAAAAACAAATTAACATAAGTGGGAATTTACCTATTGAGTTAGGTCTACCCCATGGGAATTTACCTATTGAGTTAGGTCTACCCATGTTATGAAAAACTTGATATTAATTAGGGATAATTAATATAAATTATGAGGGTGATTAATTAGGTGTAATTAATCGACTAAGACACGAGGTTGGACTCAGTTGTAGCGTAAAACTGCCCGGACCCAACCGGCTTAACCAGTTGCTACAAATGTTAGCCCAATGTGAGAGGTCTTAGGCACAAACTAAATACGTGATTAATGTAAAGACACGAGGTTAGACTCGGTTATGACATAAGGCTGCCCGGACCCAACCGGCTTAACCAGCGGTCATAAAAGATAGTGTAATGTGAGAGGTCTTTATGAGGATCACGGTCTTAATTAATTAAGAAACACTTAACCATATAAGCATGTAGTGGGGCTTGAGGGTTAAGTGGGTGCCTTGGGTGGCATGAGAAAACTAGTGGGTTGCCTTGGGTGGCAATAGAAAACACGATTAGAATACTTAACCAAAGTGGAACATGTAATTAAACATGATTAAGGGGTTAAGTAAGTGCCTCGGGTGGCATGTGGGAATTAAGTAAATGACTTGGGTGGCATATGAAATCTAGTGGGTGCCTTGAAAGGTAAATAAAAATATGATTAATGACTTAACCAAAGTATTTATAACATGTAAGTAGACATGGTTAAAGGGGTTAAGTGGGATACACTAGATAAAATTAACAAGCTTAAGTGGTAGCTTGTGGGGGCCCATCTCAACCAATATCCCAAACGTATCTTTGTGGGCTCGACCCAAGTCGAGTGACGGGACACGCATATTGGGCTTGTCTATAAGAGGCCAAAAACGGGTTAGCGGTGGCAACGTAGGACCAACGGGTTTCATATGCGTGTGTGGACCCGGGCTGGTTAGTAAATCGTTGTTGCATCGTGTAGGTATAAAGCCGTGCACCGTTGATATTATCAGGTTGCCACTTGGGGAAATGATACACCCCATTGTGGGACCAGCACGGGTATCTACGTTAGGGAGCCGATCGCTTGGGAGTAGTGGGTACACCTAGTAATGATAGGGGCAGACGGCACCTATGTAGGGGTACTAGAAACTACTGGGTAAAAATTACTAAATACATTTAGTGGGATCAACCTTTAAGTAGGAATTAATCTTAGGTAGGTAAAACAAGGTGTGGTGCAGTGTAGGAATTACTTTTGGGTGGATAAGTCTGGGGCGGTGTAATCTAGTAATTATCCTTGGGTGGATAAATGCGTCTTTACGGTGATCTTAGTTTATCCTAAGTTTACCAAGCTGCTTAGTGTAGCCATTCATCCCTAGTCGTTACCGTATATCAACTTATGTCTTCTCTGGTTATTTTAATGATTGTATTGTTAGGGTTATAGGACTCACTCAGACTTATGTCTGACCCCGTTGTTTTTATCTTTTTCCCCCAAACCCAGGTTATTAGAGTGGGCCTGGTGCTAGTGGGCTTTGATCTGATTGCTGTATCTATCCTATGGAGCTTGGACCTCTGAAGTGAAGCCGAGCTTATCTTTCCTTTTATGGCTATTAGTTATGTAGTGGGATTATGTACTTCTATTTTATCAAGATGGATATTATGTACTTGACTCTGGTTTATGGTTTTGTGATGTAACCAAACATGTATTACTTTCCGTTGCAATGAAATGATGATTTAAATTTTCAAGTATTATTTATATCTGTCTTGCTGTAATTTTACTGTTCTATATTCACTTAAAATACTTCACCGAAACTAAGGCATTCCCCTGGTATGAGTGACCTTAGCGGGCGTGGGGTGTTACACGTGGTATCAGAGCTTAAGGTTACCAGAACAGATAAAATTTTTAGAAAAACTATTTTTCTAAGAAAATTTTTGAAGGAGTATTTTCAAAAACATGTCTTTTAAGAGAAAAGTTTTTGAGAGAAAAGCGTAATCCCCGATAGCCATATCTTTATCTTTCGAATTCTCCGTTTGAATCTCTTTCTCTCTCGGTTTGAGTTTCCCCTCCGTGTGTAGATGATCTTTCTAAGATAGATAAGAATGGAAAACCGCTTCAAGGGAAATAGACGTAAATCAGGTTAGAAGTTGGTTCAAGAAGGAGGAGGACTTGTAAGTACTTATTGGATGGACGATGGGAGGAAGGCTCTAATAGTTGTTTGGTTAATGAAGGACGAAACCTCATTGGTGGGAGGTTACGAGTGGAGAATGGGAAGAAGAAGAAGGCTAGTCGTTATCCTTTTGGGAGGAATAGGACATTTTATTAGGATTATCCAAAGGGGCAAAGGCAAGGTTCGGAATCTCCTGGAGGGTGGTTGTATTCCCTCACGGCTAGTGTACCAGATGGGGATAGGACCGTCTAGGTTGGAATTTGGGATTTCTATATTATCTGATTCGAACTTTATTTGATTCTGACGCATTGAGTTCGTTTATCTCATCATTGTTAGTTGAGTCACTGCACTTAGACACCAGTTTGGTAGATGATCCCTTAGTTGTTTCAAACCCAATTGGGGCTCCATGATGTGTTTGGGTTTGAAAGTTTCTATACTTAGCGTTGAGTTTGGATGTGATGCTTGTTGGGCTTCACGGACTATGGGTTAGTTTTGGGGCATGGACTGGTTATCCAGTAGGGGTGCCGTTCTTGATTTTGAAGGGAGAGTTGTTAGGCTTATGACCCGCTTGGGTAACACTCTCGAGATCTCTTGTAATCCCATAGAATCTGTTATGCTAAGTTATCTAGAATCGCTTGACACGTCGGTCGAGAGTTTGCGATCTGTTAGAAGTGGTCCGGGAACACTCGGATGTGTTTGAGAAGGTGAAGGGCTTACCTCCGGAGCGGGAGATTGACTTCCGAATATATCTGGTAAACAATGCCAAACCAGTGACTTGGCCAGTGTGCCACAAGGCTCCTCGTGAGAGGAGGGAACTCCATAAGTAAGTAGGCGATTGCTTGAGAAGGGGTTCATAAGAAGAAGTATATCGGAGTGGGGCGCTCCAGTAGTTTTTGCCATGAAGGCGGATGGGTCCCTCAGACTTTGTGTAGGCTAAAGAGAACTAAATAAACTCACAAAGAAGAATAGACACCCATTGCCAAAGATTGATGATCTCTTTGATCAGTTGGTTGGCGCCTCAGTATTTTCGCAGTTGGACTAAGCCACATGGTTTCGTCAGTTGAGAGTGGCTGACGATAGTATAGAGGAGATTACCTTTAGGACTCCGGATGGTTTTATGAGTGGCTGGTGATGCTATTTGGTTTGACGAACGCCCCCGCATACTTTGTTGATTGGAAGAGAAGGGTGTTCAGGGAGTACCTAAATAAGTTTGTGATGGCCTTTGTAAATGACATCTTGGTCTTTTCAAGGAGCGTAATAAGTTTTCGTATGTGCTCAATAGGGTGAGCAAAGCCAGTTATAGGATAAACGATGGTTTTGGAGCGAGACTGGCGAGGACATCCAAAGTTGGTCAAAGGCTTAATTGTTTAGCCATTATTATTATTATTTTTAGTATCATCTCACGTAGGTTGCCTGAACTCGAAGGAGATGTCCCTTGGGTGTTTGTCTGATATTGGTTTCGGCCTTTGGGGCTTGCATTTGGGGGATGTCGAATTCGACTAGGGTGGTCTGCGTGAGAGATGGACAGTTGTGACGATTTTGGATAGGATTCTTAGCATCTTATGAGTTTGAGATAGCGTATACCCCTAACAAGGGAAACATGGTAGCAGACGTCTTAAGAAGAAAAAGGTTGTCCGTTGAACTATAGAGTTTAGAATTTATTTCTATGTTTGACTTAGACCTTCCGTTGATTCTGTATCCGGTTTGCTAGCCTCCTTGGAGGTTAGGCCTACTCTTTTGGGGCGTATTGGCAGAGCACAGCGGGACGACCCACAATTGGTTGAGTTAGTAGAGAAGCTCATAAGGAGGGGAGTCGTCCAGCCATTTGAGTAGGTACACCCTAGATGGTAAGGGGTGGTTGCGTAGAGACGGTGGACTTTGTGTACCGCAAGACGAGGATTTGAGGAAGGCTATACTTGATGATGCACATCGATCGAAGATGACCATTCAACCCAGTAGGGACAAGATGTACCAAGACATGAAGCAAGTTTTCTTTTGGGCCAATATGAAGAAAGACGCGGCCAAGTATGTCGCTAGATGCTTGGTGTGCTAACAAGTGAAAGCGGAACAGAAGAAACCCGGAGGGTTGCTTCACCCGTTGGAAGTTCCGTAATGGGAAGTGGGATAGTGTCTCGTTGGATTACCAAAATCAAGGAAGGGTAATACGGGGATTGGGCTTATGGTAGATAGACTTACTAAGTGTGCCCATTTCATGCCCGTGAAGAGCAAGAGGACTATTACATGTCTAGCTTCAGTTTACCTTCGAGAGATTATTAGATTGCATAGTGTACCTTCCAGTATAGTGAGCGATCGAGATCCTATCTTCACTAGTGAGTTTTGGAGAAGTTTGCAAGAGGCGGTAGGGACTCAGTTGTGTTTGAGTACCGCATATCATCCTCAGACGGATGGCCAGACCGAGAGGGTGAATCATATTTTAGAAGACCTTTTGAGGTTATGTATTTTGGATTTTGGAGGTACATGGGAAGAGCATCTTCCATTGGTGGAGTTCGCATATAATGGCAGCTTTCAGTCCAGTATTGGTATGGCTCCTTTCGAAGCTCTTTATGGAAGGCCTTGTTGATCACCTACATGTTGGTGGAAATCTACGGATTAGATCTTGGTTGGGCCGATGTGATTAGAGAGTCTTCAGAGAAGATTGACTTGATTCGAAGAAGGAGGAAAGCAGCACAGGATAGGCAAAAATCTTATGTGGACAAGAGGAGAACAGAACTTGAGTTTGATATTAGGACATGTTTTTTTTATCAAGGTGTCTCCGTTACGGAATGTGGTTCACTTTGGATCTGTTAGGAAGTGAGTACCAAGGTTTGTAGGGCCATTTCCCATTAAGGAAAGAATTGGACGGATAGCATATAGAGTGGAGTTGCCTGACAGACTTAGTGGTGTACCGGATGTATTTCATGTGTCCCATTTGAGGAAGTGCTTACATAAGACCGCTGAGGTGGTAGAGCCGAGTTTGCTTAAAGAAGTAGAGTTAGAGCGCGATGAGACGATTCGACGAGCTCCTACTCGCATCATTGGGTCAGAGGCTAGGAAGTTGAGGAACAGAGAAGTTCAGCTAGCTAGAGTGCAATGGGGAGATGACGAAAGAAATGCTACTTGGGAGACGGAAGCGAAGATGCGTTCTTTGTATCCATTTCTTTTGGAGAGTATGTCTTTTAACTTCTCCTTTATCGCTTGCCTAGTACTTATCTTATCTTTAATAGGTCCTCTCGTTAGTCCTGTTTGACCTTTAGATAGGGAAAACCTATGGTTGAAACATGTGTTTGAGACATGTTATGGTTGATGGATGCAAGTGGATGCAAGTGTTTGCTAGTGGTTGCTCGTGGATGCATATATACACACTCTAGGCACTAGATCGGCTCAATCACTTCATATTGCATATTGCATAAAATTGTGTGTAGTTAGCTATATTTATGGATGTATAATGATTGTGTTATCATATGGATGATGCATTTTGGTGAATGATTGTGCACTCATATAGATACTGTATGTGTCGATAGGGTTATCTCGCATACATATTGGATGCATGGCACTATCATGGTTTGCATATGTTCGTACATTAGATAGGGAACATATACACACACTTTTCGCATATGCTCATACATCATTAGAAATTGTTTAAGGACAATGGATGCCCGTGTTTGATGGATTGAGTAGATGGTTGTTTGGATGGTAGGATATGCATTCTCCTTAGCTTAGAGATTTCGGGGACGAAATCCTTTAAGGAGGGGAGAATGTAACACCCCGAATTTCGGTTAATGCTAAAATTCACTAATTACAGAATAACTAATCCCAGATGTGGGAATCAAGGGTAACGGGTTGCGTCATTGCGTTCGTCTCGGAAAAATACGCGAAATAGAGTCCGAGTTTTCGAGAATCGGAGTCCGTATGAAAGAGATATGGACGAACGAAGTTAGGCAGAAGAACCCGGAACAGGCCAGAAATGCACTGGCGCACTTGTGAAGTGCGCCAGAACAAAATTGCACTGGCGCACTTGTGAAGTGCGCCAGTACAAAAATAGACTGGCGCACTTGGGAAGTGCGCCCGTGCCGAGCCAAGAAACCTGCACAGTTTCTAGAGAGTTCTGTGGTTGGGTGCACCAGTTTGGGGTTTGGGCTTGGTCTTAGGGCTGATTTCTGGAGAGTTCCGAGATCTAAGGGTCCTAAACTAATCTAGGGTTAATCTAAGGGTCTAAAATGCAACCTAATCCTATAAATAAGACCACAACCCTACCCTAATTCATTCATAATTAAACCTAGTAACTAAACTATGGCAAAATGAAACTTGATCATGGCCTCCACAAATCAATGAAGAGGAAAGCAAGCTAATCAACCTCTCTAATCAACTTCTAATCCATTCTAAGCATCTTAATCTTCTTCATTTGGAGTGCAAATTGCTAGTGGTGAGTTTCTATCACTTTGATGATCAATTGTTAAGATAAGTAGATTAGGTGTAATGAGACTTATGGTCTTGAATGCGGATTTGTGAGTTTGAATCCTTTGTAATGATATGCTAATCTATGTATAATATTAATCCTATGTTGAATATGTAAGTTTATGCAAGTTGAATATGTGAGTTTATGCATGTTGAATATGTAAGTTTATATGAGAGTTTATGCAAGTTGGATATGTGGGTTTATGCATAATAAGTAATTGATTTTATGCAAGTTAAGTATGTGGTTTATGCATGATGAGTATGTGATTCTATGCATGCTAAGTAGGTGATATTATGCATAATGAGTATGTGATTCTATGCATGCTAAGTAGGTGATATTATGCATAATGAGTATGTGATTCTATGCATGCTAAGTATATGATATTATGCAAGTTTAGTATGTGATTCTATGCATGCTAAGTATGTGATAATATGCATGATTAATAAGTTGTTTTATGCATATTTAACAAGTGGGTTTATGCATGTTTAACAAGTTCATATGCAAGTTACATGTATGATAATATATGCTATGCAAGTTACATGTATGTTAATATGCAAGATATGCTATGCAAGTTACATGTTTGTTAATATGCAAGTTACATGTATGTTAATATGCAAGATATGCTATGCAAGTTACATGTTTGTTAATATGCAAGTTACATGTATGTTAATATGCAAGATATGCTATGCAAGTTGCATGTTTGTTAAAATGCAAGTATGTGAATGCTTATATGCAAGTTCAACATGTTATGCAAGTTATGTGTGCTTATGTAAGTTATGTGAATGCTTATATGCAAGTTCAACATGTTATGCAAGATATGTGTATAATAATATGCCAGTTCATATGCGATATGTTATGCAAGTCATGTGCGATAATATGCAAGTTTGGGTTAAATGTAGTTGGGTTAATATATGCTCATATATGCAAGTTGACATCCTCTTAACCCATGACAAAGTTATATACTAAGATTTGGTTAAACCCATGATATTTGCGATGGATCTTCCCTTTATTTATGTCGTGAAATGAGAACGATTTGCGTGGGGAACGATGGGGTTAATAAAGATGTTAATAAAAGTATGATTGGGTATGATTAAGCATACCATAAAAACAAATTAACATAAGTGGGAATTTACCTATTGAGTTAGGTCTACCCCATGGGAATTTACCTATTGAGTTAGGTCTACCCATGTTATGAAAAACTTGATATTAATTAGGGATAATTAATATAAATTATGAGGGTGATTAATTAGGTGTAATTAATCGACTAAGACACGAGGTTGGACTCAGTTGTAGCGTAAAACTGCCCGGACCCAACCGGCTTAACCAGTTGCTACAAATGTTAGCCCAATGTGAGAGGTCTTAGGCACAAACTAAATACGTGATTAATGTAAAGACACGAGGTTAGACTCGGTTATGACATAAGGCTGCCCGGACCCAACCGGCTTAACCAGCGGTCATAAAAGATAGTGTAATGTGAGAGGTCTTTATGAGGATCACGGTCTTAATTAATTAAGAAACACTTAACCATATAAGCATGTAGTGGGGCTTGAGGGTTAAGTGGGTGCCTTGGGTGGCATGAGAAAACTAGTGGGTTGCCTTGGGTGGCAATAGAAAACACGATTAGAATACTTAACCAAAGTGGAACATGTAATTAAACATGATTAAGGGGTTAAGTAAGTGCCTCGGGTGGCATGTGGGAATTAAGTAAATGACTTGCGTGGCATATGAAATCTAGTGGGTGCCTTGAAAGGTAAATAAAAATATGATTAATGACTTAACCAAAGTATTTATAACATGTAAGTAGACATGGTTAAAGGGGTTAAGTGGGATACACTAGATAAAATTAACAAGCTTAAGTGGTAGCTTGTGGGGGCCCATCTCAACCAATATCCCAAACGTATCTTTGTGGGCTCGACCCAAGTCGAGTGACGGGACACGCATATTGGGCTTGTCTATAAGAGGCCAAAAACGGGTTAGCGGTGGCAACGTAGGACCAACGGGTTTCATATGCGTGTGTGGACCCGGGCTGGTTAGTAAATCGTTGTTGCATCGTGTAGGTATAAAGCCGTGCACCGTTGATATTATCAGGTTGCCACTTGGGGAAATGATACACCCCATTGTGGGACCAGCACGGGTATCTACGTTAGGGAGCCGATCGCTTGGGAGTAGTGGGTACACCTAGTAATGATAGGGGCAGACGGCACCTATGTAGGGGTACTAGAAACTACTGGGTAAAAATTACTAAATACATTTAGTGGGATCAACCTTTAAGTAGGAATTAATCTTAGGTAGGTAAAACAAGGTGTGGTGCAGTGTAGGAATTACTTTTGGGTGGATAAGTCTGGGGCGGTGTAATCTAGTAATTATCCTTGGGTGGATAAATGCGTCTTTACGGTGATCTTAGTTTATCCTAAGTTTACCAAGCTGCTTAGTGTAGCCATTCATCCCCAGTCGTTACCGTATATCAACTTATGTCTTCTCTGGTTATTTTAATGATTGTATTGTTAGGGTTATAGGACTCACTCAGACTTATGTCTGACCCCGTTGTTTTTATCTTTTTCCCCCAAACCCAGGTTATTAGAGTGGGCCTGGTGCTAGTGGGCTTTGATCTGATTGCTGTATCTATCCTATGGAGCTTGGACCTCTGAAGTGAAGCCGAGCTTATCTTTCCTTTTATGGCTATTAGTTATGTAGTGGGATTATGTACTTCTATTTTATCAAGATGGATATTATGTACTTGACTCTGGTTTATGGTTTTGTGATGTAACCAAACATGTATTACTTTCCGTTGCAATGAAATGATGATTTAAATTTTCAAGTATTATTTATATCTGTCTTGCTGTAATTTTACTGTTCTATATTCACTTAAAATACTTCACCGAAACTAAGGCATTCCCCTGGTATGAGTGACCTTAGCGGGCGTGGGGTGTTACAACAACCACTTCTCAAACCAATACCCCATCCTCTTCCTTTGTTTTTTTTTTCTTCTCATAGTTAATAGTTCTCGCTGTTCCCTTTAAATAAAAATCCTTTTCTCTTCTTTGAATTTTATAAGTTAGTTCTAGCTTTCTTTTCCCAAATCCTTTTAAAAAAAATAAAAAAATTGTTTTCTTTGTTTGTTATATATTTTCTTTTGTTTCTTAAAAAAAAGGGAAGAAAGAGATTTCATCTCTTTGTTTAATTTTTTTTATTAGCCTTAGTTTTCTTTTGTTTTTGTTTTACTGCCATTTTAGTTTTCCTTCCAAAAAAAAAGTCAAAAAAGAGAAAGAGAGAACTCAATCAAAGGCCAAAGTAGAAAGAATTCAAGGCTCAAGCAAACAAATCAAGGAATCGAAGTCAAGCAAAGAAATCAATTCAAAGGCCAACGAGAAGTGAAGAGTTCAGCCAAGTGATTTGCAAACAGATTTGATTGGAGCGGTTGCACACCAAGTGGGGTGTGAACGCGCTAGCGCTACTCAACTGCACTGGACGGACTGCCGATCGAGAAGAGATTTTTCTAAACTCTACAGGGACTGCTGCTGCAAAAAAAAAAATATATATATATAGACATTGCTTGTAAAAATCTTCTGCAGGGGTAGCGGCTTTCTTGTACAATCTTTTAATTTCTGCAATTCTTCTTTCTGCATCTGTGTTCATTTTGTTAAGGGCAATACCCCAATTCACATAAGGTGAGGGATTTCATCACCCTTTCCTTAGCCCACAAACTGCATTCATCATAGAATCTGACTAATAATAACGGTTAGACATTGGACCTAAGGGAGTCACGGGCTCATATAGGGCTTAATCGTATTGTGATAGTTGATTTATTTGGAACGAATTATTTCTTGGTATCTAGACTACGGCAGAGAAATAACCGTTTATAAATATTACGGTGATTCGTAAATATTATATCGGTTGTTACTCTGAAGGTACTTAAACCTTCGGCTGCATTGCTAGGGTGATTCCTAGTGCACCGATAACTCCTGTCCGTTAACTGGCTGAGAAATCTTTTGGTCTAAGTAATCAAATGTGTCACTATATAATTTTGAGTTAGGAGCTATCAAGGACAGAAAATTTCATTGTAGCTAATTTCTGTGTGTGATTTTTTTGTGTATGAAAAAAATTCAAAATTCCTCAAAAACAAATAAAAATTTGAAAAACAAATAATTTTTTTTCCTCTCTTTTAAATCTCGCTAGTCTGTAGGTCGTACTTTTCAAAAAAAAAACTCCCATTTTCAGAACTTTTTTCCTTCTCACCTCTCTCTGAACTTCTCCATTGTCTAAATTTCTTTGACGAACTCTCTTGTTCATTCTAGTGCATGCAAACTTGGACCCGTGACCAAGAATCCCGTCGTTTGGTTAGAATCAGACCACCTTCCCCTTCTTCAAAAACCAGTTTTCTCGAACAACCCTTAGAAATGGCTAACGAGCCTGCACCTCGCACCCTGATGGACAGAATCATTCCCGATAGAGTTTCTGTCCCTTCTTGCATTCAATTACCCAATCCTGTGGGTAATCACTTTGAAATCCGATCGAGTCAGATAAACATCCTTCCCAAATTTGGAAATTTTTCTCATGATGAACCATATAGTTTCTTAACGATATTTGAATATGCTTGTGCAACCTTTAAATTACAACAGTTATGTGAGGATGGTATTAAACTTCGTTTGATTCCATTCGCACTAACTGACTCCGCAGAAAAATGGTTTCGCAGCTTACCCCCAAATTCGATTAAAAAATGGGATGAATTTATAGTAGTTTTCCTTAAAAAGTTTTACCCCCCAGAAAAAACAGCTAGAGTCAGAAATGAAATCACCAATTTCCACCAAAAAGGGGGTGAATCTTTTTGGCAATACTTCGAAAGATTTAAAAAACTACTGTTGAGTTGTCCCCATCATGGTTACGAAACATGGTCGTTATGTCAAACTGTATACGATGGACTTGATAATAGTACTAGGCAAATGTTAGAGTCCATGTGTCAGGGCAATTTTCTAAAACAGACTGATGTAGAAGCTTGGGAATTTCTGGACGAGTTAGCAGAAAAATCGAAACAATGGGAACGAACCAATGAAAAATCTCTCTATTCGCGATCCAGTAGTAATTCTATTGAATCCTCTTCTTCTTCTAATACTCTTGTTGATGCTATATTGAACATTGTTAGAACACACACTCGGTCTAATAACGCTTCCCCAGCCATGTGTCACATCTGTCTTGACTCCAATCACATGGCTGATGACTGTCCCCAGTCCCTTGAGCAAGTAAACGCTTTCAATAGACCTAACAACCACCCAAATCTTTCTTATGGTCCAAATAACCCCCTGATGAACAGACCTTTGAATCGAGCATTTCCAAACAATGCTGCGAACCCTCCTCCTAGGCAAAATCCATACAATTCGAACCAGGCGCCTTTCCACAATCAAATGGTTGCACCCCAATATGAAAAACGCCTTTCTACGATTGAGGGGAATTTATCTGAGGTGAGCAACCTATTAGCGCAAATGACTAAGCAAACTGTTGAAAATCAAAACAATCTAGACAACTCCTTGCAATCATATATGCAAAACATGAATCAACAAATGAGTGAACTCCAAAAACAAATGTCTCAGCTTAATGCTAGATTAAGTGAACGGGAAAAGGGTACTTTTCCAAGTCAACCCATTCAAAACCCTAGAGGACAAAATTCAAACCCCAACCAAATTCACATCATTCAGGATTCAAACGTTAGTCAATTGAATGCTGTCACGACTCTTAGATCCGGCAAAAAGATTGACAACCATGTGGTCAACCCAAACGATTTACCGGACAATCTTCCAAACCCAACCGAAAATTCAACCAACTCAGAACAAAACATTGAGCCAATTTCTGACAAGGACCATCCTCAAACTCAAGTAGCCCAACCCACTGAGTTGTCTGCTCCATTTCCTCATAGACTCCGACCTAGGAAAAAGACGGATCGTTAGAAAAGACCCTTGAAATATTTAAGCAAGTTAAAGTGAACATTCCTCTTTTAGATATTATACAACAAGTTCCACAGTACGCAAAATTTCTAAAAGATTTGTGCACTCAAAAACGTCATACACAAGTACCTAAGAAAGTGTTTCTAGCGGCAACTCTAAGCGAGGTCTTGTCCCAATCAATGCCAGTGAAATACAAAGATCCTGGCTGCCCCCACAATACTATTAGGGACAAGGAAATCGATAGATGCCTGCTAGACTTAGGTGCAAGTGTTAACTTGCTTCCATATTCCGTCTATCGCCAATTAGGGCTAGGAGAATTGAAACCCACCAAGGTTCCCTTCAGCTTGTTGACCGATCAATTAAGAAACCTGTGGGAGAAATCAAGGATGTGTTGATCAAAATTGGCAAATTCATCTTTCTAGTTGATTTCATTGTCTTAGAAACTCAACAGGTTAGCAATCCTGCAAACCAAATCCCTTTGATTCTAGGACGACCCTTCTTAGCAACCTCTAATGCTCTCATCAACTGTAGAAATGGGTCTATGATACTTTCTTTCGGTAACATGACCGTCGAGCTAAACATCTTTAGAACCGAAAACTCTCCTAACTCGTATGTGGATCAATTTTCTGAAATCCATGCAGTCCATGACAATGACCCTGAGCTCGATCATCTGAACAATGAAATTAAATCAAATTACAAAACACTATTTCAAGATATTCCCGAAAATGTCTCTGATTCAATCCATGTTGAGCCGCTCACAATTGAGCCTATTCCTTATCCAATTTCTTCGGTTGAGTCGTCCCCAAAATCTGAACTCAAAGTGCTGCCCAGTCATCTTAAGTACGCTTACTTAGGAGACAATGAAACTTTTCCTGTCATCATCGCTTCTGACCTTACTTTAGAGCAAGAACAATTGCTCCTTCCCATCCTTAAGAAAAATAAGGAAGCAATTGGTTGGTCCATGGCTGATATTAAGGGGATTAGTCCTTCGATAGTCCAACATTGAATCCACCTTATTGATGATGCCAAACCCACTTGTGATCCCCAGCATCGACTAAACCCCATCATGAAAGAAGCAGTTCGTGCTGAAATCCTTAAATGTCTTGACAATGGAATATCTACCAAATTTCCGATAGTCAATGGGTTAGTCCGATTCATGTCGTCCTTAAGAAATCAGGGATAACCGTGATCCAAAATGAAGCTAACGAGCTTATCCCAACCCGCACCCAGACCGGTTGGCGTGTTTGCATTGACTATAGGAAACTTAACACTGCAACACGAAAGGATCATTTCCCTCTTCCACTTATCGATCAAATGTTAGAACGACTAGCCGGTCACGAGTACTATTGTTTCCTTGATGGGTATTTGGGCTATAATCAAATCCCTATCGCCCTTGAGGACCAAGAGAAAACCACTTTCACTTGTCCCTTCGGTACATTTGCATGCCGTCGTATGCCTTTTGGTCTCTGTAATGCACCGGCAAACTTTCAGAGGTGCATGATTAGCATTTTTTCTGATATGATCGAGCGATTTTTGGAAGTTTTCATGGATGATTTTTCTATCTTCGGGGATTCTTACACTGAGTGTTTACATCATCTCGATCTTGTTCTTAATCGCTGTAAAGATAAACACTTAACGCTTAATTGGGAAAAGTGTCACTTCATGGTCAAACATGGCATTGTCCTAGGACATGTCATTTCTAATAAAGGAATTGAAGTAGACAAAGCCAAAATTGAGGTTATTTCAAATCTTCCCATTCCCAAATCAATTAAGGACATCTGATCCTTTTTAGGTCATGCTGGTTTTTACCGTCGCTTTATAAAAGATTTTAGCAAAATCACTCGACCTTTGACGAGTCTTCTTGGTAAGGATGTTCCTTTCGACTTCAATTCTGATTGCATTTCATCTTTTGAGCATCTTAAAAATGAACTTGTCTCTGCCCCAATCATCTGCTCTCCCAACTGGAAGCTGCCTTTTGAAATCATGTGCGATGCCTCGAATTTCGCTGTTGGCGTTGTCTTAGGACAACGTATCGATAAAATTCTACATGTCATTTACTACGCGAGTAAGACTCTGAACGACGCTCAAATCAATTATACGACCACTGAAAAGGAACTCTTGGCAGTCGTTTTCGCTTTAGAAAAATTCAGACCTTATCTAGTTGACTCACACATCACTGTTCATACCGATCATTCCGCACTTAGGTACCTTTTCTCTAAAAAGGATGCTAAGGCTCGTCTCATTCGTTGGATCCTTTTACTTCAAGAATTTGACCTTATCATTAAGGATAAAAAAGGATCTGACAACGTTATTGCGGACCATTTGTCTCGTCTTCCAAATGCCCCGTCTTCTTCTCTTCCGATCAATGAGAATTTCCCTGATGAACAGCTATTTTCTCTATCCACTGATCCTTGGTTCGCTGACATTGTCAACTACTTAGTCAACAAGCAGACCCTTTCTTTTTGGTCTAAGCAGGATAAACACAAATTCTTTTCCCAAGTGAAACATTTTTTCTGGGACGACCCTTATCTTTTCAAATACTGTCCTGATCAAATCATTCGAAGGTGTGTTCCCGACACTGAAACTCACAGTGTCCTCTCTTTCTGTGTAATGGCGCGTTTTGTTAGCTGTCGAATAATTAATTTATTTAATGATTTATATATCGATTTGGCGATATCGATAACTTAAAGTACAACGTTCGAACTTATAATTTATAATTATAATTAAAACGAACCTGAAACGTCACGGCAGTTCGCAATTTGGCGATTTGAACTTCAACTGAATGTACATGATTCATTTTAAGCCGGATTTCTATGAAACAAGAAACGTGTGGAGCTGGTGGAGTATATCTTTCTAGTGGAAGAGAAAAATCAGGATTTCGTCGTGTAGATTTTGAGATATGTCCAAATCAAATATTAAAATAGTCGCTATAGAATCGTTTATCGACCATAACGGTTTATTCGATATAACTAGAGATTGGGTCTAAATCTAGACAAGGTTCTTTGGAGACATAACGATAATTTAATTTTTAGAATTTTATGGTAATTTTTAATTAATTTAATATGCGACTTTTTTTTTATTTAAAGTATTTCGCACCCTGAAATCAACATTTTGAGGTTTCAAAATATGAGTCAATCTACCGGTATTATTATATTTTTGGGATCGTGGCACCAAGCTGATTTCAACGGTATGTTTACTTCCGTCGACAACAGTTTGTAAACTAAGGAAATTCTTTATCACGTGATGGTAAACTTTATAACTTAAAACAAAATACCCTAACAAATTCTGTGATCAAACTAGAGTCCACATCCTTCTTTTGCTAGCCGCACAAAACTTGTGTCCCTAAATCAAAACCGTGGACAAATCAAGGTTACAAACATCAAAACAAATATCCCTATATAATACCTCTTCATTTCTAACCTAAAAGGAATTCTCGTTCAAAGCATTTTCTTACCGCCGCCACATTTCTCAAGTAAAAACGCAAGTCTAAATCTTTAGAAAATCAAACTAGATTCTTAAGTGGCTAAAACCGAACTCTTTATTCCTCTCTCAGCTGGTGCTTTGGTTCCGTATGGATTTAAAAGGGGCTCGATGTATTTTGTGTCGATCTAGAATCAGGGGATGAAACCGCAGTGGTGTGCGACGTATGAGGGCATTCGGCAAGGTTAAGTGACGCACTGTCACTGTGTGCCTTGCAAACTGAGCTGAGGAGCGAACGTAGTAGAGACGGGGTGAGGAGGTCTGTCGCTGGTATGGATCTTTGGAGTGGGAGCAGATGGTTTGAATTAAAGAAGAAAGGGTAAGTGTACATGTGGTACTGGAGTTGGAAACGGGAGTGGGATGGAGGAAGAAAGGTACTGTTCAAAGCGGGTCTTGGTTTGTGGTGAGGAGGTGAACCGTAGGGGTGTTTTGAAAGGGTATTGGGCCGTGAGGTAGTGGGCCGGGGCTTTCATTAAAAAGGGGTGAGGCCATTTGATTGTTTTGTCCAAGTTTTTGTCTGAAGTGTGGCTGGAGTGTGCCTTGTACTGGGCAAAGAAGGTAGTGAGGATGATGAGCGGGTAGTTAAACGTATATATGTGGATTAAGGGCCTAATTAGAGTGTTAGTTAGTATTTATATTTTGGGTGAATGATGTTCAATAAAGAGGAAGAGTTGTAGAACAAAGCACAGGGAAATTGTGATGAGGAAATGTACAGTTCGCCACTGGGAAGAAATGGCAGTACGGACAAGAGTGGGTCTTGGGCCGATGAGAAGGAAACTAACGAAACAAGATCCATGGGAATCGTATGGACGACGACTACCAAATGAGAATGACGGGGAGTGAATCGAAGCTCGCTACAATTTATGGAAAAATAAATTGTCCGACTGAATCAAATAACGCAAACCAATATTTAATGGTTAACGCGCCAATGTGAGTAAATCTCACCAACTCTGAACAGTTTATAATTTCATGTTGTATCTTTAGAACTGTTCGAAATTGTCTAATTTACTGTGTGTTGATTGTTTGATTGAACTGCTAGTCAGTTAGTTAAATTTCTATATTGATTCTGTTTAACAGAATGTATCATATGGAACTGAAAGTGATGTTATCTATATGTCTAACATCTGTGGATGCAGGGAGACAGGTTGGTGGAATCCGACTGGATTCCTCAACAGTTATTTTATTGTTTTTCATATATTGTTATATGATGTGATATAAAATCTGTGGGCTACTATATGTGCTTGGACGATATTGAACATCGTGATTTGATATGATTGAATACCATAACATACCGAAATGTTGATAAGGAGATTTTCAATGTTTATATTGAAAATGAATCTTATTTATAAAATCGATAGGATTTTATAAAAGGAAAATATTTATTTAATTAGAAAATAAATAAATGATAAAGGAAACACTTATTTAGAAAATAAATGAAATAAAATAGAAACATTTATTTAGAAAATAAATGAATTAGAATATAAAGGAATTTTTATTTAGGAAATAAAAAAAGGAACATTTATTTAGATTATAAATAAATGAAATAAAGGAATATTTATTTAGGGAATAAATAAAGGAACACTTGTTCGGAAAATAAATAGAATTATACAAGGATAGATTTAAACACGTGCTTCGCACACAAGTATAAAACGATATGGATTTTAAGGAGATATTAAATAGGAAATCTATTTTTAATAGATAAAGTGAGAAGATTTAATTTATAGATAATGTTTTATAAATTAAAAAATATATTTATTGTTTGATAAATGGGATATAAAAGTCTGAACTTATATAGAGAGGTAGAAATTGGTTTTAACACCGATAGAAATAAACATTGAAAAAAAGGGAAATCTTTGTAAAACAAGAAGAAAATCGAATTAGAGTTAATCGATAAGAGTTAAGTTATTCGAATAGAGTTAAACACACATAAGTTATTCGAATAGAGTTAAACATATATAAGTTATTCGAATTAGTTATTTGAATAGAGTTAAACACATTAGAGTTATTCGAATTAGTTATTCGAATAGAGTTAAACACGTAAGAGTTAATTGAATATTAGTTATTCAATTTGAGTTAATCGAATTTAGTTATTCGAGAAGAGTTAAATCAAATTTAGTTATTCGAAAGGAGTTAATCAATTTGAGTTAAGTTAATCGATTTGAATTAAGTTGAATCGAAATGGAGTAAATCGATTAGAATTAAGTTAATCGCGTTAGAGTAAATCGAATATTAGTTATTCGAAGGTAAGTTATTCGAATTAGTTATTCGAATAGAGTTAAACACGTAAGAGTTAATTAAATATTAGTTATTCAATTTGAGTTAATCGAATTTAGTTATTCGAGAAGAGTTAAATCGAATTTAGTTATTCGAAAGGAGTTAATCAATTTGAGTTAAGTTAATCGATTTGAATTAAGTTGAATCGAAATGGGGTAAATCGATTAGAATTAAGTTAATCGAGTTAGAGTAAATCGAATATTGGTTATTCGAAGGTAAGTTATTCGAATTAGTTATTCGAAGGAGTTAATCAATTAAGTTATTCGAATTAGTTATTCGAAGGAGTAAATCAAATTAAGTTAATCGATTAGAGTTGAGTTAATCGATTTGGGTTAAGTTACGTTATCGAGTTAAGTAATCGAGTTAAGATTTATCGAGTTAAGTAATCGAGTTAAGTAATCGAGTTGAGATAATCGAGTTAAGAAAATCAAGTTAAGTTAATCGAATAAGTTATTCGATAAGAGTAAATCCATATAAGTTAATCGGATGTTAGTTATTCGATAAGAATTGACACATTTAAGAAAATCGAATAATTGTTATTCGATAAGAGTTAATGAAATAGAGCCAACCAAGAAGAGTTATTCGAATATTAGTTATTCGATAGGAGTTAATCGAAATAGAGTTTATCGAATATAAGTTATTAAAAAGAGAGAGTTAATCGAATAGAGATTACTCGAAAGAAAGTTATACGTCGAATTCGATTATAGCGAATTCGGGAAAGTACTATTTACTTTCCAGGGTTTAGATCAAGATTTAGTTATTGATTTAGAAATTAGGTGTCTGTTAAATTATTCGAGTGAGGAAATAAATTTATAATTTAGGTTAGATATTTTAGGGGTAGGAATTATAACGTTATAGTTATAATCAAACGTTGTCATATAAGAAGTGGATTTGTAACCTGAATCCGAGAATTTGCGTAAACAGATGATTGGAAAAAGTGAGTGACGAGCTTCATCTATTTCACAGTAAAGGACGTTGTTCAATTAAGGTCTGAGAGGTAATTATACCCCAACTTGATTGACTTCAGAATTGACAAAGGAATAGTTGTGGTTCGATAGAAAAGGTTGATTTGAAATATAATTAAGTAATAAGCGATTAATGGATTAAGCGTAACGATGTTTTATACAACATTCATTTGAAATCCGTAAATGAGTTTTGGGAACGTTTTCCAAATATAATCAGATATGTTTTCTAGACATAGAAAATGAAATGTTATCATGATAAGAAATTAAGAAATAGAGTTAAGCAAATTTAGAAACTGACTGGAGATTAGTTAAGTTGAACAGATTCCTAAGTGACGATCAAATGTTGGTTTCAACCTTCGGGATTTATACTTAGGAGTTGTTCTCTTAGTGGTTTACCGTTCGGGACTGATAGTTGTGAAATAATAGTGATGCGTAAATAAGCTATGAAGATGTTTTCCAATGATTAATAACATATATTTTCTAAATACATGAAATAAGGAAATATGAACATATATATGTATATGATGATTGATCGATCGAATTTCCATTTGGAAATAAGATCGTTGTTTGTACACCGACATGTTTTCATTTGATAGTTGAATCACAGACTATCAAAGTTTTGACCATATTTACGTTGTAAATATGGAGAGACCGGTTGGATTATTTTCCGAAGAACCACTCCGTATTAGCATAAGCGTTGCGAATCAAGTACGCTGAAGATAATTGAAGACGGAATGAAGTGCAAGGGCTATTGTGAAAAGCCTAGGTAGGATGGATTCACTGAATAGTGCCTTCGGTTTATTCAGTCCCCAAACAACGTATATGGATGAGTGTCTGACAAAGTATTCTTAACGAATCATATATGTTGATCTCTTTAAACGTATTACGTTGGTGGCGGAGAAATTCGTTTCTCTTAGCTTTTATACCCGTGATGCCTTGAGAAATCGATAATGATTTGGCGGGTATTACGATGTGGCATTCAAATTTATTGAAGAAATAATCTGTCAAAGTGATAAACGTGACCTCAAAACCTCACAACAGGAAAATAACAGAAGTTGGGCTAGGCAGCATGGCTAGTTGGGCCATACCCAAGCAGGGTGTATTATCACCATCTAGAGAATATTCAATTGTACTTCTTTATAATCTATTTCAATGCTGTCCCTTATCGGGAAGGATGGTTGCTGATCCCAACCATCGGTGATAATATATTCGTTACACTCAAGCTAAATGATTGGACGGTCATGTGTGGCCGGGTTGCAAGACGTTCTTGTTGAACCCTAGTGTATCTCCTCTAGAGTACACTAATCGGAAGGTGCTCCCATACCTTGTCTGTTGGAATCCAATCTCCAATAAGCGCTCACGGTTTTATTTGTATACTATGTATGTGGAACATGAGATGCAAGCGTTCTGCTAGATTGATATCTATTTGTATTTAGACATTATTATAATATCAGAAAGATATCCTTTATTTAACCAAGAGTTGGAGTTTTATTCACACCAGTCCCATGACTGACCCGGAGTTTATTTTGTTTGTTTTCCCTAAACTCTTGGGTGCCTAAATTTGTACGGGCAGTCAAGTAGTTGGGATTTTAAAGATACACTTGGAGAGCTTGGAGCACGAGGCTTCAGGATTATAGCTATTATTATTCCGCTGTGTTGTTAAGTGTTGTACTTTGAAATGGTATGTATATACGAGTACTGATTTGTATTTCAAATTTATGTTATATTTTATTCGTTCCGCTGTGAGATTCGTGTTTACTCTGAAGAAGTAAGTTCTTCTTCTTCTTCTATTCTATTAGTTCTATCTTTTCTTCCTCACCCTCTACTTTCTTTGACTAACATCGCGGAATTTTCGACTCTCGAGGAGTCGAAAATTTCCAGCCGTTACAGTTGGTATCAGAGCTTAAGTTAAGTGATTACCTTGGCTCTGTGGCATAACTCGATATAGATGGGATTAGTAATATCCTAGATTGAGTTTGGGTGTATATATATGAGCGCCTAATTATTATTCAATATAAAATGGTTTTATATTGTGGAGACTCATTGGTTGAGTGGCTTATGAATTCTGGTCGATCAGTTTGATCCACTGTATCGATAAGGGTTACTAAACACTCGAATACGATGAACCGTCATGGTATGTTTTAGAAGAGGGTAAATGAAGTAATTTTACCCGAAATATATTTGGTAATAAGAAAAATATATTGAAATTACAATATGTATTGGATGTGTTGGTTGTTATTATAATCGAATTAGATATAAAAAAAAGGTGAAATGATTATAAATAACTAATCAGAATTCATATAAGGAAATATATGAAATAAGATGAATTAAATCTGAATTTAAATCAGATTTGGAATTAAAATAAGGAAATTTTAAGTTCCTGGGAGATTTTGAAAACGTTTTTCAAATTGAAAATGATATAGTATTGAACTCACTTCGATAGCTGGAAAATAGATTTTGATGATGAATCTAGACATCATCAGTGTTCATTTTCGAGTTCTAAGTGACGGATTACTACCAAAGGTTTTGTTTTTGAATTGTTTTGAGAAAACAAGTTGTTTAGAAAGTCAAAGGTTTTGAATTGGCATTATGATTTCAAATTGATTTGAAAGAAACCCAGGAACTTAAGTTCTGGAATTAAAATTTAACTAATGAAGTTAAATAAAATGAGATGGTAAAAATAAATTGAAATTTAACCTGAACCGAGTTAAATAAAATTGAATTGGATTAGAGATAATCTAGAATGGAACCAAATTGATAAGTCAATAATTTGGAATTTGATATTAGAGTTCGAATGAAATTCGATTTGGATTTGAGGATATGAACTGATTGGAGATCAATTGGAATGGATAACATTGGTATATGTTGAAGTGGTAGCAGATGAAAGGGATAGAGTTAAATGCCCGACAAAAAGGTACAAGTTTATATCATATATGAGTATGGATTTTATGAGCCGAATTGGCAAGCCGCTTGGCTATTTAGATTTCCTTTTGGATTGGAGGAGGCCTAAAGAGGCGAGTTGTGGTTTGACGTATTGAGCCGTACAAAGGAGGTTATGGCGAAATTTTTCGAAAATTTAAGGTGTTAGAAAATTTTCAGAATTTTTGAAAATTTTAGTTGGTCGGAAATGAATTAATAAATTAATTAAAATTAAATAGGTCCAGTCGAAACTGAAATTTACAGGTAAACAAAAAAGATTTTTAAATCTAGTTAGTAGAGTTAGTAGCATTTTTCTAACTTAGCAATTTCGAGGACGAAATTATTTTAAGGGGGGAAGTCTGTAATGGCGCGTTTTGTTAGCTGTCGAATAATTAATTTATTTAATGATTTATATATCGATTTGGCGATATCGATAACTTAAAGTACAACGTTCGAACTTATAATTTATAATTATAATTAAAACGAACCTGAAACGTCACGGCAGTTCGCAATTTGGCGATTTGAACTTCAACTGAATGTACATGATTCATTTTAAGCCGGATTTCTGTGAAACAAGAAACGTGTGGAGCTGGTGGAGTATATCTTTTTAGTGGAAGAGAAAAATCAGTATTTCGTCGTGTAGATTTTGAGATATGTCCAAATCAAATATTAAAATAGTCGCTATAGAATCGTTTATCGACCATAACGGTTTATTCGATATAACTAGAGATTGGTTTTGAATCTAGACAAGGTTCTTTAGAGACATAACGATAATTTAATTTTTAGAATTTTATGGTAATTTTTAATTAATTTAATATGCGACTTTTTTTTATTTAAAGTGTTTCGCACCCTGAAATCAACATTTTGAGGTTTCAAAATATGAGTCAATCTACCGGTATTATTATATTTTGGGATCGTGGCACCAAGCTGATTTCAACGGTATGTTTACTTCCGTCGACAACAGTTTGTAAACTAAGGAAATTCTTTATCACGTGATGGTAAACTTTTTAACTTAAAACAAAATACCCTAACAAATTCTGTGATCAAACTAGAGTCCACATCCTTCTTTTGCTAGCCGCACAAAACTTGTGTCCCTAAATCAAAACCGTGGACAAATCAAGGTCACAAACATCAAAACAAATATCCCTATATAATACCTCTTCATTTCTAACCTAAAAGGATTTCTCGTTCAAAGCATTTTCTTACCGCCGCCACATTTCTCAAGTAAAAACGCAAGTCTAAAACTTTAGAAAATCAAACTAGATTCTTAAGTGGCTAAAACCGAACTCTTTGTTCCTCTCTCAGCTGGTGCTTCGGTTCCGTATGGATTTAAAAGGGGCTCGATGTATTTTGTGTCGATCTAGAATCAGGGGATGAAACCGCAGTGGTGTGCGACGTATGAGGGCATTCGGCAAGGGTAAGTGGCGCACTGTCACTGTGTGCCTTGCGAACTGAGTTGAGGAGCGAACGTAGTAGAGACGGGGTGAGGAGGTCTGTCGCTGGTATGGATCTTTGGAGTGGGAGCAGATGGTTTGTATTAAAGAAGAAAGGGTAAGTGTACATGTGGTACTGGAGTTGGAAACGGGAGTGGGATGGAGGAAGAAAGGTACTGTTCAAAGCGGGTCTTGGTTTGTGGTGAGGAGGTGAACCGTAGGGGTGTTTTGAAAGGGTATTGGGCCGTGAGGTAGTGGGCCGGGGCTTTCATTAAAAAGGGGTGAGGCCATTTGATTGTTTTGTCCAAGTTTTTGTCTGAAGTGTGGCTGGAGTGTGCCTTGTACTGGGCAAAGAAGGTAGTGAGGATGATGAGCGGGTAGTTAAACGTATATATGTGGATTAAGGGCCTAATTAGAGTGTTAGTTAGTATTTATATTTTGGGTGAATGATGTTCAATAAAGAGGAAGAGTTGTAGAACAAAGCACAGGGAAATTGTGATGAGGAAATGTACAGTTCGCCACTGGGAAGAAATGGCAGTACGGACAAGAGTGGGTCTTGGGCCGATGAGAAGGAAACTTACGAAACAAGATCCATGGGAATCGTATGGACAACGACTACCAAATGAGAACGACGGGGAGTGAATCGAAGCTCGCTACAATTTATGGCGAAATAAATTGTCCGACTGAATCAAATAACACAAACCATTATTTAATGGTTAACGCGCCAATGTGAGTAAATCTCACCAACTCTGAACAGTTTATAATTTCATGTTGTATCTTTAGAACTGTTCGAAATTGTCTGATTTATTGTGTGTTGATTGTTTGATTGAACTGCTAGTCAGTTAGTTAAATTTCTATATTGATTCTGTTTAACAGAATGTATCATATGGAACTGAAAGTGATGTTATCTATATGTCTAACATCTGTGGATGCAGGGAGACAGGTTGGGGGAATCCGACTGGATTCCTCAACAGTTTTTTTATTGTTTTTCATATATTGTTATATGATGTGATATAAAATTTGTGGGCGATTATATGTGCTTGGATGATATTGAACATCGTGATTTGATATGATTGAATACCATAACATACCGAAATGTTGATAAGGGGATTTTCAATGTTTATATTGAAAATGAATCTTATTTATAAAATCGATAGGATTTTATAAAAGGAAAACATTTATTTAATTAGAAAATAAATAAATGAAAAAGGAAACATTTATTTAGAAAATAAATGAAATAAAATAGAAACATTTATTTAGAAAATAAATGAATTAGAATATAAAGGAATATTTATTTAGGAAATAAATAAAGGAACATTTATTTAGATTATAAATAAATGGAATAAAGGAATATTTATTTAGGGAATAAATAAAGGAACACTTGTTCGGAAAATAAATAGAATTATACAAGGATAGATTTAAACACGTGCTTCGCACACAAGTATAACACGATATGGATTTTAAGGAGATATTAAATAGGAAAACTATTTTTAATAGATAAAGTGAGAAGATTTAATTAATAAATAACGTTTTATAAATTAAAAAAAAATATTTATTGTTTGATAAATGGGATATATAAGTATGAACTTATATAGAGAGGTAGAAATTGGTTTTAACACCAATAGAAATAAACATTGAAAAAAAGGGAAATCTTTGTAAAACAAGAAGAAAATCGAATTAGAGTTAATCGATAAGAGTTAAGTTATTCGAATAGAGTTAAACACACATAAGTTATTCGAATAGAGTTAAACATATATAAGTTATTCGAAATAGTTATTTGAATAGAGTTAAACATATTAGAGTTATTCGAATTAGTTATTCGAATAGAGTTAAATACGTAAGAGTTAATTGAATATTAGTTATTCAATTTGAGTTAATCGAATTTAGTTATTCGAGAAGAGTTAAATCGAATTTAGTTATTCGAAAGGAGTTAATCAATTTGAGTTAAGTTAATCGATTTGAATTAAGTTGAATCGAAATGGAGTAAATCGATTAGAATGAAGTTAATCGAGTTAGAGTAAATCGAATATTAGTTATTCGAAGGTAAGTTATTCGAATTAGTTATTCGAATAGAGTTAAACACGTAAGAGTTAATTGAATATTAGTTATTCAATTTGAGTTAATCGAATTTAGTTATTCGAGAAGAGTTAAATCGAATTTAGTTATTCGAAAGGAGTTAATCAATTTGAGTTAAGTTAATCGATTTGAATTAAGTTGAATCGAAATGGGGTAAATCGATTAGAATTAAGTTAATCGAGTTAGAGTAAATCGAATATTGGTTATTCGAAGGTAAGTTATTCGAATTAGTTATTCGAAGGAGTTAATCAATTAAGTTATTCGAATTAGTTATTCGAAGGAGTAAATCAAATTAAGTTAATCGATTAGAGTTGAGTTAATCGATTTGGGTTAAGTTACGTTATCGAGTTAAGTAATCGAGTTAAGATTTATCGAGTTAAGTAATCGAGTTAAGTAATCGAGTTGAGATAACCGAGTTAAGAAAGTCAAGTTAAGTTAATCGAATAAGTTATTCGTTAAGAGTAAATCCATATAAGTTAATCGGATGTTAGTTATTCGATAAGAATTGACACATTTAAGAAAATCGAATAATTGTTATTCGATAAGAGTTAATGAAATAGAGCCAACCAAGAAGAGTTATTCGAATATTAGTTATTCGATAGGAGTTAATCGAAATAGAGTTTATCGAATATAAGTTATTAAAAAGAGAGAGTTAATCGAATAGAGATTACTCGAAAGAGAGTTATACGTCGAATTCGATTATAGCGAATTCGGGAAAGTACTATTTACTTTCCAGGGTTTAAATCAAGATTTAGTTATTGATTTAGAAATTAGGTGTCTGTTAAATTATTCGAGCTAGGAAATAAATTTATAATTTAGGTTAGATATTTTAGGGGTAGGAATTATAACGTTATAGTTATAATCAAACGTTGTCATATAAGAAGTGGATTCGTAACCTGAATCCGAGAATTTGCGTAAACAGATGATTGGAAAAAGTGAGTGACGAGCTTCATCTATTTCACAATAAAGGACGTTGTTCAATTAAGGTCTGAGAGGTAATTATACCCCAACTTGATTGACTTCAGAATTGACAAAGGAATAGTTGTGGTTCGATAGAAAAGGTTGATTTGAAATATAGTTAAGTAATAAGCGATTAATGGATTAAGCGTAACGATGTTTTATACAACGTTCATTTGAAATCCGTAAATGAGTTTTGGGAACGTTTTCCAAATATAATCAGATATGTTTTCTAAACATAGAAAATGAAATGTTTTCATGATAAGAAATTAAGAAATAGAGTTAAGCAAATTTAGAAACTGACTGGAGATTAGTTAAGTTGAACAGTTTCCTAAGTGACGATCAAATGTTGGTTTCAACCTTCGGGATTTATACTTAGGAGTTGTTCTCTTAGTGGTTTACCGTTCGGGACTGATAGTTGTGAAATAATAGTTATGAGTAAATAAGCTATGAAAATGTTTTCCAATGATTAATAACATAATTTTTCTAAATACATGAAATAAGGAAATATGAACATATATATGTATATGATGATTGATCGATCGAATTTCCATTTGGAAATAAGATCGTTGTTTGTACACCGACTTGTTTTCATTTGATAGTTGAGTCACAGACTATCAAAGTTTTGACCATATTTACGTTGTAAATATGGAGAGACCGGTTGGATTATTATCCGAAGAACCACTCCGTATTAGCATAAGCGTTGCGAATCAAGTACGCTGAAGATAATTGAAGACGGAGTGAAGTGCAAGGGCTATTGTGAAAAGCCTAGGTAGGATGGATTCACTGAATAGTGCCTTCGGTTTATTCAGTCCTCGAACAACGTATATGGACGAGTGTCTGACAAAGTATTCTTAACGAATCATATATGGTGATCTCTTTAAACGTATTACGTTGGTGGCGGAGAAATTCGTTCCTCTTAGCTTTTATACCCGTGATGCCTTGAGAAATCGATAATGATTTGGCGGGTATGACGATGTGGCATTCAAAGTAATTGAAGAAATAATCTGTCAAAGTGATAAACGTGACCTCAAAACCTCACAACCGGAAAATAACAGAAGTTGGGCTAGGCAGCATGGCTAGTTGGGCCATACCCAAGCAGGGTGTATTATCACCATCTAGAGAATATTCAATTGTACTTCTTTATAATCTATTTCAATGCTATCCCTTATCGGGAAGGATGCTTGCTGATCCCAACCATTGGTGATAATATATTCGTTACACTCAAGCTAAATGAGTGGACGGTCATGTGTGGCCGGGTTGCAAGACGTTCTTGTTGAACCCTAGTGTATCTCCTCTAGAGTACACTAATCGGAAGGTGCTCCCATACCTTGTCTGTTGGAATCCAATCTCCAATAAGTGCTCACGGTTTTATTTGTATACTATGTATGTGGAACGTGAGATGCAAGCGTTCTGCTAGATTGATATCTATTTGAATTTAGACATTATTATAATATCAGAAAGATATCCTTTATTTAACCAAGTGTTGGAGTTTTATTCACACCAGTCCCATGACTGACCCGGAGTTTATTTTGTTTGTTTTCCCTAAACTCTTGGGTGCCTAAATTTGTACGGGCAGTCAAGTAGTCGGGATTTTACAGATACACTTGGAGAGCTTGGAGCAGGAGGCTTCAGGATTATAGCTATTATTATTCCGCTGTGTTGTTAAGTGTTGTACTTTGAAATGGTATGTATATACGAGTACTGATTTGTATTTCAAAGTTATGTTATATTTTATTCGTTCCGCTATGAGATTCGTGTTTACTCTGATGATGTAAGTTCTTCTTCTTCTTCTATTCTATTAGTTCTATCTTTTCTTCCTCACCCTCTACTTTCTTTCACTAACATCGCGGAATTTTCGATTCTCGAGGAGTCGAAAATTTCCAGCCGTTACATTCTGTCATGACCAAGCCTGTGGTGGTCACTTCGGTCCCAAAAAGACAGCCGAAAAGGTTCTCCAATCGGGGTACTACTGGCCCAACCTTTTCAAAGATGCATACGAATTTTGCAAAACTTGTGATCGATGTCAATTCTTAGGGAAAATTTCTAAGCGGAATATGATGCCCCTAAACCCCATTCTAGAGGTCGAAATTTTTGATGTTTGGGGTATAGACTTCATGGGACCCTTCCCTAATTCTTTTGGGAACCGGTACATCCCATTAGCTGTCGATTATGTTTCTAAATGGGTCGAAGTTGTTCCATGCAAAACAAACGATAACAGGGTTGTTGTGCGCTTCTTGAAAGAAAATATCTTCTCTAGGTTTGGCACTCCTCGCACAATAATCAGTGATAATGGAACACACTTCTGTAATCGTTCTTTTGAAGCTCTCATGAGAAAGTATTTGATAACCCACAAGTTATCCACTCCTTACCATCCTCAAACTTGTGGGCAAGTTGAAGTATCGAATAGGCAGATTAAACAAAAGCTTGAGAAAACTGTGAATCAAAATCGCAAAGATTGGTCCCAAAAGTTAACCGATGCTCTTTGGGCTTACCGCACTGCTTTTAAAACAAGCTTAGGTATGTCCCCTTATCGGTTGATTTTTGGTATGCCATGTCACTTACCCGTTGAACTAGAACATAAGGCGTTATGGGCAATAAAAACTTTGAATCTTGATTTAGAGCAAGCAGGTGAACATCGGAAGCTTCAACTTAATGAACTTGATGAAATTCGAAATGATGCTTATGTAAATGAACGAATTTACAAGGACAAAACAAAAAAAATCATGATAAATCCATTTTATGCAAAACTTTCATGCCAGGTCAAAAAGTTCTGTTGTATGACTCAAGATTGCATTTATTTCCAGGTAAGTTAAAATTTAGATGGATAGGACCTTACACTGTGCGGACTGTTTTTTCGTATGGTGCAGTAGAAATTGAGAATCCAACCGACGGATCGTCCTATAAGGTCAATGGTCAACGCCTTAAACTTTACTTGGAACCAATACCCAACCAAGAGGAAGAGCTCATGGTCCTCCATGAGCCACATTACATTCTGTAAGACGCACTAACCCTCTTTTGTACATATGTAAATATTCTCTTAATTGTTTTTCCCTTTCACTAAGATATGTCTGATTAAGACTGTGAGGACACAGTCACAATCAAGTGTGGGGGGGAATTTACATTACATCAGCTATCAAATTTTATGAACTAGGTCATTCATTGAACAAGGATTAACTTAAACTCATAAATAACACCTTGGTTCTTGTTTGATAAGTTGAATATTTGGGTGATGAGAATGAACATTATTTATTCATTGAGTTGTAATGTGTCTTTTTAAGATGCTAGCTTGAGACTGTGCAGACATTAGTCGTGTTCTGGAGTAAGCGTGTCAACTCTTATTATACGTGTTAGAATGTGCAAGTAAAAATAATCAAAAAAAATCAAGAAATAAAAATGAGTTTGCACCTACATATGTTGGATTTTCTGAGTTCGTTTTCATGCATAATATTTTTCTCACTCAAATTTTCACACTCGTAAGTTCTAAATTCCACTTGGCCCAATTAAGGAGAAATGACTCATTGTAGCGTTCTTCTTCGATACCCCACATTATTCAAACCCAAGTTTTAGTCGATTTACATCCATGTTTCGATAAATTTTTTCTTATATTGGTATACTCAAGAACCTTTTCACTGATTTATTTTCAAAGGTTAAATACGTCACTTTATATACTAGTATTACACTACCCATTCCGTACTTGTTTTAAGGTAGGATAACCATATACCACATCTTATTTTATATGGGTTAACTATCGTACGAAACTTCGTTTATCATTCCTTTCAGCTTTTTGTATAACATCAATCCAGACTTGTGTGTTGAATTAAGGTTATAGAAGTAGAGTAACTAGGGCAAAAAACTTTCCTTTCATGAAGTGTTGGTTTAGTAGAGGAGGAATCAAATGAAATAATGTATGGTATCATTCCATTCCATCTACACTCATCATTCATTATGCAAAAAAAATGAAAAAAAAAGAAAAAAAAGGGAAAAGAAAAGAAAAAAAAGAAGGAAAGAAAGAGAAAAAAAATGAAATAAAGAGAGAGTCTCTCTGAATAAAATAGTCATTCATCATTCTTGACTACAAAAGCATTCAATTCCATTCCATCCACATCCATTCTACTGTACTTGGAAGTGAGGATTGTAGTAGACAAGATGAAATGAAATAAAAATGTTCATATGTGCCTTAGTATTACTTTATCTTTTGTAGCTTGAAATTCAACTAATACACTTTCCCTCTTATCTAGAATATTTTTAGAACTTACAAAAATTTTCCTTCATCTATGCATAACTCATATCCAATACATTACAGTTACATTGGTGCAAAATTATACAAAAAAAAGGGAATAAAGAATAAAGAAATGATTGGGTGCACATTGTCGATGTGTAGAACTTTGGTTGACACCACGCTCTTTACCTTCAAGACAATTACAGTGTTATCAAGGAATTACGATTCAGCTTGAAATTTTTTATTCATTTTTGCACCAATTATGGGATGGACAATTTGGGACTAAACCGTTATTATTGGAGTTAGGTGAAGTCCTTGGAACGTGAAACACCTTAAATATATTGTTTGATTAATCCGCGTACATAAGACGCTTTGGACTTTGTGGGTAGTATCCGCTGAAAACCCTCACGAGACAACACTCGTCCTACTGGGGACACCCAGAGGTTTAACAGCTTGTTGCATACGCTAAATGCAATCATGTTTCCTACGAAAGTGTGACATATCTCAGTTTAGTTTATTCGAGGATGAATAAAAAGATAAGTGTGGGGGTATTTGATATACACGTAAATGTGTATATTTTATCCACTTATTTATCTACTTTTCTATTTAAAATAATTGATATTGTGTATTTATAGCTGTGTTTTCAGATTGTTGATAAAAAGCTTGGTTTAAAGCATTTGACGGATAAAGCATGAAGAATTTGCTTAAAAAGCGAAGCTGAAAGTACTAAAGCTTGAAGAGTTTAAAACTTGAAGAACGGTTGCAAATAGATTTCAGTTGGGTAGATTTAGCTCACTAAAGACTAATATTGCGTTCACATTAGCTCCTTTGTAAGGCCTCTCACTCTACAGCTGCGTTCATACTAGCTTATGTGTTAGTTGGGCTAATTCTTTAGTCCCACATTATGGAATTTGCCCAGTAGCCTTTATCATATCAGCTATAAATACACTTTATCTCATTCATTGTAAAACACACTTAGTTTTATTCTGTAATCTTTCTCTTGGAATAAAACTCTTCTTCCTCTGTTCTATTTAGTTTTAGTTTTATTTATGTTCATGTTATCTAATTTCTGTTTTTCTTCATCTTTAGCTATGTCTAGCTAATCCCCTTTGATTAGGGGGTGATGACGCTAATAGATATGATTCAACATGAATCACATAGCCAATAGATGAGGACTTTATATATGTAGATCTAGATCTGAATCAAGGGTTAGATCTGAACCTTCATATTCTGTGTCGTTTAAGAGCTATGCTCCTTCACAGGGTATATTCATGTTCGATCTAACAATTATCAGATTTAGATCTAATTTTAGGTTTTTAGAAATTAATTTGTGAATCTGTCCTGATAGTCTATGGTTGTTTAAGAGTTCAGCTCCTGTATAGGCTATGCTTGTCTTTATTTACTTATTTGTTTCTAAGAATCTATTTATCGTTGATTCGTGTTTGTGACAGAAACATGAATTAGATCTATATTTATTTGTTGGCTATTGATGAGTGTGAATCTAATCTATGTCATTATCCCCTAATTGCTTTCTCTTGTTAGATAAATCTCTCTTCTTTATTTAATTGTTGTTATTTTCTGTGTTTTCAATCAATCAAAATCTTGGAATAACATGATTGGATTTATTAATTAAAATATTTTTGGTCCCAGAGTTCGACACCCTCTACAACAATCCTTGTTGTTTAGGAAAGCCGAACGGATTTTACAGTTGTTTACAATTGTATAATTTGTTCGCAAACAGCTGTCCTCTGCTGTGTAAATGCAAAGAGATGCACCATTGAGGTTTGTAAGAAATAAAGATGTAACACCCCGTATTTTCTGTGAACATATAAGTAACAAATCAGAGGATAATTAATTTTTAAAATAAGAATCAAGGGAAACGGGTTGCGCCATTGCGTTCGTCTCGAAATTCTGCTTGAAAACGAGTTCGAGTTTGCAAGAATCGGAGTACGTATGAGGGAGATATGACCCTCCGAAGTTTCAGAAATATTCAGAGTTCAAAACAGCTCGAATTCGAATTCAAAATTCGAATTTCAAACGCAGAACAGACTGGGCGGGAAATTTCCTACCCAGACCCAGGTCGACTAGGGAGTCGACTGGGCAGTCGACCACCCAGACCAGGTCGATTGGGCAGTCGACCTGGGTGTCGACCTGGTCCCCGAGCCCATTTTTGGGCCAGTGTTCATTCTGATGTTTCTAGTCCGATTTCTGTCCAGATTCATCTGCCTAAACCTACTTAAACAGTCCCAAACCTAGCCTTCTCGACACACAATTCTGTTCTGCTTCTGCTTCTGCTCTGCCTCTGTTCTATATAAAACTAAAAATGGCGTCGCTACTCTGCTGGAATCAAAACTAGAAGCTAATCAACATCAACCTAAGC
Organism: Allium sativum; assembly: GCA_030737875.1. Classification (NCBI taxonomy): domain Eukaryota; kingdom Viridiplantae; phylum Streptophyta; class Magnoliopsida; order Asparagales; family Amaryllidaceae; genus Allium; species Allium sativum. Next base: position 279,647,694 of record CM060911.1, read on the forward strand.
AACTCAATTCAAACTAGAGATTAAAGCTTCTACAACGATTCTACAACAATTAAAGTTCTTTCTTTAATCCAACCAAGGCAAGTGCAGTTATTTTCCGATATAAACTTTAATCATAATTGTGACATGATTGTAAATCTGAATTTGAGATTGTGTATGTTCTGTTCTGATCTATTTTATTCTGTATCTCTTCTTCTTTCTGTTCTATAGCCAGGCTACTATGAGCCTGCGCCAATCTCCTAAGAGATTAACGCACGAACGCTAAAATGTTTGGGACAAATAATGAATGTGGCATAATTGGACATGGCTAATCTGTGACTGATTTAAGAAAAAGGACATAGGTTGTAAACTAGATTTAGATCTATGCATATTCTGTGAATTGGAAGAAGAGGAACCATGGTATGTTAACATGTGACTTGAGACATTGGACATAACGCATATTTTGAATTAAGATCTGTTATAACTAGATTGTTGGGCATATTGTTTATATAACAATTCATGATTTGAAAGAGATTATGACTTAGGTGTGAAGATCTATATTAAGATTTGATAACTATCAAATGTGAATAACACCTAAGTAGGAGATTTTTGAATATATGACATGCATTGAAATCGATGGCTATATTTGGTATAATTTATATGTCAATCTTTTGTACTAGGCAAGTTGAACTAAATTGGGACATGTAAATTATGACCATAATCTGTGACATGTAAATTCAATGCAAACGTGGGGTATATGATCATAGTGTGAATCATGACAACTATTTAGGCATGCAAACAGAGGCCAAATTTATAATTAGGCAAGATATGTTTGTGAAACTTTAAGGAATGATTAAATCTGTTATATTTGCCTAATTTGCTAGTTCTGCTATATTTTCCTAATCTGCTAGTTCTGTTATATTGCCTAATCTGCTAGTTCTGTTATATTGCTTAATCTGCTAGTTCTGCTCTACTGGCTAGTCTGCTAGATCTGTTCATCTGCCAAATCTGTCATCTGCTAAGTCTGCTGAAAATGCCAAATCTGTTATATGCTAAATCTGCTAAATTACTTAATCTGCTGAATCCGTTAAGTCGCCTAATCTACGAAAATCTGTTATCTACTATATCTGTTCAGTTGATATATTCAGTCTGTTATTGACATAATCTGAATTCGCTATGAATAATTGACATGTATATTAGGCGTGGGCATAAATGGTAAATTATTAATTAATTGGCCGCAAAGATAAAATGGCTAACTCGAGGTTAGAATGAGTTTGCGGCATAATCCTGCCCAGAACCGCTCGGCACATCAAGTGGCCGCAAAGAATAGGTTCTAATGTGAGAAGTTAGTCATAATCTGTTTGAAACCCGAGGTTAGACTCAGTTTGTGGCAGAAACCTGCCCGGAACCAACCGGCCTAACCGGTAGCCACAAACTGTCAGTCTAATGTGAGAGGTCTGGGCATTAATATTTAATTAATGAAAATCTGAGATAAATATGATGTCTAAAACGTGTTGGGTGGATAGGGTTAAACCAACTGGACTAATGAAATTAATAAACCCGTTTCATGAATTTGTAGACCCAGTACAAAGTTAGACAAGTCTGTAAATCTGTTAAATCTGTATGTCTAATCCGTTTGTCTGAAAACTTATTAACTTGATTTTCTGATCTGTGAACTAGTTGACCTGAATTCTGTATGTCTGAACTTGTAAACAAGTTAATCTGAAATTTGTTAGTCTGGGGACACAAGGTTAGGAGGGAAATTACTTGTGTCATCCGTTGTTTGGGGACCCATATTAGTCAGTAACCCTTTCTGGTATCAAAACTTTGACCCAACAGTAGGTAGGGTCCGGACACGCTTACTGAACTAATTATAAGCGGTTCATTCTGATAATGGCGAGGGGTGTTGATGGTGCGTTCCAACCGGGTCATGTGCGTGCATGGATCCCGGCCTGCCTCTGTGGATGTAAGACGCCGTGACATCTGTAAATAGGTCTGTGCCAATTAGTTGTCACTTTAGGGAGTGATACACCCTACTGTGGGGCCGACATAGGGTATTTATCTATTAGGGAGCCGATCGCTTGGGGTAGGGTTTTGTGTACACTTAGTTCTGTCTGTTTCTATTGGTACCGTCTGTTTCTATTGGGTGGTAACACCTGTCTGTTTCTACGTGGTACCGTCTGTTCGGGTGGTAAAGGCCCATTTACTAATGTACACCTATTTCTACATTCTGTTTCCGTAGGGATTAATCTGTTTCTATTTTTGTACTTTCTGTTGGGCTGGTAAAGGCCCATTATTAGCATTATGTTTCTGCTTGTTTCTGTTGGGGTGGTAAAGGCCCATTACTAGCACTCTCTTCTATGGAAATTATTCTGTACCCGTTTCTGTTTCAGTTTAGACATTAGGGTGACACCTAATTCTGTTATACTAGTACTAGTGCAAAGAAGTATAAAGAAATAGCTTATGTCATTCTGTTCTTCTGTTATACTGCTACACCTGTTACAGTTATCTCTCATCCAGTTTTATTTCATGTCATGTTATTATTATCTATTCATAACTGAAAATCACTGGACTTGCCAGACTTTTTGTCTGACCCTTGTTGTTTCGCCTCCTTTCTTCCGTTCCCCCCCAGGTTTTGTAGAAGGGAATACTCTAGCTTGATCCAGATTTCTTCCGCTTGAAGTGCTTAAAGTATGGCTTGTCTTCTTCTATGGGGATTATGATTTTAAACTATGCATTCTGAAGGCTTTTGTACAAGACTGATATTTTGTACTTGAATTCTGATATTGTGATTTGAAAGGATGTAACCATACTGATTTCTGTTTTCCGCTGTAATAAAGTTATAATTTTTCAAGTACTGTTTATCTGTCTTGCAATATTCTGTTCTGTTTACTAAAATGCTCCACCAAAGTTAAGGCATTCCCTTTGTGAGTGACCTTAACGGAGGTGGGGTATTACACTTGGTATCAAAGACGAAGGTTACCAGATTGGGTAAAGTTTTTGAAAACTATTTTAAAAAAAAAGGGTTTTGAAAGGAAGTATTTTCAAAAATAAAGCTTATTTTGAAAAAGCATAATTCCCAAGAGCCATATACCTTTCCTTCAGTCCTTTTTGTAATTGAATCTTTCCTTTTTTTCGTTTCAGCATGTCTGAAGCATCTGAGATACCAGAGGGTGTTCATGTACCCGGTTGGTTTCGTCAATATCTTGGGCTAGGACCGCCGCCGCAGGTCCAGCAAATGATCCCCCTCCTCCACCCCCTCCTCGTGCAATTTCTTTCTCAAAGATCTGTAGAGATTTTAGGGCCATGGGTGGAAAGGATTTCAAGGGAACTGAATCATTCGTAGAAGCGAGGAACTGGCTCAAAGAAACTGAGGATCTATTCGTTATCTTCGAGGTGGACGATAGGCAGAAGGTACAGTTGGCGGTATGGTTGCTCAAAGACGAAGCTTCCTATTGGTGGGAAGTCACTAACGCCGAGAGGCCGGTTGAAACATGGATGGATTTCAGAACAAGGTTTGAGACAAAATTCCTCTCGCAAGCTGAACAAAGTCTACAACTGGAAAAGTTCTTATCTCTTTAGCAAGGAAGTATGACGGTCAAGGAATATGTCAACCAATTCAACCAACTGGCTAGATTCAGATTGGATTTAGTCAACACTCAGAATAAAAAGGCTCTCCGCTTTGTTAAAGGATTGAACAAGCCACTGCACAGCCTAGCCATGACCCATGTACCCATGGGAGCGACTTACGAGAAATTGGTGGACATTGCACTACTGCACGAGGAAGACAAGGGCCAGAAAGATACAAAGAAGGAAGAACCACATAATAAGAAAGCAGGGCCCAAAGAGGAAACACAAAAGAAAGATGAGAAGTCTGAAGATAAGAAGCGGAAAAAGTGCTTTACTTGTGGAAGCTCGACTCATCTGAACAAGGATTGCAGAAAAAGGAAGGGAACTTGCTTCAACTGTGGTGAGATGGGACACTTCACTAAGGACTGCCCGAAGAAACGAGGGCAAGGACAGAGGGCAGAACCCACTTCTGGAGGACAGGCGAATAGATAGGATAGAAATAAGAAAATTTGAGTAAAAGGTTTAAGTTTCTTATCTGATTGTTGAGTTAAAACTCTTTCTGATTCTGGCATTTTGATTCTGTAATCGATACTCTGCACTTTAATACTAGTATTGTTTCTAATTCCGCTGTAGACCCAAATCCATAAGGGTTATGACTCATCTGTTTGTGATTAGGGTTTGAGAGATATTCGTGTTAGGCGTCAAGTAGGACGCATACATTCTAGGATTTATCATGCTTAGTTTCCTAAGAATCATTCGGTAATCTGATCTATACCAGTAATCTGTAAATATCTGAATATTTCTGATAAGGTTAATATTTCCAGTTTTGACATTATCTAAACAGGGTAATCCTCAGGGTGTCAATCTGATGTTGGATTCGGTCTTCGGGGCCGATACTTAGGACCCATGTCTAATGGGAACCAAGTTTTTGTTTTATCTGTACTCGCTTCCATCATTCGACTGTATCCTATCGATCGAATCTTCAAACTTTAGGTAGAAGCTAATGGGTGTAAACATGTGTTTAAGACATGTTATTTTTGATGGTTGCAAGTGGATGCAAGTGGTTGCTGGTGGTTGCTCGTGGATGCATATACACACACTAGGCACTAGATCGGCTCGAAAACACTCTCATACTGCATATGGATGTGTGAGCATTTTCATTTTTTGTGGATGCAAAATGATTGACTTAGCACATGGATGTTGCATATGACTGAATGGTTGTGCACTCATATAGAAATGATATGTATCGAGTAGGAAAATTGCATACATGTTGGACTCATGGCACTGGCATAATTCGCATTAAGGAGGTCAACTGAATCAGTGGACCGCCTGATCTTTGCATTAGATAAGGAACATATACACACACTTTTGCATATGTTCATACAACATTAGAAGTTTCTAAGGACAATGGACGCCAGTGATTGATGATTGAGTAGATGGATGTTGGATGGTAGGATACATTCTTCTTAACTTGAAGATTTCGGGGACGAAATCCTTTAAGGAGGGGAGAATGTAACACCCCGTATTTTCTGTGAACGTATAAGTAACAAATCAGAGGATAATTAATTTTTAAAATAAGAATCAAGGGAAACGGGTTGCGCCATTACGTTCGTCTCGAAATTCTGCTTGAAAACGAGTCCGGGTTTGCAAGAATCGGAGTCCGTATGAGGGAGATATGACCCTCCGAAGTTTCAGAAACATTCAGAGTTCAAAACAGCTCGAATTCGAATTCAAAATTCAAATTTCAAACACTAAACAGACTGGGTGGGAAATTTCCCGCCCAGACCCAGGTCGACTGGGGAGTCGACTGGGTAGTCAACCCCCCAGACCAGGTCGACTGGGCAGTCGACCTGGGTGTCGACCTGGTCCCCGAGCCCATTTTTGGGCCAGTGTTCGTTCTGATGTTTCTAGTCCGATTTCTGTCCAGATTCATCTGCCTAAACCTATTTAAACAGCCCCAAACCTAGCCTTCTCTACACACAATTCTGTTCTGCTTCTGCTCTGCTTCTGTTCTATATAAAAATAAAAATGGCGTCGCTACTCTGCTGGAATCAAAACTAGAAGCTAATCAACATCAACCTAAGCAACTCAATTCAAACTAGAGATTAAAGCTTCTGCAATGATTCTACAACAATTAATATTCTTTCTTTAATCCAACCAAGGCAAGTGCAGTTATTTTCCGATATAAACTTTAATCATAATTGTGACATGATTGTAAATCTGAATTTGAGATTGTGTATGTTCTGTTCTGATCTATTTTATTCTGTATCTCTTCTTCTTTCTGTTCTATAGCCAGGCTACTACGAGCCTGCGCCAATCTCCTAAGAGATTAACGCACGAACGCTAAAATGTTTGGGACAAATAATGAATGTGGCATAATTGGACATGGCTAATCTGTGACTGATTTAAGAAAAAGGACATAGGTTGTAAACTAGATTTAGATCTATGCATATTCTGTGAATTGGAAGAAGAGGAACCATGGTATGTTAACATGTGACTTGAGACATTGGACATAACGCATATTTTGAATTAAGATCTGTTATAACTAGATTGTTGGACATATTGTTTATATAACAATTCATGATTTGAAAGAGATTATGACTTAGGTGTGAAGATCTATATTAAGATTTGATAACTATCAAATGTGAATAACACCTAAGTAGGAGATTTTTGAATATATGACATGCATTGAAATCGATGGCTACATTTGGTATAATTTATATGTGAATCTTTTGTACTAGGCAAGTTGAACTAAATTGGGACATGTAAATTATGACCATAATCTGTGACATGTAAATTCAATGCAAACGTGGGGTATATGATCATAGTGTGAATCAAGACAACTATTTAGGCATGCAAACTGAGGCCAAATTTATAATTAGGCAAGATATGTTTGTGAACTTTAAGGAATGATTAAATCTGTTATATTTGCCTAATTTGCTTGTTCTGCTATATTTGCCTAATCTGCTAGTTCTGTTATATTTCCTAATCTGCTAGTTCTGTTATATTGCTTAATCTGCTAGTTCTGCTCTACCGCCTAGTCTGCTAGATCTGTTCATCTGCCAAATATGTCATCTGCTAAGTCTGCTAAAAATGCCAAATCTGTTACATGCTAAATCTGCTAAATTACTTAATCTGCTGAATCCGTTAAGTCGCCTAATCTGCGAAAATCTATTATCTGCTACATCTGTTAAGTTGATATATTCAGTCTGTTATTGACATAATCTGAATTAACTATGAATAATTGACATGTATATTAGGCGTGGGCATAAATGGTAAATTATTAATTAATTGGCCGCAAAGATAAACATGGCTAACTCGAGGTTAGAATGAGTTTGCGGCGTAATCCTGCCCGGAACCGCCCGGCACATCTAGTGGCCGCAAACAATAGGTTCTAATGTGAGAAGTTAGTAATAACGTGCTTGAAACCCGAGGTTAGACTCAGTTTGTGGCAGAAACCTGCCCGGAACCAACCGGCCTAACCAGTAGCCGCAAACTGTCAGTCTAATGTGAGAGGTCTGGGCATTAATATTTAATTAATGAAAATCTGAGATAAATATGATGTCTAAAACGTGTTGGGTGGATAGGGTTAAACCAACTGGACTAATGAAATTAATAAACCCGTTTCATGAATCTATAGGCGCAGTACAAAGTTAGACAAGTCTGTAAATCTGTTAAATCTGTATGTCTAATCCGTTTGTCTGAAAACTTATTAACCTGATTTTCTGATCTGTGAACTAGTTGACCTGAATTCTGTATGTCTGAATTTGTAAACAAGTTAATCTGAAATCTGTTAGTCTGGGGACACAAGGTTAGGAGGGAAATTACTTGTATCGTCTGTTGTTTGGGGACCCATATTAGTCAGTAACCCTTTCTGGTATCAAAACTTTGACCCAACAGTAGGTAGGGTCCGGGCACGCTTACTGAACTAATTATAAGCGATTCATTCAGATAATGGCAAGGGGTGTTGATGGTGCGTTCCAACCAGGTCATGTGCGTGGATGGATCCCGGCCTGCCTCTGTGGATGTAAGACGCCGTGACATCTGGAAATAGGTCTGTGCCAATTGGTTGTCACTTTAGGGAGTGATACACCCTACTGTGGGGCCGACATAGGGTATTTATGTATTAGGGAGCCGATCGCTTGGGGTAGGGTTTTAGGGTACACTTAGTTCTGTCTATTTCTGTTGGTACCGTCTGTTTCTGTTGGGTGGTAACACCTGTCTGTTTCTGCGTGGTACCGTCTGTTCGGGTGGTAAAGGCCCATTTCTAGTGTACACCTAATTCTACATTCTGTTTCCGTAGGGATTAATCTGTTTCTGTTTCTATACTTTCTGTTGGGGTGGTAAAGGCCCATTATTAGCATTCTGTTTCTGTTTGTTTCTGTTGGGGTGGTAAAGGCCCATTACTAGCACTCTCTTCTGTGGAAATTATTCTGTACCCGTTTCTGTTTCAGTTTAGACATTAGGGTGACACCTAATTCTGTTATACTAGTATTAGTGCAGAGAAATATAAAGAAATAGCTTATGTCATTTTGTTCTTCTGTTATATCTGCTACACCTGTTACAGTTATCTCTCATCCAGTTTTATTTTCATGTCATGTTATTATTATCTGTTCATAACTGAAAATCACTGGACTTGCCAGACTTTTTGTCTGACCCTTGTTGTTTCGACTCCTTTCTTCCGTCCCCCCCCCCCCCCCCCCAGGTTTTGTAGAAGGGAATACTCTAGCTTGATCCAGATTTCTTCCGCTTGAAGTGCTTAAAGTATGGCTTGTCTTCTTCTGTGGGGATTATGATTTTAAACTATGCATTCTGAAGGCTTTTGTACAAGACTGATATTTTGTACTTGAATTCTGATATTGTGATTTGAAAGGATGTAACCATACTGATTTCTGTTTTCCGCTGTAATAAAGTTATAATTTTTCAAGTACTGTTTATCTCCCTTGTAATATTCTGTTCTGTTTACTAAAATGCTCCACCAAAGTTAACGCATTCCCTTTGTGAGTGACCTTAACGGAGGTGGGGTGTTACAAAAGAAATCCCAGGGTAATCCCATGTGAATTAATAGAGCTATCAAAACAATAGAAATTTAAGCTAACATCAACAATTTTTCAAAGAAAATAAAATGAATGACGATACAATTATTGTACTTTGCTATTAGAAAGAACATATTAAGTGGAATGACAACAAAATATATTATAAAACTCGTATTGCTCTATCATTTAGTTGTGAGCAACATAATTGTTATATTTTATATGTTATAGGTTTTGTAAACCCTAAAAATTGTTGATATAATTAAAATTCCAAACAGTTAAGAAAAATAAATAAATTAATATCAACAAACCACTTCAGTTTCTATCCATACAGAATTCAAAATCCAACATTTAAACATCCTGGTTTTAAATAATATTCCATTTATATAAAAATCCTTTAATATAAATAAATAAATCGTTATAAATTAAAAAACGATTTCACAACGACTATTTGAAAAATAGAATTGGACCTAACTTGATATCTATAAGCTGGAATTTCGATTTTTCTCCTTCATTAGAAAAATATAATCGAATCGGTTCAAATGTGTCTCATTTCACAAAAATCCAACTTATATTGGATCCTGTATATTCAGTTAAAGTTCAAATCGAAAATTTCGAACTGTCGCGACGTTTCGAGTTCGTTTTAATTAATATATAAATATATATATTCGAACTCTATTTTAAATAAATAAATTCGATTAAAAATCCATTATATTTCCAATACAATATATAAACAAATTTAAATATTCGAATTTAAATGTCCGAAAAATCTGGGATGTTACATTCTTCCCTCGTAAAATGATTTCGTCCTCGAAATTACAAATTAAGAAGAATATTCCGAACCAAATTATTTTAAAATCATTACTTTTGCATTAAATTCAAAATAAATCCAAACTCTAAAAAATATCTAAATTTTTGCCAGCACCTCCTCTAGATGGCTCGATCAGTATGACTTCGACTACCACTTTGGGCCTCAACTTCTTTAAAAAGAAAAACCAAAATCCAAATGGTAACCCACTCAGGGTATAAAGAAATTGCTTAACCCATAATATTAAGGTTTACCTTTTGGTCGAGCATTCCAATTCAAATTCCCATTTTCGAAACGTATCAAGTGACTGTTCATCGTCTGCATTCCAGTCGGTATAACCAAATCATCTCCACAGCCTCTAAGATCCTGCACTTATTCCACTTATAATTCCAATAATAATCTGGGTTAAATAATTCCGTTTCCACAACCAGTCTTGTTTCCAATCCACTATACCGGCGTTTATCTTCTTGTTATCCATACAATTCCTTTAACCCCAATTGGTTAAATTCAATTAATATTCAATATCTCGTTTGCTTCTGCTTTGGTTTAACGTCGTATAATATTAATCGATTAATATTTGACTAATTATTAATAAATATCCATTTGAATTTCAAACCTTAATTTAGTTAAGTTCATTTTATCATTCTCAAATTGATTCCACTTAATCAGGTTCAGTTTCACTTTCATATTTGATTCAATTGACGTACTGATTTTATAATCAGTTCAACTTTATTTCAAAATTCAAATTTGATTCAAATCAAATCAATCAGAGCAAACAAACAACCCACATTACTATAATATAGAAAATAATTTCCTTTTTCTATAAAAATATACTTTGGATAAAATTATTTCATTTACCCTCTTTATAAAACAATATTGTATTCACTCGCTAGTTCAATGCTTCTCAACAATGGAACTAGTCAAATAATACAATACAAAACATTTGTATATAAAATCTTACAAATACGCTATCATATATACATACACAGAAACTCAATCTAGGTTGTTACTAACCCCATCTCTATTGAGTTACGCCACAGAGCCAAGGTTACTACTCAACCAATAGCTCTAATACCAATGTAACGACCTAGGGATTTTTGGCCTCGAAAATCGACATAAATACCTTTACCGTAACTTATGCCGACCTTCCAACCACCGAAAACACCGGCACGTTTATAGGAAGAAATTAGAGGGTGAGATAAGAAAGAAAGAAATATTAGAATAGAAGAAGAAGGAGAACCAATACAGAGTCTCAAATCGCAGCAGAACAAAATATAATACAGAAATAAATCTTTAATGAGAGCTTTTGAAAATACTTACAATATCAGAGTACATCAACATCTCTGGACAGTTATAATTATCTGTCCTCATATATAATCACACAGCGGAGTAAATACTAGGTATCATTCGTCTGAACACCTCCAGCTCGTCTCTGGACTTCGCGGTACCTGATAACCTGAACCTGTACACCCTGGGCTTACCCGAGCATTTACAAAACACCGGGTCAGTCTGGTGAACCAGAGTGATAAAAACTCGCACATCATTAAGGGTATCACACAACTTTATTTTAAAGTCAAAATCCTTTCGAAAGAAAAGGATAATCGTAAGACCAAATCCACACATAAATACAGACGGTTTTTACCTTATGATAAACCAAAACAATTTTCGAAATCAATATCTTTTCTGATATTATGATAGTGTCTAAATACAAGTAAATATCAATCTAGTGGAACACTTGCATATCACGCTCCACGTATATATATATATATAGAAACAAAAACCGTGGGCACTAATTGGAGATTGGATTCCAACTGTGACAAGGTATGGGATGAGACGACCCGAACTTCCCCGTGAAGGAAAGCATGGATAGAATTGAGTACAAGACACAAAAGAACGCAGACGGAAGAACATTTCATTGTTATTACAACAATTCCATCAGAATACAAGAATATACAGAGTATAAATGAATAAAATACATTCGATAAATATCAGAGATTTAAATTACATTTAAATACATCGCAGCGGAAAAATATACAAAGCACAACTGAAAGTAATACACGGATACAGAGCTTTCCGAGCATCGTTCCAACTGTAAATCAGGACCCTGTGAATATAAATCTGCAAAACCAAAACTACTAGCTGCCGGTGTAGAAAATAGGGGCACCCAAAGTTTAGGTTAAAACAATAAACTCCAGGTTAGTCATGTGACTGGTGTGAGAACTAAAACAGTTATTTTAAACTTTACTTTAAAGGATAGTAATTCAAGGGACCATGCCGTATAACACGGAATGGGTTTCCTCCCAAGAATACTAGTGCATAAAACAAACAACGCAATGCTTTTTGGAAAAATGAAGCTATTATAAGACCCGGGTCCCATCACACAATGCAACGCAAGCCGAAGGATAGGGTTTTCCCTTATAATAGCCAAACATGCTTGGTACGTTTAAAACAAATCATTTGATACTATTATAAGTGTATAGTGTCAAAACAATTTCAATCATAAATATCAATCATAGGCAGCATGGGTACCATATATCATGTCACCATACTAGTTCTACAATTAAAACCGCAATATCACGTATTGGAAATTGGATTCCATCATGAGTCGAGGCAAGGGGCAAGCTCCTCTCCGTTCGAGACACTCTACCAAATGTCTCGGGACCCCGCTTTGATCCTTGGAATCGGCTGGGCCGGTCCTCTCTTACTTTTGAGGATTGGCAATTCCTGAACACACGTTTCCCGGTCCTTATAGACCTATATCCGAGGCGCCTCGCATTCCAACAACCACACAGGTGAAAAGTATATAAATGTCAAGGCCGGTAGGTCACTGACACCACCCTAGCTAGAAAGAAACGTCGTGCTCTCCCAGCGATCCGTCTCCCGTTTTTGACTCATACCGAGGTGTGAAGCTCGCGAATTCACGTTATACACAAAACTACGCCACACAGGCCATGCTTTGATCATCAACCACAAGACTTTGCTTTTCAACAGAAACCCTGATCAATTGCCACTTACGCGTGCCAAACTGGCAATTCACTCCATGCGACTGATGTCCATCGATATACAACCTCTGAGCTCGTACGTCTCAGGGAAGGGCTTTAAGCAAGAGAATAAATTCTCCGCCGCCAAACAGATGTATATTTAATAGATATCAATCAACACAGAATAAAATCCAATGTCATACACACAATCCATTTACAAGTTCGTTCTGGGTCTGAATGAAACCGGAGGCACTTTCCTCGCATATCCATCGATCTCCAAGTACGTCTGGACGATCACCAACTGTTTTCCTCATCTTGGGTGTACAGCCCAATCAAGATCATCAGTAATCACCCAAACGATGTGAAGACTTCCGGTCTTCAACCACCGTCTTCATCTTCGACATCTTGTCGAATTGGTTATACAGAATGGGTATAAACCCGGCCTTTTCGAATAACCCGCGTATATAATAAACATGTGTTACACAAACACAACATACGCCTCATTCCAATTCAGAATATTCTTTTATTCAAAATTTCACATTCTTAGGGAAAGGTTCCCATTAATTTTATCAAAGAAAAATTCTTCTAAATTAATTCTTTAATCTTCCTTTGGATATCATTTCAAACCAAATTATGGTTTTCCAAACTAGTCGGGATAAGCGAACCACACCGAAGTAATTATTTATTTTATTTCCCAATCCCAACCTATTTATCCCATGGAGCAAAACTGGTAATACTCCATATCTAACACCACGGTGTTATCGGTAAAATTAATTACCATTTCACATTTAAATCTAATTAAAGATTTAACTATCGCTTTGGAGCAAAACTGGTGGTACTCCATTCTCGATCACCTTTCAGATTTGATAATTTAAATTATCAGTTCACATTTCAATCTAATTAAAGATTCATTAAAACTCCACTTAGTTTTAATCTTTTCGAAAATCAATATCCTGTCTTTAATTGGGTTAAAGAACAAATGTCATTTAAAACACGATTCACAATAAACCCAAAATCACATTCTATTGTTAATCGGTTAAAGAACAGGTGTTATTCAAAACACCGCTCACGATAAACCCAAGAACCAATTTAAATTCAATTCCAAATAATATTATTTAATTGGTACACCTCATTAAATCTAAACAGAAGGATTTAATATTTTCCTCAATTGGGCTTAAGAACAGTGTTAATGAAGACACCATTCACGACAAACCCAAATCACATTTGATATTAAATACAAGGCTCTGAATAGAATATATACCGGCTTAGATTCAATATCAAATTCTGAAACCAACAAATATCGTATTGGAAATAACGATATAAATATATCTTTCAAATTCCCATAACAATATCTGTATAGTCACGAAATCCAACATCGAAATATTCCGAAGATAATTTCGATTCAACTCCAGTCCAATTCACGTATTGGGAATATTGATTATTTTTAAAATCACTTTCAAATTCAATTTATTTATTTCAAAAAGAAATTGATTTTAATTCTAGTTCAAAACTAGTTCATTTCGACAAAAATATATTTTTATCCTTTCAAATGTGGAATTTTTCATCCTACTTCTTTCCAGTTCACATACTATGATTTTACACAAATTATTAATATTTTTTAATAATTTTATCAAGGCCCGTACAGTCGATTTCCATCAACGGACATCGAACTGTACTTACAGCGACCTTTTCCAAATTTGATTTGGACATAATTCCAAATCCAACCGTTAGATTTCAAATTTCAAATATTCATTGGAAAGCTCTTTTCGATACGAACCCAACAGTTCTGGTTTTAGGAGAATCCGACGGTCGGATCTCCCGTAATGTCCATTCGAAGTCAATGCTCGAAATTCACGAACTGCCGTGGCGCGGCGCGTTCTATTCAGGCCATTATATATAATATATATATTATATATATTTCATCGATTTCCTTTTAAAACGTATTTTATAAATCGTTTTAAATTCATTTTCCAAACCATTTCAACTCTATATTCAATTTCTAATCAAAATTGAATATTTCATATCATTACTATATAAATGGTAATGTTTTCAAAACGTTATATTTTGAAATCTCTACCTTTTCTATATTCATTATAAAACGAATATAATCGACATAAATATCGTTCACGTCAAAATGGCGCAACTCTAATCAACACGGCTTTATATATTTCAATAAATTCGTTTTCTATTCAACAAATGAATATATATTCTATTCAACAAATGAATATATATTCTATTCAACACATGAATCTATATTTCTTTCAACACACGACTAATCTCAACACATGAGTACTGTCAACACACAACTATTTTTGTTATGTAATATATTTTATAAAATTATGGTATCTATCGTTTGATTTTTAATTAGACTCCAACCGTAAAGTAGATTCTAATTGTAAATATGATAAAGATGTAAATTTTATTGTTAAAATATTTTACTCAACACATGAATAGTTTCAACACATGAACATCGTCAACCAATGACTATTTTTATATTCAACACATGAATTTTGTTTTATAATATTCATTATTTTCCCGATTGGAATGAGGCCCAATCAATTACCATATAACGTTAATTATATGGGTTCCATATAACACATGTATATAATAGCAACGATAAACAATCAACCATCATCCAAAGTGCACTACAAAACTGTATAAGAATTAAATATAAATAATTAACGCTTACACAGTCTGTCGACCAATAGATCGACATACAATAAAATAATTGGGATTAGTGTACGCCAAATATCATCCCAATACCCGTGTGGGGTTTCAAATCAACAAACACAGATTTTTATTTGTGCAGTTGGGCGATGTGTAAAATTTATCATCCCAATCAATATCAGTCAAATCAGTGTATATAAACAAATCGGCCGATTTGTTTATAAATATTCATTTATTCACATTCACGTTAAAAATTATATTTTTAACGATAATTAATTTATTTCAACAAATAAATATTTATTTTTCAATCATTCCACAACACAATCAATTTTCACAACACATCAATCAAACAAACAAGCCGTCCATGGTCTGTGGACGACGGGTGTCGGGTGCTACTAAACACAACTGCATCCTAGTATATATATTTAACTAGAAAAGAAAATTTAAAGTGAGAAGTTCTCACCGACTAGTTAATCCAAACACCTTGACTCTTCATATGCAAAAAATCTTGATTGTTCTTCCTTTTGTCACTTTCACCGTCTGTAGTCACTACATATATAAAAATCACATTTTTATATTGTTGTTATGTATATAAAAATCATATTTTTATAATTACTCCATATGGATAAAAATTCTATTTTTACATCGTTACTATATAGATAAAAATTCTATTTTTACATCGTTACTATATAGATAAAAATTCTATTTTTACCTCGCTATTCTCTATATAAAGATTTCGCCTTTTCAAATATAAAGATTTCGCCTTTTCAAATATAAAGATTTCGCCTTTTCAAATATAAAGATTTAATTTTTATTTTATCACTTATAGAAATCACATCTTTATCTCAACATATATATAATAAAAATCAGATTTTTATTTCGCTACATATATAAAGATAATATTTTTATATTATCTATTATATAGAAATTTTATTTTCAATACACTACTTATATAAAAATAGTATTTTTATATATTCTATTATATAAAGGTCATATTTTTAATACTCTACACAAGTAAAAATCATATTTTTAACTACTTGCTTATGTAAAAATTATATTTTTAACCTTCTACCATAATAAATATTATATCTTTACATATAAATCGCCTTTTCTTTTTAAATCTCCTTATATAAAAGTCGTCCCTTTTGCTTAACACACTAAGATAATTAAAATTGAAATAAATAAAGCTGATTTAAATTAAAATTCACCTTCGAAACTGAATAGGGGGTTTGAGCGGCTGGAGGAGGGGTAGGCGGAGGCTGGAGGGTCGACGGACTGTGGCAGGGGTTGGCGCAGTAGGGTAGTTCAGGCAGTTTTTTGGGGTGTTGAGCGGCGAACGGAGGGAGGAAGAGGAGGGGAAAAGAGGAGGACGAGGGGGAGGGAGTGCGGTGCTGGTCAGTGCCACATACGGCGGCGCGGCGTCGCGCGAGAGAGGGGGCGGCGGTGGACGATCGTCGATCCCCCCTTTCTCTTTTTTTTATTTTTGATTTTGAAAGAATAAACTGACCGGGGGGCTGAAGTAAAAGGAGGGAAGAGAAAGGTTTTATTCTATTTATTTAATTAATTAATTTCAAAAAGTTGACTTTTTAATTCGAATTCGAAACTAGGCCCACCACCTGTTGTCCATAGCTATTTACCCCCATTCCGAACACAATGGGATATGTATTGTAGGCTGATTCGATCGTTTTGATCAGTTTTCGTCAAATTTACATTTAAATCACTATATTGAATTTTAAACGTACATTTCATATTACCGGGGTCACATACTAACTCGAAAAATTCCAGAAAAATATTTTCTGGCTTCGTATTGACGATACGGTCCTAATAAAACTAGTTTCGTCGAATTCTGAGACTGTTGGAAAAATGGTCATTTTCCAATCGATTAAAATCAACTGAAACTGGTCAAACGCGTTTTCCTTTGCCACGCTCACATATTGATTCTAAAAATTATAAAATTTGAAAACTAGCAATAATTTGACATCATGGACCCAACAAAAGTGGTTTCGTCGAAATCTGAGGTCGTTTGCAAAATGGCTATTTTAAGGGCCTGAATTCCATAGCGACTATTCATAATTTTCAACTGGACATATCTTTTGATTCCCGCTATGAAAATTTGATTTGTCGGATTCGTTGGAAAGATATTATCAAATAGATCCTATTATTTTTGGTTTCACTAAAATACAGTTTATTTTGCACCAGGTACATTCAATTGAAGTTTGAAATCGAATTATCGAACTACCGCGCCATTTTCAATTCCTTTTATAATTATATATAATTATTTATATTCTAACGACGATCTATATAAATATATACGCTCTATTCTATTCAAAATAAATTTCTCGTCGATATTATTTAAAATAATTAATTTTAAATGTTCAAAATTCACTAAAATTGCCAAAATAAAAATTTTAAATTGGCTCGCATTTCCGGGTTGTTGCATTCTCCCCCACCTAAAACTTTTCGTCCCCGAAAAGGAACGAAGCCGAAAGTTGTTTTACAAACCAACTCAACTTCCATTATTTTGGTTACGGCTTAAGTTCTTCAACTTTTCAATTTCTAAGAACTTTTCAAATTTTTCAAAAATTTGGCTCACCCTAAATTTTCGAAAAATTTCGCCATAACCTCCCCTGCACCGGGAGCACCGGGAAAATCCCGAAATTGCCATACAGGCCCTCTGATCTCAAAAAGAAAAAGAAAAAGCCAAGCAGCTAGCCAATCGGCTCATAAAATCATCATCACCCAAACAAAACAGTAAATTATGGTAAACATGTACCTATTTGTCGGGCAAACAAATTTTATTCTTCTGCTCTAGCCTTCTTGCTATGACCTGTTCAATGTAAGTACATGTATATGCGTGCAATTGCGACCAATTTTCAATACAATATTTGATATAATTAGGCATAATGGTACAAAATTATCGAACAAATAACAAACAACACAACCATCAATCAGTTAGTGTATTAACGTTTCAAATTCATAACTTTGATATATATACAAAAAATCATGTTTTTGATGCCAATTCACAACAATGTATTCTAGCTATATTTTGGTTCTCACACCAGCCTATGGAATCAGATAAAAATCACACCTTCGAAACACGAACATAAATATTGATGATGCCATGGTCATTATCAACATCATCTCCGAGCGACTAGAGTGTGATTCTATATCTATCTAGTATATTAAAACATCGAATATACGTTCGTGACGCGTATACGCGAAATCTTTATATACTCGATTGTCCAAATTCAATATAAATAAATATTCAAATATGTATAAAAGGGTTTAAATTTTCAAAACAAAATTGTTTTCATTTGAAAAATATACTCTTCACACTCGTTCTAGGATACTACTGATCCTATCTCTAACGAGTCATTCTAATTGGATATTACTAATCCAATATCTGATGAATTCTTTCGTATGATTCTAATGTGTCTTGTTCTCGAGCTCTGTAAACCAAAGCTCCGATACCAAACTGAGACGACTCGAACTTCCCCGTGAAGGAAAGCACAGATAGAATTGAGTACAAGACACAAAAGAACCCAGACGGAAGAACATTTCAATGTTATTACAACAATTCCATCAGAATACAAGAATATACAGAGTATAAATGAATAAAATACATTCGATAAATATCAGAGATTTAAATTACATTTAAATACATCGCAGCGGAAAAATATACAAAGCACAACTGAAAGTAATACACGGATACAGAGCTTTCCGAGCATCGTTCCAGCTGTAAATCAGGACCCTGTGAATATAAATCTGCAAAACCAAAACTACTAGCTGCCCGTGTAGAAAATAGAGGCACCCAGAGTTTAGGTTAAAACAATAAACTCCAGGTCAGTCATGTGACTGGTGTGAGAACTAAAACAGTTATTTAAAACTTTACTTTAAAGGATAGTAATTCAAGGGACCACGCCGTATAACACGGAACGGGTTTCCTCCCAAGAATACTAGTGCATAAAATAAACAACGCAATGCTTTTTGGAAAAATGAAGCTATTATAAGACCCAGGTCCCATCACACAATGCAACGCAAGCCGGAGGATAGGGTTTTCCCTTATAATAGCCAAACAAGCTTGGTACCTTTAAAACAAATCATTCGATACTATTATAAGTGTATAGTGTCAAAACAATTTCAATCATAAATATCAATCATAGGCAGCATGGGTACCATATATCATGTCGCCATACTAGTTCTACAATTAAAACCGCTATATCACGTATTGGAAATTGGATTCCATCATGAGTCGAGGCAAGGGGCAAGCTCCTCTCCGTTCGAGACACTCTAGCAAATGTCTCAGGACCCCGCTTTGATCCTTGGAATCGGCTGGGCCGGTCCTCTCTTACTTTTGAGGATTGGCAATTCCTGAACACACGTTTCCCAGTCCTTACAGACCTATATCTGAGGCGCCTCGCATTCCAACAACCACATAGGTGAAAAGTATATAAATGTCAGGGCTGGTAGTTCACTGACACCACCCTAGCTAGAAAGAAACGTCGTGCTCTCCCAGCGGTCCGTCTCCCGTTTTTGACTCATACCGAGGTGTGAGGCTCGCGAATTCACGTTATACACAAAGCTACGCCACACAGGCCGTGCTTTGATCATCAACCACAAGACTTTTCTTTTCAACAGAAGCCCTGATCAATTGCCACTTACGCGTGGCACATTGGCAATTCACTCCATGCGACTGATGTCCATCGATATACAACCTCTGAGTTCATACGTCTCAGGGAAGGGTGTTAAGCAAGAGAATAAATTCTCCGCCGCCAAACAGATGTATATTTAATAGGGATCAATCAACACAGAATAAAATCCAATGTCAGACACACAATCCATTTACAAGTTCGTTCTGGGTCTGAACGAAACCGGAGGCACTTTCGTCGCATATCCATCGATCTCCAAGTACGTCTGGACGATCGCCAACTGTTTCCCTCATCTTGGGTGTTCAGCCCAATCAAGATCATCAGTAATCACCCAAACGATGTGAAGACTTCCGGTCTTCAACCACCGTCTTCATCTTCGACATCTCGTCGAATCGGTTATTCAGAATGGGTATAAACCCGGCCTTTCCGAATAACCCGCGTATATAATAAACACGTGTTACACAAACACAACATACGCCTCATTCCAATTCAGAATATTCTTTTATTCAAAATTTCACATTCTTAGGGAAAGGTTCCCATTAATTTTATCAAAGATAAATTCTTCTAGATTTATTCTTTAATCTTCCTTTGGATATCATTTCAAACCAAATTATGGTTTTCCAAACTAGTCTGGATTAGCGAACCACACCGAAGTAATTATTTATTTTATTTCCCAATCCCAACCTATTTATCCCATGGAGCAAAACTGGTAATACTCCATATCTAACACCACAGTGTTATCGGTAAAATTAATTACCATTTCACGTTTAAATCTAATTAAAGATTTAACTATCGCTTTGGAGCAAAACTGGTGGTACTCCATTCTCGATCACCTTTCAGATGTGATAATTTAAATTATCAATTCACATTTCAGTCTAATTAAAGATTCATTAAAACTCCACTTAGTTTTAATCTTTTCAAAAATCAATATCCTGTCTTTAATTGGGTTAAAGAACCAATGTCATTTAAAACACGATTCACGATAAACCCAAAATCACATTCTATTGTTAATCGGGTTAAAGAACCGGTGTTATTCAAAACACCGCTCACGATAAACCCAAGAACCAATTTAAATTCAATTCCCATTAATATTATTTAATTGGTACACCTCATTAAATCTAAATAGAAGGATTTAATATTTTCCTTAACTTGGCTTAAGAACAGTGTTAATGAAGACACCATTCACGACAAACCCAAATCACATTTGATATTAAATACAAGGCTCTGAATAGAATATATACCGGCTTATATTAAATATCAAATTCTGAAACCAACAAATATCGTATTGGAAATAACGATATAAATATATCTTTCAAATTCCCATAACAATATCTGTATAGTCACGAAATCCTACATCGAAATATTCCGAAGATAATTTCGATTCAACTCCAGTCCAATACACGTATTGGGAATATTGATTATTTTTAAAATCACTTTCAAATTATATTTATTTATTTCAAAAATAAATTGATTTTAATTCTAGTTCAAAACTAGTTCATTTCGACAAAAATATATTTTTATCGTTTCAAATGTGGAATTTTTCATCCTAGTTCTTTCCAATTCACATATTATGATTTTAAACAAATTATTAATATTTTTAATAATTTTATCAACGCACGTACAGTCGATTTCCATCAACGGCCATCGAACTGCACTTACAGCGACCTTTTCCAAATTTGATTTGGACATAATTCCAAATCCAACCGTTAGATTTCAAATTTCTAATATTCATTGGAAAACTCTTTTCGATACGAGCCCAACGGTTCCGGTTTTAGGAGAATCCGACGGTCGGATCTCCCGTAATGTCCATTCAAAGTCAATGGTCGAAATTCACGAACTGCAGGGCGCGGCGCGTTCTATTCAGGCATATATATATATATATATATATATATATATATATATATATATATATCGTCGATTTCCTTTTAAAACGTATTTTATAAATCGTTTTAAATTCGTTTTCCAAACCATTTCAACTCTATATTCAATTTCTAATCAAAATTGAATATTTCATATCATTACTATATAAATGGTAATATTTTCAAAACGTTATATTTTGAAATCGTTACCTTTTCTATATTCATTATAAAACGAATATAATCGACATAAATATCGTTCACGTCAAAATGGCGCAACTCTAATCAACACGGCTTTTTATATTTCAATAAATTCGTTTTCTACTCAACAAATGAATATATATTCTATTCAACACATGAATCTATATTTCATTCAACACACGACTAATCTCAACACATGAGGACTGTCAACACACAACTATTTTTGTTATGTAATATATTTTATAAAATTATGGTACCTATCGTTTGATTTTTAATTAGACTCCAACCGTAAAGTAGATTCTAATCGTAAATATGATAAAGATGTAAATTTTATTGTTAAAATATTTTACTCAACACATGAATAGTTTCAACACATGAACATCGTCAACCAATGACTATTTTTATATTCAACACATGAATTTTCTTTTATAATATTCATTATTTTCCCGATTGGAATGAGGCCCAATCAATTACCATATAACGTTAATTATATGGGTTCCACACAACACATGTATATAATAGCAACGATAAACAATCAACCATCATCCAAAGTGCACTACACAACTGTATAAGCATTAAATATAAATAATTAACGCTTACACAGTCTGTCGACCAATCGATCGACATACAACAAAATAATTGGGATTAGTGTACCCGTGTGGGGTTTCAAATCAACAAACACAGATTTTTATTTGTGTAGTTGGGCGATGTGTAAAATTTATCATCCTAATCAATATCAGTCAAATCAGCGTATATAAAAAAATCGGCCGATTTGTTTATAAATATTCATTTATTCACATTCACGTTAAAAATTATATTTTTAACGATAATTAATTTATTTCAACAAATGAATATTTATTTTTCAATCATTCCACAACACAATCAATTTTCACAACACATCAATCAAACAAACAAGCCGTCCATGGTCTGTGGACGACGGGTGTCGGGTGCTACTAAACACCGTCTGCATCCTAGTATAGATATTTAACTAGAAAAGAAAATTTAAAGTGAGAAGTTCTCACCGACTAGTTAATCCAAACGCCTCAACTCTTCATATGCAGAAAATCTTGATTGTTCTTCCTTTTATCACTTTCACCGTCCGTAGTCACTACATATATAAAAATCACATTTTTATATTGTTGTTATGTATATAAAAATCATATTTTTATAATTACTCCATATGGATAGAAATTCTATTTTTACATCGTTACTATATAGATAAAAATTCTATTTTTACATCGTTAGTATATAGATAAAAATTCTATTTTTACCTCGCTATTCTCTATATAAAGATTTCGCCTTTTCAAATATAAAGATTTCGCTTTTTCAAATACAAATATTTCGCCTTTTCAAATATAAAGATTTCGCCTTTTCAAATAGAAAGATTTCACCTTTTCAAATATAAAGATTTAATTTTTATTTTATCACTTATAAAATCAAATATTTATCTCAACATATATATAATAAAAATCAGATTTTTATTTCGCTACATATATAAAGATAATATTTTTATATTATCTATTATATAGAAATTTTATTTTCAATACACTACTTATATAAAAATAGTATTTTTATATCTTCTATTATATAAAGGTCATATTTTTAATACTCTACACAAGTAAAAATCATATTTTTAACTTCTTGCTTATGTAAAAATTATATTTTTAACCTTCTACCATAATAAAAATTATATCTTTACATATAAATCGTCTTTTCTTTTTAAATATCCTTATATAAAAGTCGTCCCTTTTCCTATACACACTAAGATAATTAAAATTGAAATAAATAAAGCTGATTTAAATTAAAATTCACCTTCGAAACTGAAGAGGGGGTTTGAGCGACTAGAGGAGGGGTAGGCGGAGGCTGGAGGGTCGGCGTCGGTAGACTGTGGCAGGGGGTTGGCGCAGTAGGGTGGTTCAGGCGATTTTGTGGGGTGTTGAGCGGCGAACGGAGGGAGGAAGAGGAGGGGAAAAGAGGAGGACGAGGGGGAGGGAGTGCGGTGGTGGTCAGCGCCACCTAGCGCGGCGCGGCGGCGCGCGAGAGTGGGGGCGGCGGTGGACGATCGTCGATCCCCCCTTTCTCTTTTTTTTTATTTTTGATTTTGAAAGAATAAACTGACGGGGGGGAGGGCCTGAAGTAAAATGTGGGAAGATAAAGGTTTTATTATATTTATTTAATTAATTAATTTCAAAAAGTTGACTTTTTAATTCGAACTCAAAACGAGGCCCACCGCCTGTCGTCCATAGCTAATTACCCCCATTCCGAACACAATGGGATATGTATCGTAGGCTGATTCGATCATTTCGATCAGTTTTCATCAAATTTACATTTAAATCACTATATTGAATTTTAAACGTACATTTCATATTACCTGGGTCACATACTAACTCGAAAAATTCCAGAAAAATATTTTCTTGCTTCGTATTGACGATACGGTCCTAATAAAACTAGTTTCGTCGAATTCTGAGACCGTTGAAAAAATGGTCATTTTCCAGTCGATTAAAATCAAATAAAATTGGTCAAACGCGTTTTCCTTTGCCACGCTCACATATTAATTCTAAAAATTATAAAATTTGAAACCTAGCAATAATTTGACATCGCGGACCCAACAAAAGTGGTTTCGTCGAAATCCAAGGTCGTTTGCAAAATGGCTATTTTAAGGGCCTGAATTCCATAGCGACTATTCAGAATTTTCAACTGGACATATTTTTTGATTCCCACAATGAAAATTTGATTTGTCGAATTCGTTGGAAAGATATTATCAAATAGATCCTATTATTTTTGGTTTCACTAAAATCCGGTTTATTTTGCACCCGGTACATTCAATTGAAGTTTGAAATCGAATTATCGAACTACCGCGCCATTTTCAATTCCTTTTATAATTATATATAATTATTTATATTCTAACGACGATCTATATAAATATATATACGTTCTATTCTATTCAAAATAAATTTCTCATCGATATTATTTAAAATAATTAATTTTAAATGTTCAAAATTCACTAAAATTGCCAAAATAAAAATTTTAAACTGCCTCGCATTTCCGGGTTGTTACATGGGACCACTTGCCGATCGTGTATCTCTAGAAGCGAATACACTGGGTTCAACAAGAACGTCTTGCAGCCCGGCCCTCACATGACCGACCACTCATTTCGCTTGAGTGTATCGAATGTATATCACCAACGGTTGGGCTCAAAACACCATTTGCCGAATAGGGACAGCATCGAAATAGATCAAAGAATGAAATGGATTTTCCGTAGATAGGTGATTATACGCCCTAATGGGAGCGACCCACATAGCCATGCTGCCTGCCCGATTTTTGTCATTTCCCGGTTGATGAGGCTTGAGGTCAGAAAAAATCTAGTCATCATACACTTTGAATGCCACATTGTCAGATCCGCTAAGTCACTAATTAACGTCCACAAAAATATTTTGGTCGTTAAGCTAGAGAGGTGCCCCTCTCCGCCACTAACAGAGATACGTTTGTAAAAATCAACGTACATGACTCTTAAGAAATACTCTATCAGACATCCATACAAGTCATCCAGGAACAGGATGAACCAAAGGTAGTCTCCTACTGCATCCAATATAGGAATCACCCCATGGATCAGTAGCGATAGTCCTTGTAATCCACAGATTCCAACCACGACAGGACCCCAGTATATCTCCGAGTTGAATAAGAGATTGTAAATGGTTCTTCCGCTTTATGAAGATCTATGGTCTTCACATGCTCCATCTCGATCGTCGTCTGATCTTTTCTATATATTTCGTATTTGTTGGTTGGAATGGTTTTCGAATATACATTCGATCCCGGTCTTCCCGTACCAACAATTGTAAAGGTCAGACTTGATAGTCGGTTATTTAACTATCAAGTAAACATCCATGAAATAACAAAAATAGATTTATTGGTCTGGTACTCAGCATCACTTGGCTTTTAAAATTTATCACCCAATCTCCTTTTAATTCTGTTACAAGGGAAAATATAATCTCATATCATTTCCTTTACTTTGGAAATCTTATCACACATTCTTGACATTACCAACTAGTATCATCCTTGGATAGTCCCGACGTCGTTCAAGTTGGTGTATTTTAATTACCTCTCAGACCTTGATCAACAACGTTCTTACCTTCAAATAAATACGAGTTGTAATTCAAGAACCGATATTCAATTTAATATCACAACACATCCCACTTATTTTGTTTATAGCCTTCTAGTTCTTCTTACCCTTTTTTTGGAAGTCTCTCTTTTTTTAAGAAAAATAATTAATATCGCTTAATTTGTTAATTTAATAATTACTTCTAACCTCACCTTTATTAATTCTTGACTTATTTAAATAACTTTGTCTTCATAACCGGATTGTTACTACAATCCCATTTCCAACCTTTTTACCAATGCTCGACTTTAATCTCTTTTCCCAATCCCTTTTCTCTTTTAAATTCTAAGGGTTTATCTCAATTCCATCATTAAGTATTTCCAATTCAAAAACGATGTTTAAACACACATTCCACTTATAAACCTTGTTTATAAATTTCAGGTTTAATATAACATTTTTTACCTCTTCGCCTCCCTTTACTTAATTCAAACATTAAGTAAAACTTTTCATTTAAGCTATCGTATCCATTTAGAATTCTTTATTACTTAATTAAAAACTCGAGTTCACAATATAAAACTCATCCATAACTTCTTTTCAATACTCAACTATATTTCATTTCAACTTGGTTACTTAAATGTATTACATTTAAGAAGAGATTATTTAACTCAACATTAATCATTGCAAATTAATTAACTCCTTTATTTACTAAAATAATAAAACTCCTTTTTAAACTCTTACTAAGCTTAACCAATTATTCATTTAGTTATTTCACTAATTTAAAAGTCTAACTTGGTTTAAATGGTTGACACAAAACATGATTACTCTTTTAACCAACTCTACTTAATTCCTTCTTTAAATTAATTAATTAAAATATAATTAATTTAAATAACTTCATTTAATCGTTCATCATTAATTAAATACTTAACCGCTAGGTTATTCTCTGCTCTTCGCTTATAACTCTTATCGACATAAGAATTCGTTTTATAAAACAAACTTCATAATTTCTTATAAACTTTAAATAATTAATATTTTTCCTTTTTATATAACCTTTCAATGTAATAACTCTCAAAACCTATTTCCGTTATAAAATATATTTATAACTTTATCGATCCACTGTCGGTAAACTCATATTTTATAAACCGACTGATTTATAGACCAGGTGATGCCAATTACCCAACCTCTACCATCCATTGGTTACTATCAGAACAAATGTTGAAATAAGGTTCAACAATCAATAATAGTCAACCATTCCTTTTTATTTGATTGATAATTTCTATAACGATCTCCAAACAATTACAGCCAATCCAGACAATTCAAATAATTCAAGCACGTTTATACATGTGACCAATCAAGCGAAATTACTTTATTTAGGTCAAATCATAACGATTGGTGTTTTACTGAAATTAAACGACCATTTAATTTCAGAAATTGAATCAACAATAAATATATATAACTAGCAAACAGTCAACTACTAACGATTAGAACACGCAAAATAAAAACCCAATTTATATAAAATAAAAATGGGAAGAGCTGAGTGAGTTTAACTCACCTTGATTTAAACCCGTCGATAAATAGTCTGTTTTAGTCAAATTAAACTAACGTTTAATTCGACTATGAGATTTCAGTTACTTCTGATCTGGTCCAGACCTGCTCCATCTCGAAGTTCTCGTCTCCACGGTCCTAACGCAACTGATCGTGCGTAAATCTGATATCGTATGAGTGAGAAATCGTATAAACAAATTTATAAAAGAAATTTAATTTATTTAAAACATGAATTTCTTTTTAAGTATAAAGATGGGACTTACCTTATAATCATCAGGCCCAACCCATACCATCCATTACAAAATCCTACATTTGATCCATTATCTTCATTTCAGTAAGCCGCCTCATCAAATTAATCCCATGGCCGACCTAACCCTAATCCCCTTTCGATCCTCAGCAGATCGAGATAACCGGCATCGCCATCCCCTCCTCCACGCAACACTCTCCACTCTTCCTCCTTCAACTGCTCGGCCATAACTCCCCCCAAACACCCGTTCGATGATCACCTCGGCTCCACCAGTCAATCTTCTTTCGATTCGCAATGAACCCCAACCCTTCAGAAACAAGCGAGCCTCCTCTCTGTCCTTCATTCGCCTTCAACTCCGAACGGATATATTGAATAAAAGATAAGTATTTTTAAATTATAGTATTTTTTTTCTTTCTTGTTTGAATTTCTTTCTAGTTTCGAATTGTTCTCGACTAGATGAAAACTTGTTGGTGAATGCGTGTATTTATACTTGTTGGAAATTTAGATAAGATCGTTGTCTTTCAATGGCTAGCCGTAGGTAGCTTAGCTTATGCCATTCCCTTCCTTATTTTGGGTACTATGATGGAAGTAGATGGCTGTATTAATGTGTGATCTGTTCGAATGGATATTGATCGAAAAAGTGCATGAGTGTAGATCTGCAGAACTGTGAGGCTATGTATTGTTACTTCTATCAGAGATTTAAAGTCTGCCTTGTAGATTTTCTGTTTAGACTTTTAAAATGTAAGAACAGTCTTGTTACGAATTTACTATGTATATAAAACATGTAAATAAGCTGTTTAGTTGATGTCTAAAATATACATACAAATCTGTTTGTTTTTCTTAGCTGATCTA
Source organism: Allium sativum (assembly GCA_030737875.1). Taxonomy (NCBI): domain Eukaryota; kingdom Viridiplantae; phylum Streptophyta; class Magnoliopsida; order Asparagales; family Amaryllidaceae; genus Allium; species Allium sativum. Next base: position 279,676,172 of record CM060911.1, read on the forward strand.
CTGTATATATACATAGCTGTTAGCTATGTATTGTCTATTCCATTCAGTTGTTGATCTGTATATAGGGTTAGCTGTCTATGTATATTATATATATATATATATATATTTTAGCTGCGCAATGTCTACGGATTGTCAAATTCTATTCAGAGATTTCAAAATATATGGCACTGTTTTCTAGTGTATTTGCATATGCATTTACTGTTTTTGATTTAGCTGCTTTTCATAAAAAAAAAATATCTTCTGTATTTCAGGTCAAAACTGAAGGAGACAATTCGAATTCACTGTTTCATGAAGAAACAAGACGTGCTGAAGTTTGGTTTAAAAAATGAATTCTTTCAGTTATTTGTATTGTTTTGTTCAGCCATATGTACATGTGTCATTTTGTTTTTCCTTTGTAAAAATAGTAATGTATATGGTTTCCTTTGTATTTGCATGTGTACAGCTAATTATATAGGTGAATATATATTGTTTTTGTACCTTGTGTCTCAAATGGCACTATTGATTAAAGTAAGGTTGCAACACTAAATATACAAATTGCGTGTAATCCTTTATCAATATAACATTTGAAATGAATGTATGAGTATATACTTACCTGCTGTACTCTGCTGTGTAAATGCAAAGAAACGCACCATTGAGGTTTGTAAGAAATAAAAAAATCCCAGGGTAATTCCATGAGAATTAATAGAGCTATCAAAACAATAGAAATTTATGCTAACATCAACAATTTTTCAAAGAAAATAAAATGAATGACGATACAATTATTGTACTTTGCTATTAGAGAGAACATATTAAGTGGAATGACAACAAAATATATTACAGAACTCATGTTGCTGTATCATTTAGTTGTAAGCAACATAATTGTTATATTTTATATGTTATAGGTATTGTAAACCCTAAAAATTGTTGATATACTTAAAATTCAAAACAGTTAAGAAAAATAAATAAATGAATATCAACAAACCACTTCATTTTCTATCCATACAGAATTCAAAATCCAACATTTAAACATCCTGGTTTTAAATAATATTCCATTTATATAAAAATCCTTTAATATAAATAAATAAATAGTTATAAATTAAAAAAACAATTTCACAGCGACTATTTGAAAATTTGAATTGGACCTAACTTGAAATCTATAAGCTGGAATTTCAATTTTTCCCCTTTATTAGAAAAATATAATCGAATCGGTTCAAATGTGTCTCGTTTCACAGAAATCGGACTTATATTGGATCCTGTATATTCAGGTAAAGTTCAAATAGAAAATTTCGAACTACCACGACGTTTCGAGTTCGTTTTAATTAATATAAATATATATATATTCGAACTCAATTTTAAATAAATAAATTCGATTAAAAATCCATTATATTTCCAATATAATATATAAACAAATTTAAATATTCGAATATAAATGGTCGGAAAATCTGGGACGTTACAACATTTCTAGCAAAAATGAAATTTTTATTTTAATATAACATTATTCTAACTAAATGTCATATTTTCATTTACAAAATGTAAATGTAACTGAATGTCATATTTTCATTTACAAAATGTAAATGTAACTAAATGTCATATTTTCATTTACAAAATGTAAATGTAACTAAATGACATATTTTCATTTACAAAATGTAAATGTAAATAAATGACATATTTTCATATACAAAATCTAGATGTAACTAAATGACATATTTTCATTTACAAAATGTGGATGTAACTAAATGACATATTTTCATTTACTAAATCTGGATGTAACTAAATGACATATTTTCATTTACAATATGTAAATGTAACTAAATGATATATTTTCATTTACAAAATGTAAATGTAACTAAATGTAACTAAATGACATATTTTTATTTACAAAATGTAAATCTAACTAAATGACATATTTCCATTTATAAAATGTAAATCTAACTAAATGACATATTTTCATTTACAAAATGTTAATGTAACTAAATGACATATTTTCATTTACAAAATGTGGATGTAACTAAATGACATATTTTCATTTACCAAATGTGAATGTAACTAAATGGCATATTTTCATTTACAAAATGTGGATGTAACTAAATGACATAGTTCCATTTACAAAATGTGGACGTAATATTTTCATTTACAAAATGTAAATTTAACTAAATGACATATTTTCATTTACAAAATGTAAATGTATCTAAATGACATATTTTCATTTACAAAATGTAAATGTAATTAAATGTAATTAAATGTAATTAAATGTAACTAAATGACATATTTTCATTTACAAAATGTAAACGTAACCAAATGACATATTTTCATTTAAAAAATGTGAATGTAACTAAATGACATGTTTTCATTTAAAAAATGTGAACGTAACTAAATGACATATTTTCATTTACCAAATGTGGATGTAACTAAATGACATATTTTCATTTACCAAATGTGGATGTAACTAAATGACATATTTTCATTTACAAAACGTAAATGTAATTAAATGACGTGTTTTCATTTACAAAATGTAAATGTAACTGAATGACATATTTTCATTTACAAAATGTAAATGTAACTAAATGACATATTTTCATTTACAAAAAAATTACATTTTTGTGTAATAATGATTCATAGCTTGTTTAAATTTATGTAACATAAAAATTTACATTTTTATGTAATAATTATTCAATAAAAATGTTCATAGCTTATTAAAAATGTTTTAATATAAAAGATAAAAAATGATCATTGTTCTGAAATAGTGATATGTTAACAAATAAATATTCACATTTATTTGTCATATTGAAGATTGAAATTTGTGTACAAAAAAAATATCACTTTTGCTGTTGTTGTTTGATTGAATTAGGATTTTCAATCAAAATAAAATATCACTTTTGTTGTTGTTTGGCTTAATTAGAATTTTCAATTAAAAAAACATCACTTTTGTTATTTGATTGAAATAGGATTATCAACAAAAACGAAATATAAATTTTTATCATTTTATGGAATTATTATAAAAATAGAAATGTTCATGTTTTTAAAAAAATAAGAACATTACATTCAAAAGTTCACATTTTTAAAGTAATGTTAGAAAATAGAAAATATATATGTTTTAAATCAAAACATGATTTCATTAAAAATATACATTTTTATTGTGAGGTTAAAAATAAGAAAAGTGTTCATGTTTTAAAATCAAAACATGATTTCATTAAGAAAATATATTTGTTAATGTAAAATGAATCATTAAAAGATCTATCATTTGATAATATATGTTAACATATGAAATTACATTTGTAAATGTAAAAATGTGTGAACAATAAAATATTATTTTATTGTATGCATATGAAATGTAGAAATTGTTTAGAAAATAAAATATTCTTTTTATTTATACATAGGAAATGTAGAAAATGTGTAGACAATAAAATACTCTTTCATTGTAACATGAAATGTGATTGACCCAAATATACTTGGTTGTTAATATTGATTGTGATTGATTGATTGTTTGGATTATGCTCGACCAGTCTATGAGCAAAATATGTTTTTACATTTAGCATGGGGTTGGGTAAAAATGTCTATGTGTTAACACCTTGTTAAACACTTCATGATTTGACTATAAGGTACTTAGCGATGTTTTTTATTTCAAAATTTAATAAATGATTTTGAAATGAGATTTCTTAAGTAAAAAAGAAATGTTATTCTCGATTTTGGACAGGGAATGTTTTATAAAATGTTTTATAAAACAGAAAGGATTTCGAGGGCTATACCCAATGATTTAGAAATGATTGGTAAGTAGAAATCTATATAGATTTGAATATACTTGTGATTATGTTGTGAAATGATTTTCCCTACTTCGGGATATAAAAATGATTTAGCAAGTATGTGGCTGAAGATGCAGGTGACCTGAAATTGACTAACAGTGTGAGGGCGTGCATGTCTTCCCTAATTGGTGGGATGGTGCATTGCCAGTGTAGTCGTTAGGTGCACACACACACACACATATATATATATATATGTATGTATGTATGTATGTATATGTATATATTGGTTTGGTTAGGGTGTGTACTGCCCAGTGCCAAGGGAACATGACTGATATTTGGTTTCATACTTGCTTGTATGTTTTGTTACGTTTTGGAATTCATATTTCCAAATGTTTTGTTTTCAAATCCCAAAGTGAAATCTACTTTGATATATAAAAAAATAGATATGTATTTCAAATGATTTGAAATAAAAGAAATCGGGAAATAAAGTCCAAAGAAATAATTTCTGTAAAGTGAATTGGATTTTGAAATCCAAGTTTAGGGATTAAGCCTAAATGGGTAGATTAAGGAATTGCAGGTTGATTGATGCATTGTAGATCCATATGTTTATTTATGGTTGATGTTAATGCACTGGAAATGCAATCGAGCAAACCCGTTCCGCGGTAGTGGCATTGTCCTGTGATTAGCCTTATTATTATTAGATAAGTTAAGTCAGATTTCTCATACCAGTCCCATGACTGACCTGTAGTTTGTTTCACTTGCAAACTCTGGTGCCCATATTTTCCACACGGGAAGTCGAGTAGCTTATTTTGCAGATATATTGAGAAGGATTCTATATTGAAGCTTAAAGTTTTCTTCAGAGCACCAACAGATTTATGTTATGTTAGTCATCCGTTGCAGCTACATTGTATTACAATTATTGTAATTTAATCTTCTGCTGTGGTATTTATGTTCGATGTACTTTGATTTTCTGTACTCTGATGTTGCATTATTATGATGTTTATAAAAGTCTTCTGTTATCTGTTCTGATGTATTGTATGCCCAAAGTTAGCATATTCGGGTTTTTGAACGGTCTTAGTCAATTTTGCGATCGATTAGGTCCGGGCAAAATCCGAATCGTTATAGTTAGATTTCCTTTACGGTTAGATTTCCAATGAATATTCTTGTACTTTGATGTATTCTTGTACTATGATGTAATTGTTGTAATAAGCAATGAAATGTTCTTCTGTTTGTGTTCTGATGAGTGTTGTTCTCAAAGCAATCCGTGCTTTCCTTTACGGTTAGATTTTGAGATATGTGTAAATCAAATTTTGATAAAAATAGCGCTAGGGCCACCTGTTGACCCGATGCGTCGTTAAATTAAATTGGGTTATTTTTATATAAATAAAAATAGCGATAAATCGTTATAAAATGATATTAACGATATGAAATGATTTAAATTATATATATGCGAGAATTATTTGAAAAGACCGAGTTCAATCTCATTTCAAATAATTATACGACGATTTAAATCGAAGATATTGAAGACGGTGATTGAAGACCGGCGATCTTCACATCGAATGGACGACTACTGATGCCCGACATTGGTTAGCTCCCAATAAAGTGTTAAAAGTGGTAGTTTTGTCCGGATGTACTTGTTGATTGTCCGGATACGCGAGCACTTCTCTTCCGTATTGGACATACGGGACGAGGAATAAGGTGTCTCCGGTTTCGTTCAGACCCAGAACGAACTTGTAAATGGATATGTGTCTGACATTGGATTTCATTCCATGCAAATTGATTACTATTTAATATATATCTGTTTGGTGGCAGAGAATTTATTCTTTTGCTTAACACCCTTCTTTGAGACGCACAAGCTCAGAGGTTATATATTGGTAGCTATCGATCGCTTGGCGTAAATTTTCAATGTGGCATGCCAAGATGCAAATGAACGAGGCTTTTGTTGAAAAGCAGGGCCTTATGGTTAATGATCAAAGCACGGCCTGTTTAGGCATAGCTTTCTGTATAGCGTTACTTCGCGAGCCTCACACCCCGGTATGAGTGTAAAGACGGGACAAGGGAATGCAGGGAGTGCACACGTTTCTTTCCAGCTAGAAGTGGTGTTAGGGTTTTACAAGCCCTGACATTTTACTTATGTGGACGATGGATTATGAGGCATCGGTTATATTGATCGATAGTGACCAATTTATAAGTTCAATAGGACCGGGAAGCGTGTGTTCAGGCATAACTAATCCACTAAAGTATTTATGGACCGACCCTGCAGGATCCAAGGGGTCGCCAACGTCTGAATCTTAAGACATTTGCTAGAGTGTCTCGAATCGGTAAGGAGATCATCCCTAGCCTTGACTCATGATGGAAACCCAACTTCTAATACGACACCGTGCGGTTTTGATTGAGGAACTAGTATGGCGACATAGTATATTGTAGCTATGCCGTCTATGATTGATACATTATGATTGAAAAATGTTTTTGAAACATATATACACTAATAATAATATCAAATCCGTTTTATCGTATCAAGCATTTTTGACCATTATAAGGTAAAACTTTATCCCCCGGTTTGCGTTGCATTGTGTGATGGGACTTGAGTCTTATAATGGTTTCATTTTTCTAAAAAGCATTGTGTTGTTTAACGATTTACTTTATTTATGCACTGGCAATCCAATGGAATAAACCCATTCTGCGTTAGCGGCATGGCCATGTGATTAGCCATATTATTAAATAGGTTAAGTAAGATTTCTCATACCAGTCCCATGACTGACCTGTAGTTGGTTTCAATTGCAAATCGGGTGCCCTATTTTCCAATTTTGTAGATATATTGAGCAGGATTCTGGATCGAAGCATAAAGCTATGTCTAGAGCATTGATAGACTTCCACTGTATCAGATTATTGGTTCCGCTGCACTGTATTAAATATATTGTAAATTATCTTCCGCTGTTGTATTAATATATCGATGTACTCTGATATTCTGTACTCTGATGTAACATTATTATAATGTTTATAAAAGTCTTCTGTTATCTGTTCTGATGTGTTGTATGCCCAAAGTTAACATATTCGGGTTTTTGAACGATCTTAGTCGATTTTGCAATCGATTAGGTCCAGGAAAAATCTGGGCAAAACCCGTCAGGTTCCCATCGCCACCCTGCCTCCCATCCACCGCCGAGTTGGCCAAGACCCACAGCGATCAGCGCGCCGTCCTCCCCTTCCACGTGGCAAACATCGATCAACACCATGTGCCTTATATCGCGAGCCAGAGCGAACCCTAGGTTCGTATAAGAACCTGAAACCCATGGCCTTGACTGTAAAGGCAAGAAGAAGGTGGAATTCTAATTAATTATTTAAATTAATTTATTTTAAATTATTAACAATGTAAATTAAATCATAACTCCCTCATACTGACTCAGAACTGAATGATTTTCGAAGCATTGCGATCGTCAGCCTGAGATCTGCGCTTCTAGCCTGATTGGAACCTACTCTGAGCTGATCAAATTTTGGCCAAAATTTTCAGATCTGAACCATTCAGATTCAAATGACAGTGAGAATTCTATTTTATTTTTATTTTTTGAAATAATTAGAATAAATCATGAGTGTATTATCATTGATCCACTGTAAATTTCTACATACTATGTGATTTGATATGTATGTGATGTGATGTGATAATGTAGATCTGTTAGTTTGGGTTACATTGTGTTATAATTGAATTTGCAATAAAAATGAATCAAACATTTTTGTTGTTATTTTGTTGAATCAAATATATTCAACAAAAATGGAAAATCACCTTTGTTATTGGTTGAATTAGGAATTTTCAATCAAATGAAAAATCACCTTTGTAATTGGTTGAACTAGGAATTTTCAATGAAATGAAAAATCACCTTTGTTATTGGTTGAATAAGGATTTTCAATCAAATGAAAAAAATCACCTTTGTTATTGGTTGAATTAGGATTTTCAATCAAATGAAAAATCACCTTTGTTATTAGTTGAGTTAGGATTTTCAATCAAATGAAAAATAACCTTCGTTATTGGTTGAATTAGGATTTTCAATCAAATGAAATATCACCTTTGTTATTGGTTGAATTAGAATTTCCAGTCAAATGAAATATCACTTTTGTTAATGATTGAATTAGAATTTTCAATCAAAATCAAAAATATCACTTTTGCTGGTTTTGTTTGATTGAATTAGAATTTTCAATCAAAATAAAATATCACTTTTGTTGTTGTTGTTTGATTGGATTAGGATTTTCAATCAAGATAAAATATCACTTTTGTTGTTTGATTTAATTAGAATTTTCAATCAAAAGAAAACATCACTTTTGTTATTTGACTGAAATAGGATTATCAACAAAAACGAAATATAAATTTCTATCATTTTATGGAATTATTATAAAAATAGAAATGTTCATGTTTAAAAAAAAAGAACATTACATTCAAAAGTTCGCATTCCTAATGTAATGTTAGAAAATAGAAAATATACATGTTTAAAATCAAAACATGATTTCATTAAAAAATATACATTTTTAATGTAATGTTAAAAATAAGAAAAGTGTTCATGTTTTAAAATCAAAACATGATTTCATTAAAAATATACATTTTTTTAATGTAATGTTAAAAATAAGAAAAGCTTCATGTTTCAAAATCAAAACATGATTACATTAAAAATATATTTTTAATGTAATGTTAAAAATAAGAAAAGATTCATGTTTTAAAATCAAAACATGATTTCATTAAAAATATACATTTTTAATGTATTGTTAAAAATAAGAAAAGTGTTTATGTTTTAAAATCAAAACATGATTTCATTAAAAATATACAGTTTTATTGTAAGGTTAAAAATAAGAAAAGTGTTCATGTTTTAAAATCAAAACATGTTTTTCATTAAAATATTCATTTAAATGTAAAGTTAGAAATTTGTGAAAAGATTCATGTTTTAAAAAGGAAACATGTTTTACATTAAAAATTCACTTTTTAATGTAATAATAGAAATGTAGAAAAAGAAACATGTTTTAAAAATGAAAATATGTTTTGCATTAAAAATTCACTTTTAATGTAATAGTAGAAATTTAGATAAAGATTCATGTTTTAAAAAGAAACATGTTTTACATTTAAAAATTCACTTTTAATGTTATATGTAACAACCTGGAAAATCTGGGCCAGTCTAAAAATTTATTTTGGCAATTTTAGCGAATTTTGAATATTTAAAATGAATTATTTTAAATAATATCGATGAGAAATTTATTTTGAATAGGCATCGAACGTATATATTATATAGATCGTCGTTAGAATATAGATATTTATTTTAAATTATAAAAGGAATTGAAATTGGCGTGGTAGTTCGATAATTCGATTTCAAAGTTCAAATGAATGAACCGGGTGCAAAATAAACCGGATTTTAGCGAAACCAAAAATAATAGAATCTATTTGAGAATATCTTTCTAACGAACCCGAAAAATCAAAATTTCATAGCGGGAATCAAAAGATATGTCCAGTTGAAATTCCAGAATAGTCGCTATGGAATTCTGGTCCTTAAAAATAGCCATTTTGTAAACGACCTCGGATTTCGACGAAACCACTTTTGTTGGATCTGTGATGTCAAGTTATTTCTAGGTTTCAAATTTCGTAATTTTCCGAACCAATATGTGAGCGTGGCAAAGGAAAACGTGTTTGACCAGTTTCAGTTGATTTTAATCGACTTGAAAATGACCATTTTTCAAACGGTCTCAGAATTCGGCGAAATTAGTTTTGTTAGGACCGCACGTCAATACGAAGCTAGAAAATATTTTTCTAGAATTTTTAGAGTCAGTATGTGGCCCCGGTAAATTAAAATGTACGTTTGAATTCAATATATATTGATTTATATTTTAATTTAAAGAAAAAATGATCAAAACATTAGAATTGAGGTACGAAACATATCCCATTGTGTTCGGAATGGGGGTATTTAGCTAAGGGAGACAGTCGTTGGGTTTTGTAAAGACCCGGAAATTCCCGCTCTTTGAATCGACCATAAACCACACAGGTCTGACCCAAAGGTTGGAAATCTTCGAATACTTTAACTTTGGGAATACAATACATCAGAACAAATAACAGCAGACTTTTATTACATTATAATAATGTTACATCAGAGTACAGAATATATCAGAGTACATTGAAATAAAATTACAGCGGAAGATAAACTACAAAAGATTTAATACATTAAATAAAATACAGTAAACAGCGGAAGACTACTAAGCTCTGGACACAGCTTTAGGCTTCGATCCAGGATCCTGCTAAAAGAATAGATATCTGCAAAAAGCTACTCGACTGCCCGTGTGGAAAAGAGGGCACCCGAGTTTGCAAAGTGAAACAAACTACGAGTCAGTCATGGGACTGGTGTGAGAATTCTAAACTAACATAACTAATAAGACAAATCCAAGGACCACGCCACTTTCGCGGAACGGGTTTTATTCCAATGGATTGTCGGTGCATAAACTAAAGTAAATCAAGAAATAATGCAATGTCTTTCTGGAAAAATGAAACCATTATAAGACCCAGGTCCCATCACACAATGCAACGCACACCAGAGGATAGGGTTTTACCTTATAATGGTCAAAAGATGCTTGATACGTATAAAACGGATTTGATATTATTATTAGTGTATATATGTTTTAATGAAAAGATTTGAATCATAAGTATCAATCCTAGACGGCATGGTTACCATATAGCATGTCGCCAATACTAGTTCTACAATCAAAACCGCAAGGGCGTATTGGAAATTTGGATTCCATCATGAGTCGAGGCTAGGGGCAAGATCCTCTCCGATTCGAGACACTCTAGCAAATGCCTCAGGATTCCCCGCAGTGAACCTTTGGAAGCGGTAGGGTCGGTCCCCGCCTATGGGCAGTGGATTGGTTATGCCTGAACACACGTTTCCCGGTCCCTTTGGACCTATAGTATGACCACCAACGGCCTATAAAAATAACGAGGCGCCTCAAAATCCATCATCCACATAAGTAAAATGTCAGCGCTGGTAGGTCCCTGACATCACTCTAGCTAGAAAGAAACGTGTGCACTCCCTACGGTCCGTATCCCGTTTTTGACTCATACCGGGGTGTGAGGCTCGCGAAGTCACGATATACACAAAGTTATGCCTAAACAGACTATGCTTTGATCATCAACCACAAGGCCCTGCTTTACAACAAAAGCCTTGATCAATGCATCTTAGTATGCCACATTGTCAGTCCATACTATACCATTGATTTCTGCCAATATATAACCTCTAAGCTCATATGTCTCAGAGAAGGGTGTTAACCACCAAGCAGATATGTATTAACAGAGATCAACGAATGTAGTATAAAGGACTACAACGTCAAACATACATTCCATTTATAAACTTATGCTCTGGGTCTGAGCGAAAGTAAAATCCGTACAAATCAACACTACGTCCGGATAACTACCATCTTAGCCCCGTATTGGGAGCAAATCAATCAAGGACCTCAACGCTAGTTACCCATTCGATGTGAAGATCGTCGGTCTTCAATCGCCGTCTTCAACTCTTAGATTTAAAACGTCGTATAATCATTTGAAATGAGATTGAACTCGGTCTTCTCAAATGATTCTCGCATATATATATATATATAATTTGAAAACATTTCATATCGTTATTAATATTTGATAACAACATATCGCTGTTTTTATTTATATAAAAATAGCCTAAATTAATTTAACGACGCTTCGGGTAAATGGGCGATCCTGGCGTTGTTTTCAACCAAATTTGATTTACACATATCTTGAAATCTAACCGTTGGATTTTGGCGAAATTTATGTCATTGGAAAGATCTTCCCAAAGCGGTCCAAACGGCTCCGGTTTTGGGAAAATCCGACGGTCGGATCTCTCTGTATAACCGTTTAAAGTTACGATTGCCGATACGCGAACTGCCGCGCGCGTTCCGTTTAATTTATAATTTATATTTATATATATAAATATAAATCGTTTGACTATTCCAATTTCAAAAGTCTATTCTTTTTATCGCATCTAAAATGACGATAAAAATATCACTTTTAATAACTCTGTTTTGTTTACACTAAATGTAAATAAATTATACTTTTTTCTATATTTTGTTCTATTTACCTAAATGTAAATAAATTATATTCTTTCTATGTTTTAATTTATTTACCCTTAATGTAAATAAATTACATTCTTTTTCTTACCCTATTTATTTACCTAAATGTAAATAAATTTATTCTTATCTTTTCCTTACTTATTTACCTAAATGTAAATAAATGTTTTACTTTTACTTTTGTTATATTTATTTACATTAATTGTAAATAAATGTATCTAATTTCTTATTCATATTCATTTACACTATTTGTAAATAAATGGTTTCAATTTCCTTTGCAAATCCTATTTACATAGCAAATGTAAATAATTGTATTTCTTTAATTCTTTTCTAATATTCCCTTTTAACATAAAAAGAGTATCTTATGTTAGTTCTTTTCTAACCTTTCTTTTTATTATTTACAAAAGAAAAGGTTAATAATAACTATTTACAAATTGATTCTTTTTATTTACATAAGAAAAATGTAAATAAATACTTATATAATTATTATTTTTATTCTTTTTATTTACATAAGAAAATTTTAAATAAATTCTTATTCACATATTTGTTCTTTATTTTCTATTTATTCTTAATTACATAAATGTAATTTTCTTCCTTATAATCTTAATTACATAAAAATGTAATTTTATTTCTTATAATCTTAATTACATATAAATGTAAATTTCTTTACAGTGTAAAATATATTCTTTTAATTACATATAAAAATGCAATTTATTTAATCTCTTATTTACCTAATGTAAATATATATGTCTTCCTTTGTCTATGTTTTATTTATTTACACTAAATATTTTGAAGTAATTTACATATATAAAATGTAAATTTAGAAAATTAATATATATGCTTTAACCTCTCACATTGGATAGGTATTGTTGTGATTACTGGACAGCCGGGCGGGTCCGGGCAGGTTTACATCACAACTCAATCCAACCTCGTGTTAAGCACCTTTTTTTTCTCACTTATTTAACAAAATGTATATTTTATCTTTTATTCTTTTTCTACTTTAACAAAAGGTCTATTTTATCTTTTATGCATAAAAATGTGTATTTTACTTTAATTGTCTTTTTATACACAAAAATGTATATTTATTCTTTTCTACCTAAACAAAATATCTATTTCTATGTTTATTTACATTGAAAATATAAATCCCCTTTTTAATTTATATTGGAAGTGTAAGTTCTTCTGTTACACACGGAAAAATGTGGATTCTTTATTTTCCCTTGAAAATGTAAATCCTTTTATTTTACCTTGAAAGGTAAATTCCTTAATTTCTTTTATTTACATTGAAAAATGTAATCTTTACTTTTATATCCTTTACATTGCAAAATGTAAGTTTCAATTTCCTTTACTTTCTCATTGAAAAAGGAATAAGGTTTTCTATTCTCTTCTCTTTACATAGAAGAATGTAAATGTCTTCTTTACATAGAAAAATAGTGGTTTCTATTTATTTTACATAGAAAAATGATGTTTTCTATTTACTTTTCTTTACATAGGAAATGATGTTTCCTAGTTATTTTTCTTTACATAGAAAAATGATGTTTTCTATTTACCTTTCTTTACATAGAAAAATGATGTTTTCTATTTACTTTTCTTTACATAGAAAAATGATGTTAATGTTTTATTTTGATTTACATTGAAATAAATGTTATCTTTCTATTTCTAAGTAATATTTGCATTTTAGAATGCAAATGAAAGAGTGGACTTATATTTCAAACGTATACATCTTTTCTAGTATCAACATTTCTAATATGAATATTTTTATATATCGATCTTTGATTCATTTCCACTATAATAACATGACGGTGTAATTTATGTCATTACAACTAAAATTAGCACAACGATGTTTTTGTGTCATTATAACTAAAATTTAACCCAACAATGTTTTGGTGTCATTACAACTAAAATTACCACAACAATGGGTTTTGTCTTATTACAAATAAATTAACACAACAATGGGTTTTGTGTTATTACAAATAAAAAAGAAACATTTTACATCAAAAAGACATTTGTGTCTAATGACAATATATAACAAATATGATAATTATAACTAAAATGATCATTATAACTAAAATGACATTCTTGTCTAAAATGAGGATTTATCCTATCATGGCATTTTTATCTAAAATGAGAATTTATCCTAATGCACGTTTTATTTTAATTAACATTGCTGATAAAGATGGCCTTTTTAATCTCTTTTAACATTTCTAATATCATGGTCTTTTATTCCTAAAGAAACATTTTCAATAAAATGTCTACTTTATTCTAATTTTCTTTTCCAATAACAATGTCTATTTTATTCTAGTTTACATTTCCGAACAAAATGACCTTTTCATTCAAATTAATAATTTTAAATAAAAACGTCCTTTTTATTCTAATTAACATTTTAAGTAAAAATGTCATTCCTATTCTAGCGTCATATTTCACATCAAAATGTAATTCCTATTCTTCTCCAATGTTTCATATCACGAATGAAAATATATTTTTCTATCCTTTCTAATGTTTCCTATCACAAACAAAAATATGATTTTTATTTTTCTGTTCTTTTATAAGTGACAGAATGTCTCTTTTATTTCTTACTTCTCAAGTGACAACAATGTTCATTTTTGATTCACTAATCATGTTTGACAAAAAATGTGATTTTCCTTTGTAACACATGAAAAATGTAATCTTCTCATTGTTACACAAAAATGTAATCATTTTATATTGTATAGAAATCTTCTTTGAAAATTCACTTATATTAAATGCAAATTTAAATGTAAAACATCTTCATACAAACCTATTTCATCAAATTGGTATCTTTTTATTCATATGCATCTATTTCAACAAAATGAATAATCTTGTAATTGTCAGTATTACTACATAAAATAACATCTCGGATTTTGCCAATTCCCATACCATAAAAATGGAATTTTTAATATAAATGATATAAAAATGACATTCTAATTTTCCAATTCTAATGAAAACAAATAATGACATCTTTAAATTTCCAATATTAATGATATTTTGTTTTAACAATTTTGTTTCACACAATCATCAACAAATAGATAGATCTACATAACAGCATAAATCCCAGACCAAATCACGTCTACAACAAATAGAATCTAACAACATATTAGTGACAACGCAAACAATATTAATTAATTGAATTTAATTATATAAAATAAAAGGCAGAATTTCTCACATTGGTTGGTTTTCAGAAGTCGTTCGCATTCAAAATTTGACTGAAAATTCAACTATCTCGGTTTCAACTACGGTTGGTACCATCGCGAAGATCTTTCTGATACGATCCCAACGCAACTGAAATCATTCGATTTCGTCGCTGTATGAAGAAGTTACGTGCGTTTAAAGATTGGATAATTAAATTATAAAAATAAAAATCAACTATTCCCACCAATACTTGGATGCCACGTCAGCAGAGAGAGCCGCCTTCCTTCTTCATGAACTCCGTATCCTTCTTTGGCAAAATCGAACCCAACGTTGAACCTTAGGGTTCCACGCCGCTACCTCCACAGCCCACCGGAACCTCATCCACTACCGCCACGTCGAAGGTCAACCCGAGAGCATCCACCGCCCACAACATGAGCCAACTCGCACGCCCCCTGACGTCGCAATCCCCATCCGAAGTTAGCCCCTTTGCCACGACGCCACGACCACCAGCGAACACCAGAATCGATCATAACCGTCCATCTTGAAGCCCTCGATCTCCTCTTCAGTTTGATATATAGAACTCTGAATTTCGTTGAGTGGATTGGGAGAAAAGAGGGTTTGAATTTGGGATCATTTCGGCCATTGAGTACGTGTATACGGCGGCCATAGGGATAGGTTTAGGGTTAGCGTATACGGTGGGTATTTATACGCGTATTTCTAGTGTATTTTAACGAATTTAATCCTTTTAAATTCGTATATCGTCTGGAACTCCAAATTAAATTCAACGAAAAATGTTTCTAGGCAAATACCCCTGTTCCGGACGCAATGGAACAGGCCTCGTAACCTAATTCGGCTGTTACGATATGTTTTTCTTTAAATTAAAATATAAATCAATTTATATTAAATTTAAACGTACATTTTAAATTACCGGGGCCACATACTGACTCTAAAAATTTCAGGAAAATTATTTTTAGCTATGTTTTGATGATACGGTTCTAACGAGACTAATTTCGTCGAATTCTGAGACTGCTTGAAAAATGGCTATTTTTCAGTCGATTAAATTTGTCTGTAATTGACAAAACACAGTTTCTTTTGCCACGCTCACATATTAACTCGGAAAATTCTAAAAATTTAAACCTAGCAATAATTTGACATTCCGGTTCCAACAAAAGTGGTTTCGTCGAAAACAGAGGTCGTTTGAAAATTGACTATTATCAGTGGCTTTAATATTATTTAAAATTGAAAATTTTAAATTCTGGCACATTTTCCAACAAAATTTTAAAATAAAAAATTTTAAATTGGCCCTGATTTTCCGGGTTGTTACAATCTCCCCCACTTAAAATCTTTTCGTCCTCGAAAAGGAACGTAGCTAAATGTTGTTTAATTATCTAACCAAATTTTAATTTTCTTTTATTAATTTTATTTGTTGACTAACTTATCAAATATATATATACTTTTAAAATCATATTTTCAAAAATAGATTATATATAATTAAAATACGTTAATTATAAGCTTATCACTCTGAACTCATCCTAGGGCATTACTAACCCCATCTCTAATGAGTATTCTCATTCTAGGACACTGTTGGTCCTATCTCTAATGAGTATTCTTATTGGATATTATTAATCCAATCTCTGATGAGTCTTTGTTCAGTTCTAATGAGTTGTATCCCAAAGATTTGAGCTAACCAGAGCTCTGATACCAACTGTAAAGACCCGGAAATTCCCGCTCTTTGAATCGACCATAAACCACACAGGTCTGACCCAAAGGTTGGAAATCTTCGAATACTTTAACTTTGGGAATACAATACATCAGAACAAATAACATCAGACTTTTATTACATTATAATAATGTTACATCAGAGTACAGAATATATCAGAGTACATTGAAATAAAATTACAGCGGAAGATAAACTACAAAAGATTTAATACATTAAATAAAATACAGTAAACATCGGAAGACTACTAAGCTCTGGACACAGCTTTAGGCTTCGATCCAGGATCCTGCTAAAAGAATAGATATCTGCAAAAAGCTACTCGACTGCCCATGTGGAAAAGAGGGCACCCGAGTTTGCAAAATGAAACAAACTACGAGTCAGTCATGGGACTGGTGTGAGAATTCTAGACTAACATAACTAATAAGACAAATCCAAGTTGCATCAAAAAAAAAAAAAAACCAAATCCAAGGACCACGCCACTTTCGCGGAACGGGTTTTATTCCAATGGATTGTCGGTGCATAAACTAAAGTAAATCGAGAAATAACGCAATGTCTTTTTGGAAAAATGAAACCATTATAAGACCCAGGTCCCATCACGCAATGCAACGCACACCAGAGGATAGGGTTTTACCTTATAATGGTCAAAAGATGCTTGATACGTATAAAACGTATTTGATATTATTATTAGTGTATATATGTTTTAATGAAAAGATTTGAATCATAAGTATCAATCCTAGACGGCATGGTTACCATATAGCATGTCGCCAATACTAGTTCTACAATCAAAACCGCAAGGGCGTATTGGAAATTTGGATTCCATCATGAGTCGAGGCTAGGGGCAAGATCCTCTCCGATTCGAGACACTCTAGCAAATGCCTCAGGATTCCCCGTAGTGAACCCTTGGAAGCGGTAGGGCCGGTCCCCGCCTATGGGCAGTGGATTGGTTATTCCTGAACACACGTTTCCCGGTCCCTTTGGACCTATAGTATGACCACCAACGGCCTATAAAAATAACGAGGCGCCTCAAAATCCATCATCCACATAAGTAAAATGTCAGCGCTGGTAGGTCCCTGACATCACTCTAGCTAGAAAGAAACGTGTGCACTCCCTACGGTCCGTATCCCGTTTTTGACTCATACCGGGGTGTGAGGCTCGCGAAGTCACGATATACACAAAGTTATGCCTAAACAGACTATGCTTTGATCATCAACCACAAGGCCATGCTTTACAACAAAAGCCTTGATCAATGCATCTTTGTATGCCACATTGTCAGTCCATACTATACCATTGATTTCTGCCAATATATAACCTCTAAGCTCATATGTCTCAGAGAAGGGTGTTAACCACCAAGCAGATAAGTATTAACAGAGATCAACGAATGTAGTATAAAGGACTACAACGTCAAACATACATTCCATTTATAAACTTATGCTCTAGGTCTGAGCGAAAGTCAAATCCGTACAAATCAACACTACGTCCGGATAACTACCATCTTAGCCCCGTCTTGGGAGCAAATCAATCAAGGACCTCAACGCTAGTTACCAATTCGATGTGAAGATCGTCGGTCTTCAATCGCCATCTTCAACTCTTAGATTTAAAACGTCGTATAATCATTTGAAATGAGATTGAACTCGGTCTTCTCAAATGATTCTCGCATATATATATATATATATATATAATTTGAAAACATTTCATATCGTTATTAATATTTGATAACAACATATCGTTGTTTTTATTTATATAAAAATAGCCTAAATTAATTTAACAACGCTTCGGGTAAATGGGCGATCCTGGCGTTGTTTTCAACCAAATTTGATTTACACATATCTTGAAATCTAACCGTTGGATTTTGGCGAAATTTATGTCATTGGAAAGATCTTCCCAAAGCGGTCCAAACGGCTCCAGTTTTGGGAAAATCCGACGGTCGGATCTCTCTGTATAACCGTTTAAAGTTACGATTGCCGATACGCGAACTGCCGCGCGCGTTCCGTTTAATTTATAATTTATATTTATATATATAAATATAAATCGTTTGACTATTCCAATTTCAAAAGTCTATTCTTTTTATCGCATCTAAAATGACGATAAAAATATCACTTTTAATAACTCTGTTTTGTTTACACTAAATGTAAATAAATTATACTTTTTTCTATATTTTGTTCTATTTACCTAAATGTAAATAAATTATATTCTTTCTTTGTTTTAATTTATTTACCCTAAATGTAAATAAATTACATTCTTTTTCTTACCCTATTTATTTACCTAAATGTAAATAAATATATTCTTATCTTTTTCTTACTTATTTACTTAAATGTAAATAAATGTTTTACTTTTACTTTTGTTATATTTATTTACATTAATTGTAAATAAATGTATCTAATTTCTTATTCATATTCATTTACACTATTTGTAAATAAATGGTTTCAATTTCCTTTGCAAATCCTATTTACATAGCAAATGTAAATAATTGTATTTCTTTAATTCTTTTCTAATATTCCCTTTTAACATAAAAAGAATATATTATGTTAGTTCTTTTCTAACCTTTCTTTTTATTATTTACATAAGAAAAGGTTAATAATAACTATTTACAAATTGATTCTTTTTATTTACATAAGAAAAATGTAAATAAATACTTATATAATTATTATTTTTATTCTTTTTATTTACATAAGAAAATTTTAAATAAATTCTTATTCACATATTTGTTCTTTATTTTCTATTTATTCTTAATTACATAAATGTAATTTTCTTCCTTATAATCTTAATTACATAAAAATGTAATTTTATTTCTTATAATCTTAATTACATATAAATGTAAATTTCTTTACAGTGTAAAATATATTCTTTTAATTACATATAAAAATGTAATTTATTTAATCTCTTATTTACCTAATGTAAATATATATGTCTTCCTTTGTCTATGTTTTATTTATTTACACTAAATATTTTGAAGTAATTTACATATATAAAATGTAAATTTAGAAAATTAATATATATGCTTTAACCTCTCACATTGGATAGGTATTGTTGTGATTACTGGACAGCCGGGCGGGTCCGGGCAGGTTTACATCACAACTCAATCCAACCTCGTGTTAAGCACCTTTTTTTTCTCTCTTATTTAACAAAATGTATATTTTATCTTTTATTCTTTTTCTACTTTAACAAAAGGTCTATTTTATCTTTTATGCATAAAAATGTGTATTTTACTTTAATTGTCTTTTTATACACAAAAATGTATATTTATCCTTTTCTACCTAAACAAAATATCTATTTCTATGTTTATTTACATTGAAAATATAAATCCCCTTTTTAATTTATATTGGAAGTGTAAGTTCTTCTGTTACACACGGAAAAATGTGGATTCTTTATTTTCCCTTGAAAATGTAAATTCTTTTATTTTACCTTGAAAGGTAAATTCCTTAATTTCTTTTATTTACATTGAAAAATGTAATCTTTACTTTTATATCCTTTACATTGCAAAATGTAAGTTTCAATTTCCTTTACTTTCTCATTGAAAAAGGAATAAGGTTTTCTATTCTCTTCTCTTTACATAGAAGAATGTAAATGTCTTCTTTACATAGAAAAATAGTGGTTTCTATTTATTTTACATAGAAAAATGATGTTTTCTATTTACTTTTCTTTACATAGGAAATGATGTTTCCTAGTTATTTTTCTTTACATAGAAAAATGATGTTTTCTATTTACCTTTCTTTACATAGAAAAATGATGTTTTCTATTTACTTTTCTTTACATAGAAAAATGATGTTAATGTTTTATTTTGATTTACATTGAAATAAATGTTATCTTTCTATTTCTAAGTAATATTTGCATTTTAGAATGCAAATGAAAGAGTGGACTTATATTTCAAATGTATACATCTTTTCTAGTATCAACATTTCTAATACGAATATTTTTATATATCGATCTTTGATTCATTTCGACTATAATAACATGACGGTGTAATTTATGTCATTACAACTAAAATTAGCACAACGATGTTTTTGTGTCATTATAACTAAAATTTAACCCAACAATGTTTTGGTGTCATTACAACTAAAATTACCACAACAATGGGTTTTGTCTTATTACAAATAAATTAACACAAAAATGGGTTTTGTCTTATTACAAATAAATTAACACAACAATGGGTTTTGTGTTATTACAAATAAAAAAGAAACATTTTACATCAAAAAGACATTTGTGTCTAATGACAATATATAACAAATATGATAATTATAACTAAAATGATCATTATAACTAAAATGACATTCTTGTCTAAAATGAGGATTTATCCTATCATGGCATTTTATCTAAAATGAGAATTTATCCTAATGCACGTTTTATTTTAATTAACATTGCTGATAAAGATGGCCTTTTTAATCTCTTTTAACATTTCTAATATCATGGTCTTTTATTCCTAAAGAAACATTTTCAATAAAATGTCTACTTTATTTTAATTTTCTTTTCCAATAACAATGTCTATTTTATTCTAGTTTACATTTCCGAACAAAATGACCTTTTCATTCAAATTAACAATTTTAAATAAAAACGTCCTTTTTATTCTAATTAACATTTTAAGTAAAAATGTCATTCCTATTCTAGCGTCATATTTCACATCAAAATGTAATTCCTATTCTTCTCCAATGTTTCATATCACGAATGAAAATATATTTTTCTAACCTTTCTAATGTTTCCTATCACAAACAAAAATATGATTTTTATTTTTCTATTCTTTTATAAGTGACAAAATATCTCTTTTATTTCTTACTTCTCAAGTGACAACAATGTTCATTTTTGATTCACTAATCATGTTTGACAAAAAATGTGATTTTCCTTTGTAACACATGAAAAATGTAATCTTCTCAATGTTACACAAAAATGTAATCATTTTATATTGTATAGAAATCTTCTTTGAAAATTCACTTATATTAAATGCAAATTTAAATGTAAAACATCTTCATACAAACCTATTTCATCAAATTGGTATCTTTTTATTCATATGCATCTATTTCAACAAAATGAATAATCTTGTAATTGTCAGTATTACTACATAAAATAACATCTCGGATTTTGCCAATTCCCATACCATAAAAATGGCATTTTTAATATAAATGATATAAAAATGACATTCTAATTTTCCAATTCTAATGAAAACAAATAATGACATCTTTAAATTTCCAATATTAATGATATTTTGTTTTAACAATTTTGTTTCACAAAATCATCAACAAATAGATAGATCTACATAACAGCATAAATCCCAGACCAAATCACGTCTACAACAAATAGAATCTAACAACATATTAGTGACAACGCAAACAATATTAATTAATTGAATTTAATTATATAAAATAAAAGGCAGAATTTCTCACATTGGTTGGTTTTCAGAAGTCGTTCGCATTCAAAATTTGACTGAAAATTCAACTATCTCGGTTTCAACTACGGTTGGTACCATCGCGAAGATCTTTCTGATACGATCCCAACGCAACTGAAATCATTCGATTTCGTCGCTGTATAAAGAAGTTACGCGCGTTTAAAGATTGGATAATTAAATTATAAAAATAAAAATCAACTATTCCCACCAATACTTGGATGCCACGTCAGCAGAGAGAGCCGCCTTCCTTCTTCGTGAACTCCGTATCCTTCTTTGGCAAAATCGAACCCAACGTTGAACCTTAGGGTTCCACGCCGCTACCTCCACAGCCCACCGGAACCTCATCCACTACCGCCACGTCGAAGGTCAACCCGAGAGCATCCACCGCCCACAACATGAGCCAACTCGCACGCCCCCTGACCTCGCAATCCCCATCCGAAGTTAGCCCCTTTGCCACGACGCCACGACCACCAGCGAACACCAGAATCGATCATAACCGTCCATCTTGAAGCCCTCGATCTCCTCTTCAGTTTGATATATAGAACTCTGAATTTCGTTGAGTGGATTGGGAGAAAAGAGGGTTTGAATTTGGGATCATTTCGGCCATTGAGAACGTGTATACGGCGGCCATAGGGATAGGTTTAGGGTTAGCGTATACGGTGGGTATTTATACGCGTATTTCTAGTGTATTTTAACGAATTTAATCCTTTTTAATTCGTATATCGTTTGGAACTCCAAATTAAATTCAACGAAAAATGTTTCTAGGCAAATACCCCTGTTCCGGACGCAATGGAACAGGCCTCGTAACCTAATTCGGCTGTTACGATATGTTTTTCTTTAAATTAAAATATAAATCAATTTATATTAAATTTAAACGTACATTTTAAATTACCGGGGCCACATACTAACTCTAAAAATTTTAGGAAAATTATTTTTAGCTATGTTTTGACGATACGGTTCTAACGAGACTAATTTCGTCGAATTCTGAGACTGTTTGAAAAATGGCTATTTTTCAGTCGATTAAATTTGTCTGTAATTGACAAAACACAGTTTCTTTTGCCACGCTCACATATTAACTCGGAAAATTCTAAAAATTGAAACCTAGCAATAATTTGACATTCCGGTTCCAACAAAAGTGGTTTCGTTGAAAACAGAGGTCGTTTGAAAATTGACTATTTTCAGTGGCTTTAATATTATTTAAAATTGAAAATTTTAAATTCTGGCACATTTTCCAACAAAATTTTAAAATAAAAAATTTTAAATTGGCCCTGATTTTCCGGGTTGTTACAGGTTTGATTTGGAGTTCGTGTGCACAAACACATTTTTCTTGAAATAAAATAATAATAAAAATAATAATAAATAGCCCCATTGGTTAGAAACCCTAAGCCAGTCAAACTCTATCTGCGGTCAACGGAAGAACGCGCCTCCACCCTCGTTTCAAACGGCGGAAATAAACTCCAGGATTCATGCCCATTTTCCGAATATCCACTCAATAAATTTGTGAGCTCAAGAAGAGGAAATCGTAGAGCTTTCTTCGCTCTCCGCATCCCTGCTAGTCTCATCATTTCTCGTGCTCGATTTGGGGTGAAATCATGCCTAAACTGCCGGTCTTCGAAGGCCAATCGCCCACCGTGGGCGCCACCGCGACCCACGCCATTCGAGGCGCTGGGAGAAGGGAAGGAGGGCAGTCGTGTGGCACTCCCCAATCGAGCACCGGCTGCTTGAATCTCGTGCAACATGGAGCCCTAGAAACGAGCGTTAACGGGTTTGATCGGCTGTGTTGCGTTGAGGGAGAGGGTAATCAAGAGGGAAGGTATATTAAATAATTTAATTATTTCTTAAGTGTAATTATAAATGTAATCAATGTTTAAAATCTTGTAACTTCTTCATACGTGGACGAAATTCGAAAATTCAAGTTGCGTTGGGATCGTGGAGCCGAGAGCTTCGCAACAAAACTGACCGCATCCAATTGCGAGCACGATAGAATTTTGAGCAAATTCAAATCCGAATAGTAATTCAGAAATTCAGATTAAAACAGACGGAGTGGATCCCACTGTGAGAATTCTCTCACTTTAAATTTTCTGTACAGTTATTTATTTCATAACTGCATATATGAACTGTTCCCCGTCGTCCACAGATCATGGACGACTTGTTTGATTGTATTCTGTGTGAAAATTGATCGTGATGTGAAATGAATTACATATATTGAAAAGTGAAAATATCGTATATATTGAAAGTGAAAATATCGTATATATTGAAAAGTGAAAATATCGTACATATTGAAAGTGAAAATATCGTACATATTGAAAAGTGAAAATATCGTACATATTGAAAGTGAAAATATCATACATATTGAAAGTGAAAATATCGTACATATTGAAAGTGAAAATATCGTATATATTGAAAAGTGAAAATATCGTATATATTGAAAGTGAAAATATCGTAATATCGTATATATTGAAAGTGAAAATATCATATATATTGAAAGTGAAAATATCATATATATATTAAAAGTGAAAATATCGTATATATTGAAAGTGAAAATATCGTATATATTGAAAAGTGAAAATATCGTACATATTGAAAGTGAAAATATCGTATATATTGAAAAGTGAAAATATCGTATATATTGAAAGTGAAAATATTGTATATATTGAAAGTGAAAATATCATATATATTGAAAGTGAAAATATTATATATATGAAATGTGAAAACGATATATATATGAAATGAAGACGATATACATATGAAATGTGAAAATGATATATATATGAAATGAAAACGATATACATATATACATATATATATATGAAATGTGAAAATGATTTGATTGTTAAAAATATAATTTTTAACATATATATACACTGTATAAAATTGTCATGTATATGGAATATTCAATTTTGATTAGAAGTTGAATATGAAGTTGAAATCGTTTTGAAAACGAATTTAAAACGATTTATAAAATATGTTTTAAAAGGAAATCGATGAAATATATATTATACATATATAATATAATGGCCTGAATAGAACGCGCCACGCCGCGGCAGTTCGCGAATTTCGACCATTGACTTCGAATGGACATTACGGGAGATCCGACCGTCGGATTCTCCTGAAACTGTTGGGTTCGTATCGAAAAGAGCTTTCCAATGAATATTAGAATTTTGAAATCTAACGGTTGGATTTGGAATTATGTCCAAATCAAATTTGGAAAAGGTCGCTGTAAGTGCAGTTCGATGGCCGTTGGTGGAAATCGACTGTACGGGCCTTGATAAAATTACTAAAAATAGTAATAATTTGTGTAAAATCATAAGAAATGAATTGGGAAGAATTGGGATGAAATATTCCATATTTGAAAAGATAAAAATATATTTTTATCGAAACGAACTAGTTATTAACTAGAAAAATAATCCAATGGTTATAAATAAATAAATTGGATTGGATTTGAATTGAAATTATCTTTGGATATTTTCGATATTGGATTCCGTGATTATACAGATATTATGATGGGAATTTGGAAGATATCGATATCGTTATTCCCGATATGATATCTGTTGGTTTCAGGATTTGATGTTGAATATAAATCGATGCAATCTCTATTCAAAACCTTATATTTAATGTCAAATTTGATTGATTGTTTGGATTGTGCTCGACCAGTTTATGAGCAAAATATGCTTTTACATTTAGCATTGGGTTGGGTAGAAATATCTGTGTGCTAACACCTTGTAAAACACTTCACGATTTGACGATAAGGTGTTTAACGATGTTGTGTTCATTTCAGATTTAATGAATGATTGTGAAATGATATTTTTCTTAAGTGAAAAGAAATGTATTCCCGATTTTGGACAGGGAATGTTTTATAAAAATGTTTTGTAAAACAGAAAGGATTTCGAGTCCCAAAACCCGATGATTTCTAAAATGATTTAGAAATGTATTATGGTTTTACATTGTATTTCATCGCGTATTGATTAGTTGCTATTAATGATGTATCTGTTTGGTGGCGGAGAATTTATTCTCTTGCTTAACACCCTTCTTTGAGACGTACGAGCTCAAAGGTTATGTGATTAATAGTGACTGATCATATGTGTGAATTACTGATGTGAAGTACTTATGTTGTGAAATGATTTTCCCTACTTCGGGATATGAAATGATTTGGTATGTGGCTAAAGATTCGGGTGACGCTGAGACTAAAAGTATGAGTGAGAGGTCGGTGTAGCCTGCTCCTGTGTGGGGTAGGTGCATCGTCGGTATAGCCTGCTCCTATGTGGGGTAGTGCACAATTATATATCGAGTTGCGAGGTGCGTACCCATTGCCTTGTCGATGGGGAGCACGATATTTGGTTGCATACTTGTTTGTATGCATTATTATGTTTTGGAATTCATATTTCCAAACGATTTGATTTGAGATCCCGAAGTGAAATCTACTTTGATATAGAAAGTTAGATAAGTATTTCAAATGATTTGAAATAAGAAATCGGGAATAAAATCCAAAGGAATAATTTCTGTAAATTGAATTGGATTTGGAAAATCTAAGTGGGTAGATTGGGACATTTCATGTTGATTGATGCATAGTAGATCCATATATCTATATTGATTGTTGTTTATACACTGGCATTCATGGGGGTAAACCTGTTCCGCGCTAGTGTCGTGGTCCCGTGATATGCCATATTATTAAATAAGTTAATTATAAATGTTTAGAGTTTCTCACACCAGTCCCATGACTGACCTGTAATTTGCTTTTCCCTTGCAAACTCGGGTGCCCCTATTTTCCACACGGGCAGTCGAGTAGTTTTATTTTGCAGATATATTGAGCAGGATTCTGGATTGAAGCTTTAAACTGTGTCCAGGAATTTACAGTCTTCCGCTGTGTAGTTTATATTTCCGCTGTGCATTGTATTACATTTATGTAAACTTATCTTCCGCTGTATATTATTTTCGATATACTCTGATATTATGTGCTCTGATGTAACATTATTATGATGTTTATAGAAGTCTTCTGTTATTTGTTCTGATGTGTTGTATACCTAGAGTTAGCGTATGCGGGATTCGAAAGGTCTTGGTCGATTTAGCGATTGATTAGGTCCGGGCGAAATCCGTGTCGTTACATTATAATAGAAGTTGGACAAACATGCATATTTTCAAAATAAATCATGTTTACATTAAAAAATTGTTTTTAATGAAATGGTCAAAATTACATTTATATTCATATCGCATATATTAGAATTTATATGCATCGATAAAATTACATTTATATTTGCATCACATATATTAGAATTTATTTGCGTTTTTAAAATTACAATTATATTTACATCACATATATTAGAATTTATATGCGTTGTTAAAATTGCATTTATATTTACATCGCATATGTTAGAATTTATATGCGTTGTTAAAATTACATTTATATTTATATCGCATATGTTAGAATTTATATGAGTTGTTAAAATTACATTTATATTTACATTGCATATATTAGAATTTATATGCATTGCTAAAATTACATTTATATTTACATCGCATATATTAGAATTTATATGCGTTGTTAAAATTACATTTATATTTACATCGCATATATTAGAATTTATATGTGTTGTTAAAATTACATTTATATTTACATCGCATATATTAGAATTTATATGCGTTGTTGAAATTACATTTATATTTACATCGCATATATTAGAATTTATATGCGCTGTTAAAATTACATTTATATTTACATCGCATATATTAGAATTTATATGCGCTGTTAAAATTACATTTATATTTACATTGCATATATTAGAACTTATATGCATTATTAAAACTACATTTTTATAAGCATTGTCAAAATTACATTTATATTTACATTTGCATATATTAGGATTTATATGCAAAGTTAACTTGTCATTGGTTTAATCTTCACGTGAATGAAATGTATTTTGTTTGACAGTACATAGATATGATATGCCAATAAAAACATTCTTTTATTTGGCATATTAAAAATGTTAGTGAAATCTTTGAATCGTTTATATTTATATATAATTATATATATAAATAAAATTAAAATTAAATGAATTGCGCACGGTAGTTTGCATTTCGGAATCGTAACTTTAAACGGTTAAACCGAAAGATCCAACCGTCGAATTTTTCCCAAAAATGGAACCATCAGGACCGCTTTGGGAAGATCTTTCCGACAAGATAAATTTGTTAAATCCAACGGTTAGATTTAGAGTAAGTGTAAATCAAATTTCGATAAAAACAACGCCAGGGCCGCCTATTCACCCAAAGCGTCGTTAAAATAATTTAGCTATTTATATATATATAAAAATAGCGATCAACCGTTATAAAGTACTATTAACGATATGAAATGGTTTTAAACTATATATATGTGAGAATCACTTGAAAAGACCGAGTTCAATCTCATTTCAAATGATTATACGATGATTTAATTCAAAGATATTGAAGACGGCGATTGAAGAACGGCGATCTTGATATCGAAAGGATAACTACTGATGCCCGACATTGGTTAGCTCCCAGTAAAGGGTTAAAGTGGTAGTTATCCGAGCGTGTTGTCGATTGTCCGGATATGCAAGCACCATTCTTCCGTATTGGACATACGGGACGAGCAATAAGGTTACTCCGGTTTTGTTCAGACCCTGAACGGACTTGTAAATGGATGTGTATCCGACATTGGGTTTCATTCCATGTAGATTGATTTCTACTTAATATATATCTGTTGGTGGCGGAGAATTTATTATCTTGCTTAGCACCCTTCTCTGAGACGCATGAACTCAGAGGTTATATATTGGTAGTTATCGATCGCATGGCGTGAATTGTTAATGTGACATGCGAAGATGCAATTGATCAAGGCTGTTGTTAAAAAGCAGGGCCTTGTGGATGATGATCAAAGCATAGCCTATTTTGGCATAGCTTTGTGTATAACGTTACCTCGCGAGCCTCATACCCTGGTAAGAGTCAAAAACGGGACAAGGGAACGCAGGGAGTGCACACGTTTCTTTCTAGCCAGAAGTGGTATCAGGGTTTTGCAAGCCCTGACATTTTACTTAAGTCGTTGATTGAATGAGGCGCCTCGGATTTATTGGTCAATTGTGACCATATTATAGGTTCTATTTTGATTGGGAAGCATGTGTTCAGGCATAATTATTCCACTAAAGTATTTGTGGACCGGCCCTGCAGGATCCAACGGTTCGCCAGCTTCTGAATCCTGAGACATTGCTAGAATATCTCGAATCTATTAGGAGATCGTCCCTAGCCTTGACTCAAGATGGAAATCCACTCTTTAATACGACCTTACGGTTTTGATTGTAAACCTATGTATGGCGACATAGTATATGGTAGCTATGCCTTCTTGGATTGATACATTTACTATTAAGTATTTTTGAAACTGATTAGACACTAATAATAATATTAAAAATATTATTTTCTACGTATCAAGCATTTTTTTTATCATTATAAGGTAAAACTCTATCTTCTGATTTGCGTTGCATTGTGTGATGGGACTTAAGTCTTATAATGATTTCATTTTCTAAAAACATTGCGTTGATTTTGAAATAAAATTTATTAAACATATGCACTGGCAATCTAATGGAGTAAACCTGTTCCGCGTTAGCGGCGTGGTCTTGTG
The DNA here is from genome assembly GCA_030737875.1 of Allium sativum. NCBI lineage: Eukaryota > Viridiplantae > Streptophyta > Magnoliopsida > Asparagales > Amaryllidaceae > Allium > Allium sativum. Next base: position 279,705,838 of record CM060911.1, read on the forward strand.
ATTAGCCATATTGTTAGTTAAAAAAGATTTCTAATAATCCCATGACTAACTCGTAGTTTGTTTCACTTTGCAAATTCGGGTGCCCTCTTTCCACATGGGCAGCCAAATGACAGGTTTAGGTATGAACACATTCTGGACTGGAGCTTGCTAAGGAAGAAGATGAAGAATCTTTTTCTTTTTATCTTTTTATTGTTTCTTGAGACATTTAGACATTATTGGTCTTTGATGTATTTGGTGGAGATTGAGACTTATTTCTTTCCTTGTTGAGACTTCTATTTTTCTAAGTGTATCCTGTACTGCGTACTCTGATGTCTTCGATGTTATATTGTCATGACATTCTTATTTCTGCTGCAATGATTTATGTGTTATGCTATTATCTGAGATCTGTTATTGTTGTAATTATGTTATGCTCCTATGATTATTGAGATGACCCGAACTTCCCCGTGAAGGAAAGCACGGATTGAGCTGAGAACAACACACATCGGAACACAAACAGAAGAACATTTCATTGTATATTACAACAATTTCCATCGGAAAACAAGAATATATAGAGTATGAATAAATATACATTCGACAAATATCAGAGATTTCAATAAATTACATAGCAGTAGAAAAACAATACAAAACACAATTGAAAGTAATACACGGGTACAGAGCTTTCCGAGCATCGTTCCAGTTGTAAATCAGGATCCTGTGAATATAAATCAGCAAAACCAAAACTACTAGCTGCCCGTGTGGAAAATAGGGGCACCCAGAGTTTAGATTAAAACAATAAACTCCAGATTCGTCATGTGACTGGTGTGAGAACTAAAACAGTTATTAATCTTTATTTTAAAGTTAGGTAAATCAAGGGACCACGCCGTATAACATGGAACGGGTTTCTTCCCAAGAATACCAGTGCATAGAACAACAGCGCAATGCTAAATAAAGAAAAATGAAGCTATTATAAGACCCAGGTCCCATCACACAGAGCAACGCAAACCGGAGGATAGGGTTTTTACCTTATAATAGCCAAAGAATGCTTGATACGTGAAATTTCATATTTTATTATTACTATAAGTGAAGAAAACAACTTCAATCATAATGTATAAATCATAGACAGCATAAGTGACCCACACCACTATGTCACCGTACTACGCTCTACAAATAAAACCGAAAGTCATGTACTGGAAATTGGATTCCATCATGAGTCGAGGCAAGGGGCAAGCTCCTCTCCGTTCGAGACACTCTAGCAAATGTCTTAGGACCACACATAGCGATCCTTGGAATCGGTAGGGCCGGTCCTCACCTAACTTTGGAGGATTTGCAATTCCTGAGCACACGTTTCCCGGTCCTGTAGGACCTATATAATGGTCTGTACGTCGGCTCACATAGTGCCAGTTATCGACCATGTATTCGAGGTGCCTCGCATTCCAACAACCACACAGGTAAAAAGTATATAAATTATCAGGGCTGGTAGGTCACTGACATCACCCATAGCTAGAAAGAAACGTCGTGTTCTACCAACGTTCTATATCCCGTTTTTGACTCATACCGAGGTGTGAGGCTTGCGAATTCACGTTATACACAAAGCTATGCCACACTGGCCATGCTTTGATCATCAACCACAAGACTTTGCTTTTCAACAGAAGCCTTGATCATTTGCCACATAGGCATGCCACACAGGCAATTCACTCCATGCGACTGATGTCCATCGATATACAACCTTTGAGCTCGTACGTCTCAGAGAAGGGCGTTAAGCAAGAGAATAAATTCTCCGCCGCCAAACAGATGTATATTTAATAGTGATCAATCAACAAAGAATAAAGTCCAATGTCTGACACACAGTCCATTTACAAGTTCGTTCTGGGTCTGAATGAAACCTGAGGCACTTTCCTCGCATATCCATCGATCTCCAAGTACGTCTGGACGATCACCAACTGATTCCCTCCTCTTGGGTGTACAGCTGTAACAACCCGCATTCCACGCATCGAAGGTTCGTAGAATATTTATTTCTTTCTTATATTAAGACGTATGGTCATCTAACTTTGGGAAACGACTATTGGGTCATTTCCCATGTTCATGATTTTTGCCGATTTTTAAATGATTGTTTTGCCCCTTGCTAGTACTGTTTTGGCCATAACTTTTGGCTGAAAAGGAATTTTGACCTTAAACCACTTCCATTAGATTCGTTTGATGGCTTACCTTTCTATAGAGTGGTTACAATAGCCAAACGGACTTACCGTTTAGGAGATATGGCCGAAATAAAGTTTGGAAGGTGAAAAACTGCTTAACCGGGCCAAATAGGGTGATTAGTGAATGGGTCCATAACCCATACCGGGATTAGGGTTATGGGGAGGCTGAAAAGAGTTAGAGATTCATTCCATTTCAGTTTTCTAGCCTCCACTTACTTCTTAGAAACCCTAAAAATGGCCTCCAACCTCTAAATCACCTCCAAATCACTTTCTAATCAAGGATTAAGCTTAGCAACATCAAATCAAGGGAGATCTTCACCAAATCCAGATTAGAGCTGCTGATTTGCATTTTTATTCGCGCCCAAACAGAGATTTATTTCAGATCTAAGGTTTATTTGTGGCTAAGGTGAGTGATTTGCATAGTTCCTCACTAACTATGGTTAATAAGAGTAATTAGTGTTAATTAGAGAATTTAAACATGATAAAATTCTGGAAAAATATTCATAAATTCCTAAAAGATGTCTTAGACCTGTGATATGAACTTGGGTTAATTTAGTTAAGTTTTGCTAATCCTATCATAAATTATGCTTGAACATGCTTAAGGGAAAATATGGGGTTTTGGCTGTGTTTGATCCATTTTAACCTATAATATTGTTGTTTTGGTGTTTGTGGTTGATTATACATGTTGCTATGACTGTATGGTATGCTTTGTGATTGATTAGAATAGTTGGAATGGTCGAAAACGCCGTCGAGTGGCATAAACTGCTTGCTGGAAAGTGTGCAGGAAATTGGTCGATCCGGATCGGAACGGAGAAAAGGACCCGATCCAAACCACCTCCCATGCGAGTTCAGAGACTCCGATCCTCTCCGTTAACCTTGTATGGCAACACGACTTGGAGACTATGATCCGACCTGGTGTGCCTTGAAGGAGGCTGATTTAATCCATCATCCTAAGAAGACCTCTGATCTGACGTTGGAAGAAAAGGAAGAAGCCTGTGCTCCGACCCGAACCGATGGTACCCTCCGATCCGATCCGAAGCAGCTTTCCAGGGAGTGTAGACCCCGATCTGATCCGGAGCAGAGAGGAAGGTTTGTGCTAGAGATTCCGAACCGATTTGATTTCTTAAGGGAGGAGCATTCCGATCCGAACCGAACTGATGATTAGGGGGAGATCCGAACCGATCCGGTGATGACCAATAACCCAAGATGCAAAGGTAGTCCAAATGGAAGTTAGAGCTCAGGATCCAATTGGGAACCAATGAGTTCACTTCATGGTTGGGCTTTGCTGCGGGACGTGTGCTAAGCAGTTGCCGACGTTCATAACTTCGATTCACCACTGAAAAGGGATGATGGGCTACGTATCAGTGCAGTAGAGTCATCACGACTCGAGGGGCAAAGTGATCGTAGCAGGACTGCGTATCAGTGTAGTAGAGTCATTATGACTCGAGGGGCAAAGTGATCGTAGTAAGACTATGAGCCAGTGCAGTGGGGCCATTGTGACTCCATGGGACAGAGTGGACATAGTAAAGGATTAGTAAGGCTATGAGCTAGTGCAGTGGGGTGGTACGACTCCATGGGGCAAAGTGGACATAGCGAAGGATTAGTGGCTATGGATCAGTGCTGTGAAGCTTTTGTGACTTCATGGGCAAAGTGATCATAGCAAAGTATTGGGTGATCGAAGTGGTGGATATCGTATGCTTTACGCACTGAGTGAGAGATGTGAGGATGGTTGCTATGTTTGATTGTTTGCCATCACTATGACATGCACACCCCCACCCACGTTGTCTTTACACCATATGTTTGTGGAAAATCAGAGTGTTGTACAGTATGTAGTGCTAACTCTTTGGTTGCAGGTCCAGGTTCAGGTAAGGTTTAGTATACCTGTTATTGTTCTGTTTAGTTGCTTATCGTTCATACCAGACTTTTTGTCTAACCCAGAGTTTTATGTCTTTTCTTATTACTCTGGGTGCTCACACGAGCAGACTAGAGACATGTTAGCTGGTGATGCACGAGTAGCAGATTCGGAGGCGAGCAGGAGGCTTCCACGTATGATATATAGATATTCTCTCTGTGTCGTTGCTGGTCACTACTTTGGGCATTAGTAGTGTACCTTTCTTGTTTAGCTTTTTGAGACAGTTTTTAAAGGTTGTAATAATGTTGGCTTTGGATCATAAGCTGTACTTTGGATTTTCCGCTACTATGATAGTTGTTTTCAGCTTATGCACCGTCTCACCTGTTTTATGTCAAGTATGTTGTTATTATATTTTGTTCTATGCGCTGTGATACATTCTATAGGTTCCTTGTTGATTCTTCGTCTTCTTTCTTCCTTTCCTTCCGACGATCCGTCCCGTGCTAACTGGACATGTGTACAGCGCACCCTTGGAGTAAATGTAGGTTGGTGCGGGGCGGGTTGTCACATTTGGTATCAGAGCTCTAGGTTGCATAGTTAACCTAGGGAAAGACACTAGGGAAAGATAGTACGTATATGAGAGAGCTTATTTGTGGTTACTTTGGTTTTTAAAAGCTATATATATATACTATTAGTATAGCTAAGGATGAAGTTGCACTGCACTAACACCACTATGGAGATGGTTAATCGTTTTCTCTTTACAGATTGAATGATGAGCCGATACGCAAGAGGTGCTGGTAGAGGAGCCAATAATGGGAATGCTGCTGACATGAGGGCGATGTTTACTGACCTCATGAGAGACATGCTTAGGGATGTACAAGGGCAGCTCCCAATCCCGATAATAGTGGTGGTCCAGTAGTGCAGGCACCTTGGGCCGATTTTGCCAAGTTGTGCAAGGATTACACTCACCTTGGTGGGAATTCGTTCCACGGAATGGAGTCGGCCACGAATGTTCAGGATTGGTTGGGTAGATGTGATCATATCTTCGACGATTTGGGTATTGAGGATGCGATGAAAAGAAGGCTAGCGTCTCGTCAGCTACAAGGGCGAGCGATGAATTAGTGGAATGCTATTAAGACATCCACTCCAAAAGATCAGGTTAGTTGGGATCAGTTCAAGGCTCACTTTAGCTACAAGTTTATCCCAGCTGCTCAGAAGTTGGAATTGTTTAGGAAGTTCTTGGAGCTTAAGCAAAATGGTAGGGCAGTCTCGGACTATATTGTTGAGTTCGACACTTTGTCGAAATATGGATTATGCCTCATTGATACTCCTGAAAAGAAGAATGAGAAGTTCATTACTGGTTTGGATGGATACTTGGGGGAAAGGCTTATTAACCACATCGATGGTACTTTTGAATCGATTGTGGGGAAATCTTTGAGATTAGAGAGTCTTTACCCTAAGTCAAAGACTGAGGTTGCATCTGCAGAAGGGCTAAAGCCGTAAGTAGGCGGTGGAGGCAAGAATAACACACAGAACAAGAGGAAGCAGAACCAAGCTAGGGATGGCCAGAAAAAGAGCAAGAAAGATGTTAAGTGCTTCAGCTATGGTAAGAAGGGTCATTATGCCAAAGAATGTCGGGCCAAGCCAGCGGATAAGAAGTGCTACAACTGTGGACAAGTGGGACATCATAAGGATAAATGTCCACAACCTCTTAAGGAGAAGTAGATTGTGAAAGCATATGTTATCGGTGCTATTCCTTCTTCGTCGAATGCCCCAACTGCGGCGGAGAAAGGAAAGAATGTCATCATTCAAGGTATGCTTTCTATTTATGTTGTGCCTGTTCGAGTTTTGTTTGATACTGGGGCTTCCCGTTCCTTCATATCTAGTGACCTGGTAGATAGGTTGGGACTGGAACCCGAGATAGTCGATAGACCGTTGGTTGTGACGAACCCGATCGGTGGTTCGACTAACCTTAGTATGATTTGCAAAAATTTGGTCTTATCGAGTCATGTATGTTTGTTTGTTTGTGATTGCTTTGTCTTGGGCTTTACTGGGTATGGAATTATATTGGGAGTCGATTGGCTCCAAAGATACGGGGTGGTGGTAGACTATGAGGGCTTTTTGGTGACAGTTAGAGAGGAAGATGGGCGGAGGGTAGTGTTTGGTAGTCTACCTAGTGATGGGGTAATGGCTAGTTTTATAAATTCCCTCGACATCCCGCATGATGAGTTGTCAGATGTGCCCGTGGTTGGCCAGTATCTGGACGTCTTCGAGGAGGTGACCGGGCTTCCACCACACCGAGAGATTGAGTTTCGTATTGATTTAGTGAAAGATGCCAGACCTATAGTGATGCCACTTCGTCGTATTGCACCAAGGGAGCAGCGAGAGCTAGGGGTGCAAGTAAGCGATCTTTTGAAGAAGGGGTTTATTAGAAGAAGTGTCTCCTAATGGGGAGCACCAGTTGTGTTTGCCACTAAGGCAGATGGTTCCCTTCGGTTGTGTGTGTTCTATCGCGAGTTGAATAAGGTGACGAGGAAGAATAAGTATCCTCTACCGCAGATAGATGATTTGTTTGATCAACTGGAAGGAGCAAGAGTGTTCTCCCAGTTGGACCTCGCGACAGGATTTCATCAGCTACGAGTAGCGGATGAGAGTGTTCCGAAAACGGCATTTAGGACGCCGTCTGGATTCTATGAGTGGTTGGTCATGCCATTTGGGTTGACCAATGCACCAGCATACTTCGTGGATCTTATGAATCGAGTATTCAGAGATCAGTTGAAAAAGTTTGTTCTTGTGTTCGTAGATGACATCCTTGTTTACTCGAGGACAGAGGAAGAACACAAGGGACATTTGAGGATAGTGATGGAGGTGTTGATAAAACACCAATTGAAAGCGAAATTCTCTAAGTGTCACTTCTGGAGGAGGGAAGTGAGATTCTTGGGCCATGTTGTTTCAGAGAATGGTATTGCCATGGACCCTGCGAAGGTGGCTACGGTACAGGATTGGCCTACGCCCAAGAATGCAACAGATGTGAGAAGCTTCTTGGGGTTAGCTGGATATTATCGTAAGTTTATCCTGGAGTTCTCCAAGATAGCAGCACCGTTGACTCAGTTGACTAAGAAGAATCAAGCCTTCGTCTGGGACGGAGTATGTGAGAATGCATTCAAGAGTCTAAAAGAAAAGTTGACGTGTGCGCCAGTATTAGTCATTCCTAAAGGGAATGAGGAAATGATGGTATACACAGATGCTTGTGGTACCGGACTATGTGCTGTATTGATGCAACGAGGTAGGGTTGTAGCTTATGCTAGTCGACAACTAAAGCCGCATGAGAAAAAGTATCCTACCCATGATTTGGAAGTGGCAGCGATCGTGCTCGCGTTGAAGATGCGGAGACATTATCTCTTGGGAGAGAGATTTGAGTTGTTTACCGATCATAAATCGTTAAAGTATCTCTTCTCCCAGAAGGATCTGAATATCCATCAGCAGAGACGGCTAGAGTTCTTGGCCTCGTATGATTTTGATATCGCATATACACCTGGGAAGGGCAATGCGGTAGCCGATGCCTTGAGTAGGAGACATGCCAGTTTAGGGGCTATGTTTCTTGAATGGAAGAAACTGGAGTATATCGCAGGGTATGATTTCAGACCAAAGTGCCAATTGCATCCAGAGATATTAGCTAGTTTGACGATCAGACCCACCTTGATTGAGCGGATTGGTTCCAGTCAGAGGACGGTCCTAATCTATTGGAAATCATCTCCAAGTTAGGGATGAACATCGACGGTGAGGAGATGAATTTGTATGGGCTTGATCGAAAAGGATGGCTTCGAAAGAATGAAAGACTAGTTGTACCCAACGTGAATGGTTTGAGAGATGAAGTGCTTAGGGAATGTCATCACTCAAAACTGACTATACATCCCGGTGGTGATAAGATGTATCGAGACATGAGACAGACTTACAACTGAGAAGGAATGAAAAGAGACGTTGGGAAGTTTATATCCAAGTGCATGAATTGCCAGCAAGTTAAAGCCGAGCAAAAGAAGCCTAGTGGTTTGTTCCAACCGTTAGAAATTCCTGAATGGTAATGGGAGCAAGTCTCGATAGATTTCATTGATGGTTTACCAAGGACTAGATCGGAACATGATAGCATTTGGGTAATTGTGGATCGATTGACTAAGAGTGCAAGATTTGTACCAGTCAAATCGACCAGAACGACAGCTAAATTAGCAGAATTGTATATGAAGTGAGTAGTGAGATTTCATGGAGTACCTAAAAGCATTGTGAGTGACCGAGACCCGTTGTTCACTAGTGGGTTTTGGAAGAGCTTACAAGAGGCTCTAGGGTCGGAATTAAATCTCAGTACCGCGTATCATCCTCAAACTGATGGTTAGACAGAGAGGGTGAATCGTATATTGGAAGATCTCTTGAGAGCTTGTATATTGGATTTTGGTGGATCATGGGATGACCATTTGCATCTAGTAAAGTTTGCATATAATAATAGCTACCAATCCAGTATCGGTATGGCTCCATATGAAGCTTTGTATGGAAGACCGTGAAACTCACCATCATGTTGGATAGAGACTGGCAAGAAGTTTATGCTTGGACCAGATGTGGTGAGGGAAATTTCAGATAAGATTAAGATCATTCAACAATGGATGAAGGCTGCCCAGGATAAGCAGAAGAGTTATGCTGACAAGAGGAAAAAAGACTTAAAATTATCCATTGGTGACTTGGTGTTTGTCAAGGTTTCTCCATTGAAGAGCGTGATACGATTCGGAAGGAGAGGCAAGTTGGCACCAAGATTTGTTGGCCCATTCCCAGTTCTCGAACAAGTTGGGAATTTGGCATATAGAGTTGACTTACCAGAAAAGATGACGGGAGTTCACAACGTATTTCATGTTTCCCAGCTAAGGAAGTTCGTGCACGACCCAGATTTGACTATTTCACCTGATCAGTTAGAGGACTTCGAAGTGGAACCCGAAGCGGTTGGGAACCGCAAGTTGATTCGTATTGTCGAGTACGATACGAAGCGACTTCGAAGGAAAGCGGTGAAGCTAGTCAAGGTTCAGTGGGGCGAAGACGAGAATGACTGTACTTGGGAGACAGAGGAGAGCATTAGGAAGACGTATCAGAACTCTTTACCTGGTAAGATTTACTTTGCAATTTAGTTATTCTGCATGCTAGGATAGACTTGTTTTGCATGTTTTGCATGTTTGATTGTTGTTCTATGGTTGATAGGCATGCGGGATCCTTTTTGTGTTTTAGTCAGGGAATTTCGGGGACGAAATTTCTTAAGGAGGGAGAATGTAACAACCCGCATTCTACGCATCGGAGGATCGTAGAATATTTATTTCTTTCTTATATGAAGACGTATGGTCATGTAACTTTGGGAAACGACTATTGGGGTCATTTCCCATGTTCATGATTTTTGCCGATTTTTAAATGACCGTTTTGCCCCTAGCTAGTACTGTTTTGGCCATAACTTTTGACTGGAAATGAATTTTGACCTGAAACCATTTCCATTAGATTCGTTTGAAGGCTTACCTTTCCGTAGAGTGGTTACAATAGCCAAACGACTTACCGTTTGGGAAATATGGCTGAAATAAGGTTTAGAAGGTGAAAAACTGCTTAATTGGGCCAAATAGGGTGATTAATGAATGGGCCCATAACCCATTTCGGGATTAGGGTTATGGGGAGGCTGAAAAGATTTAGAGATTCATTCCATTTCAGTTTTCTAGCCTCCACTTACTTCTTAGAAACCATGAAAATGGTCTCCAACCTCCAAATCACTTTCTAATCAAGGATTAAGCTTAGCAACATCAAATCAAGGGAGATCTTCACCAAATCCAGATTAGAGCTGCTGATTTGCATTGTTATTCATGCCCAAACAGAGATTTATTTCAGATCTAAGGTTTATTTGTGGCTAAGGTGAGTGATTTGCATAGTTCCTCACTAACCATGGTTAATTAAGGGTAATTAGTGTTAATTAGCGAATTTAAACATGATAAAATTCTGGAAAAATATTTATAAATTCCTAAATAATGTTTTAGACCTCTGATATGAACTTGGGTTAATTTGGTTAAGTTTTGCTAATCATATCATTAATTATGCTTGAACATGCTTAAGGGAAAATATGGGGTTTTGGCTATGTTTGATCCATTTTAACCTATAATATTGTTGTTTTGGTGTTTGTGGTTGATTATACATGTTGCTATGACTGTATGGTATGCTTTGTGATTGATTAGAATAGTTGGAATGGTCGAAAACTCCGTCGAGTGGCATAAACTGCTTGCTGGAAAGATTGCAGGAAATTGGCCGATCCGGATCGGAACGGAGAAAAGGACCCGATCCGAACCACCTCCCATGCGAATTCAGCGACTCCGATCCTCTCCATTAACCTTGTATGGCAACGCGACTTGTAGACTCCGATCCGACCAGGCATGCTCTGAAGGAGGCTGATTTAATCCATCATCCTAAGAAGACCACCGATCTGATGTTGGAAGAAAAGAAAGAAGCCTGTGCTCCGACCCGAACCGATGGTACCCTCTGATCCGATCCGAAGCAGCTTGCGAGGGAGTGTAGACCCCGATCTGATCCGGAGCAGAGAGGAAGGTTTGTGCTGGAGATTCCGAACCGATCCGATTTCTTAAGGGAGGAGCATTCCGATCCGAACCGAACTGATGATTAGGGGGAGATCCGAACCGATCCGGTGATGACAAATAACCCGAGATGCAAAGGTAGTCCAAATGGAAGTTAGAGCTTAGGATCCAGTTAGGAACCGATGAGTTCACTTCACGGTTGGGCTTTGCTGCGGGACGTGTGCTAAGGAGTTGCTGACGTTCATAACTTCGATTCACCACAGAAAAGGGATGATGGGCTACGTATCAGTGCAGTAGAGTCATCACGACTCGAGGAGCAAAGTGATCGTAGTTGGACTACGTATCAGTGCAGTAGAGTCATTACGACTCGAGGGGCAAAGTGATCATAGTAAGACTATAAGCCAGTGCAGTGGGGCCATTGTGACTCCATGGGGGCAGAGTGGACATAGTAAAGGATTAGTAAGACTATGAGCCAGTGCATTGGGGTGTGTACGACTCCATGGGTCAAAGTGGACATAGCCAAGGATTAGTGGCAATGGACCAGTGCAGTGAAGCCTTTGTGACTTCATGGGGCAAAGTGATCATAGCAAAGTATTGGGTGATCGAAGTGGTGGATATCGTATGCTTTACGCACTGAGTGAGAGATGTGAGGATGGTTGCTATGTTTGATTGTTTGCCATCACTATGACATGCACACCCCCACCCCCGTTATCTTTACACCATATGTTAGTGGCACCTCAGAGTGTTGTACAGTATGTAGTGCTAACTCTTTGGTTGCAGGTCCAGATTCAGGTATGGTTTAGTATACCTGTTATTGTTCTGTTTAGCTGCTTATCGCTCATACCAGACTTTTTGTCTGACCCGGAGTTTTGTCTCTTCTTATTACTCTGGGTGCTCACACGAGCAGACTAGAGACAGGTTAGCTGGTGATGCACGAGTAGCAGATTCGGAGGTGAGCAGGAGGCTTCCACGTATGATATATAGATATTCACCCTGTGTCGTTGTTGGTCACTACTTTGGGCATTAGTAGTGTACCTTTCTTGATTAGCTTTTTGAGACAGTTTTCAAAGGTTGTAATAATGTTGCCTTTGGATCATAAACCGTACTTTAGATTTTCCACTGCTATGATAGTTTTTTTCAGCTTATGCACTGTCTCACTTGTTTTATGTCAAGTATGTTGTTTTTATATTTTGTTCTATGCGCTGTGAGACATTCTACAGGTTCCTTGTTGATTCGTCGTCTTCTTTCTTCCTTTCCTTCTGACGATCCGTCCCGTGCTAACTGGACATGTGTACAGCGCACCCTTGGAGTAAATGTAGGTTGGTGCAGGGCGGGTTGTCACAACAGCCCAATCTAGATCATCAATAATCATCCAAACGATGTGAAGACTTCTGGTCTTCAACCATCGTCTTCATCTTTGACTTATCGTCGAATCGGTTATTCAGAATGGGTATAATCCCGTCCTTTCCGATTAACCCGCGTATATAATAAACAAATGTTACACTAACACAACATACGCCTCATTCCAATTCAGAATATTCTTTATTCAAATATTCACATTCTTAGGGAAAAGTTCCCATTAATTTTATCCAAGATAAATTCTTCTAAATTTATTCTTTAATCTTCCTTTGGATATCATTTCAGACCATGTTAAGGTTTTCCACACTAGTCGGGATTAGCGAACCACACCGAAGTAATTATTTATTTTATTTCCCAATCCCAACATATTCATCCCTTGGTGAAAATCTGGTAACACTCCATATCTAACACCACGGTGTTACCGATAAATATTAATTACCATTTCACGTTCAAATCTAATTAAAGATTTAACTATCGTTTGGAGCAAAACTGGTGATACTCCATTCTCGATCACATTGATCTAATTAAAGATTCATTAAAACTCCACTTAGTTTTAATCTTCTCAAAAATCAATATCATGTCTTTAACTGTGTTAAAGAAACCATGTCACCCAAAACACGATTCACGATAAACTCGAAATTTCTTTTTATTGTTAATCGGGTTAAAGAACAGGTGTTATTCAAAACACCACTCACGATAAACCCCAAAAACCAATTCAAATTCAATTCCAATTAAATACTAATTAACTGGACAATTTCACCAAATATTAACTAAAAGATTTATCCTTTTCTAAATTGGGTTCAAGAACAGTGTTATTTAAGACACCATTCACGACGAACCCAAAATCCCATTTGATATTTAGTACAAGGCTATGAATAGAAAATATATCGGCTTATATTCAATATCAAATTCTGAAACCATCAAATATCGTATTAGAAATAACGATATAAATATATCTTTCAAATTCCCACAACCATATCTATATAATCACGAAATCCAACATCGAAATATTCCGAAGATAATTTCGATTCAAATCCATTCCAATTCACGTATTGGAAATTCTGATTATTTTCAAAACCATTTCAAATCTAGTTCAAAAATAGTTCATTTCGATAAAAATATATTTTTATCCTTTCAAATGTGGAATTTTTCATCCCAGTTCTTTCCAATTCATATATTATGATTTCACACAAAATATTAATATTTTTAATAATTTTATAAGGCCCGTACAGTCGGTTTTCAATAACGACCACCGAACTGCACTTACAGCGACCTTTTCCAAATTTGATTTGGACATAATTCCAAATCCAACCGTTAGATTTTAAATTTCTAATATGCATTGGAAAGCTCTTTTCGATACGAACCCAACGGTCCGGTTTTAGGAGAATCCGACGGTCGGATCTCCCGTAACGTCAATTCAAAGTCAATGGTCGAAATCGTGAACTACCGCAGCGCGGCGCGTTCTATTCAGGCCATTATATATATAATATATATATATATATATATATATATTTCTTCGATTTCCTTTTAAACGTATTTTATAAATCGTTTTAAATTCGTTTTCGAAACGATTTCAACTTCATATTCAATTTCGAGTCAAAATTAAATATTCCACATCATCGATATACAAATGATAATATTTTCAAAACGTTATATTTTGAAATCACTTCCTTTACTATATTCATTATAAAAACGAATATAATCGATATAAATATCATTCGCGTCAAAATGGCGCCTCTCTAATCAACACGACTTTATATATTTCAATAACTTCGTTATTCTTTTCAACAAATGAATATTTATTCTATTCAACAGTTGAATCTATATTTCTTTCAACACATGAATATTCTCAACACATGAGTATCATCAACACATGACTATTTTTTATTTAATATATTTTATAAAATTTTGTTAAAGATGTAAATTTTATTGTTTAAAATATTTTCCTCAACATTGAATATTTTCAACACATGAATATATATTTTATAATATTATTTATTTTCCCAATTGGAATAAGGCCCAATCAATTACCATATAATATTAATTATATGGATTCCATACAACACATGTATTTAATAGCAACGATAAACAATCAACCATCATCCAAAGTGCACCACACAACTGCATAAGCATTAAATATAAATAATTAACGCTTACACAGTCTGTCAATCAAACAATCGACATACCACTAAACAATTGGGACTGGTGTGCGTCAAATACCATCCCAACACCCGTGTGGGGTTTCAATCCACAAACACTGAATATTATTTGTGTAGTTGGGCGATGTGTAAAATTTATCGTCCCAATCAACATCCTTCAAATAGGTGTACATAAACAAACCGTCTGGTTTGTAAATGAATATTTATTTATTCACATTAATGTTAAAAATTATATTTTCAACGATAATTAATTTATTTCAACATCACAAACAAAATTCACAACACATCAAACAAGCACACAAGTCGTCCATGGTCTGTGGACGACGGGTGTAACAACCCGAAAATCTGGGCCAGTTTAAAATTTTTATTTTAGCAAATTTTAGCGAATTTTGACATTTAAAATAGATTATTTTAAATAATATCGACGAGAAATTTATTTTGAATAGATTCAACGTATATATTTATATACGTCGTCGTTAGAATATAAATAATTATATATAATTATAAATAGAATTGAAAATGGCGCGGTAGTTCGATAATTCGATTTCAAATTTCAAATGAACGTACCGGGTGCAAATCAAACCAGATTTTAGTGAAACCAAAAACATTAGGATCTAATTGATATTATCTTTCCAACGAATCCGAAAAATCGAAATTTCATAGTGGGAATCAAAAGATATGTCCAGTTGAAAATTCTGAATAGTCGCTATGGAATTCAGGCCCTTAAAAATGGGAATTTTGCAAACGACCTCGGATTTCGACGAAACCACTTTTGTTGGATCCGTGATGTCAAATTATTGCTAGATTTCAAATTTCATAATTTTTCGAATCAATATGTGAGCGTGGCAAAGGAAAACGCGTTTGACCAGTTTCAGTTGATTTTAATCGACTGGAAAATGGCCATTTGTCCAACGGTCTCAGAATTCAACGAAACTAGTCTTGTTAGGACCGTATCGTCAATACGAAGCTAGAAAATATTATTTTGGAATTTTTCTAGTTAGTATGTGACCCCGGTAAATTGAAATGCGCGTTCAAATTCTATATATAGAAGTATATGTTGATTTTGACGAAAACTGATTGTAACAGTCGAATCATCTTACGACACATATCCCATTGTGTACGGAATGGGGGTAATTAGCTATGGACGACAGGCGGTGGGCCTCGTTTAGAGGTCGAAAATAAAAGTTGTTTTTTGGTGGAAAATAAAAAATTAAATAAAAAAAAACCACTCCTTAACCGTTCAGCCCCCCCACCCCCGATAAAATCAGAATTTGAAAGAAAAAAAAAGAGAAAAAAACGACGGATCTAGGAAATCGCGCCGCCGCCTGCGCCTCGGGCCACCGCGCCTCCTCCTCGAGCTCCCCCTCCTCTCGCGCCGCTCTTCCATCCTCTCCACTTCCTCCCCTCCTTCTTCTTCTGTATAGAACCGCCGCCGCCCCCCTAAACCCTAAGCCACCCCCTACGCCTCCGCTTCACCCTCCTCTGGCCACCGTCGACGCAGCACAGCCCCCCCCTTCTTCCATTTTACAGTAAGTTTTCTCCATTTTTTATTTTTAGTTAAAACTGACTTTTTATATTAGTTGAAACTGAATTTTATTCGATAGGAAAATTAGACATAGAATTTTTATTCGATAGGAAAGTTAAAGGTAAGATTCTTTATATGATAAGGAAGTTAAAAATATAATTTTTATCGTATGTAAAGGTTGAAAATATAATTTTCATATTATATAGATAATAAAAATATAATCTTTTATATTGTAGAAGGATAAAAATATGATTTTTACATTATAGAAGTGTTAAAAATTGGATCTTTATATATGTAGTGAATCAAAAATATGACCTTTATATAGTAGAAGATATAAAAATACTCTTTTTATATAAGTAGTGTATTGAAAATATAATTTCTATAAAATATAAAATATAAAATAAAAACTTTATATTTGAAAAGGCGAAATCTTTATATTTGAAAGGGAGAAATCTTTATATAGAGAATAGCGTGATATAATTTTTATTTTATGAACATCGATATAAAAATAGAATTTTTATCTATATAGCATCGATATCAAGATAGAATTTTTATCTATATAGTAGCGATGTAAAAATAGAATTTTTATCGACATAGCATCGATGTAAAAATAGAATTTTTATCGATATAGCATCGATGTGAAAATAGAATTTTTATCTATATAGTAGCGGAGTAAAAATTCGATTTTTATATATTGAATAGCGAAGTAAAAATTCGATTTTTTTTTATGTAGTGGCTACGTGCAACGAAAGTGACAAAAGGCGAGAACGAAAAGATTTTCTTCATAGGAAGTGTCGTGGAGTTGGGATAGCTATTGGTGAGAACTTCTCACTCAAAATTCCTTTTCTAGTTATATATATATACTAGGATGCAGACGGTGCTTAGTAGCACCCGACACCCATCGTCCACAGACCATGGACGGCTTGTTTGTTTGATTGATGTGTTGTGAAAATTGTTTGTGATGTTGATGTGAAGTAGATAATGAAATATATTCATGTGTTGAAATAAATTAATTATCGTTAAAAATATAATTTTTAACGTGAAATGTGAATAAATAAATAATTATAAACAAATCGGCCGATTTGTTTATATACACTGATTTGACTGATATTGATTAGGTCGATAAAATTTACACATCGCCCAACTGCACAAATAAAAATCTGTGTTTGTTGATTTGAAACCCCACATGGGTGTTGGGATGAAATTTGGCGTACACTAATCCCAATTATTTAATTGTATGTCGATCGATTGGTCGACAGACTGTGTAAGCGTCGATTATTTATATTTGATGCTTATGCAGTTGTGTGGTGCACCTTGGATGATGGTTGATTGTTTATCATTGCTATTATATGCATGTGTTGTATGGAATCCATATAATTAACATTATATGGTGATTTATTGGGCCTCATTCCAATCGGGAAAATAATGAATATTATAAAAGAAAATTCATGTGTTGAATATAAAAATATTAATGTGTTGACGATGTTCATGTTTTGAAACTATTCGTGTGTTGAGTAAAATATTTTGTACAATAAAATTTACATCTTTATCATATTTTAAATTAGAACTACTTTACGGTTGAAGTCTAATCAAAAAAATCAAACGATAGATACCATAGTTTTATAAAATATTTTACATAACAAAAATAGTGATGTGTTGACAGTACTCATGTGTTGAGATTAGTCGTGTGTTGAAAGAAATATAGATTCAAGTGTTGAATAGAATAAATATTCATTTGTTGAATAGAATAAAGAATATTTTGAAAAATATATATAGCCGTGTTGATTAGAGTTGTGCTATTTTGGACGTGAACGATATTTATATCGATTTTATCCGTTTTATAATGAATATAGAAAAGTGATTTCAAAATTTAATATTTTGAAATGGAATTCAAAATAAATTAGATTAAAATTCAAATTGAAATTTTATTGAATCAATTTGAAATGAATTCGAATCGAATAGAAAATGAATTCGATTCGAATTGAATAGAAAGTGAATTTGAATTCGAATTGAATAGAAATGAATTCAAATTGAATTAAATTGAAATTGAATTAAAAACGAATTGAAATCGTTTTGAATGAAATTTAAAATGAACAAAAATTGAATTGAAATCAATTTGAAATGAATTCGAATTGAAGTAAATAGAATGTAAATTCTAATTGAATTGAATTGAAACGAATTAGAATTTGAATTGAATTGAAACGAATTTGAATTCGAATTAAATAAAATTGAAATGAATTCGAATTGAATTGAAATCAAATCGATTTGAAATTGAAGATGAAGTTGAAATTGTTTTTGAAACGAATTTAGAACTATTTATAAAATTCGTTTTAAAAGGGAATCGACGAAATATATATAATATTTATATTATATATATATAATGGCCTGAATAGAACGCGCCGCGCCGCGGCAGTTCGTGAATTTCGACCATTAACTTCGAATTGACGTTGCGGGAGATCCGCCCGTCGGATTCTCCTAAAACCGAAACCGTTGGGTTCGTATCGATAAGTGCTTTTCAATGAATATTAGAAATGTGAAATCTAACGGTTGGATTTGGAATTATGTCCAAATCAAATTTAGAAAAGGTCGCTGTAAGTGCAGTTCGATGGACGTTGATGGAAATCGACTGTACGGGCCTTGATAAAATTATTAAAAATATCTATAATTTGTGTAAAATCATAAGAAATGATTTGGGAAAAATTGGGCTGAAGAATTCCACATTTGAAAGGATAAAAATATATTTTTGTCGAAATGAACTAGTTTTGAACTAGAATTAAAATCAATTTATTTTTGAAATAAATAAATTGAATTTGAAAGTGATTTTAAAAATAATCAATATTCCCAATACGTGAAGTGGAAGTGGAGTTGAATCGAAATTATCTTCGGAATATTTCGATGTTGGATTTCGTGACTATACAGATATTGTTATGGGAATTTGAAAGATATATTTTATATCGTTATTTCCAATACGATATTTGTAGGTTTCAGAATTTGATATTGAATATAAGCCAGTATATTTTCTATTCAGAGCCTTGTATTTAATATCAAATGTGATTTGGGTTTATCGTGAATCGTGTTTTAGATGACATTGGTTCTTTAACCCAGTTAAAGGCAGGATGTTGATTTTTGAAAAGATTAAAACTAAGTGGAGTTTTAATGAATCTTTAATTAGATTAAAAATGTGAATTGATAATTTAAATTATCAAATTTGAAAGGTGATCGAGAATGGAGTATCACCAGTTTTGCTCCAAAGCGGTAGTTAAATCTGTAATTAGATTTGAACGTGAAATGGTAATTAATTTTACCGATAACACCGTGGTGTTAGGAATGGAGTATCACCAGTTTTGCTCCATGGGATATATAGGTTGGGATTAGGAAATAAAATAAATAATTACTTTTTTGAATAAAAGAATATTCTGAATTGGCATGAGGCGTTCGTTGTGTTTGTGTAACATTTGTTTATTATATACGTGGGTTATTCAGAAAGGCCGGGTTATACCCATTCTGAATAACCGATTCGACGAGATGTCGAAGATGAAGATGGTGGTTGAAGACCGGAAGTCTTCACATCGTTTGGGTGATTACAGATGATATTGATTGGCCTGTACACCCAGGATGAGGGAATCAGTTGGTGATCGTCCAGACGTACTTGGAGATGGATGGATATGCGAGGAAAGTGCCTCCGGTTTCGTTTAGACCCAGAACGAACTTGTAAATGGATTGTGTGTCTGACATTGGATTTTATTCTGTGTTGATTGATCTCTATTAAATATACATCTGTTTGGCGGCGGAGAATTTATTCTCTTGCTTAACGCCCTTCTCTGAGACGTACGAGCTCAGAGGTTGTATATCGATGGACATCAGTCGCATGGAGTGAATTGCCAGTGTGGCACGCGTAAGTGGCAAATGATCAAGGCTTCTATTGAAAAGCAAAGTCTTGTGGTTGATGATCAAAGCACGGCCTGTGTGGCGTAGCTTTGTGTATAACGTGAATTCGCGAGCCTCACACCTCGGTATGAGTCAAAAACGGGATAGTGACTGCAGGGAGAGCACGACGTTTCTTTCTAGCTAGGGTGGTGTCAGTGACCTACCAGCCCTGATATTTATATACTTTTCACCTGTGTGGTTGTTGGATACGAGGCGCCTCAGATATAGGTCTGTAAGGACCGGAAACGTGTGTTCAGGAATTGCCAATCCTCAAAAGTAAGAGAGGACCGGCCCTGAAGATCCAAGGATCATAGTGGGGTCCTGGGACATTTGCTAGAGTGTCTCGAACGCGAAGAGGAGCTTGCCCCTTGCCTCGGCTCATGATGGAATCCAATTTCCAATACGTGATATTGCGGTTTTATTTGTAGAACCTAGTATGGCGACATAGTGGTATGGGTCATTCATGCCGCCTATGATTGATATTTATGATTGAAATTGTTTTGACACTATACACCTATAATAGTATCAAAGTACGTGTTTTAAACGTATCAAGCATGCTTTGGCTGTTATAAGGTAAAAACCCTATCCTCCGGCTTGCGTTGCATTGTGTGATGGGACCTGGGTCTTATAATAGCTTCATTTTTCTTTATTTAGCATTGCGCGGTTTGTTCTATGCACTGGTATTCTTGGGAGGAAACCCGTTCCGTGTTATACGGCATGGTCCCTTGATTTACCTAACTTTAAAAATAAAGATTAATAACTGTTTTAGTTCTCACACCAGTCACAGGACTGACATGGAGTTTATTGTTTTAACCTAAACTCTGGGTGCCCCTATTTTCCGCACGGGAAGCTAGTAGTTTTGGTTTTGCAGATTTATATTCACACGGTCCTGATTTATAGCTGGAACGATGCTCGGAAAGCTCTGTATCCGTGTATGACTTTCAGTTGTGCTTTTGTATTATTTTCCGCTGCGATGTATTTAAATGTAATTTAAAATCTCTGATATTTATCGAATGTAATTTATTCATTTGTACTCTGTATATTCTTATCTGATGGAATTGTTGTAATATACAATGAAATGTTCTTCCGTCTGCGTTCTAATTTGTCGTGTTCTCAAAACGAATAGGGTTTTCGAACGGTCTAGACTGGTTTAACGACCGATTCGGATCGAGTGAAATTCCTTGCCGTTACAGTTGCCATCAGAGCTTTGGTTTACAGAGCTCAAGAACAAGACACATTAGAACCATACGAAAGAATTCGTCAGATATTGGATTAGTAATATCCAATTAGAATGACTCGTTAGAGATAGGATCAGTAGTATCCTAGAACGAGTATGAAGAGTATATTTCTCAAATGAAAACAATTTTGTTTTAAAATTTAAATCGTTTTATACGTATTTGAATAATTTATTTATTTTGAATATGGACAATCGAGTATATAAAGGTTTTGCATATACGCGTCATGAACGTATATTCGAAGTTTTAATATACTGAACAGATATAGAATCACACTCTAGTTGCCCGGAGATAATTCTGGTAATGCGGCCGCATTATCAATAATTATGTTCGTGTTTCGAAGGTGTGATATCTATATATTTCCATTAGACTGGTGTGAGAACCAAATTATAGCTAGAATACATTGTTGTGAATAGGCATCAAAAACATGATTTTTGTATATGTATCAAAATTATGAATTTGAAACTCTAATCCACTAATTGATTGATGTTTGTGTTGTTTGTTTATTTGTTTGATAATTTTGAACCATTTAGCCTAATTGAATCACATATTGAATTGTACTGAAAATTGGTCGCATTTGCTTGCATATACATGTACTTACATTGAAAAGGTCATAGCAAGGAGGCTAGAGCAGAGAATAAAATTTGTTTGCCCAACAAATAGGTATATATTTACTATAATTTACTGTTTTGTTTGGGTGATGATGATTTTGTGAGCCTATTGGCTAGCCTCTTGGCTTTTTCTTTTTCTTTTTGAGATTAGAAGGCCTATATGGCAATTTCGGGATTTTCCCGTGGCTCCCGGTGTAGGGGAGGTTATGGGGAAATTTTTCGAAAATTTAGGGTGTTAGCCAAATTTTTGAAGAATATGAAAATTCTCAGAAACTGAAAAGAGGGAAAATGGAAGCCAGATCGAACGTAGAGTTGATTAATCAAACCACTTTCGACTTTGTTCCTTTTCGGGGACGAAAAGTTTTAAGTGGGGGAGATTGTAACAACCCGAAAATCTGGGCCAGTTTAAAATTTTTATTTTGGCAAATTTTAGCGAATTTTGAACATTTAAAATAGATTATTTTAAATAATATCGACGAGAAATTTATTTTGAATAGATTCGACGTATATATTTATATACGTCGTCGTTTGAATATAAATAATTATATATAATTATAAATAGAATTGAAAATGGCGCGGTAGTTCGATAATTCGATTTCAAACTTCAAATGAACGTACCGGGTGCAAAACAAACCGGATTTTAGTGAAACCAAAAACATTAGGATCTAATTGATAATATCTTTCCAACGAATCCGAAAAATTGAAATTTCATAGCGGGAATCAAAAGATATGTCCAGTTGAAAATTCTGAATAGTCGCTATGGAATTCAGGCCCTTAAAAATGGGAATTTTGCAAACGACCTCGGATTTCGACGAAACCACTTTTGTTGGATCTGTGATGTCAAATTATTGCTAGATTTCAAATTTCATAATTTTTCGAATCAATATGTGAGCGTGGCAAAGGAAAACGCGTTTGACCAGTTTCAGTTGATTTTAATCGACTGGAAAATGGCCATTTTTCTAACGGTCTCAGAATTCGACGAAACTAGTTTTGTTAGGACCATATCGTCAATACGAAGCTAGAAAATATTTTTCTGGAATTTTTCTAGTTAGTATGTGGCCCCGGTAAATTGAAATGCGCGTTCAAATTCTATATATAGAAGTATATGTTGATTTTGACGAAAACTGACTGTAACAGTCGAATCAGCTTACGATACATATACCATTGTGTTCGGAATGGGGGTAATTAGCTATGGACGACAGGCGGTGGGCCTCCTTTAGAGGCTGAAAATAAAAGTTGTTATTTGGTGGAAAATAAAATAATTAAATAAAAAAAAACCTCTCCTTAACCGTTCAGCCCCCCCCCCCCCCCCGATTAAATCAGAATTTGAAAGAAAAAAAAACGACGGATCCAGGAAATCGCACCGCCGCCTGCGCCTCGGGCCACCGCGCCTCCTCCTCGAGCTCCCCCTCCTCTCGCGCCGCTCTCCCATCCTCTCCACTTCCTCCCCTCCTTCTTCTTCTGCATAGAACCGCCGCCGCCCCCCTAAACCCTTAGCCGCCGCCCCCCTAAACCCTAAGCCACCCCCTGCGCCTCCGCTTCACCCTCCTCTGGCCACCGTCGACGCAGCACAGCCCCCCCTTCTTCCATTTTACAGTAAGTTTTCTCCATTTTTTATTTTTAGTTAAAACTGAATTTTTATATTAGTTGAAACTGAATTTTATTCGATAGGAAAATTAGAGATAGAATTTTTATTCGATAGGAAAGTTAAAGATATGATTTTTTATATGATAAGGAAGTTAAAAATATAATTTTTATCGTATGTAAAGGTTGAAAATATAATTTTCATATTATATAGATAATAAAAATATAATCTTTTATATTGTAGAAGGATAAAAATATGATTTTTACATTATAGAAGTGTTAAAAATTGGATCTTTATATATGTAGTGAATCAAAAATATGACCTTTATAGTAGAAGATATAAAAATACTATTTTTATATAAGTAGTGTATTGAAAATATAATTTCTATAAAATAGAAAATATAAAATAAAACCTTTATATTTGAAAAGGCGAAATCTTTATATTTGAAAGGGCAAAATCTTTATATAGAGAATAGCGTGATATAATTTTTATTTTATGAACATCGATATAAAAATAGAATTTTTATCTATATAGCATCGATATCAAGATAGAATTTTTATCTATATAGTAGCGATGTAAAAATAGAATTTTTATCGATATAGCATCGATGTAAAAATAGAATTTTTATCGATATAGCATCGATGTGAAAATAGAATTTTTATCTATATAGTAGCGGAGTAAAAATTCGATTTTTATATATTGAATAGCGAAGTAAAAACTCGATTTTTTTAATATTGAATAGCGAAGTAAAAATTCGATTTTTATTTATGTAGTGGCTACGGGCAACGAAAGTGACAAAAGGCGAGAACGACAAGATTTTCTACATAGGAAGTGTCGTGGAGTTGGGATAGCTATTGGTGAGAACTTCTCACTCAAATTTCCTTTTCTAGTTATATATATATACTAGGATGCAGAAGGTGCTTAGTAGCACCCGACACCCGTCGTCCACAGACCATGGACGGCTTGTTTGTTTGATTGATGTGTTGTGAAAATTGTTTGTGATGTTGATGTGAAGTAGATAACGAAATATATTCTTGTGTTGAAATAAATTAATTATCGTTAAAAATATAATTTTTAACGTGAAATGTGAATAAATAAATAATTATAAACAAATCGGCAGATTTGTTTATGTACACTGATTTGACTGATATTGATTGGGTCGATAAATTTTACACATCGCCCAACTGCACAAATAAAAATCTGTGTTTGTTGATTTGAAACCCCACACGGGTGTTGGGATGAAATTTGGCGTACACTAATCCCAATTATTTAATTGTATGTCGATCGATTGGTCGACAAACTGTGTAAGCGTCGATTATTTATATTTGATGCTTATGCAGTTGCGTGGTGCACCTTGGATGATGGTTGATTGTTTATCATTGCTATTATATGCATGTGTTGTATGGAATCCATATAATTAACATTATATGGTGATTGATTGGGCCTCATTCCAATCGGGAAAATAATGAATATTATAAAAGAAAATTCATGTGTTGAATATAAAAATATTCATGTGTTGACGATGTTCATGTGTTGAAACTATTCGTGTGTTGAGTAAAATATTTTATACAATAAAATTTACATATTTATCATATTTAAAATTAGAACTACTTTACGGTTGAAGTCTAATCAAAAAAATCAAACGATAGATACCATAGTTTTATAAAATATTTTACATAACAAAAATAGTGATGTGTTGACAGTACTCATGTGTTGAGATTAGTCGTGAGTTGAAAGAAATATAGATTCATGTGTTGAATAGAATAAATATTCATTTGTTGAATAGAATAAAGAAGTTTTTGAAAAATATATATAGCCGTGTTGATTAGAGTTGCGCTATTTTGGACGTGAATGATATTTATATCGATTTTATCCGTTTTATAACGAATATTGAAAAGTGATTTCAAAATTTAATATTTTGAAATGGAATTCAAATTAAATTAGATTAAAATTCAAATTGAAATTTTATTGAATCAATTTGAAATGAATTCGAATCGAATAGAAAATGTATTCGATTCGAATTGAATAGAAAGTGAATTTGAATTCGAATTGAATAGAAATGAATTCAAATTGAATTAAATTGAAATTGAATTAAAAACAAATTGAAATCGTTTTGAATGAAATTTAAAACGAACTGAAATTGAATTGAAATCAATTTGAAATGAATTCGAATTGAAGTAAATAGAAGGTAAATTCTAATTGAATTTAATTGAAACGAATTAGAATTTGAATTGAATTGAAATGAATTTGATTTCGAATTAAATAAAATTGAAATGAATTCGAATTGAATTGAAATCAAATCGATTTGAAATTGAAGATGAAGTTGAAATTGTTTTTGAAACGAATTTAGAACTATTTATAAAATTCGTTTTAAAAGGGAATCGACGAAATATATATAATATATATATATTAAATATATATAATGGCCTGAATAGAACGCGCCGCTCTGCGGCAGTTCGTGAATTTCGACCATTAACTTCGAATTGACGTTGCGGGAGATCCGACCGTCGGATTCTCCTAAAACCGGAACCGTTGGGTTCGTATCGAAAAGAGCTTTTCAATGAATATTAGAAATTTGAAATCTAACGGTTGGATTTGGAATTATGTCCAAATCAAATTTAGAAAAGGTCGCTGTAAGTGCAGTTTGATGGTCGTTGATGGAAATCGACTGTACGGGCCTTGATAAAATTATTAAAAATATCTATAATTTGTGTAAAATCATAAGAAATGATTTGGGAAAAATTGGGCTGAAGAATTCCACTTTTGAAAGGATAAAAATATATTTTTGTCGAAATGAACTAGTTTTGAACTAGAATTAAAATCAATTTTTTTTTAAATAAATAAATTGAATTTGAAAGTGATTTTAAAAATAATCAATATTCCCAATACGTGAAGTGGAAGTGGAGTTGAATCGAAATTATATTCGGAATATTTCGATGTTGGATTTCGTGACTATACAGATATGGGAATTTGAAAGATATATTTTATATCGTTATTTCCAATACGATATTTGTTGGTTTCAGAATTTGATATTGAATATAAGCCAGTATATTTTCTATTCAGAGCCTTGTATTTAATATCAAATATGATTTGGGTTTATCGTGAATCGTGTTTTAGATGACATTGGTTCTTTAACCCAGTTAAAGGCAGGATGTTGATTTTTGAAAAGATTAAAACTAAGTGGAGTTTTAATGAATCTTTAATTAGATTAAAAATGTGAATTGATAATTTAAATTATCAAATTTGAAAGGTGATCGAGAATGGAGTATCACCAGTTTTGCTCCAAAGCGGTAGTTAAATCTGTAATTAGATTTGAATGTGAAATGGTAATTAATTTTACCGATAACACCGTGGTGTTAGGAATGGAGTATCACCAGTTTTACTCCATGGGATATATAGGTTGGGATTGGGAAATAAAATAAATAATTACTTCGGTGTGGTTCGCTAATCTCGACTAGTTTGAAATGATATCCAAAGGAAGATTAAAGAATAAATTTAGAAGAATTTATCTTGGATAAAATTAATGGGAACCTTTCCCTAAGAATGTGATTTTGTGAATAAAAGAATATTCTGAATTGGAATGAGGCGTTCGTTGTGTTTGTGTAACATTTGTTTATTATATACGTGGGTTATTCAGAAAGGCCGGGTTATACCCATTCTGAATAACCGATTCGACGAGATGTCGAAGATGAAGACGGTGGTTGAAGACCGGAAGTCTTCACATCGTTTGGGTGATTACTGATGATCTTGATTGTGCTGTACACCCAGGATGAGGGAATCAGTTGGTGATCGTCCAGACGTACTTGGAGATGGATGGATATGCGAGGAAAGTGCCTCCGGTTTCGTTCAGACCCAGAACGAACTTGTAAATGGATTGTGTGTCTGACATTGGATTTTATTCTGTGTTGATTGATCTCTATTAAGTATACATCTGTTTGGCGGCGGAGAATTTATTCTCTTGCTTAACGCCCTTCTCTAAGACGTACGAGCTCAGAGGTTGTATCTCAATGGACATCAGTCGCATGGAGTGAATTGCCAGTGTGGCACGCGTAAGTGGCAATTGATCAAGGCTTCTGTTGAAAAGCAAAGTCTTGTGGTTGATGATCAAAGCACGGCCTGTGTGGCGTAGCTTTGTGTATAACGTGAATTCGCGAGCCTCACACCTCGGTATGAGTCAAAAACGGGATAGTGACTGCAGGGAGAGCACGACGTTTCTTTCCAGCTAGGGTGGTGTCAGTGACCTACCAGCCCTGACATTTATATACTTTTCACCTGTGTGGTTGTTGGATACGAGGCGCCTCAGATATAGGTCTGTAAGGACCGGGAAACGTGTGTTCAGGAATTGTCAATCCTCAAAAGTAAGAGAGGACCGGCCCTGAAGATCCAAGGATCATAGTGGGGTCCTGGGACATTTGCTAGAGTGTCTCGAACGCGGAGAGGAGCTTGCCCTTGCCTCGGCTCATGATGGAATCAAATTTCCAATACGTGATATTGCGGTTTTATTTGTAGAACCTAGTATGGCGACATAGTGGTATGGGTCATTCATGCCGCTTATGATTGATATTTATGATTGAAATTGTTTTGACACTATACACCTATAATAGTATCAAAGAATGTGTTTTAAACGTATCAAGCATGCTTTGGCTGTTATAAGGTAAAAACCCTATCCTCCGGCTTGCGTTGCATTGTGTGATGGGACCTGACCTGGGTCTTATAACAGCTTCATTTTTCTTTATTTAGCATTGCGCTGTTTGTTCTATGCACTGGTATTCTTGGGAGGAAACATGTTCCGTGTTATACGGCATCGTCCCTTGATTTACCTAACTTTAAAAATAAAGATTAATAACTGTTTTAGTTCTCACACCAGTCACATGACTGACCTGGAGTTTATTGTTTTAACCTAAACTCTGGGTGCCCCTATTTTCCGCACGGTCAGCTAGTAGTTTTGGTTTTGCAGATTTATATTCACAGGGTCCTGATTTACAGCTGGAACGATGCTCAGAAAGCTCTGTATCCGTGTATCACTTTCAGTTATGCTTTTGTATTATTTTCCGCTGCGATGTATTTAAATGTAATTTAAAATCTCTGATATTTATCGAATGTAATTTATTCATTTATACTCTGTATATTCTTATCTGATGGAATTGTTGTAATATACAATGAAATGTTCTTCCGTCTGCATTCTAATTTGTCGTGTTCTCAAAACGAATAGGGGTTTCGAACGGTCTAGACCGGTTTAACAACCGATTCGGATCGAGCGAAATTCCTTGCCGTTACTAGGTGTTGGGAGCTGCTATGCTCCGTCTGCATCCAAGTATATATTTTAACAAGAAAACAAAAATAAAAGTGAGAAGTTCTCACCGACTAGCTAAACCAAACGCCACGACTCTTTATATATAGAAATCTTCGTCATGCTCGCCTTTTGTCAATTTCATTGTCCGTAGCCACTACATATATAAAAATCACATTTTTATATTGTTGCTATGTATATAAAAATCACATTTTTATAATCACTCTACATTGATAAAAAATTAACATTTTTATACCACTACTATATAGATAAAAATTCTATTTTTATACCGCTACTATATAGATAAAAATTCTATTTTTATACCGCTACTATATAGATAAAAATTCTATTTTTATACCGCTACTATATAGATAAAAATTCTATTTTTATACAACGATCTTTATAAATAAAAGTTATATTTTTATTTCACTTTCAAAATGATAAAAATAGCATCTTTAACACGATGTTTTCATCATAAAGATTATATTTTTATAACGCTACTTCTAATATAAAGATCGAATTTTTATATCGTCGCTATAAAAATCACATTTTTATCTCAACATATATATAATAAAAAACATATTTTTATTTCGCTACACATATAAAATTATATTTTATATCTCTACATATATAAAAATCATATCGTTACACTTTCTATAATATAAAAATCTAATCTTTATAATTTCTATAATATAAAAATCTAATCTTTATACTTTCTATAATATAAAAATCATATTTTTATTGTATAAAAATCCTGTCTTTACATGCTAATCATATAAACATAAATCACTTCATTTATATGCTAACTTCATATTAAAAATCATATTTTTATTATGTATTTTTCAACATAAAAATCGTATCTTCACGCATTAAAAATCATATTTCTACAATAACAATCCTACTTTGCTAACAATGAAGATCAAAACAGAATTTAAAAAAAGTAAAAATCACCTTTTGCTTAGAGTAGTGCTGCTGGTGCTCGCGGGGGGTGGTGGAGCTCGTCGGGGTGTTATTTGCAAAACCGAAATCAATAAAAATTGGGTTTTTATTGGCCGGAGGGCTCGGGGTCGGAGCCGGGGTCATGTGTGGTGCTTCAGGCGGTGGGGCCAGGGTGGTTGGCGAGGCCAAGGGGGTGTGAGGGGTTCGCACGCGTCGGTGGGGGGGGGGGGGGGGTTGCGTCAATCAATTGGAGAAGATGGGGGAGAGACAGATCGGAGAGGGGGGTTTGGGTGGAGGCGCGGTGCTGGTGGCCGGCCTCTGGTGGCGCGGCGGAGGCTGCGTCGGTGGCTGGATCGAGATCGTCGGTATCCCTTTTTTTCTTTTTTTTTCTCGAATGAAATGAAACGGGGGGGCCTGAGTGTATAGAGAGAGAAGAGTTTATATTTTTTTATTTAATTTCAAAAAGTAACTTTTAATTTCGACCTCGAAATCGAACCAACCGACTGTCGTCCCTAGCTAATTACCCCCATTCCGAACACAATGGGATAGGTATCGCAGGCTGATTCGACTGTTTCGATCAGTTTTCATCAAAACCAAAATATAAATCTATATATTGAATTTGAACGCACATTTCAATTTACTAGGGCCACATACGGACTTTAAAAATTCCCAAAAAATATTTTCTAGCTTTGTATTGACGATACGGTCCTAACAAAACTAATTTCGTCAAATTCCGAGACCGTCTGAAAAATGGCCATTTTCTAATCGATTAAAATCAACTAAAACTGGTCAAACGCGTTTTCCTTTTGCCACACTCACATATTGATTCGAAAAATTACGAATTTTGGAATTTAGCAATAACTTAACATCGCGGATCCAACAAAAGTGGTTTCGTTGAAAAGCGAGGTCGTTTGCAAAATTTTCATTTTTAAGGGCCAGAATTCCATAGCGACTATTCTGAATTTCAACTGGACGTAACTTTTTATTCCCGCTATGAAATATCAACTTTTCGAATTCATTGGAAATATATTCTCAATTAGATTCAAATATTTTTGGTTTTGCTAAAATCCAATTTATTTTGAATCATGTACAGTCATTTGAACTTTGAAATCGAATTTTCGAACTACCGCGCCATTTTCAATTCCTTTTATAATTAAAATAAAATATTTATATTGTAACGACGATTCGAATAAATATACGTTCTATTTCAATTCAAAATGAATTTCTCATCGCTATTATTTAAAATAATTCATTTTAAATAATAAAAATTCATCAAAATTGCCAAAATAAAAATTTTAAATTGGCTCAGAATTTCAAGGTTGTTACAATCTCCCCCACTTAAAACTTTTCATCCCCGAAAAGGAACGAAGCCGAAAGTTTTTTCACAAATCAACTCAACTTTCATTGTTTGCCTTACGGCTTAAGTTCTTCAACTTTTCAGTTTCTAAGAACTTTTCAAATTTTTCAAAAATTTGGCTAATTTTCGAAAAATTTCGCCATAACCTCCCCTGCACCGGGGACTTCGGGATATTTCATATAGCCTCGCATGGCCTTCTTCAATCCAAAAGAAAAAGAAAAAGGCAAGCGGCTAGCCAATCGGCTCATAAAATCATCCAAACTCAATAAATTTGTAAATATGTACCTATTTGTCGGGCAAACAATTTTATTCTTCTGCTCTAGCCTCCTTGCTATGACCTGTTCACACACACACACACACACACACACACACACATATATATATATGTCCATGCATGCATTTGTAAATAATTTTCAATACAGTCCAATATTGGATTCAATTAGGCTAAATGGTTCAAAATTTTAATTAATCAAAACAATAATCATACAACACAACCATAAATCAATTAGTGAATTAATGTTTCAAATTCATAATTTTGATACATATACAGAAAATCATGTTTTTGATGCCAAATCACAACAATATATCCTATCTAGTTTTGGTTCTTACACCAGTCAATCGGAATCATATAGAAATCCCACTTTCGAAACCCGAACATAAATATTGGTGATGGAGCACCATCATCAAAATCATCTCTGAGGGACTAGAATGTGATTCTATATCTATCCAGTATATTAAAACTTCGAATATACGCTCATGACGCATATATGCAAAATCTTTATATACTCGATTGTCCAAATCAATATAAATAATTATTCAAATACGTATAAACTGGTTTAAATTTTCAAAACAATATTGTATTCATTTGAAAAATATACTCTTCACACTCGTTCTAGGACACTACTGATCCTATCTCTAACAAGTCATTCTAATTGGATATTACTAATCCAATATCTGATGAATTCTTTCGTTCGGTTCTAATGTGTCTTGTTCTCGAGCCCTGTAAATCAAAGCTTTGATACCAAAATGAAACAACCCGAACTTCCCCGTGAAGGAAAGCACTAATTGAGTTGAGAACAACACACATCGGAACATAAACAGAAGAACGTTTCATTGTATATTACAACAATTTCCATCAGAATACAAGAATATACAGAGTATGAATAAATGTACATTCGACAAATAACAGAGATTACAATAAATTACATAGCAGCGGAAAAACAATACAAAACACAATTGAAAGCAATACACGGGTATAGAGATTTCCGAGCATCGTTCCAGTTGTAAATCAGGATCCTGTGAATATAAATCTGCAAAACCAAAACTATTAGTTGCCCGTGTGGAAAATAAGAGCACCCAGAGTTTAGGTTAAAACAATAAACTCCAGGTCAGTCATATGACTGGTGTGAGAACTAAAACAGTTATTAATCTTTATTTTAAAGTTAGGTAAATCAAGGGACCACGCCGTATAACACGGAACAGGTTTCCTCCCAAGAATATCAGTGCATAAAACAACAGCGCATTGCTAAATAAAGAAAAATGAAGCTACTATAAGACCCAGGTCCCATCACACAATGCAACGCAAGACGGAGGATTGGGTTTTTACCTTATAATAGCCAAAGAATGCTTGATACGTGAAATTTCATATTTTATCATTACTATAAGTGAAGAAAACAACTTCAATCATAATGTATAAATCATAGATGGCACAAGTGACCCATACCACTATGTCGCCGTACTAGGCTCTACAAATAGAACCGAAAGTCACGTATTGGAAATTGGATTCCATCATGAGTCGAGGCAAGGGGAAAGGTCCTCTCCATTCGAGACACTCTAGCAAATGTCTCAGGACCACACATAGCGATCCATAAAATCGGTTGGGCCGGTCCTCACCTAACTTTAGAGGATTGGCAATTCCTGAACACTCGTTTCCCGGTCCTATAGGACCTATATAATTGTCTGTACGTCGGCTCACATAGTGCCAGTTATCGACCATATATTCGAGGTGCCTCGCATTCCAACAACCACACAGGTAAAAACTATATAAATGTCAGGGCTGGTAGGTCACTGATATCACCCATAGCTAGAAAGAAACGTCATGTTCTCCCAGCGGTCCGTATCCCGTTTTTGACTCATACCGAGGTGTGAGGCTCGCAAATTCACGTTATACACAAAGCTATGCCACACAGGCCGTGCTTTGATCATCAACTACAAGACTTTGCTTTTCAACAAAAGCCTTGATCATTTGGCACTTAGGCATGCCACATAGGCAATTCACTCCATGCGACTGATGTCCATCAATATACAACCTCTAAGCTCGTACGTCTCAGAGAAGGGCGTTAAGCAAGAGAATAAATTCTCCGCCGCCAAGCAGATGTATATTTAATAGAGATCAATCAACACAGAATCAAGTCCAATGTCAGACACACGGTCCATTGATCTCCAAGTACGTTTGGACGATCACCAACTGATTACCTCCTCTTGGGTGTACAGCCCAATCAAGATCATCAATAATCATCCAAACAACGTGAAGACTTCCGGTCTTAAACCATTGTCTTCATCTTTGACTTATCGTCGAATCAGTTATTCAGAATTGGTATAAACTCGGCCTTTCCGAATAACCCGTATATAATATACAAATGTTACACAAACACAACATACACCTCATTCCAATTCAGAATATTCTTTATTCAAATATTCACATTCTTAGGGAAAGGTTCCCATTAATTTTATCAAGATAAATTCTTCTAAATTTATTCTTTAATCTTACTTTGGATATCATTTCAAACCATGTTAAGGTTTTCCACACTAGTTGGGATTAGCGAACCACACCGAAGTAATTATTTATTTTATTTCCCAATCCCAGCCTATTCATCCCATGGATAAAAACTGGTAATACTCCATATCTAACACCATGGTGCTATCGGTAAATATTAATAACAATTTCACGTTCAAATCTAATTAAAGATTTAACTCTCGTTTGGAGCAAAACTGGTGATACTCCATTCTCGATCACATTGATCTAATTAAAGATTCATTAAAACTCCACTTAGTTTTAATCTTCTCAAAAATCAATATCCTGTCTTTAACTGGGTTAAAGAACCAATGTCACCTAAAACACAATTCACGATAAACCCGAAATCACTTTCTATTGTTAATCGGGTTAAAGAATAGGTGTTATTCAAAACACCGCCCACGATAAATCCCAAAAACCAATTCAAATTCAATTCCAATTAAATACTAATTAGCTGGACAATTTCACTAAATATTGATTAAAAGATTTATCCTTTTCTAATCTGGGTTTAAGAACAGTGTTATTTAAGACACCATTCACGACGAACCCAAAATCCGATTTGATATTAAATACAAGGCTCTAAATAGAAAATATATCGGCTTATATTCAATATCAAATTCTGAAACCAAAAAATATCGTATTGGAAATATCGATATAAATATATCTTTCAAATTCCCACAACCATATCTGTATAATCACAAAATCCAACATCAAAATATTCCGAAGTTAATTTTGATTCAAATCCATTCCAATTCACGAGTTGGAAATTCTTATTATTTTCAAAACCATTTCAAATCTAGTTCAAAACTAGTTCATTTCGATAAAAATATATTTTTACCCTTTCAAATGTGGAATTTTTCACCCCAGTTCTTTTCGATTCATATATTATGATTTTACACAAATTATTAATATTTTTAATAATTTTATCAATGCCCGTACAGTCGGTTTTCAATAATGGCCACCGAATTGCACTTACAGCGACCTTTTCCAAATTTGATTTGGACATAATTCCTAATCCAACCCTTAGATTTTAAATTTCTAATATTCATTGGAAATCTCTTTTCAATACCAACCCAACGGTTTCGGTTTTAGGAGAATCCGACGTCGGATCTCCCGTAACGTCAATTCAAAATCAATGGTCGAAATTCGCGAACTGCCGCAGCACGGCGCGTTCTATTCAGGCCATTATACATATAATATATATATATTATATATTTCGTCGATGTCCTTTTAAAACATATTTTATAAATCGTTTTAAATTCGTTTTCGAAACAATTTCAACTTCATATTCAATTTCGAATCAAAATTGAATATTCCACATCATCGATATACAAATGATAATATTTTCAAAACGTTATATTTTGAAATCACTTCCTTTTCTATATTCATTATAAAAACAAATATAATCGATATAAATATCGTTCACGTCAAAATGGCGCCCCTCTAATCAACACGGCTTTATATATTTCAATAACTTCGTTATTCTATTCAACAAATGAATATTTGTTCTATTCAACAGATGAATCTATATTTCTTTCAACACATGAATATTCTCAACACATGAGTATCGTCCACACATGACTATTTTTGTTATTTAATATATTTTATAAAATGTTTTAAAGATGTAAATTTTATTGTTTTAAAAATTTTACTCAACACATGAATATATATTTTATAATATTCTTTATTTTCCCAATTGGAATGAGGCCCAATCAATTACCATACAATGTTAATTATATGGATTCCATACAACACATGTATATAATAGCAACGATAAACAATCAACCATCATCCAAAGTGCACCACACAACTGCATAAGCATTAAATGTAAATAATTAACGCTTGCACAGTCTGTCAATCAAACGATCGACATACCACTAAACAATTGGGACTGGTGTGCGTCAAATACCATCCCAAGACCCATGTGAGGTTTCAATCCACAAACACTGAATATTATTTGTGCAGTTGGGCGATGTGTAAAATTTATCGTCCCAATCAATATCCTTCAAATAGATGTACATAAACAAACCATCTGGTTTGTAAATGAATATTTATTTATTCACATTCACGTTAAAAATTATATTTTTAGCGATAATTAATTTATTTCAACACATGAATGTTTTATTATCCATTTCACATCAACATCACAAACAAACTTCACAACACATCAAACAAGCATACAAGTCGTCCATGGTCTGTGGACGACGGGTGTCGGGTTCTGCTAAGCACCGTCTGCATCCTAGTATATATTTCTAACTAGAAAACAAAAATAAAAGTGAGAAGTTCTCACCGACTAGCTAAATGTGACGACCGAGAGTTTTGCTCGATCCTAATCAGTCGCTAAACCGACCCAGACCGTTCGAAACGCCTGATTGTTTTGAGAACACGACAAACTAGAATGCAGACGGAAGAACATTTCATTGTATATTACTACTATTCCATCAGAATACAAGAATATACAGAGTATGAATAAATATTACACAGAAATATCAGAGATTTAAATACATAGCAGCGGAAAATAATACAATACACAACTAGAAGAGACATACAGATACAAAGCTTTCCGGATATCATTCCATCTGTAAACCAGGATCCTGTGAATAAAAACCTGCAAAACCGAAACTACTAGCTGCCCGTGTCAAAATAAGGGAACCCAGAGTTTAGGTTAAAACAATAAACTCCAGGTCAGTCATGGGACTGGTGTGAGAACTAAAACAGTTATTAATCTTTATTTTAAATCAGATATATCAAGGGACCACGCCGTATAACACAGAACGGGTTTCCTCCCAAGAATAACAGTGCATATAACAAAACAGCGCAATGCTTTTTGGAAAAATGAAGCTATTATAAGACCCAGGTCCTATCACACAATGCAACGCAAGCCGGGGGATAGGGTTTTTACCTTATAATAGCCAAGAATGCCTGATACGTTTAAAACAAATCATTTGATACTATTATAAGTGCATAGTGTATAAAACAACTTCAAATCATAAGTATCAATCATAGACGGCATAAGTGCCCCATCCCTCTATGTC
The DNA here is from genome assembly GCA_030737875.1 of Allium sativum. Classification (NCBI taxonomy): domain Eukaryota; kingdom Viridiplantae; phylum Streptophyta; class Magnoliopsida; order Asparagales; family Amaryllidaceae; genus Allium; species Allium sativum. Next base: position 279,742,273 of record CM060911.1, read on the forward strand.
GCCATACTAGGCTCTACAAATAAAACCACAGAATCACGTATTTGGAAATTGGATTTCCATCTATGAACTGAGGCAAAAGATAGTCCTCAACCGATTCGAGACTGTCTATCCCGAGCCTCAGGACCCAGACTCAGGTGAGCCCTTGGATCGTCAGGGCCGGTCCACCGATGTGGATTAAAATGCCTGAACATGCGTTTCCCCGCGCTATGGGGCGTAGGTGAGCCAACTAAATGACTCCATCAGACCCGGATCCTCGGATCAAACCGAGGCGCCTCGCAACAGCAACAACCACATAAGTCAAACTCGTCAGGGCGTGTAAAACCACTAATGCCACTTCTAGCTAGAAAGAAACGCATGCCCTCCCTGAGGTCCTTCTCCCGTTTTTGGTTCATAACCGGGGTGCGAGGCTCGCAAATTCACGTTACAAAAAGTTGTGCCACACAGGCTGTGCTTTGATCATCACCACAAGACTTTGCTTTTCAACAGAAGCCTTGATCATTTGCCACTTAGGCATGCCACACAGGCAATTCACTCTATGCGTTTGATATCCATCAGTATATAACCCCTGAGCTCGTACGTCTCGGAGAAGGGAGTTAAGCAAGAGAATAAATTCTCCGCCGCCAAACAGATATATATTTAATAGAAATCAATCACATAGACTAAAATCCAATGTCAGACACACAGTCCATTTACAAGTCCGTTCTGGGTCTGAACGAAACTGGAGGCACCTAGTACCCCGCATATCCCTCGATCTCCAAGTACGTGTGGACGATCACCAACTGTTTCCATCTTCTTGGGTGTACAGCCCAATCCAGATCATCGGTAATCACCCAAATGACATGAAGACCTCCGGTCTTCAACCACCGTCTTCATCTTCGACACCACGTCGAATCAGTTATTCAGAATGGGATAAACCCGGTCTTTCTGAACCACTCGCGTATATATATAATAATCACGTGTTACACAAACACAACATACGCCTCATTCCAATTCAGAATATTCTTTTATTCAAATATTCTTATATTTTGGGAAAGGTTACCATTAATTTTATCAAAGACAAATTCTTTAAATTTATTCTTTAATCTCCTTTTTGAATATCAATTCAAACTAGTCGGGATTAGCGAACCACACCGAAGTAATCATTTGTTTTATTTCCCAATCCCAACCTATCTATCCCATGAAGTAAAACTGGTTATACTTCATATCTAACACCACGGTGTTATCGGTAAATTCAATTACCATTTCACGTTCAAATCTAATTAAAGATTTAGCTATCGCCTGGAGCAAAACTGGTGATACTCCATTCTCGATCTTTTCAATCTAATTAAAGATTCATTAAAACTCCACTTAGTTTTAATCCTTAACTGGGTTAAAGAATCAGTGTCATTTAAAAACACGGTTCACGATAAATCCAAAATCACATTCCATTAATTATCGGGTTAAAGAACGAGTGTTATTTAAAACACTGTCCACGATAAACCCAAAAATCAATATCAATTCAATTCCAATTAAATATTATTTAATTGGTACACTTCATTAAATCTAAATAAAAAGATTTAATCTTTTCTCAACTGGATTCAAGAACAGTGTTAATAAAGACACCATTCACGACAAACTCAAATCACATTTGATATTAAATAGAAGGCTCTGAATAGAAAATATATCGGCTTATATTCAATATCAAATTCTACGACCAACAGATATCGTATTTGAAATAACGATATATATATCTATATCTTTCAAATTTCCATAACAACATCTGTATAATCACGAAATCCAACATCGAAATATTCCGAAGACAATTTCGATTCAAATCCATTCCAATGCAATCATTGGAAATTCTGGTTATTTTTAAAACCCTTTTCAAATTCAATTTATTTATTTAAAAACAAATAGAATTTTAATTCTAGTTCAAAACTAGTTCATTTCGATAAAAATCTATTTTTATCTTTTCAAATATGGAGTTTTTCATCCCAATCCTTCACAAACCATTTCTTATGATTTTACACAAATTATGGATATTTTTAAAAATTTTATCAAGGCCCGTACAGTCGATTTCCATCAACGGCCATCGAACTGCACTTACAGCAACCTTTTGCAAATTTGATTTGGACATAATTCCAAATCCAACCGTTAGATTTCAAATTTCTAATATTCATTAGAAATCTCTTTCCGATACGAACCCAACGGTTCCGGTTTTAGGAGAATCCGACGGTCGGATCTCCCGTAATATCCGTTCGAAGTCAATGGTCGAAATTCGCGAACTGCCGCGGCGCGTTCTATTCAGGCCATTATATTATATATATGATATATACTTCGTCGATTTCAATTCAAAACGTGCTTTATAAATCGTTTTAAATTCATTTTCAAATTGATTTCAATACAATTTCAATTAAATATTCGAATGCAATTCCTTTCAATTTCAATTCGAATTCAATTCTATTCAATTTCAATTCGAATTCGCATCTATTCAATTTCAATTTGAATTCATTTCTATTCAATTTAATTCAAATTTCAATTCTTTTCAAAATTTCAGATTTTGAAATCAATTTCGATATACGTTATAAAATGAACTAAATCGATAAAAATATCGTTCACGTCAAAATGGCGTAAATCTAATCAACACGGCTTCATATATTCATATTTTCAAATATTCTATTTCGAATATTTCTATTTCGAATATTTCTATTCAAATATTTCTTTTTCAAATATTTCTTTTTCAAATATTCTATTTCAAATATTCTATTTCAAATATTTCTTTTTCAAATATTCCTACTTCTAAACTGGAATGAGGCCCAATCAATTACCATATAATGTTAATTATATGGGTTTTCTACAACACATGTATACAATAACAACGATGAATAATCAACCATCATCCAAAGTGCATTCTGCACTGTATAAGCATCAAATATAAATATTCAACGCTTATAACAGTCTGTCAATCAATCGATCGACATACAACTAAACGATCGGGATTAGTGTACGTCAAATATCATCCCAATACCCGTGTGGGGTTTCAAACAATCAAGCACAGATTTTATTTGTGTAGTTGAGCGATGTGTAAAATTTATCGTCCCAATCAATATCAGTCAAATGTGTGTATATAAACAAATCGTCCGATTTGTTTATTTTTATTTCATTTCATATACACGTTAAAATTTCTATTTTTAACTATAAAATATTTTAACTATATAAATATTTTATTTCATTTCACATCACACCAACAATCAACTACACAGCAAAATCAAACAAACAAGCATACAAGCCGTCCATGGTCTGTGGACGACGGATGTCGGGTGCTACTAAACACCGTCTGCATCCTAGTATATATATTTCAACTAGAAAAACAAATTAAAGGTGAGAAGTTCTCACAGAATAGCTAATCCAACGCCACGACTCTTCTTAGGTAGAAATCTTCGTCGTTCTCGCCCTTTTGTCAATTTTCACTGCCCGTATTCTCTACATATATAAAAATCACATTTTTACTTCGCTATTCAATATATAAAAATCGAATTTTTACTTTGCTATTCAATATATAAAAATCGAATTTTTACTTTGCTATTCAATATATAAAAATCGAATTTTTACTTCGCTATTCAATATATAAAAATCGATTTTTTACTTCGCTATTCAATCTATAAAAATCGAATTTTTACCCTTCTACGATATAAAAGATTATATTTTTATGCTTCTACAATATAAAAGATTATATTTTTATGCTTCTACAATATAAAAGATTATATTTTTATGCTTCTACAATATAAAAGATTATATTTTTACAAAGCTATTTTATAACGCTACACATAAGAAAAAAAATCACATTTTTAATAACATAAATAAATAAAATTTAAAGGTATAACTCACATCGTTCGTTCAAGAGGGAGGAGGGCTGATGTTGTCGACGCAGGAGGCGGAGGAAGGTCATGGAAGGGTGGCCTTTCGCTGTTCGAAGGGGAAGGAGGCTTTGTGGTCGGAGTTGAAGGGCTGTGGAGGTGTAGGGGAGGAGGTGGCGGACGCTGGTGGGGTGCGGAGGCCGTGGATGGCCGGTTGCGGGCGGAGGTGGGTCGCTGGTGCGCCCAGTGTGGCCGGGGGGGTTAATTCGAGGCTAGGGTTGGGGATTTGCTTCGACTTGGGGTGGAGAGGGAAGAGGCGACGAGAGGAGGAAGGTGGGGCTCTGCGCGGCGGAGCTGAAGGGGGAGGAGGTGGACCTGGCGGCAGGTGTGATCATCAAGGTGGCGGATCTGAGTGAATCGGGGGGGTGTGCGATTTTTTTGTTTTTCTTTTTTTTCTGAGTTCGATCCGGAGTGTAAAGGAGAGGGAGAGAGAAAGTAGGAGGGTGTGTGGTTTATGTATTTATTATTTTTATATTATATTTAATTTCAAAAGTTGACTTTTAATCCGAACACCAAACAAGACCCAACGACTATCATCCCTAGCTAATTACCCCCACTCCGAACACAATGGGATATGTATCACAGGCCAATTCGATCGTTTCAATCAGTTTTCGTTAAAATCAACATATAACTCTATATATTGAATTTGAACGCGCATTTCAATTTACCGGGGACACATACTAACTAGAAAAATTCCCGAAAAATATTTTCGAGCTTCGTATTGACGATACGGTTCTAACAAAAGTAGTTTCGTCGAATTCTGAGACCATTTGAAAATTGGCCAATTTCCAGTCGATTAAAATCAACCGAAACTGGTCAAACGCGTTTTCCTTTGCCACGCTCACATATTGATTCGAAAAATTATGAAATTTGGAATCTAGCAATAATTTGACATCCCTGATCCCACAAAAGTGGTTTCGTCGAAATCCGAGGTCGTTTGCAAAATTTCCATTTTTAAGGGCCTGAATTCCATAGCAACTATTCAGAATTTTCAACTGGGCATATCTTTTGATTCCCGCTATGAAATTTCGATTTTTCGGGTTTGTTGGAAAGATAGTCACAATTAGATTCCATTATTTTTGGTTTCACTAAAATCCGGTTTATTTTGCACCCGGTACATTCATTTGAAGTTTGAAATCGAACTATCGAACTACCGCGCCATTTTCAATTCCTTTTATAATTTAAAATAAATATTTATATTCTAACGACGATTCAAACGAATATATACGTTTGGATTATATTCAAAATAAATTTCTCGTCGTTATTATTTAAAATAATTAATTTTAAATAATCAAAATTCGCTAAAATTGCCAAAATAAAATTTTTAAATTGGCCCAGATTTTCGGGTTATTACAATCTCCCCCACTTAAAACTTTTCGTCCCCGAAAAGGAACGAAGCCGAAAGTTGTTTTAAATACCAACTCAACTTCCAGTATTTTGCCTACGGCTTAAGTTCTTCAACTTTTCAGTTTCTAATAACTTTTCAAATTTTTCAAAAATTTGGCTAACACCCTAAATTTTCAAAAAATTTCGCCATAACCTCCCCTGCACTAGGAGCACGGGAAAATCCCGAAATTGCCATACATGCCTTCAGATCTCAAAAAGAAAAAGAAAAAGCCAATCGGCTCATAAAATCATCATCACCCAAACAAAACAGTAAATTATGATAAACATGTACCTATTTGTCGGGCAAACAATTTTATTCTTCTGCTCTAGCCTCTTTGCTATGACCTGTTCAATGTAAGTACATGTATATGCAAGCAAATGCGACCAAATTTCAATACAATTCACTATTTGGTTCAATTGGCTAAATGGTTAAAAAAATTAATAAATCAACCAATAATCAACAACACAACCATCAATCAAGTAGTTGATTAGCTTTTGAAATTCATAACTTTGATACATAGTCAAAAATCAAATTTTTGATGCCAAATCACAACAATAGGCCCTATCCAATTTTGGTTCTCACACCAGTCTAATGGAAATATATGGATATCACACCTTCGACACTCGAATATAAATGCTGATGATGATGCACCATCATCAGGATTATCCCCGGGTGACTAGAGTGTGATTCTATATCTATCCAGTATATAAAAACTTCGAATATACGTTTGCAAGGCGCATATGCAAAATCTTTATATATTGGATTGTCCAAATTCAATATAAAATAAATATTCAAATACGTATACAACGATTTAAATTTCAAAAAAAAATGGGTTTTCATTTTTAAAAATATACTCTTCACACTCGTTCTAGGATACTACTGAGCCCATCTCTAACGAGTCATTCTCATTGGATATTGCTAATCCAATATCTGATGAATTCTTTCGTACGGTTCTAATGTGCCTGTTCTCTGAGCTTTGTAAACCAAAGCTCTGATACCAAATGTGACGACCGAGAGTTTCGCTCGATCCTAATCAGTCGCTAAACCGACCCAGACCGTTCGAAATGCCTGATTGTTTTGAGAACACGACAAACTAGAACGCAGACGGAAGAACACTTCATTGTATATTACTACAATTCCATCAGAATACAAGAATATACAGAGTATGAATAAATATTACACAGAAATATCAGAGATTTAAATACATAGCAGTGGAAAATAATACAATACACAACTAGAAGAGACATACGGATACAAAGCTTTCCGGATATCATTCCAGCTGTAAACCAGGATCCTGTGAATATAAATCTGCAAAACCAAAACTACTAGCTGCCCGTGTCAAAATAAGGGCACCCAGAGTTTAGGTTAAAACAATAAACTCCAGGTCAGTCATGGGACTGGTGTGAGAACTAAAACAGTTATTAATCTTTATTTTAAATCAGATATATTAAGGGACCACGCCGTATAACACGGAACGGGTTTCCTCCCAAGAATAACAGTGCATATAACAAAACAGCGCAATGCTTTTTGGAAAAATGAAGCTATTATAAGACCCAGGTCCTATCACACAATGCAACGCAAGCCGGGGGATAGGGTTTTTACCTTATAATAGCCAAGAATGATTGATACGTTTAAAACAAATCATTTAATACTATTATAAGTGCATAGTGTATAAAACAACTTCAAATCATAAGTATCAATCATAGACGGCATAAGTGCCCCCATCCCACTATGTCGCCATACTAGGCTCTACAAATAAAACCGCAGAATCACGTATTTGGAAATTGGATTTCCATCTATGAACCGAGGCAAAAGATAATCCTCAACCGATTCGAGACTGTCTAGCCCGAGCCTCAGGACCCAGACTCAGGTGGGCCCTTGGATCGTCAGGGCCGGTTCACCGATGTGGATTAAAATGCCTGAACATGCGTTTCCTCGCCCTATGGGGCGTAGGTGAGCCAACTAAATGACTCCATCGGACCCGGATCTTCCGATCAAACCGACGCGCCTCGCAACAGCAACAACCACATAAGTCAAACTCGTCAGGGCATGTAAAACCACAGATGCCACTTCTAGCTAGAAAGAAACGCATGCCCTCCCTGAGGTCCTTCTCCCGTTTTTGGTTCACAACCGGGGTGCGAGGCTCGCGAATTCACGTTACACAAAGCTGTGCCACACAGGCTGTGCTTTGATCATCACCACAAGACTTTGCTTTTCAACAGAAGCCTTGATCATTTGCCACTTAGGCATGCCACACAGGCAATTCACTCTATGCGTTTGATATCCATCAGTATATAACCCCTGAGCTCGTACGTCTCAGAGAAGGGCGTTAAGCAAGAGAATAAATTCTCCACCGCCAAACAGATATATATTTAATAGAAATCAATCACACATTCTAAAATCCAATGTCAGACACACAGTCCATTTACAAGTCCGTTCTGGGTCTGAACGAAACCGGAGGCACCTAGTACCCCGCATATCCCTCGATCTACAAGTACGTCTGGACGATCACCAACTGTTTCCATCTTCTTGGGTGTACAACCCAATCAAGATCATCAGTAATCACCCAAATGACGTGAAGACCTCCGGTCTTCAACCACCGTCTTCATCTTCGACACCACATCGAATCAGTTATTCAGAATGGGATAAACCCGGTCTTTCTGAACCACTCGCGTATATATATAATAATCAAATGTTACACAAACACAATATACGCCTCATTCCAATTCAGAATATTCTTTTATTCAAATATTCTTATATTTTGGGAAAGGTTCCCATTAATTTTATCAAAGATAAATTCTTTAAATTTATTCTTTAATCTCCTTTTTGAATATCAATTCAAACTAGTTGGGATTAGCGAACCACACCGAAGTAATCATTTATTTTATTTCCCAATCCCAACCTATCTATCCCATGAAGTAAAACTGGTTATACTTCATATCTAACACCACGGTGTTATCGGTAAATTCAATTACCATTTCACATTCAAATCTAATTAAAGATTTAGCTATCGCCTGGAGCAAAACTTGTGATACTCCATTCTCGATCTTTTCAGTCTAATTAAAGATTCATTAAAACTCCACTTAGTTTTAATCTTTAACTGGGTTAAAGAATCAGTGTCATTTAAAAACACGGTTCACGATAAACCCAAAATCACATTCCATTAATTATCGGGTTAAAGAACGAGTGTTATTTAAAACACTGTCCATGATAAACCCAAAAATCAATATCAATTCAATTCCAATTAAATATTATTTAATTGGTACACTCCATTAAATCTAAATAAAAAGATTTAATCTTTTCTCAACTGGGTTCAAGAACAGTGTTAATAAAGACACCATTCACGACAAACCCAAATCACATTTGATATTAAATACAAGGCTCTGAATAGAAAATATATCGGCTTATATTCAATATCAAATTCTACGACCAACAGATATCGTATTTGAAACAACGATATATATATCTATATCTTTCAAATTTCCATAACAACATCTGTATAATCACGAAATCCGACATCGAAATATTCCGAAGACAATTTCGATTCAAATCCATTCCAATGCAATCATTGGAAATTCTGGTTATTTTTAAAACCCTTTTCAAATTCAATTTATTTATTTAAAAACAAATAGAATTTTAATTCTAGTTCAAAACTAGTTCATTTCGATAAAAATCTATTTTTATCTTTTCAAATATGGAGATTTTCATCCCAATCCTTCACAAACCATTTCTTATGATTTTACACAAATTATGGATATTTTTAATAATTTTATCAAGGCCCGTACAGTCGATTTCCATCAACGGCCATCGAACTGTACTTACAGCGACCTTTTTCAAATTTGATTTGGACATAATTCCAAATCCAACTGTTAGATTTCAAATTTATAATATTCATTAGAAAGCTCTTTCTCATACGAACCCAATGGTTCCGGTTTTAGGAGAATCCGACGGTCGGATCTCCCGTAATATCCGTTCGAAGTCAATGGTCGAAATTCGCGAACTGCCGCGGCGCGGCGCGTTCTATTCAGGCCATTATATTATATATATATATATAATATATATACTTCGTTGATTTCAATTCAAAACGTGCTTTATAAATCGTTTTAAATTCATTTTCAAATTGATTTCAATTCAATTTCAATTAAATATTCTAATGCAATTCCTTTCGATTTGAATTCGAATTTAATTCTATTCAATTTCAATTCGAATTCGCTTCTATTCAATTTCAATTTGAATTCATTTCTATTTAATTTAATTCGAATTTCAAATCTTTTCAAAATTTCAGATTTTGAAATCAATTTCGATATTCGTTATAAAATGAATAAAATCGATATAAATATCGTTCACGTCAAATTGGCGTAAATCTAATCAACACGACTTCATATATTCATATTTTCAAATATTCTATTTCGAATATTTCTATTTCGAATATTTCTATTCAAATATTTTTTTTCAAATATTTCAATTTCAAATATTCTATTTCAAATATTCTATTTCAAATATTCTATTTCAAATATTTCTTTTTCAAATATTCCTACTTCTAAACTGGAATGAGGCCCAATCAATTACCATATAATGTTAATTATATGGGTTTTCTTCAACACATGTATATAATAACAACAATGAATAATCAACCATCATCCAAAGTGCATTCTACACTGTATAAGCATCAAATATAAATATTCAACGCTTATAATAGTCTATCAATCGATCGACATACAACTAAACGATCGGGATTAGTGTACGTCAAATATCATCCCAATACCCGTGTGGGGTTTCAAACAATCAAGCACAGATTTTATTTGTGCAGTTGAGCGATGTGTAAAATTTATCGTCCCAATCAATATCAGTCAAATGTGTATATATAAACAAATCGTCCGATTTGTTTATTTTTATTTCATTCATATACACGTTAAAATTTCTATTTTTAACTATAAAATATTTTAACTATATAAATATTTTATTTCATTTCACATCCCACCACACAATCAACTACACAGCAAAATCAAACAAACAAGCATACAAGCCGTCCATGGTCTGTGGACGACGGGTGTCGGGTGCTACTAAACACCGTCTGCATCCTAGTATATATATTTCAACTAGAAAAATAAATTAAAGGTGAGAAGTTCTCACAGAATAGCTAATCCAACGCCACGACTCTTCTTAGGTAGAAATCTTCGTCGTTCTCGCCCTTTTGTCAATTTTCACTGCCCGTATTCTCTACATATATAAAAATCACATTTTTACTTCGCTATTCAATATATAAAAATCGAATTTTTACTTTGCTATTCAATATATAAAAATCGAATTTTTACTTTGCTATTCAATATATAAAAATCGAATTTTTACTTCGCTATTCAATATATAAAAATCGAAATTTTACTTCGCTATTCAATCTATAAAAATCGAATTTTTACTCTTCTACAATATAAAAGATTATATTTTTATGTTTCTACAATATAAAAGATTATATTTTTATGCTTCTACAATATAAAGATTATATTTTTATGCTTCTACAATATAAAAGATTATATTTTTATGCTTCTACAATATAAAAGATTATATTTTTACAAAGCTATTTTATAACGCTATACATAAGAAAAAAATCACATTTTTACTAACATAAATAAATAAAATTTAAAGGTATAACTCACATCATTCGTTCAAGAGGGAGGAGGGCTGATGTTGTCGGCGCAGGAGGCGGAGGAAGGTCGTAGAAGGGTGGCCATTCGCTGTTCGAAGGGGAAGGAGGCTTTATGGCCGGAGTTGAAGGGCTGTGGAGGTGTAGGGGAGGAGGTGGCGGACGCTGGTGGGGTGCGGAGGCCGTGGATGGCCGGTTGCGGGCGGAGGTGGGTCGCTGGAGCGCCCAGTGGGGGGGGGGGGTTTAATTCGAGGCTAGGGTTGGGGATTTGCTTCGACTTGGGGTGGAGAGGGAAGAGGCGACGAGAGGAGGAAGGTGGGGCTCTGCGCGGCGGAGCTGAAGTGGGAGGAGGTGGACCTGGCGGCGGGTGCGATCATCGAGGTGGCGAAGCTGAGTGAATCGGGGGGTGTGCGATTTTTTTGTTATTCTTTTTTTTCTGAGTTCGGTCCGGAGTGTAAAGGGGAGGGAGAGAGAAAGTAGGAGGGTGTGTGGTTTATGTATTTATTATTTTTATATTATATTTAATTTCAAAAGTTGACTTTTAATCCGAACACCAAACGAGACCCAACGACTATCGTCCCTAGCTAATTACCCCCATTCCGAACACAATGGGATATGTATCACAGGCCAATTCGATCGTTTCGATCAGTTTTCGTTAAAATCAACATATAACTCTATATATTGAATTTGAACGCGCATTTCAATTTACCGGGGCCACATACTAACTAGAAAAATTCACGAAAATTATTTTCTAGCTTCGTATTGACAATACGGTCCTAACAAAAGTAGTTTCGTCGAATTTTGAGACCGTTTGAAAAATGGCCAATTTCCAGTCGATTAGAATCAACTGAAACTGGTCAAACGCGTTTTCCTTTGCCACGCTCTCATATTGATTCGAAAAATTATGAAATTTGGAATCTAGCAATAATTTGACATCCCGGATCCAACAAAAGTGGTTTTGTCGAAATCCGAGGTCATTTGCAAAATTTCCATTTCTAAGGGCCTGAATTCCATAGCGACTATTCAGAATTTTCAACTGGTCATATCTTTTGATTCCCGCTATGAAATTTCTATTTTTCGGGTTCGTTGGAAAGATAGTCACAATTAGATTCCATTATTTTTGGTTTCACTAAAATCCAGTTTATTTTGCACTCGGTACATTCATTTGAAGTTTGAAATCAAATTATCGAACTACCACGCCATTTTCAATTCCTTTTATAATTTAAAATAAATATTTATATTCTAACGACGATTCAAACGAATATATACGTTCGAATTATATTCAAAATAAATTTCTCGTTGTTATTATTTAAAATAATTCATTTTAAATAATCAAAATTCGCTAAAATTGCCAAAATAAAAATTTTAAACTGGCCCAGATTTCCGGGTTATTACACTAAACCAAACGCCATGACTCTTCATATGTAGAAATCTTCGTCCTGCTCGCCTTTTTTCAATTTTATTGTCCGTAGCCACTACATATATATAAATCACAATTTTATATTGTTGCTATGTATATAAAAATCACGTTTTTATAATCACTCTATATGGATAAAAAAAATCACATTTTTATACCGCTACTATATAGATAAAAATTCTATTTTTATACCGCTACTATATAGATAAAAATTCTATTTTTGTACCGCTACTATATAGATAAAAATTCTATTTTTATATAACGATCTTTATAAATAAAAGTTATATTTTTATTTCACTTTCAAAATGGTAAAAATAGCATCTTTAACATGAATTTTTCATCATAAAGATAATATTTTTATAACGCTACTTCTAATATAAAGATCGAATTTTTATATCGTCCCTATAAAAATCACATTTTTATCTCAACATACATATAATAAAAATCAAATTTTTATTTCGCTACACATATAAAAATGTGGAAAATAGGCATAAGGACAAACTTTGGAAAAAAAATTAGTTTGAAGGACGTCAAGTTTTATTTTTAGGCTGAAGGACAAACTTTGAAAAATATTAGGCTGAAGGACAATGCTAAATATAATTAGCATTTTTTGCAGTGTAAAACTGAATAATGCTAGTTAAAACTAGCATTTTCGTGTAGTGTAGAAAGTTGAATATAATGCTAATTACATTTAGCATTTTCCTTCAGCTTAATTTTGGTTCAAAGTTTGTCCTTCAGACTAAAAATAAAACATGATGTCCTTCAACCTAATTTTTGGGCAAAGTTTGTCCTTCTCCCTAATTACCTCTATAAAAATTATATTTTTATATCTCTACATATATAAAAATCATATCGTTATACTTTCTATAATATAAAAATCTAATATTTATACTTACTATAATATAAAAATCTAATCTTTATACTTTCTATAATATAAAAATCATATTTTTGTTCTATAAAAATCCCGTCTTTACATGCTAATCATATAAACAAAAATCACTTCATTTATATGCTAACTTCATATTAAAAAATCATATTTTTATTATGTATTTTTCAACATAAAAATCATATCTTCATGCATTTAAAATCATATTTCTACAATAACAATCCTACTTTGCTAACAATGAAGATCAAAAATGAATTTAAAAAAAGTAAAAATCACTTTTTGCTTGTAGTAGGGCTGCTAGTGCTCGCACGGGGGTGGTGGAGCTCGTCGGGGTGTTATTTGCAAAACCGAAATCAATAAAAATTGGGTTTTTATTGGTCGGAAGGCTTAGGGTCGGAGCTGGGGTCGTGGGTGGTGCTTCAAGCGGTGGGGGCAGAGTGGTTGGCGAGGCTAAGGGGGTGTGAGGGGTTCGCACGCATCGGGGGGGGGGGGGGGGGGTGTGTCGATTATTTGGAGAAGAGGGGGAGAGACAGATCGGAGAGGGGGTTTGGGGGGAGGAGTGGTGATGGCCGGCCTCTGGTGGCGCGGCGGAGGCTGCGTCGGCGGCTGGGTCGAGATCGAGATCGTTGATCTCCCTTTTTTTTTCTTTTTTTTCTCGAATGAAATGAAACCGGGGGGGGCTAAGAGTATAGAGAGAGAAGAGTTTATATTTTTATTTAACTATTTAATTTCAAAAAGTAACTTTTAATTTCGACCTCGAAATCGAACCCACGACTGTCGTCCATAGCTAATTACCCCCATTCTGAACATAATGGGATAGGTGTAACACCCCGCCTCCGCTAGGGTCACTCACAAAGGAATGCACTAGCTTTAGAGGGGCATTATTGGTAAACATGCACAGAAATATCACAAGACAGAACATATAAAATAGCGGAAGTAAAATCAAACTTTCATAACATGAATAAATAAGGTCTAAAGCCTTTTACATCAGAGTACATCAAAACCTATCTTGCAATAGTAAAGAAGCATAAAGACATTTTCATAAATTATTCCCCAAGTAAAAACAGTAAAGTAGCCATTAGCCAAGAAAAGTCCAAGCCATCCATGATGACCTTCAAGCAGAAGAAGTCCGAACTAAACAACAGTATTTCCTCCCTGTAACCTGGGGGGAAACGGAAGAAAAGAGGCGAAACAAAACGGGTCAGTCAAAAAGACTGAGTAAGCCCTATCTACTATTAGCATAAAAACTAGTAAAGTTAACTGACATGAGAAACTGAGATGAACATAAGCATGATAACAAGATAGATATGCTAAATCAAAATAACAGGATGAACTACTGAACTCAGATAAACTAAGGTGTCATGATAAATTACGATGTCAAGATAAAACAAGGTATCACATCGTCAGGTTTCTATCAAGTATAATATCCCTAAGATATCTGTCACGTATAACGCCCCGTGATATCTATCCTGTATTTTAGCTCTGCACCTACCGTACTAGTATCCCCACCGTGTCATGTGTTAACCAAGAATGACCCTCACTCAAAAGTCGTGTAATGGTCCATGTCAACCTAATATATCGCATATATAGGTTACTCAACTTGTATGTTTTATTCCATGTAAATGTTCAGTCCCTTGCCGTAGACCATACGGGCTTTCCCATGAGATTCTATATTACTTTAACATAGTTCCATGATCCTTAAGATCGGTTTGGACTGTTACCCTAAACCTAGCTAGGGTCTTCCAACATGAATTATTGTTTGTACAACTAGGACTTATGCTACCTAGGGCTGCTAGGGATTATGCTTACCTATTGCACGTTTTCGTATCTCGGTTTGGGTTCAACCACCTAGGGCCACTAGTGATTACGCTAACCGCCAACCGCGCCCTTTTTCCCACGCATTCATCGTGAATCGCTTTTCCATGACTGTATGCACATGTATCACATCGTGCCATCCGAGTCCTGTCACAGGGCAAATCAAGAAATACAGGACTCGGTCGGGAGCTTTCGATTTATCTGCCGATGCAGATGCTAAGGTCTGTTTTTCTTATACGTGGCTATGGTCCCACGAGACCACTCCCTCAACTAGTGAAAGACAAGACAGGATAAATCCTGTATGAGAACACAACACTGGCCAACCCACATCCAAGCCTTACCGCAACCATAATTAGATAGCAATTATGGTCTTTTGGGTGTTCTCTGCCTTTCCGTACGTACACGCTTGACCAAAGATGGTAGGTAGCCTGACGAAATGCTATCTAGGGTACGACCGTGTATCGTCGACTATCCCCTATCCATCCCCGTCTTTAGGTCGCTCGTATAGCAACCAAGGCATACTCTTGGTTCTTCTAACGCAGACCTTAACCTCTCATGAGCCTAGTATAATCACCTGGCAGCTCATAGAGGGATACCAAGAATATCCTCACGTTCCCCGAAGCCGCTGCTTCGTTACCCAGTTCGCTGGAGCCTTTATCTAAATCAGATACTTGCTCCTACTCGTATACTTAAACGATGACCTACCGTATCAGGTTACTCATCTATCTATGAACTGGTCTAAATTTCCTTGACTAAGAATCATTACTTAGTTATTCTTCAACTAAGGTTTACCACTTAGCATTGTTCCCGTTATCCTTGTTAACTACGGTTATCCACCTAATCCTCAGAACTAGGGTTTACATAATGGATTAAGTGTCACTTAAGTTCATGACTTAACCCGTCTACAAATCCTGTCAAAATTGGCTAAGTATCCAAGTTCAAGGCTTAACCCTACAAACCATGCTCAAGTTGGTTAAGTATATTAAGCAATTCACGACTTAACCTCGTCCAATTATCATTCTAGATTGGTTAAGTATATATTAACTTGACCCTATCAATTTACTTAGTCAAATCGGTCAAGTGTATTCAAGCGATTCGTGACTTAGCCTTATCATGTTTTCACGTTATATTGGTTAAGTATTGGTTAACTTAACCACAATAAATTAACGAGTTAGATTGGATAAGTATAGGTCACTTAACCACATCAATTCATCATGTTTAGATTAGTTAAGTGTTTAACTTAACCCCATTAAACTACCAAGTGGGATTAATTAAGTCTAGGCTAACTTAACCCCATCCGATTTCCATGTTTAGACTAGTTGAGTCTAATCTTAACCCCATTCGTTAACCGTATTTTTCGGTTAAGCGTCATTAAGAAAACTTACTTAACCTTACCAAGTTATCGCGTTGGATTGATTAAGTGTTGGTTAACTTAACCCCATCCACTAGTCATATAAAAATGGTTAAGTGTCATTAGGCAAATCAAGTTACATAACCTACCCAACCTTGTCATGTTTTGTTAAGTATCATTAGCCTAATCAAATTACTTAACCCATTTGCCCATGTCATATTTGGTTAAGAGTCATTAATCAAATTAACTTAACCCTATCATGTGGCATTAATTACTTAATGCACCTTCACCTCTCACATTAGACTTTGTTGTGGTTACTAGTTAAGCCGGTCGGTTCCGGGTAGCTTTACACCACAACTTGGTCTAACCTCGGGTTCAAGCACAACATGACCAACTTCTCACATTGGGTCCTATTGTTTGCAACTACTAGTTAGGCCGGTCGGTTCCGGGTAGTTTTACGTTGCAAACTCAACCCAACCTCGAGTTGGCCACACTTATATTATCTAAGTGTCATGTCCATCATGTTTCCCAAAACATGTTACAAGTTTTCAAGCATTTGGGTAGACCTAACTTAATAGGTAAATTCCCAAAGGGTAGACCTAACTTAATAGGTAAATTCCCAAGCTTATGTTTTTATGCGTACTTACATGTCAACTTCCATGTTATATTTCAAGTCATGTTTTCAAGTTGTATTTTCATGTCATTAGAAATTACCCATAACATAACCCAACGCTTTTAAACTCGCATATACATTTGCGACAACGTAATGGATTAAAAGAAGAGACTTGGCAAAGGCATGACAAAAATGGATATTAAGCCACAAGTTAATCATGGTGGCAAATGAGGCACAAATGTGTTCATTAACTTGCATGTTACATTCTTAAGCCTCAAAACATGCATAAACCCAAACTTGGCACATAAGCGAATCATGGTGACAAAAGATATGGAATGATGACTAGTAACTCGCATATATCATCATATAAGGGTTATGACTTCATATGCAAGTTGACATAAAGGTTATGAGGGTTCTCATGTTGCCTAATGCAACATTTCAACATAAAGGTTGTAGCTTTTAGCTCACAAGATCAAGATAATGACTTCATAAACTTGCATGACATGATAGCATGTATCATACTCAATGATCAAACCCAAACTTGCAACATGAACATTTAACTTCATAGTTAATATCTAAGAGTAGGGAAAGGGCTTACATTGCTATGAAGGCACAAAAGATATGACAAAGCCCTTATGCAATCAAATAGACCCAAAATGCAAGCTCTAACATAAAAACCCTTGAGCCAAAATGATCAAAACCCTTGCTTTATGATGCAAAGATAGAAACTTGACTTGAATGTAAGCTAATGACACTCATACAAGCTTGAAAACACTTGTATGCATGGAAAATCTCTCATTGAAACCATTTAGAAATTTTATGAAGAGAGTGGAGGCCATGAGAGGTAAAATTTTGCCATAGTTTAGTTGCATGAATGAATAATGAGGATTTAGGATAGGTTAGGGTCTTATTTATAGATTAGGCAAGTGTTTTAGGCCATAGGATTAAACCTAGATTCAATCCAAGCCATCAAAGCATGTCTTGGGGAAGAAGTCAAGTGTAGGAACCATCTAGGGCCTTTAGATTAAAGATGAACCATGAGAACCATTCAAATGCAAAATCTGCATTTGAGCGAATCGGCCCACGGGTTGACAGCCAAACACCCTGGATTAACCCCTAATCGACCCAGCGAGCTCGGGTCGACCTCAAAAATCGACCGGTTCGGTTATTCCCCTCTCCCAATTCGCTGTTTTGAACATTTTTGCATATTTATTTATTTAATTTTCAATTATATATATATATATATATCAATATATATATATATTTCTCTGCGCAACCCATTTCACTTAATTAAGTATACTTTAATTTGGGAATTTTTCGTGAAACTTCGCGAGGCCATATCTTGGTCATACGGACTCCGATTTTCGAAAACTCGGACTCTATTTCGCCTATTTTTCCGAGACGAACGCAATGGCATAGCCCGTTTCCCTTGATTCAGATTTTACAGTTTAATTCTGCCTCCATTTATGTTATAACAGGTTATTGAAAATACGGGTTGTTACAATAGGTATCGCAGGCTGATTCGACTGTTTCGATCAGTTTTCATCAAAATTAAAATATAAATCTATATATTGAATTTGAACGCACATTTCAATTTACCGGGGCTACATATCGACTTTAAAAATTTCCGCAAAATATTTTCTAGCTTCGTATTGACGATACGGTCCTAACAAAACTTATTTCGCAAAATTCCAAGACCGTCTGAAAAATGGCTATTTTCCAGTTGATTAAAATCAACTAAAACTGGTCAAACGTGTTTTCCTTTGCCACGCTCACATATTGATTCGAAAAATTACGAATTTTGGAATCTAGCAATAACTTGACATCGCGGATCCAACAAAAGTGGTTTCGTCGAAAACCGAGGTTGTTTGCAAAATTTTCATTTTTAAGGGCCAGAATTCCATAGCGACTATTTTGAATTTTCAACTAGACGTAACTTTTTATTCCCGCTATGAAATTTCAATTTTTCGGATTCGTTGGAAAGATATTCTCAATTAGATTCAAATATTTTTGGTTTTGCTAAAATCCGATTTATTTTGAATCCTGTACAATCATTTGAACTTTGAAATCGAATTTTTGAACTACCGCGCCATTTTCAATTCCTTTTATAATTAAAATAAAATATTTATATTCTAACGACGATTCGAATAAATATACGTTCTATTTCAATTCAAAATGAATTTCTCGTCGCTATTATTTAAAATAATTCATTTTAAATAATCAAAATTCATCGAAATTGCCAAAATAAAAATTTTAAATTGGCTCAGAATTTCCGGGTTGTTACAATTATCCTTACTTTCATACCACGGAAGTTTGTTGTAATTATGTTATCCTTAGCCTTGATTTGTGAATCTTTTCATATCATGGTGTTAAATAATTGTGCTTGTGATTGGAAGGGTGCATCATATTTTTCGTATCCGCGCTCGTATCAACCTACGTCATCGTCTATTCTTAAAACCACGCAAGATGAGATTTCTTGATTTAAAATTTAAAATTAAATATATATATATATACATTTATATTTATATTGATTGTTGGTGATGATGATTTGCTGAATTATATTGTTATTTGATAGAAATATAACCTTTACATGTTGACATAGAAATATCATTTTGTTAGATCAGTTATATTAACATAGAAATATCATTTTGTTAGATCAGTTATATTAACATAGAAATATCATTTTGTTAGATCGGTTATATTGACATAGAAATATCATTTTGTTGGATCAGTTATATTAACATAGAAATATCATTTTGTTAGATCAGTCATGTTGATATAGAAATATCATTTTGTTAGATCAGTCATGTTGACATAGAAATATCATTTTGTTAGATCGGTTTTATTAACATAAAATATCATTTTTGTTATAAAATGTACATTAGAATAAAATATCATTTTTGTTATAAAATGTACATTAGAATAAAAATATCATTTTTGTCATAAAATGTCACATTAGAATAAAATAACATTTTTTGTTCTAAAATGTTGCATTAGGAATAAAATAACATTTTGTTATAAAATGTTTTATTAGATTGTAATTGCCATTTGTGTTTAATTAAAAGAATTGACAAAATAGATATGTCAATTCATGTTGTATTAAAAATTGACAAAATAGATATGTCAATTTATGTTGTATTAAAATTGACAAAATAGATATGTCAATTCATGTTGTGTTAAAAATTGACAAATTAATCACGTCATTTTTATTGAAATTAGAATTGACAAAATAATCATGCCATTTTTGTTGTTTTAGAATTGACATAACAAAATTATCATTTTTTGTGTTTTGTCGAAATAGAATTGTCGACAAAACAAGATTATCATTTTTAGTGTTTTGTCGAAACAGAATTGTCGACAAAACAAAGTTATCATTTTATTTGTTTTATTGAAATATAATTTCCAACAAAATAAAAATAGAAAAAGGCTCATGTTTAAAATAAAAACATGTTTACATTAAAATTTCACATTTTTAATGTAATGTTAGAAAATAGATGAATGTTCATGTTTTAAAATAAAAACATGTCTACATTAAAAATTCACATTTTTAATGTAATGCAAGAGAATAAAAAAATATACATTTTTTTTAAAATAGAATTGTTGAACAAAATACACATTTTTGTAAAAATATACATTTTTGTTCATTAAGAAAAATGAAACATCTTTGTTCATTAACAAGGATTAAACAAAAATATACATTTTTGTTCATTAAGAAAGAATGAAACATTTTTTTTGTTCATTAAAAAGGATGAACTTTTTTGTCAATTAAAAAGAGTGAAACAAAAATGAACGTTTTTGTCAATTAAAAAGAGAGAAACAAAAATACTCATTTTTGTCAAAATGGTTTAGTTGAAATAAAATATTCATTTTTGTCAAAATAGTTTAGTTGAAATAAAATACTCATTTTTGTCAAAATAGTTTAGATGAAATAAAATACTCATTTTTGTCAAATTACATTTATTGTAACAAAAATGTACATTTTGTCAAAATAAGATGGTTGAAAACAAAAATTACATTTTTGGTTAAATAAAAGAGTTAAACAAAACTAGCATTTTTGTTAAATAGGTTTGTGTTACAACAAAAAAAATTCATTTTGTTAAAATAGAATTGTCAACAAAATGGATGTATCACTTTTTATACATTTTGTTGAAATATAATTTGTATGCAAATATAAGAATCATCTTTATTTGCAAAACACACATTAGAATTTGTATGTTAAATTAAGAATCATTTGTATTGTCACAACACACATTAAAATTTGTACATAAGTTAAAGTGACATTTTTATGTGTTAATGTATACATTAGAATTTGTATGCAATTTAAAATAAACATTTTTATGTGTTAGGTTATACATTAAAACCATATACAAATAAAATATTTCGTTTTATTTGTTAAAGTTTAGAATAGAAATTTGCATAGAAATAAAAGAAAATAGGAATTATCTTTTTATTTGTCATCAGCAATAACGTCATGTGAATAAATTACCTTTTATAAGACATTAGAAACATGTAGGAAAAATTATGCGAGTAAAATACATTTTTATTCGGCATTAGGAATATAATAACATGTTTTTTCATTATCGTCAACATGTTAGCGGAATCAAAATTGGTTAAATTCATTAACCAATTATTTACTTAGATGAACTGTTGTTGGCTGAAAACCCAACACGGGTAATGGGATGATATTTGACATACACTAGTCCCAATATTTAGTTGTATGTAAATCGATGAATTGACAGGCTGCGATGAGCATTATTTATTCATTTTAATGCTCACACAATTGTAAAATTTCACTCTGGATGTGGATGGATTGTTTAATAATTTGTTTACCATTATTGTCGTATACATGCGATGTATGAAATCCATAAAACCAAAGTTATATGGTAAATGATTGGGTCGCATTCCGATTCAGAATATCTTTTAAATAAAGAATATTATCATATAAAGAATATTTTTACATAAAGAATCCTTTTTATATAAAGAATATTTTTAATAACTAATATTTTAAAATAATATTCAACGAAGAATAAGATGATGATTTCTAGGTCCGTTTTTGGATGGACAAAAGATAAAAATATATTTTTATCAAAATGAACTAGTTATTAACAAGAATAAATCTTTTAAATTAATATTTAATGAAGTCTTCTAATTAATTAATATTTAATTAGAATTAAATAAAAGAATTGGATTTTGGGTTGTCGTGGATGGTGTCTTAAATAAGGTTGTTCTTAAACCCCGTATGAAAGGAATAGATCTTTTAATTTAGATTATTAGAGTTTCCAATTATATCTATTACTTGGAATAAAATGATATGTGAATTGGGTATATTGTGAACTGTGTTTTAAACGACATTTGTTCTTTAGCTCAATTAACAATGAAGATATGATTTAGAATTTATAAATCTTTTTATTAAGATTTAGAAAGAAATTATCCAATGTCAAGTTTTCCAATTTAATATATTAAATGGGAATTGAGTGGAAATTTGATTTGATAATAATCGAGACAGGCTTCTGTAAAAGAAGACTGTTACTATATATGGAATTTAAAATGCTTTGCCGTTATTCCATTTATATTATTAGTGTGATACGGAAATTTATATCGATTATATATTGATTTGATTTCTGTGGAAATTCCATATTTAATGGAAGATGATTTTGGGTTTATCGTGAACTGTGTTTTAAATAACATTGGTTCTTTAACCCAGTTAAAGATAAGATTAAGTTCTTAAAAGTTGAATAACCATAAAGTAATGATTTTTGATATTAAAACTGAATTGGAGTTTTAATGAATCTTTAAAAAGAAGATTAATTAATTAATTTAAAAGAATTTATCTTTGATAAATTGATGGGAACCTTTCCCTAATAATATGAATATTTTATTAAGAGAATATTCTAAATTGGAATGAGGCGTATGATGTGTATTTATAGCATTTGATTTTTGGTTATAAAATACGCGAGTTATTCGGAAAGACTGGGTTTAACCCATTCTGAATAATTACTATGACGATTAAAGATCGAAGACATTGAAGACCGTGATTGAAGACCAGCAATCTTCACATCGAATAGGCGACTACTGATGCCCTGAACTGGGTCGCTCCTAGGAAAGGGTTAAAGTGGTAGTTGTCTGGACATACTTATTGATTGTCCGGATATGCGAGCACCTCTCTTCTGTATTGGACATACCGGACAAGGAATAAGGTGTCTCCGGTTTCGTTCAGACCCAGAACGGACTTGTAAATGGATGTGTGTCTGACATTGCATTTCATTCCATGTAAACTTTTTTTTGGATAATGGGTATACTTTATTTAAGGCTTAATCCAGCCCTAGAAAGGGATTGCGTTACACCAATTTGACAACGTAACATACAAACAATTAAGGAAATAAGATAATTACACAAGTACATCAGCAGCCAACCAACCGTCATTCCCCAATTAAACCCTTTCGAGCTTTAAACATTCCCAAAATGACCAATAATGGTGGCGCTCATCAGTTTGATGAAGAATTCATGGCGGAAAATGGTTTCCAGCTTCAATACGAGGTACTGGCCTTCCCACTTGATCCGAACTTCCACATTCCAACCATGATCTTGCCTCATCTGACGTAAGTCCTTTCTTCCTCGATTTCATAATTAAGTTCATGTCTACTTCAATTAGCTTACTAATTTCTTCCTCCGACCTTTGTTTGCTTTGAAATGTCCTTCGGTTTCGTTCCTTTCATAACCACCAAATGGAAGCTTCCAAGCCAACGCTGCTATATTCACTTATAGAGTTTACACCCGTTCGATTCTCGCTCAGGTAATCTATTATTGAATGTAAATGTTCAACACTATTACCCAAGTTTAATTTGTGTTTGGTACGTAATCTGTTCTGTACCCCTTTCGTGTAAGCACAGTTGAAAAACAGATGACTATGAGATTCCTCTTGTTCATTACATAAAACGCAATCACTATTGTTAAGTATACCCCATTTTCGAAGTCTGTCTTTAGTTGGAAGACGATGTAACAAAGCTTTATACATCATGAAAGAAATCTTGGATGGAATTAGTCTATGCCAACCTACATTGTGCCACTTGATTTTCATCTGTGTGTTTCTGCACACATCCCAAGCATTTTTGATGGAAAATTCTTTACCTGTACCCCATTTCCATATGTCAAATTCTCTATCAACGTACAGAGGAATATACTCAATGTGGTTTTTTTGATCTTCTGTACATGGTATACTATCACAATTCCATCTGCCTGCATGTATGATATTGTTCACCTTTAGATTAGGACATCCGTAGGCAGAAAAAATGTCCCATCCCCAAATATCTATTAAAGATTTTCCTTTTATCCAAGGATCTCGCCATAGGTCAGTTTCATTACCATTTGCAAATTCAATCTCACAACAGCTAGCAAGTTTGTGTCTCATTCGAAGAATTGCTTTCCATGTGGCTGAAGCATTGTTGTCACTCGCCATTGTCCAGAAATTATCCTTGATATATCTCTTCCTCATCCATCTAGACCACAGTCCATTATCTGCTATTATTTTCCATCCTTGTTTCAATGTAAAAGCCTCTCTCATATCTGTAATTTTATGTAAGCCAACTCCACCTTCATCTTTGGGTCTAAAATAAATCATGATATTTGATCTTATGAAATTTACCTTTCCAAATGAAGTCCGCACAAACTTGCTCAATCTTGTTTATCGAAGTGTCAGGTAATTGAAATGTTTGTAGCCAAAAATTCACCTTCGCTTGAATTACAGTATGAACCAGTTCAATACGTCCCGCAAAAGATAGTAATTTAGAATTCCAACCTTGCAATTTCTCTCTAACTCTAGAGATTAATTCTGCACATTCTCTGTCAGTAATCTTATTCGATGATAATGGAACACCCAAGTACTTGACAGGAAGAACACCTTCTTTTACTTTCAGAATATCAAGAACATAGTTTTTGGCACGACAAAATTTGTTAAAATAACATTTCGTTTTTTGTTCATTCATTTTCAAACCTACAAATTTTTTTAAATTATCAAAAAAAAATAAAATTGTATGGGCTGCAGTACCTATTGCTTTAATGCACATAATCAAATCGTCATCATATAGCAGATGGCTTATAGATGGCTGAAAATTGTGAACTGGCAAAATTGTCTTTCTATGTACTTCAAGCTCCATCCGAAGAGAGAAATACTCCATAGCAATTGCAAAAAGGTACGGAGACAGAGGATCACCTTGTCTTATGCCTCGATTACTAGTAATGTAACCCTTGGGACACCATTAATCAAAATATAGAAAGTAGGTGAATTAATGCATTCTGAAATAAGTCTAACAATCTTCTCTGCAAACCCCATAGCCTTAAGCATGTGAATAATAAAATGTCTATTTATTTTATCATATGCTTTGTGGAGGTCCACTTTCAGGCAAAATTTGTCCGCACCTTTTTTGTTGAAGTTTCTAATCAGTTCATGCGCCAGCAGTGAATTTTCTGAAATGTTTCTCCCTTTAATGAAAGCACTCTGACATTCCGCTATCAAGTCTGGTAACACGTTTTTCATCCTATTGCAAATGACTTTATTCAAAATTTTGTAAAAGACATTGCAACAAGCAATTGGTCTATAATCTGCAATTTTAGTAGGCATATCAATCTTTGGAATCAAACATAAGAAAGTGTGGTTAATTTCTTTTAGAATTTTTCCTGTCCGGAATGCTTCACTTATTGCTGATTTGACCTTGTTTTTCAGGTTGCTCCAGTGGGTGCCATAGAAGCAGGACCCTAACCCGTCGGGACCGGGGGAGGAATCATAGTGGAAGGAGTTGACAGCAGCAATGACATCGGCTTCATTGATGGCTCTACACATCAACCTTCTGCCATTGTTATTGAGAGTTCTTCTGGGCACAACATAGGGTAAGTCATTTGAACATTCGCCATTGTATAGTTCTGTAAAATATTGCATGCTTCATCTTCAAACTTTGATAGATCCACCAAGTAATTACCAACCTGATCAAAAATTTGAAAGTTAAAGTTAGAAATTCTTCTTACAGACATTTTTGTATAAAAACAATTTGTGCATTCATCTCCATCAGCTAGCCACTTTTCTTTAGCTTTCTGTTTTAGCTCCACTATTTTGATGTTCATTGCTTCTTTCAATTCACTTTTACATTGCACATAAATACTCCACGTATGATCACTGTCATCCCCATCTTCAATCTTCCGCAAAAGCTCAGCACATCTATTTTCAATGCCATTTATGTGATCGTTTTCTTTTGGTCAGGTCCTATTCCACTCTTTAATATGCTTCTTTGAGTATTTAAGAAATTGGACAAAGTGATATATATGAGATTCATTATGCTATTGCAACATGTCAAAATTGAAACAATCATTTTACCCATCAACAAACCTCCAATGATTCGCATATCTAAAAGGCCTCCCTTTGCTATTGTCCACACGAGGCACAAGATTAACATGAATAGGACTATGGTCACTTGTAGACGAAGGTAGCACATTAACTTTCATATCAGAAAACATGTTAATACAATCAGAATTTGTGAGCACCCTGTCCAGTTTACAATTAAATTTTCTACTTTCACCACTTCTCCATGTATAATACAGGCTGCAATGCACTGGTTCGACTAATCCAGAGGCAACCACACAGGTATTAAATTCAGCTAATTGTGATACACTTACATTGGCTCCCCCTTTCTTCTCATTAGCTCTTAATATGGCATTAAAATCCCCTATAACTATCCATGGATCTTTAATGTTTGTTGCTAGCCCTATAATTTTATTCCATAACATCGACCGTTCAGTCACTAGATTACTGGCATAAACAACCGAGATGATCAGTTTTAGTCCTCCTTGATTTTCAAATTTTGTTGTAATTTGTTGCTCATCTTTATCCAATACATCACATGTCCACACATTGGTACACCATAACATTAGTATTCTTCCTTTATCAGAAAACTCATTATTTGTAACATGTAACCACTCATTTCCCATAGATTCAACAAAAAAATTCAGATTATTCTCATTCATCTTAATGCTTCCTTCGAAGATTGTCGAGGTCTAACAAGTGGGTATCGTTGTTTAGACCTCTGACATTCCATGTTATTAAGGACATTTGGGGTTAGGTGGTCGTCCCCTAGCAAGTCTAGGAGGTTGCACCCTCATGCTTGTTGCAGCCTTAAGTCCTTCAGATGATGAACTGAATTGTGCTGAATACTCTGGGCTTAGTTTTGTGAGACATTTGGTTTTGTTATTGTTCTCAGCTTGATTGTCATCTTCATCATCTTCCAGGTTTACGTCTAATTTATTCAAATCTTCAATATTTTCAGGGTCTGCTTCCAAATCCAACATCGAGTCACCAGTTTGGGGAGCTTTCTCCGTTGGTTCAACAGATTCTGCCTCCATCTCCTGCTGCTGAGTCAACTGAGCCACATGTAAATTGATCTCTATTTAATATATATCTGTTGGTGGCGGAGGATTTATTCTCTTGCTTAACACCCTTCTCTGAGACGCACGAACTCAGAGGTTATATATTATTAGTTATCAATCGCATGGCGTAAATTGTTAATGTGGCATGCCAAGATGCAAATGATCAAGGCTTTTGTTGAAAAGCAGAGCCTTGTGGTTGATGATCAAAGCATAGCCTATTTCGGCATAGCTTTGTGTATAGCGCTACCTCGCGAGCCTCACACCCCTGTAAGAGTCAGAAACGAGAGAAGGAAATGCAGGGAGTGCAGACGTTTATTTCTAGCTAGAAGTGGTATCAGGGTTTTGCAAGCCCTGGCATTTTACTTATGTGGTTGATGGAATGAGGCGCCTCGGATTTATTGGTTGATTGTGACCAGTTTTTAGGTTCAATAAGACTGGGAAGCGTGTGTTCAGGAATAACGAATCCACTAAGGTATATTTGTTGACCGGCCCTGCACTATCCAAGGGTTCACTGCGGGGGATCCTGAGACATTGCTAGAATGTCTCGAATCGGTAAGGAGATCGTCCCTTGCCTTGACTCATGATGGAAACCCAATTTCCAATAAGACACCATGCGGTTTTGATTGTAGAACAAATATGGCTGTAACGTCCCGTAATTTCTGACCATCTATTTTAAATGTTTTATTTATAATTTAAATAATCGATTTTGACCATTTTAATTTAAATATTTAAATTATATTAATAATATAATAATATTTTATCTCTAGAGTATTAGGAAAATGTTGAATTTGAAATATAACATGAACGGGCAATTTAAAATGGTTTTAATGTGGTTTATATTTAATTATAATAACGATTTCGTTTATAAAACGAAGGTTGAGCGATATAATTATAATTTAATTTTAAAACAAGCTGCAGAGGCGCGACAGTTCGTAATTTAGAATTTTGAACTTCAATTGGCTGTACAGGATCCATAATAAGTCAGATTTTCTCGAATCAAGAAACGTCGGAATCTGTTGGATAATATCTTTCTAATGAAAGAGAAAAATCGATTTTTCTTGTTGTAGATTTTATTTTATGTCCAAATCAAATTTTGAAAAGGTCGCTGTGGAATTCCTTTATAAATTATAACGTTAATTTATATTAAACAAAAGGTTTTTAAATTTTTATAATATCGATTTGGCTTCAAACTCAACCCAAGTTATTTTATCTTGGTAATATATATAATTCTTGTTGTGTATGGCCAATTTCAATATTTTAATATTATTATATTGAGGTATTTTAAAATTGGTTTATTTTATTTGAATTGGCCAGTTATAAACGGGACTTTATTCAAATGACCTCAGTTTTCGATGAAACAAATTTTGTTGGGACAACATGTAACAACCCTGAATTTTGGGGCCAATTTAAAATTTATTATAAGTGATTTTAATGAGTTTTGATATTTAAAACAATCTATTTTAAATAATAATGATCACAAATTTGATTCAAATCGAAGTTAGAATGAATAATTTAATTTTAATTATAAAAAGAGTTAGAAATAACGCGGTAGTTTGAAAAGCCAAACTTGAACTTTGATTGACCGTACAGGATGCAAAATTTAACGGATTTTAGTGAAACAAAAAATATTAGAATCTATTTAAAAATATCTTTCCAACGAATCCGAAAAATCGAAATTTCATAGCAGGAATCAAAAGTTATGCCCAAATTAAAATTTAGAAAGGTCGCTAGGTAATTTACAAAGGTCAAAAATGCTACTTTTTGCATATAAAGGAATTTGAACTCGAAACCACTTCCATTGAGTTCAGAATGATGTTTCTACATTGAAAAACAGTAAACACTTATATATTTGAGTTTCGGAAATTATTTGTTTAAAAATGTATTTTTAATATTAAATATATAGCCCTTGAAAATAGTCATTTTGCAAACGACCTCCGTTTTCGACGAAACCACTTTTGTTGGATCCGAAATGTCAAAATATTGTTAAGTTTAATTTTTCATAATTTTTGGAATTAATTTGTGGCCGTGGCAAAAAGATTTCTGTTCTGTCAATTTATAGTGAATTTTAATCGACTGAAAAATAGCAATTTTTCAAAAAGTCTCAGAATTCGACGAAATAAATTTTGTTAGGACCGTATCGTCATAAGAAAGCCAAAAATAATTTTTCTGGATTTTTCTGAGTTAATTTGTGTCCCCAGTAAAATTATTTGTACGGAAAAATTAGAAATAAAGGACTTAAATTTTAAAACTGAAAAACGGAGGCCAAGATGACAGTTTGGGCTAACGGGACAGGTCCAGATGAGTCCGGAATGGGGCTAAATGGTAGGAACGACAGTCGTTGGGCCTGAATCGGAGTTCGGACCAAAACGGACTTAAAAGGGGTAATTAAATAATAATTAGATTAACCTAATAAAATAATATTATAAAATAATCGGGTTCTCCTTCCTCACGTTGTCTTTCAGCCGTGAGAACCCATAACCGCCCCTTTCTTCAAAAATTCATTCTCCGATTTCTCCCTCAATTCTCAACGAAAACCTTCGTATAAATACACGTTTCGAAGAGATTTTCGAGCTCTTTCTTCTCCGACAAGAATCACCACCTCTCATCGACCGTAGCCACCGCCACAAGCCTCCAAAGCCGCGGCCTTTGCGCCCCCACCGCGCCACCCACAAGCCGCCGCACCTCCTCCAACTCCCGGTGAAGATAGCCCTCTCGTAGCTCTCCAATCTCCCGCAAACCGTTCGTAAAACCGTCGATCGTAGCTCGAGTTATCTCGATTCAAAGTTTTGAACTTTAGGTAATGTTTATTTCAGATTTTGTCACGCTTTGTAGCGTCGCAGTGTCAGTTGTTAAAGGCTGAATTTTGATTTTTCATACGAATTTGAATTTGAACCATTCCAGATCCGAAATCGCTTTGAATTCAAACACAAGACCTGATCAAAGTTGACAATTCATTTCAGATCCGAGCTAGGCGAGAATTTATTTTTAATTTAATTTAATTTATTTAATTATTAATTCTTTGTTATTAAAAATATTTATTGATAGATCTGCTATGTCGTGATATTTTAAATATGGATCTGAATTGTTTATTCCGTATGATGTTAGATCTGCAAATCTAAATATTAGATCTGAATTTAATTATTAATTAGAATTAATTATTTGTTAATTTTATTGAATCATGCCTCGTTGATTTGTCATATGCCAATATAAACATCACCCTGTTTAGTACCTTGATGTGAATTGTTAGATTTAGTCATGTTGGTTTATTTGAATGTTGTTGTTGATTGGATGTGACATGAAATACGATGTGGTAAATGGTAAAGGCTTAATCTTTACATTGTAAATAGAAAGACTAACTTTTATATATTGAATTTTTGATTGAAATTTTTATAGGATGAATTTTTAATTGAAATATTAAAGATGTAAATTTTCATGAAAATATTAAATGATGAAATTTTTCATGTAAATATTAAATGATGAATTATTACACTGTAATTAAAGGATGGAAAATTTTACATTGTAATTTAAGAATAAATTTTACATTGTAATTTAAGAATAAATTTTACATTGTAAATGAAAGATGAAATTTTTATATTAAAAATTAAAAGATATGTTTCATTGTAAATAATAAAAGATATGATTTTTCATTGTCTATGAAAAGAATGAATTTTTGCAATGTATTATTAAAGAATGAATTTTTCAATGAATCATTAAAGAATAGATTTTTCATTAAATTATTAAGTAGGATTTACTTTGAATATAAAAGTAGGACTTATAATGTAAATATAAGGTAAAGGTCTCATGAAATTAAGATGACATTTTTATATGATTATTTTAATGTAAAGATGAATGATGAAATAAAGTTTACATTTTTATTAATGTAAATATATAGGAATTTCACCATTTGTAAAGTGAATGATATTGTATGCTGAAAATTACATTTTTCTTTGTAATTAAAAGGTGAATTTCATCGTATGTCAAAATTTACATTTTTATATGTAAATTATAAAGGGAATTTATACCGTATGTCAAAAATTACATTTTTCTTTGTAACTAAAAGGTGAATTTCATCGTATGTTAAGATTTACATTTTTATATGTAAATTATAAAGTGAATTAATGTCGTATGTTGAAAATTACATTTTTCTTTGTAATTAAAAGGTGAAATTCATCGTTTGTCAAAATGTACATTTTTATATGTAAATTATAAAGTGAATTTATACCGTATGTCAAAAATTACATTTTTCTTTGTAATTAAAAGGTGAATTTCATCATATGTCAGAGTTTACATTTTTATATGTAAATTATAATGTGAATTAATGTTGTATGTTGAAAATTACATTTTTCTTTGTAATTAATATGAGAATTCCATCGTATGTTAAAATTTACATTTTTATATGTAAATTATAAAGTGAATTTATGTCGTATGTTGAAAATTACATTTTTCTTTGTAATTATTATGAGAATTCCATCGTATGTTAAAATTTACATTTTTATATGTAAATTATAAAGTGAATTTATGCCGTATGTTAAAAATTACATTTTCCTTTGTAATTAACATGGAAATTTCATCGTATGTTAAAATTTACATTTTTATATGTAATTAAAACATGAATTTACATTGTGTGTTAAATATTACATTTTTGTATGTAATGTCTATAGGAAAGTATACCGTATGACAAAACTACATTTTTCTATGCAATTAAAGGATGCAATTTCATGGTATGATAGAATTTGCATTTTTCTCATATATATATGTAACATAAAATGGGAATGCACACTAGAAATAAAATTGATTTATTTCATATGTAATTTAGATGTAGAAATGTGACATTGTAATTAAAAAAGGATATTTTTAAAATGTGAATTAGATGTAGTGTTTGCATTGTAATTAAAAATTATATTTTTTTTACAATGTGAATTAGATGTAGTGTTTGCATTGTATTTACAAATTATATTTTTACAATGTGAATTAGATGTAGTGTTTGCATTGTATTTAAAAAATATATTTTTACAATGTGAGTTAGATGTAGTGTTTGCATTGTATTTAAAAATTATATTTTTACAATGTGAATTAGATGTAGTGTTTGCATTGTAATTACAAATCATGTTTTCACAATGTGAATTAAGAGTAGAGTTTGCATTGTCATTAGAAATTATATTTTTATATGTAATTTAAAAGTAGGATTTTGAATGTATCAAAATTTACATTTGTTTTACATGTAAATAAAGAATATAGGAATTTGCATAGGAATTAAACTTACATTTTCATGTAAAAAAAAATGGAATTTACATTTCCAATGTAAGGAAAGAATGAATTTAGGATGCGGTAATGTTATCTTCATTTTCAAATGAATTAAAATTTAGTAAGTATCGATAATTGTGTGGAGTGTTGTTTTAATCAAACGACGTCATTATGATTCAATGATTATATATATATAATCAAAATTGAACGAATAGGGCGTGGTAGTTCGCGTTTTGAAATCGTACTTTTAAATGACTATACAAGAAGATCCGACCGTCGGATTTTCTTGAAACTGAAACCGTTAGGACCGTCTTGGAAAAATCTTTCCAATGATATGTATTACGTTAAGATCCAACGGTTAGATTCTGAGAAATGTAAAAATCAAAATTGGTTGAATGCAGTGCCATAGTCGCCCATGGACTTAAGGCGTCGTTATATAAAAATTTAATTATTTTAAATAATTAAAATAGGAATGAATCGTTAATAAAAATAATTATTAATGTGTAAGAAGGATTTTCAATATATATATATATATATATATACGAGGATTATTTGGAAAGTCCGAGTTTATCTCATTCCAAATAATTAAACGACATTTAAAAATCCAAGATTGGAAGACGGCGATTGAAGGTCCTCAAATCTCCACATCGAATGGACGATGATGACTGTTGCCTTAGAATGGCTCGCTACCATGATAAGGTAATAGTAGGAGTTGCCCAGACGTAGTGTTGATTTGTACGGATTTGGCTTTCGCTCAGACCCAGAGCATAAGCTTATAAATGGATTGTGTGTCTGACATCGTACTCTATTATATATCATGTTATTAATCTTCTGTCGAATGTATGGATGTTTGGTGGCGGAGAATTTATTCTCTTGCTTAACACTCGTTCATATATTTCGGCAAAGGATTGGTAGTGTGATATGGAGTGATGATGTGGCATGCTAAGATGCATATGATCAAGGCTTTGTTGAAAAGCAGGCCTTGTGGGACGATCAAAGCATAGTTTGTTTAGGCATAGCTTTGTGTATAGCGTGACTTCGCGAGCCTCACACACCGGCGGAGTCTAAATCGGGAGAAGGGAACGCAGGGAGAGCAACACGTTTCTTTCTAGCTAGAGTGGTGTCAGTGACCTACCAGCCCTGACATTTTACTTATGTGGATGATGGAATGAGGCGCCTCGGATAGGCCCTATAAAACCGAGAAACGTGTGTTCAGGAATTGCCAATCCACGAAGCTGTATGTGTGGACCGGCCCTGCAGGATCTAAGGGTTAATTGCGGGGAACCCTGAGACATTAGCTAGAGTGTCTCGAATCGGTAAGGAGCTCCTCCCTAGCCTTGACTCATGATGGAAACTCAATTTCCAATACGCCCCATTCGGTTTTGATTGTATTACTAGTATGGAGGCATAGTAGTATGGGATACTATTCTTCCTAGGATTGATACATTATGATTGAAATTGTTTTTAAAACATATACACACTAATAATAATATCAAATTCGTTTTTAACGTATCAAGCATGTTTAATCACCATAAGGTAAAACTCTATCCTCTGGTGTGCGTTGCATTGTGTGATGGGACCTGAGTCTTATGGTGATTTCATTTTTCTAAAAAGCATTGCGTTGTTTTACGATTTACTTTAAGTTATGCACGACAATCCATTGGAATAAAACCCATTCCGCATTAGCGGCGTGGTCCATGGATTTGCCTTATTACTATTAGTTAAATTAGTTAAGAATTCTCACACCAGTCCCATTACTGACCCATTGTTTGTTTCCACCTTTACAAACTCGGGTGGCCTCTTCACCACACGTGCAGTCGAGTAGTTTATCTACAGGTCCTTATCTCGAGCAGGATGCTGGATTGAAGCTTAAAGCTGTGTCCAGAGCATAGTTATCTTCCGCTGTATCTATTTTATTGTTTCCGCTGCAATGTATTAAATATATTGTAATTTATCTTCCGCTGTAATTTTATTTCGATGTACTCTGATATATTCTGTACTCTGATGTTATATTATCATGATGTAATAAAAGTCTGCTGTTATTGTTCTGATGTGTTGTATGCCCAGAGTTAATGCATTCGAGAATTTCTAACTTTTGGGTCAGACCTGTGTGGTTTATGGTCGGTCCAAAGGGCGGGGATTTTCGGGTCATTACGTATGGTATCAGAGCTTTGGTTTGCTCAAATCTTTGGGGTACAACTCATTAGAACTGAACAAAAGGCTCATCAGAGATTGGATTAGTAATATCCAATAAGAATACTCATTAGAGATAGGATCAGCAGTATCCTAGAATGAGAAAACTCATTAGAGATAGGGTTAGTAATGCCCTAGAATGAGTTGAGAGTAGCAAGCCTATAATATACGTATTTGTGATTAATTATACTCTATTTTGGAAAATATGATTTTGAATATATAAAAAGTTATATATTTGAAAGTTAATCAACTAATGAAATTATTTAAACCAATGGAGAAAATATATATATATATATTAGTTAGTTAATTAATCAACTTTTAGCTTCGTCCCTTTTCGAGGACGAAAAGTTTTTAAGTGGGGGAGACTGTAACAACCCTGAATTTTGGGGCCAATTTAAAATTTATTTTAAGTGATTTTAATGAGTTTTGATATTTAAAACAATCTTTTTTAAATAATAATGATCACAAATTTGATTCAAATCGAAGTTAGAATGAATAATTTAATTTTAATTATAAAAAGAGTTAGAAATAGCGCGGTAGTTTGAAAAGTCAAACTTGAACTTTGACTGACCGTACAGGATGCAAAATTTAACAGATTTTAGTGAAACAAAAATATCAGAATCTATTTAAAAATATCTTTCCAACGAATCCGAAAAATTGAAATTTCATAGCAGGAATCAAAACTTATGCCCAAATTAAAATTTAGAAAGGTCGCTAGGTAATTTGCATAGGTCAAAAATGCTACTTTTTGCATATAAAGGAATTTGAACTCGAAACCACTTCCATTGAGTTTAGAACGATGTTTCTACATTGAAAAACAGTAAACACTTATATATTTCGAGTTTCGGAAATTATTTGTTTAAAAATGTATTTTTAATATTAAATATATAGCCCTTGAAAATAGTCGTTTTGCAAACGACCTCCGTTTTCGACGAAACCACTTTTGTTGGATCCGGAATGGCAAAATATTGTTAAATTTAATTTTTCATAATTTTTGAAATTAATTTGTGGCCGTGGCAAAAAGATTTTTGTTTTGTCAATTTACAGTGAATTTTAATCGACTGAAAAATAGTCATTTTTCAAAAAGTCTAAGAATTCGACGAAATAAATTTTGTTAGGACCGTATCGTCATAAGAAAGCCAAAAATAATTTTTCTGGATTTTTCTGAGTTAATTTGTGTCCCCGGTAAAATTATTTGTACGGAAAAATTAGAAATAAAGGACTTAAATTTTAAAACTGAAAAACGGAGGCCAAGATGACAGTTTGGGCTAATGGGACAAGTCCAGATGAGTCCGGAATGGGGTCTAAATGGTAGGAACAACAGTCGTTGGGCCTGAATCGGAGTTCAAACCAAAACGGACTTAAACGGACTAATTAAATAATAATTAGATTAACCTAATAAAATAATATTATAAAATGATCGGGTTCTTCTTCCTCGCGTTGTCTTTCAGCCGTGAGAACCCATAGCCGCCCCTTTCTTCAAAAATTCATTCTCCGATTTCTCTCTCAATTCTCAACGAAAACCTTCGTATAAATACATGTTTCGAAGAGATTTTCGAGCTCTTTCTTCTCCGACAAGAATCACCACTTCTCATCGACCGTAGCCACCGCCACAAGCCTCCAAAGCCACGGCCTTTGCATCCCCACCGCGCCACCCACAACCGCCGCACCTCCTCCAATTTCCGGTGAAGATAGCCCTCTCGTAGCTCTCCAATCTCCCGCAAACCGTTCGTAAAACCGTCGATCGTAGCTCGAGTTATCTCGATTCAAAGTTTTGAACTTTAGGTAATGTTTATTTCAGATTTTGTCACGCTTTGTAGCGTCGCTGTGTCAGTTGTTAAAGGCTGAATTTTGTTTTTTCATACGAATTTGAATTTGAACCATTCCAGATCCGAAATCGCTTTGAATTCAAACACAAGACCTGATCAAAGTTGACAATTCATTTCAGATCCGAGCTAGGTGAGAATTTATTTTTAATTTAATTTAATTTATTTAATTATTAATTCTTAGTTATTAAAAATATTTATTGATAGATCTGCTATGTCGTGATATTTTAAATATGGATCTGAATTGTTTATTCCGTATGATGTTAGATCTGCAAATCTAAATATTAGATCTGAATTTATTGATTAATTAGAATTAATTATTTGTTAATTTTATTGAATCATGCCTCGTTGATTTGTCATATGCCAATATAAACATCACCCTATTTAGTACCTTGATGTGAATTGTTAGATTTAGTCATGTTGGTTTATTTGAATGTTGTTGTTGATTGGATGTGACATGAAATACGATGTTGTAAATGGTAAAGGCTTAATCTTTACATTGAAAATAGAAAGACTAACTTTTATATATTGTATTTTTGATTGAAATTTTTAAAGTCTGAATTTTTAATTGAAATATTAAAGATGTAAATTTTCATGAAAATATTAAATGATGAAAATTTTCATGTAAATATTAAATGATGAATTATTACATTGTAATTAAAGGATGGAAAATTTTACATTGTAATTTAAGAATAAAATTTAGATTGTAATTTAAGAATAAATTTTACGTTGTAAATGAAAGATGAAATTTTTATATTAAAAATTAAAAGATATGTTTCATTGTAAATAATAAAAGATACGATTTTTCATTTTCTATGAAAATAATGAATTTTTGCAATGTATTAATTAAGAATGAATTTTTCAATGAATCATTAAAGAATAGATTTTTCATTAAATTATTAAGTAGGATTTACTTTGAATATAAAAGTAGGACTTATAATGTAAATATAAGGTAAAGGTCTCATGAAATTAAAATGACATTTTTATATGATTATTTTAATGTAAAGATGAACGATGAAATAAAGTTTACATTTTTATTAATGTAAATATATAGGAATTTCACCATTTGTAAAGTGAATGATATTGTATGCTGAAAATTACATTTTTCTTTGTAATTAAAAGGGGAATTTCATCGTATGTCAAAATTTACATTTTTATATGTAAATTAGAAAGTGAATTTATACCGTATGTCAAAAATTACATTTTTCTTTGTAATTAAAAGGTGAATTTCATCGTATGTTAAGATTTGCATTTTTATATGTAAATTATAAAGTGAATTAATGTCGTATGTTGAAAATTACATTTTTCTTTGTAATTAAAAGGTGAAATTCATCGTTTGTCAAAATGTACATTTTTATATGTAAATTATAAAGTGAATTTATACCGTATGTCAAAAATTACATTTTTCTTTGTAATTAAAAGGTGAATTTCATCGTATGTCGGAGTTTACATTTTTATATGTAAATTATAAAGTGAATTAATGTCGTATTTTGAAAATTACATTTTTCTTTGTAATTAATATGAGAATTCCATCGTATGTTAAAATTTACATTTTTATATGTAAATTATAAAGTGAATTTATGTCGTACGTTAAAAATTACATTTTTCTTTGTAATTAATATGAGAATTCCATCGTATGTTAAAATTTACATTTTTATATGTAAATTATAAAGTGAATTTATGCCGTATGTTAAAAATTACATTTTCCTTTGTAATTAACATGGAAATTTCATCGTATGTTAAAATTTACATTTTTATATGTAATTAAAACATGAATTTACATTGTGTGTTAAATATTACATTTTTGTATGTAATGTCTATAGGAAAGTATACCGTATGACAAAACTACATTTTTCTATGCAATTAAAGGATGCAATTTCATGGTATGATAGAATTTGCATTTTTCTCATATATATATGTAACAAAAAAAGAGAATGCACATTAGAAATAATATTGATTTATTTCATATGTAATTTAGATGTAGAAATGTGACATTGTAATTAAAAAAGGATATTTTTAAAATGTGAATTAGATGTAGTGTTTGCATTGTAATTAAAAATTATATTTTTTTTACAATGTGAATTAGATGTAGTGTTTGCATTGTATTTAAAAATTATATTTTTACAATGTGAATTAGATGTAGTGTTTGCATTGTATTTAAAATTATATTTTTACAATGTGAGTTAGATGTAGTGTTTGCATTGTAATTAAAAATTATATTTTTACAATGTGAATTAGATGTAGTGTTTGCATTGTAATTAAAAATTATATTTTTACAATGTGAATTAGATGTAGTGTTTGCATTGTAATTACAAATCATGTTTTCACAATGTGAATTAAGAGTAGAGTTTGCATTGTCATTAGAAATTATATTTTTATATGTAATTTAAAAGTAGGATTTTGAATGTATCAAAATTTACATTTGTTTTACATGTAAATAAAGAATATAGGAATTTGCATAGGAATTAAACTTACATTTTCATGTAAAAAAAAATGGAATTTACATTTCCAATGTAAGGAAAGAATGAATTTAGGATGCGGTAATGTTATCTTCATTTTCAAATGAATTAAAATTTAGTAAGTATCGGTAATTGTGTGGAGTGTTGTTTTAATCAAACGACGTTATTACGATTCAATGATTAAATATATATAATCAAAATTGAACGAATAGGGCGTGGTAGTTCGCGTTTTGAAATCGTACTTTTAAATGACTATACAAGAAGATCCGACCGTCGGATTTTCTTGAAACTGAAACCGTTAGGACCGTCTTGGAAAAATCTTTCCAATGATATGTATTACGTTAAGATCCAACGGTTAGATTCTGAGAAATGTAAAAATCAAAATTGGTTGAATGCAGCGCCATAGTCGCCCATGGACTTAAGGCGTCGTTATATAAAAATTTAATTATTTTAAATAATTAAAATAGGAATGAATCGCTAATTAAAATAATTATTAATGTGTAAGAAGGATTTTCAATATATATATATACGAGGATTATTTGGAAAGTCTGAGTTTATCTCATTCCAAATAATTAAACGACGTTTAAAAATCCAATATTGGAAGACGGCGATTGAAGACCGTCAAATCTCCACATCGAACGGACGATGATGACTGTTGCCTTAGAATGGCTCGCTACCATGATAAGGTAATAGTAGGAGTTGCCCAGACGTAGTGTTGATTTGTACGGATTTGGCTTTCGCTCGGACCCAGAGCATAAGCTTATAAATGGATTGTGTGTCTGACATCGTACTCCATTATATATCATGTTATTAATCTTCTGTCGAATGTATGGATGTTTGGTGGCGGAGAATTTATTCTCTTGCTTAACACCCGTTCATATATTTCGGCAAAGGATTGGTAGTGTGATATGGAGTGATGATGTGGCATGCTAAGATGCATATGATCAAGGCTTTGTTGAAAAGCGGGCCTTGTGGGACGATCAAAGCATAGTCTGTTGAGGCATAGCTTTGTGTATAGCATGACTTCGCGAGCCTCACACACCGGCGGAGTCTAAAACGGGAGAAGGGAACGCAGGGAGAGCAGCACGTTTCTTTCTAGCTAGAGTGGTGTCAGTGACCTACCAGCCCTGACATTTTACTTATGTGGATGATGGAATGAGGCGCCTCAGATAGGTCCTATAGGACCGGGAAACGTGTGTTCAGGAATTGCCAATCCACGAATCTGTATGTGTGAACCGGCCCTGCAGGATCCAAGGGTTAACTGCGGGGAACCCTGAGACATTAGCTAGAGTGTCTCGAATCGGTAAGGAGCTCCTCCCTAGCCTTGACTCATGATGGAACCACAATTTCCAATACGCCCCATTCGGTTTTGATTGTATTACTAGTATGGAGGCATAGTAGTATGCGATACTATTCTTTCTAGGATAGATACATTATGATTGAAATTGTTTTTAAAACATATACACACTAATAATAATATCAAATTCGTTTTTAACGTGTCAAGCATGTTTAATCACCATAAGGTAAAACTCTATCCTCTGGTGTGCGATGCATTGTGTGATGGGACCTGAGTCTTATGGTGATTTCATTTTTCTAAAAAGCATTGCGTTGTTTTACGATTTACTTTAAGTTGTGCACGACAATCCATTGGAATAAAACCCGTTCCGCATTAGCGGCGTGGTCCATGGATTTGCCTTATTACTATTAGTTAAATTAGTTAAGAATTCTCACACCAGTCCCATGACTGACCCGTTGTTTATTTCCACCTTTACAAACTCGGGTGCCCTCTTCTCCACACGGGCAGTCGAGTAGTTTATCTATAGGTCCTTATCTCGAGCAGGATGCTGGATTGAAGCTTAAAGCTGTGTCCAGAGCATAGTTATCTTCCGTTGTATCTATTTTATTGTTTCCGCTACAATGTATTAAATATATTGTAATTTATCTTGCGCTGTAATTTTATTTCGATGTACTCTGATATATTCTGTACTCTGATGTTATATTATCATGATGTAATAAAAGTCTACTATTATTGTTCTGATGTGTTGTATGCCCAGAGTTAATGCATTCGAGAATTTCTAACTTTTGGGTCAGACCTGTGTGGTTTATGGTCGGTCCAAAGGGCGGGGATTTTCGGGTCATTACACAACAATAGTAAATTATTGCTAGATCTCAAGTGGTGCATCAATCGGGGTTAATTTGTGAGCGTGGCAAAATAAAATGCAAATAAAAACGACCATTTGAACGTGAACGAGGGTCATACGAGCAAACAGACTCAGAATTCGATGAAACAAGTTTCATTAGGACCGTATCGTCAAATTATGCTATGCCGTCCATTCCATCTCGAACAAGGTTTGTATGTGAGCGCAGCAGCGAATAATCAAAGTTCGAAATAGCGATAGGTACGAAATAAATATCGTTAGTCATCATCACGCGTCATGTCAACTTAAAATATATTATTTCTAATTATAAATACACCTATTTCTCAGCCTAAATCAGTCCAACAAATTTTCAGCCTTCATCAATTTTGCAAATAAGTCCTCAAATCAAAATCAATTTATTTCTCTCAATCTGTAAGGAATTTGCAGAGGTAATCCAATGGGAAGTTGTAGATCTGGTGGCCAGCTACCTCCAGTAAAAATCGCACGACCAACGGTGACCTATGTTGGCCGGAATTTCGCCAAAACTGAGAAAAACAGTTTTCGTTCTTAGCCAAAATTACAATGACTGGATTGATTTGAGATGTTAGGACCTTTCGGGAATTGAAGAGGGGAGTTTCAGCATCATTTTGGCACCGGTCTGAAATTCTGAAACGGAGTGTGGTGGTCGTGAGGACGAGTTGATCGGAGACTGTCTGTTTTGGGGTATTGTTCAAAAGCTGGGATCGGGTTTTGGGGTTTTCAGGCCGGAGGAGGACGAACTGAGTAGGGGGTCTGATGGTTGATGAAAGGGGGATGTGAGGCGATGGAAATGGCAGTGGTTTGGTGGCCTTAATCGGCCTGAGGCAGCGGAATTTGGAGATCTAGGGGTTTCCGTCAATCCAAGGATTCATGGCGAACGGAGAAACTCTGGGGCATGTCATTGCTGGCGATGGGGCACCAGGGTGAGGCGGACGTGAAGGGGTGATTGAGGTGGGCCCAGCTCTGTCAAAGGCGACGCTGGGATGATGTTGGGTGATCGTGTATTCTGGTGGAGGTGATAATCGGGTTTCAGGAAGAATCTTGGGGGAAAACGCGTGAAGACTAAAATAGGATTTGACATTGACAAAGTTTGTTAAAAGGTAATTAATTACTTAATCATTTAATTTATTTATAATTAAAATTTAGTTAACAATCGATAGTTATTCAAAACGTATTATGCGATATGTCTTTCATACGGTAACGAAATTTAACGAAACTGGATCCGTTGGGATCGCAGGGACGAGACCTAGACGATGGCACTGACTAGGCACTGATCTGACGTTTTGAACGTTCGTTCAAAGTTAAATGCAACAAACGCGTCAACCGTCGACTGAATAATCTGGTGAGTTAATTCTCACACCTTCTAGAATCCTGTGACGTGGTAAATTCATATTAAAATATAATTTACCCTTAAAAGTATAAATTGGTTGATTAGCTGCTATTGGTTGTTATTGTTTGATTGGTTGCTGTTATTGAAATTACATTGTTTTAAATTTGTAGATTTATTGAAATTTATCTCATATTTTATTATTAAATGATATAACGAGCTGTGGTGTAGGGAAGAACAGGTTCGAGAAATCCGACCGGATTCCTCAAATATTATATATGTTGTTTATTTGTCTTATACTGTTGATATATGAACTGATTTAACCCCATATGGTAGAAAACCCTATTTGAACGTGATGGTTGAATAGATGTTCACTTGTGTTGTGTTCAAAATCAATCGACAGTATTGATTTGGAAATTGGCAGTGAATGGCCTAGAATGTGTTGTTTTAGTCATCGATTTACCGTTTGGTGAATCGACGCAGTTTTAAAGATATAAATTATTTTATAACTGAACTGAAGCATTTCAGTCATCTTATATAATTAATTAAATTAAAATTTTATAAATAAATATTTTAATCAGGTTATAAAAGAATTATTTAAATAGGTTGAGTAGCAAAATCGTACGATGTAAACAAGTTATAAAGCAGAAAAACCAAAGAAATTACCTACGGGCTGGTAAAATAGGATAATTGTTTTTAAAACAATAAAATGGTGATTTTAAATTAATTAAGTTATTTTATTAACTTAAAAAATGGGAAATGACAAATGATAATCAGTTAACTGCTAAGTGAGGTGTACGGTTGACAAAATCAACCGTGTTTAATTAGAATTGGTAATGGGATTAGAATGGTAATTATTTTATTTTAGTTAATAGCAGAGTTAATTATTTTAATAAAGTTAATTATTATTTTAGCTAACAATTAAGACGATGACTTTTACTTAAGGTCCAATTAAGAAGTAACAAAGTGGCGATAAATTAAATTTAAAGTCAATTAAGATTTGTATAAAAGAGATTTATAAACCTTAGTTCCAAAGGAGATTGAAAAAAAGGGAATTCAATTAACAAGTGGTTAATTGACGTTAAGGCTTGATAAAAAGGGGAATAAGAGATTAGAAAAGAATTTATGACTTAAGTTTTCAGCAAACATGGTAAATGAAATTGGTAAGTGAGTTTAAAGATTTAAATAAGATTTTTACTTAATTTTTTGAATTAAGTAAAATATGTTTAGATAAAATGAAACTTTAAAGACAAAAGGTTAATGGATTAAGACTGGACATTTACTTAATCAAATTAATTAAGTAAAAAGGTTATTGAGCGAGGATTTCAAATGTAAGAAACGATTTGTAAAATTAGTTTGAAATCGAGATAGTAAATAAGATTTTTGTAAAGTGTTTAAGTGATAAATTAGTATTCATTCTGAGAGAAGGACGTTGTCGATCAAGGTCTGAGAGGTGAATAAAATACCCCAACTTGAATAGCTTCATTTTTATCGAGGAATGGTATTAGTTTGAAACGAGTTAAAGGTGTTGTGATTGTGTAACATCCCATACGTGGAGTATTGAATATAAGTGCGAGATTTTGGAATATAAATAATACTAAGATTTTAGTTTCAATGTTAATAAGAATAATTGGTTTTAAATCATATAAGTCGACATTTATTTTGACCATATTAGAATTGGAACTTGTTTAGTACCATTAAGTAACATATATATATATATATATATATATATCGAGATACTCGAATATAAGGAAAAGGGGAAAAAGGGTTTTGAAGAAATTTATCGATATCCCTAAAGGAAATGGGAAGCTGAGCATTTGTATATATATACATACTCGGAAATGTATAAAATGGGTTTGTTAAAATAAAAATAAGGATAAATAAAATGTTTAAATTTAAGGGAAGATTTAGAAGTTTATTAACCAATTCGCCAAATATATTTTTGACAGGCCAAGTCATGCCAAGTACCGAATCAGCAAACTCATTTATTCACACATATTGTTATTTGATAGTTGAAACACTGACTATCGAACCAGACCAATACGATTGTTGGTACGGAAAGAACGGGATTGAATTTATATTCAAAAACCATTCCGACCAGCAAATATGTGAAGACGTCGATTGAAGACGGAGCAAGTGAAGGCCGTG
The DNA here is from genome assembly GCA_030737875.1 of Allium sativum. Taxonomy (NCBI): domain Eukaryota; kingdom Viridiplantae; phylum Streptophyta; class Magnoliopsida; order Asparagales; family Amaryllidaceae; genus Allium; species Allium sativum. The sequence goes on from CM060911.1 coordinate 279,787,063, forward strand.
GATCTTCATAAGCGGAAGAATTACTTGACGAATATTCTTTGTGTTGCAACGCAGAGGTATTCTGAAGTGATTCGACCGTGGTTGAGATTTGGTTTGCAAGGACTACTCGCTACTGATCCATGGGGTGATTCCTATATGAGATGCAGTAGGAGGGTGCTTTTGGTTCATCCTGTTCCTGGATGACTTGTATGGACGGATGTCTGACAGAGTATTTCCAAAGGAATTACATGCGTTGATTTATCCAAACGTACCATAGATGATGGCGGAGAAATGGTTATTCTCTAGCCAAATAAACTAGAGTATTTTTGTGGACGTCAATCAGTGTGATCTGGCGGATCTGACGATGTGGCATTCAAAGTGAACGATGATCAGATGTTTTAAAGTTAAGTTCTGGCCTCAAGCCTCATCAACCGGGAAATGACAAAAATCGGGTAGGCAGCATGGCTATGTGGGTCACTCCCATTAGGGTGTATGATCACCCATCTAGAGAAATTCCATTTGCTTCTTTAATCTATATTCGATGCTTTCCCTTTTCGGGAGGCGGTTGCTGATCCCAACCGTCGGTGATATACATTCGATACACTCAAGCAAAATAAGTGGTCGGTCAAGTGTGGGCCGGGTTGCAAGACGTTCTTGTTGAACCCAGTGTATTCGCCTCTAGAGATACACAATTGGAAGGTGGTCCTATACCTTGTCATAGTCGGAATCCAATTCCCAATAAGCGCCCGCAGTTTTTGATTGTATACTATATATGTGGAGCGTGAGATGCAAGCGTTCCACTAGATTGATATTTATTTGCATTTAGACACTATCATAATATCAGAATAAGTTATGATTTCAAAAACGTTTTGGGTTATAGTAAGGTAAAAACCATCTGTGTTTATGTGTGGACTGATTTTACTACTATCCTTTGATTTAAAAAGGATTTTCCAAAGTTAAACAAGTTGTGTGTTCTTTGAATTTATCACTGAAAGTATTCCAGACTGACCCGTTGTATTTTGCTTTGCTTCAAATGTGCTCGGGTCAGACCTAGTATGTTCCAGGTTAGTTTTCGCTTGGAGTTTCAGGAGTTGGAAGCAGGCGGCTTCACCGTTAGTCACATACAGATATTTTTCCGTTGTGACTGATATATGTTGTACTCTGATGATTGGTATGTATATACAGTTCTTTTGTATAAAAGGATTTGTTATATTATATTTTATTCGTTCCGCTGTGAGATTATGATGTGTTTTTCTTCGTTCTTCTATTCTAATACTTCTTTCTTTCTATTCTCAACCTCTAACTTCTTTCTATTGACAATCTGGGGTTCGATACTTGGGTTTTTGGCAAGTAATGAGGTTTTATGTATTGTTGTCAAAAATTCGAGCGTCGAGTTTTTCCTCGGGTCGTTACAGTGGTATCAGAGCTATGGTTTAGAGATAACCTTGGCTCTGTGGCGTGATTCAATAGAGATGGGGTTAGTAATGCCCTAGATTGAGTTTGAGTATATATATGAGAGCGCGTATTTGTGATTTGATATAAAATTTTATTTTTGAAATTTGTTTTACCCAATTTATTTTATAAAATAATAAAAGTAAGGATTTTCACGAATCACTATAATATGGGCAATCAATTGGATTTGTTGATATGGTGTGCTCGATCTCATGGATATGAACCTAAACATGAATCGATTTGGTTGAAAACCAATCCGAAATAAATAATTCGAATAAATCAATCCAGATAAATAAATTTGCATGGATTATTAAAGGAATAAATGAAGTTATTACAAATAATTATAAACTCGTATAGATTGAATTGTGTGTATGATATGTATGATATTGATATTTGAACATAATTGACATTTGATTAGGGAACTAATGAAATTCATTTGAGTTGAGAACAGGTGCAGATGTGCCAATTCAGCTTTAAAATCCGTCCAAGGAGAAATTCTGGAGTTAATTGAATCCAGTTTGAATAGAGCTGCATAATAACTAAGCAAGCTCGTGTAGAAATTATCGCTTATCGCATAATAACGCTCGCAAAAAGTATGCCTACGAAAATATGAAATTTTGATTTTTGTTTGGATTTTGGGTTCGGATTTTCATTTTTCCGACCATGAGAGTCGAAGTATATATATTACTTGAACCTGCGATATTGCAGATGTCCTCCGTACAGGGGAGACTCTGCCAAAAATTTTCTAAAATTTAAGGTGTTAGAAAATTTTTGAATTTTTTTGGGAAATCCTTTTATTGGAATTAAATTGGTTTTAAAACCAATTAGATTTGTTTTGGAAATAAAATCAAGTTTTAAATTTTATTATTTTTATAAAGAAAATGGGAGGTGACGTTCTTTCTACCTAAGCAATTTCGAGGACGAAATTATTTTAAGGGGGAAGGAATGTAACGTCCCGTATTTTCTGACCATCTATTTGAAATAATTTATTTATTTAAAATATTGGTTTGAATTTAAATAATCGATTTTGACCATTTTAATTTAAATATTTAAATTATATTAATAATATAATAATATTATATTTCCAGAATATTGCGAAAATGTTGAATTTGAAATATAACATGAACGGGCGACTTAAAATGGTTTTAATGTGGTTTATATTTAATTATAATAACGATTTCGCTTATAAAACGATGGTTGAGCGATATAATTATAATTTAATTTTAAAACGAGCTGCAGCGGCACGGTGTTCGTAATTTGGCGTTTTGAACTTCAATTGGCTGTATAGGATCCATTATAAGTCGGATTTTCTCAAATCAAGAAACGTCGGAATCTGTTGGATAATATCTTTTTAATGAAAGAGAAGAATGGAGTTTTCGTGTTGTAGATTTTATTTTATGTCCAAATCAAATTTTGAAAAGGTCACTGTGGAATTCTTTTATAAATTATAACGTTTATTTATATTAAATAAATGGTTTTTAAATTTTTAAAATATCGATTTGGCTTCAAACTCAACCGGAGTTATTTTATCTTGGTAATATATATAATTCTGGTCGTGTATGGCCAATTTCAATATTTTAAAATTGTTATATTGAGGTATTTTGAAATTGGTTTATTTTATTCGAATTGGCCAGTTTTAAAAGGATCTTTATTCAAACGACCTCAATTTTCGATGAAACAAATTTTGTTGGGACCGCAACAGTAAATTATTGCTAGATCTCAAGTGGCGCGTCAATCGGGGTTAATTTGTGAGCGTGGCAAAATAAAACGCAAATAAAAACGACCATTTGAACATGAACAAGGGCCATACGAACAAATGGACTCAGAATTCAACGAAACAAGTTTCATTAGGACCGTATCGTCAAATTTTGCTATGCCGTCCATTCGCGTCTCGAACGGGGTTTGTATGTTAGCGCAGCAGCGAATAACCAACGTTCGAAATAGTGATAGGTACGAAATAAATATCGTTAGTCGTCATCAAGCATCAGGTCAACTTAAAATATATTATTTCTAATTATAAATACACCTATTTCTCAGCCTAAATCAGTCCAACAAATTTTCAGCCTTCATCAATTTTGCAAATAAGTCCTCAAATCAAAATCAATTTATTTCTCTCAATCTGTAAGGAATTTGCAGAGGTAATCCAAAGGGAAGTTGTAGATCTGGTGGCCACCTACCTCCAGTAAAAATCACACGACCAATAGTGACCTATGTTGGCTGGAATTTCGCCAAAACTGAGAAAAACAGTTTTCCTTCTTGGCCAAAATTACAACGATGGATTGATTTGAGATGTTAGGACCTTGGGGGAATTAAAGAGGGGAGTTTCAGCATCATTTTGGCACCGGTCTGAAGTTCTGAAACGGAGTTTGGTGGTCGTGAGGACGAGTTGATCAGAGACTGTCTGTTTTGGGGTATTGTTCAAAAGCTGGGATCGGGTTTTGGGGTTTTCAGGCTGGAGGAGGACGAACTGGGTAGGGGTCTGATAGTTGATGAAAGGGGGATGTGAGGCGACAGAAATGGCGGTGGTCCGGTGGCCTTAGTCAGCCTGAGGCAGCGGAATTTGGGGATCTAGGGGTTTTCGTCCATCCAGGGATTCACGGCGAACGGAGAAACTCTGGGGCATGGAGTCGCTGGCGATGGGGCGCCAGGGTGAGGCGGACATGAAGGGGTGGTTGAGGTGGGCCCAGATCTGTCAGAGGCGGCGCTGGGATGATGTTGGGTGATCGTGTATTCTGGTGGAGGTGATAATCGGGATTCAGGAGGAAGCTTGGGGGAAAACGCGTGAAGACTAAAATAGGATCTGATATGGACAAAGTCTGTTAAAAGGTAACTAATTACTTAATCATTTAATTAATTTATAATTAAAATTTAGTTAACAATCGATAGTTATTCAAAACGTATTTATGCGATATCTCATTCATACGGTAATGAAATTTAACGAAACTAGATCCGTTGGGATCGCAGGGACGAGACCTGGACGATTGACTGACTAGGCACTGATCTGACGCTGTTGGAATTTCAACTAATTTTGAATGTTCGTTCAAAGTTAATGCAACAAATGCATCAATCGTCAACTGAAAAATCTGGTGAGTTAATTCTCACACCTTCTGGAATCATGTGATGTGGTAAATTCATATTAAAATATAATTTACCTTTAAAAGTATAAATTGGTTGATTGGCTGCTATTGGTTGTTATTGTTTGATTGGTTGCTGTTATTGAAATTACATCGTTTTAAATTTATAGATTAATTGAAATTTATCTCATATATTATTATTAAATGTTATAACGAGCTGTGGTGCAGGGAAGAACAGGTTGGAGGGATCCGACCGGATTCCTCAAATATTATATATGTTGTTTGTTTGTCTTATACTATTGATATATGAACTGATTTAACCCCATATGGTAGAAAACCTTGTTTGAACGTGATGGTTGAATATATATTCACCTGTGTTGTGTACAAAATCAGTCGACAGTATTGAATTGGAAATTGGCAGTGAATGGCCTAGAATGTGTTGTTTTAGTCATTGATTTACCGTTCGATGAATCGACGCAGTTTTAAAGATATAAATAATTTTATAACTGAACTGAAGCTTTTCAGTCATCTTATATAATTAATTAAATTAGAAATTTATAAATAAATATTTTAATCAAGTTATTAAAGAATTATTTAAATGGGTTGAGTAGCAAAATCGTACGATGTAAACAAGTTATAAAGCAGAAAAACCAAAGAAATTACCTACGGGCTAGTAAAATAGGATAATTGTTTTTAAAACAATAAAATAGTGATTTTAAATTAATTAAGTTATTTGATTAACTTAAAAAAGGGAAATGACAAATGATAATCAGTTAACTACCAAGTGAGGTGTACGGTTGACAAAATCAAACGTGTTTAATTAGAATTGGTAATGGGATTAGAGTGGTAATTATTTTATTTTAGTTAATAGCAGAGTTAATTATTTTAATAAAGTTAATTATTATTTTAGCTAATAATTAAGATGATGACTTTTACTTAAGGTCCAATTAAGAAGTAACAAAGTGGCGATAAATTAAATTTAAAGTCATTTAAGATTTGTATAAAAGAGATTTATAAACCTTAGTTCCAAAGGAGATTGAAAAAAAGGGAATTCAATTAACAAGTGGTTAATTGACATTAAGGCTTGATAAAAAGGGGAATAAGAGATTAGAAAAGAATTTATGACTTAAGTTTTCAGCAAACATGGTAAATGGAATTGGTAAGTGAGTTTAAAGATTTAAGTATGATTTTTACTTAATTTTTTAAATTAAGTAAAATGTGTTTAGATAAAATGAAACTTTAAAGAAAAAAGGTTAATGGATTAAGACTGGACATTTACTAAATCAAATTAATTAATTAAAAAGGTTATTGAGCGAGGATTTCAAATGTAAGAAACGATTTGTAAAATTAGTTTGAAATCGAGATGGTAAATAAGGTTTTTGTGAAGTGTTTAAGTGACAAATTAGTATTCATTCTGAGAGAAGGACGTTGTCGATCAAGGTCTGAGAGGGAAATAAAATACCCCAACTTGAATGGCTTCATTTTTATCGAGGAATGGTATTAGTTTGAAACGAGTTAAAGGTGTCGTGATTGTGTAACATCCCATACGTGGAGTATTGAATATAAGTGCGAGATTTTGGAATATAAATAATACTAAGATTTTAGTTTCAATGTTAATAAGAATAATTGGTTTTAAATCATATAAGTCAACATTTATTTTGACCATATTAGAATTGGAACTTGTTTAGTACCACTAAGTAATATATATATATATATATATATCGAGATACTCGAATATAAGGAAAAGGGGAAAAAGGGTTTTGAAGAAATTTATCGATATCCCTAAAGGAAATGGGAAGCTGAGCATTTGTATATATATACATACTCGGAAATGTATAAAATGGGTTTGTTAAAATAAAAATAAGGATAAAAAAATGTTTAAATTTAAGGGAAGATTTAGAAGTTTATTAACCAATTCGCCAAATATATTTTTGACAGGCTAAGTCATGCCAAGTAACAAATCAGCAAACTCATTTTATTCACACATATTGTTATTTGATAGTTAAAACACCGACTCTCAAACCAGACCAATACGATTGTTGGTACGGAAAGACTGGTATCAAATTTATACTCGAAAACCATTCCGACCAGCAAATATGTGAAGGCGTCGATTGAAGACGGAGAAAGTGAAGGCCGTGGATATACATAAGCAGAAGAATTACTTGACGAATATTCTCTATGTTGCAACGCAGAGGTATTCTCACTTGATTCGGTCGTGGTTGAGATTTCGCGGTTTGCAAGGACTACTCCCTACTGATCCATGGGGTGATTCCTATATGAGATGAAGTAGGAAGGTGCCTTCGGTTCATCCTGTTCCTGGATGACTTGTTTGGATGGATGTCTGACAGAGTATTTCCAAAGGAATTACATGTGTTGATTTCTCCAAACGTACCAAAGATGATGGCGGAGAAATGGTTATTCTCTAGCCAAATAAACTAGAGTATTTTTGTGGACGTCAATCAGTGTGATCTGGCGGATCTGACGATGTGGCATTCAAAGTGAATGATGACCAGATGTTTTAAAGTTAAGTTCTGGCCTCAAGCCTCATCAACTGGGAAATGACAAAAATCGGGCAGGCAGCATGGCTATGTGGGTCGCTCCCATTAGGGTGTATGATCACCCATCCAGAGAAATTCTATTTGCTTCTTTAATCTATATTCGATGCTTTCCCTTTTCGGGAGGCGGTTTTTGATCCCAACCGTCGGTGATATACTTTCGATACACTCAAGCGAAATGAGTGGTCGGTCATGTGTGGGTCGGCTTGCAAGACGTTCTTGTTGAACCCAGTGTATTCACCTCTAGAGATACACAATCGGAAGGTGGTCCCATACCTTGTCATAGTCGAAATCCAATTCCCAATAAGCGCCCGTGGTTTTTGATTGTATACTATATATGTGGAGCGTGAGATGCAACCGTTCCACTGGATTGATATTTATTTGCATTTAGACACTATCATAATATCAGAATAAGTTATGATTTCAAAAACGTTTTGGGTTATAGTAAGGTAAACACCGTCCGTGTTTATGTGTGGACTGGTCTTACTACTATCCTTTGATTTCAGAAAGGATTTTCCAAAGTTAAACAAGTTGTGTGTTCTGTGAATTTATCACTGAAAGTATTCCAGACTGACCCGGTGTATTTTGCTTTGCTTCAAATGTGCTCGGGTCAGACCGAGTATGTTCCAGGTTTGTTTTCGCTTGGAGTTTCAGGAGTTGGAAGTAGGAGGCTTCACCGTTAGTTACATACAAATATTTTTCCACTGTGACTGATATGTGTTGTACTCTGATGATTGGTATGCATATACAGTTCTTTTATATAAAAGGATTTGTTATATTATATTTTATTCATTCCGCTGTGAGATTCTGATGTGTTTTTCTTCATTCTTCTATTCTAATACTTCTTTCTTTCTATTCTCACCCTCTAATTTCTTTCAATTGACAATCTGGGGTTCGGTACTTGGGTTTTTGGCAAGTAATACGGGTTTATGTATTGTTTTCGAATCTTCAAGCGTCGAATTTTCCCCGGGTCGTTACAATGGCGACATAGTAGGATTGGGTACTATGTCGTCTATGACTGATACATTATGATTGAAATTGTTTTTGAAACATATATATACACTAATAATAATTTCAAATCCGTTATATCGTACCAAGCATTTTTGACCATTATAAGGTAAAACTCTATCCTCCGGTTTGCGTTGCATTGTGTGATGGGATTTGAGTCTTATAATGGTTTCATTTTTCTAAAAAGCATTGCGTTGTTTAATGATTTACTTCATTTCATGCACTGACAATCCAATGGAGTAAACCCGTTCCACGTTAGCGACGTGGTCCTGTGATCAGCCATATTGTTAGATAAGTTAGGAAAGATTTCTCATACCAGTCCCATAACTGACTCGTAGTTTGTTTCACATTGCAAACTCGGGTGCCCTCTTTTCCACATGGACAGTCGAGTAACTTATTTTGCAGATATATTGAGCAGGATTCTGGATTGAAGCTTAAAGCTGTGTCCAGAGATTGATAGCCTTCCGCTGTAATTAGTTATTTATTCCACTGCATTGTATTAAGTTTATTGTAAATTAATCTTCTGCTGTATTATTATTTATCAATGTACTCTGATATATTATGTACTCTAATGTAACATTATTATAATGTTTATAAAAGTCTCTGCTATTATCTGTTCTGATGTGTTGTATTCCTAGAGTTAGCGTATTTGGGTTTTTGAACGGTTTTGATCGATTTAGCGATCGATCAGGTCCGGCGAAATCCAAATCATTACAGTTGGTATCAGAGCTTTTCAAGCCCTGGCATTTTAATTATATGGTTGATGGAATGAGGCGCCTCGTTTATATCGGTCTATAGTGACCATTTTATAGGTTCAATAGGACCGGGAAGCGTGTGTTCAGGCATAACTAATCCACTAAAGTATTTGTGGACCAGCCCTACAGGATCCAAGGGTTCGCCAGCGTCCGAATCCTGAGACATTGCTAGAGTGTCTCGAATCAGCAAGGAGATCGTCCCTATCCTTGACTCATGATGGAAATCCAATTTCCAATATGACACCATGCGGTTTTGATTATAGAACTAGTATGGAAACATAGTATATGGTAGTTATGCCGTCTATGATTGATACATTATGATTAAAATGTTTTTGAAACATATATATACTAATAATAATATCAAATCCGTTTTATCGTATCAAGCATTTTTGACCATTATAAGGTAAAACTCTATCCTCTGGTTTTCGTTGCATTGTGTGATGGGACTTGAGTCTTATAACGGTTTCATTTTTTCTAAAAAGCATTGCACTGTTTAACGATTTACTTTATTCCATACACTGGCAATCCAATGGAGAAAACCCGTTCCGTGTTAGCGACGTGGTCCTGTGATTAGCCTTATTATTAGATAAGTTAGGAAAGATTTCTCATACCATTCCCATAATTGACCCGTAGTTTGTTTCACTTTGCAAACTCGGGTGCCCTCTTTTCCACACGGGCAGTCGAGTAGCTTATTTTGCAGATATATTGAGCAGGATTCTGGATCGAAACTTAAAGCCGTGTCTAGAGCATTGATAGTCTTCCGTTGTGCTAGTTTATTCATTTCCGCTGCATTGTATTACATTTATTGTAATTGATTCTTCCACTGTATTATTATTTATCGATGTATTTGATATATTCTGTACTCTAATGTAACATTATTATAATGTAATAAAGGTCTTTTGTTATGTGTTCTGATGTGTTGTATGCCCAAAGTTAGCGTATTCGGGTTTTTTAATGGTCTTAGTCGATTTTGCGATCGATTAGGTCCGGGCAAAATCCGGGTTGTTATAGTTGGTATCAGAGCAAATACCAAAAGACTTTTATAAACATCGTAATAATGTTACATCAGAGCACAGAATATCAGAGTACATCAAAAATAATAATATGACGGAAGATTAATTTACAATAAGCTTAATACAATGCAGCAGAAATGAATAAACTAGCATAGCGGAAGACTATCAATGCCCTGGACACAACTTTAAGCTTCAATCCAGAATCCTGCCTAATAAATAGATATCTGCAAAACAAGCCACTCGACTGCCTGTGTGGAAAATATGGGCACCCTAGTTTGCAAGTGAAATAAACTACAGGTCAGTTATGGGACTGGTGTGAGAAATCTACTTAACTTATCTAATAAGAAGGCTAATCACAAGACCACGCCGCTAACGCGGAACGGGTTTACTCCATTGGATTTCCAGTGCATAAACATCAACCATAAATAAACATATGGATCTACAATGCGTAATCAACATGCAATTCCTTAATCTACCCATTTAGGCTTAATCCCTAAACTTAGATTTCAAAATCCAATTCACTTTACAGAAATTATTTCTTTGTACTTTATTTCCCAATTTCTTTTATTTCAAATCATTTGAAATACACATCTATTTTTTTATATCAAAGTAGATTTCACTTCGGGATTTGAAAACAAAACATTTGGAAATATGAATTCCAAAACGTAACAAACATACAAACAAGTACGAAACCAAATATCGGTCATGTTCCCTCAGGACCGGGCAGTACACACCCTAACCAAACCAATATATATATATATATATATATGCACTTAATGACTACACTGACAATGCACCATCCCACCAATTGGGGAAGACATACACGCCCTCACACTGTTAGTCAATTTCGGGTCACCCGCATCTTCAGCCAGATACTTGCTAAATCATTTTTGTATCCCCAAGTAGGGAAAATCATTTCATAACATAATCACAAGTATAATCAAATCTATATAGATTTTTACTTACAAATCATTTCGAAATCATCGGGTATAGCCCTGGAAATCCTTTCTGTTTTGTAAAACATTTTATAAAACGTTCCCAATCCAAAATCGGGAATACTACTCTTTTTACTTAAGAAGTCTCATTTCAAAATCATTCATTAAATTTTGAAATAAACAACATCGCTAAACACCTTATAGTCAAATCATCAAGTGTTTCACAAGGTGTTAACACATAGACATTTTTACCAACCCCATGCTAAATGTAAAAGCATATTTTGCTCATAAACTGGTCGAGCATAATCCAAACAATAGTCAATCACAATCCATATTAATAACCAAGTATATTTGGATCAATCACATTTCACGTTACAATAAAAGAGTATTATATTTTCTACACATTTTTTATATTTCCTGTGTATAACTAAAAAGAATATTTTATTTTCTATACAATTTCTACATTTCATATGCATACAATAAAAGAATATTTTATTGTTCACACATTTTTACATTAACAAATGTAATTTTTTATGTTAACATATTTTATCAAACGATACATCTTTTAATGATTCATTTTAGATTAACAAATGTAATTTCTTATGTTAACATATTTTATCAAACGATACATCTTTTTAATGAATCATTCTTTAAATTCAATAAAAATGTAAATTTTCAATGTTGAACTTTTCTATTTCAAATAATGATCATTTCTCATTACTTCTTACATAAAATAAAAGTGTAAATTTTTATTGTTAAACTTTTCTATGTAATCTAATGACAAATAAAAGAATAATTTATTTGTACACATTTTTCTATGTATTCTAATGACAAATAAAAGAATAATTTATTAGCATACATTTTTCTATGTATTCTAACGACAAATAAAAGAATAATTTATTTACATACATTTTTCTATGTATTCTAATGACAAATAAAAGAATAATTTATTTGCATAACAATTTCTATTTTAACACAGTTTTATCAAACAAGCATCTTTTATCATTTTTGAACCTTTTTAATGATTCACTATTACATAAAAATGTAATCTTTTATGCTAAACATTTTATCACTTTTGAATCTTTTTAATGATTCACTATTACATAAAAATGTAATCTTTTATGTTAAAACATTTTTAACAAGCTATGAACATTTTTAATGAATCGTTATTACATAAAAATGTAAATTTTCATGTTACATCATTTTGAACAAGCTATGAATCATTTTAATGAATCATTATTACAACTAAATGTAAATTTTTATGTTACATCATTTCTAAACAAGCTATGAATCATTTTAATGAATCATTATTACATAAAAATGTAAATTTTTATGTTACATCATTTTTAAACAAGCTATGAATCATTTTAATGAGTCATTATTACATAAAAATGTAAGTTTTTATGTTATATACAAATTTCCTACAATGTATCTTTTAATATGATACATACATACATTAAAATTTTAATTTTAATGTAAACACAACTTTATTAACTTTTTTATTCAAACAAATGTTCATTTTTCATATTTTCTCCTTTACAACAATAAAAAATGTAAGTTCTCATGTTAACATAATTTATCAAAAAAACAATGAATCTTTTCTTATGATTCATTTACATTAAAAATGTGAATTCAAATGTTGACTCATTTACAATGAAATGTAAATCTTTTTATATTACATAAAAATAAAATCCATTTTACATTGCATAAAAATGTAATCTTTATATTTACATTAAAAATGTAATCCTTTTTTCATTGTATAAAAATGTAATCTTTATGTTACATTAAACATTTAATCCATTTTACATTACATAGAAAAATGAGATCTTTTAATATTACATAGAAAAATGAAATCTTTTAAAATTACACAAAAATGTATTTTTATTTGTTAAACAACTTACTTCATCCAATGAATCACCACAAACAGAATAAATCAATTCAAATCTTGTACCACATACAACTGAATTTTTAACGCCGTATACATAAATAAATTAATCAACACAGTAATAATTAATTTTAATTTTAAAAAAGAAATCTCACTTTGATTTTACTCCTTTTGAATTTGTAGATAGCTCTGAATATGTTCTGGTCAATTCCATGTTGTAGATTGATTAACATAAAAATGTGTTTATTTCATGCTCTTATATTTTATCTTTTGTAAATAAATAAATGATACTTTGGATATTTTTATGTGTATTTACAGATTGTCAAGTGATGCCTCTTTCATTTCAAATTAAAGGCCAACTACAAAGAAAAAGCTACTTCATTATGTCAACACTTTCTTAGTCTCAAAAGAAGTTGTAGCTCACTGGTAAATGCATAGAGATTTGTACTGAGAGACCTGAGTTCGATCCCCGTCAAGCTCACTTTTTGCCAAAGAACGGAACATTCACACTGCCCCTTTGCTATGAAGAATATATGGAATAGTGATGTGTTATATGTATATATTCTTATGTATGTATATAATGCATGCACTTAATAAGGATTTTTTAGCATAATCCCCTCAAGAATTCAAATCCAATTAATCGTATTTAATTGCCATGCAAAAAGAAGGGAATGTTTTAATCACACATCTTCAATTAAACACATCCTTATCTTCTCACCGACTGTGCAATGCATCAAAAGGAAGGACATTAATTACAATTCTTCAATCAAGCAAGGAATATTCCTTCATTCTGGAAAGGATATTTTCATGTATTTATTCTGTGGGCCTTGTATTCAAATAAGGGAGAAGGATACATCCTGTATAAAAAGAGCACTGTATCATTGTAAAGGAATGCCATTTTTTTATGCAATTATTCTGTATTCTGTACTGTCATTTAGTTTTAATAAAGTTCTCCTTTGTTCTAGTTTATTTACTTTTCTTATATAACAAATTTGTGTATCTACTCAATTAGTTTTGGGAAGAACACGAATTGTTAGTGTTATTTCTATTGCTTATTAGGATTGACCGTTGATTAGATTCAACGGCAATACTAATTTAATTTCTGTTGTTTTTTTGTTTATTGTTCATTTCTAGTATTTGTTCTTCGTTTTTGTGGTTGAATTTGGTATTGATCTGAATAGATTCAGGTCCATAGTAAATCCAATAGCTTTGTTTTCAAAACCAACCCCCAACTATTGTCTAACTCGCCCAAGAATAAATAGATAATAATTTTTAATTACACCTCCCTGTGTTCGACCTGTATGCTTGCAGAATTTAATTTAAATATCGCGCTTTTCTAATTCATAGATTAGCGACGATCATAGATCTCGTCCATGCGATTCCACAGAAACTTTTTTCATAGATTTCTGATTTGATTTGAACAAGTTAAGGATTTTTAAAATTTAATACACAATTAAATTGATTAAAATACAATTAAATCATTAATTACTTTGGTTAGTGGATAACAAAAAAAGGACTGCTCCTACTTCTTTCTGGGGCGTCTGTTATTCGCGAAACCCATCTTCGCATGAGAAGTCCACCGTTGCTCCACCATATGGTGCACCAAAGTTCGATCCAACACCTTCGTTTTCGATGAAACCACTTTTGTTGGAACCGGAATGTCAAATTATTGTTAGTTTCCAATTTTCATAATTTTTGGAATTAATATGTAAGCATGGCAAAAGTAAACGTGTTTTGTCAATTTCAGTCAAATTGGATCGACCAGAAATTGGTCATTTTTCAAACGGTATCCAAATTCGACGAAATTAATTTTGTTAGAACTGTATCATCAAAACATAACTAGATTTTTTTTTCGGGAATTTTTGGAGTCCATATGTGGCATTAGTAAATTTAAATGTACGATCAAATTAAATAATTAAATGGTTTATATTTTAAATTAAATAAAAGTGGGCTAAGATGATCAAACAAGCTGACAAGACCTAGCCCATTGTGTCCAGAATAGGGGTATTTGGCTAGTGGTGACATTCGTTGGGTTTGATTTGGAGTTAACAGTGATAAAACAAATAAAAATTAGAATTAAATATTAAAATAATATTAAATTATATTTTCTATAAATACCCTTAGAAAGTCCAAAACCCTAGAACCATTACATAGCTGCCACTTATCGTTTTAATGGGCAAAAACTACCGAATCAAATTTGTTAAAAATCTTCAAATCTAAAGATTATTTCGCCAAACCCTCAAAGGAAAAATCAGAGAGCATCACAAGCTCTTCACGTTGGTAAGGTGATGATCGTTCTTCGATCACCGTAGGGATTGGAATCACAGTTGAAGGCGGTGGAGTTTGGAGGCATTTTTTGCCCTCGTTTCATGTGCAAGTGGGCCCAAATTCCAGAGGTAGAAAGGAGACAGTCGGGGCGCCGAAGAGGCATAGTCTAATGGTGGTCCGGGGTGGTGTGGAGGTGGCGACGGTGAACCCTAGCGGTTGAAGGAATGGGTCGCATTTCTCTGTACCAAATGAACGAAGAAGACAGAAAAGGGTGATGAAGGATTAATGCTTAATTATATTTAATTAATAATTTACTTAGTTATTAAAGTTTAAAATCCTATAACTTGTCCGAACAGAAACTAAATTCGACGAAACTGAAAGCATTAGAATCGTGAAGTCAAGATCTACATCATGAAACAGACCAAAGTAGAAACGAAGCTATCTACAGTTTTGAAGAATTCGAAAACACGGTGAGATTTCTCGATTTAAATAAAAATATTTATACATTTAAATTGAATTTGATTGTGATATGATATATACGCTATACAAAACACATATAGGCGTTGTGAAAAATTGAGACTGATTTACTTTGGTTGAAAATAATTATATCATGTTTGTTAAAATAAAATGGTTGAAAATAATTATATCATGTTTGTTAGAATAAAATGGTTGAAAATAATTATATCATGTTTGTTAGAATAAAATGGTTGAAAACAATTATATCATGTTTGTTAGAATAAAATGGTTGAAAACAATTATATCATGTTTGTTAGAATAAGATTGCTGAAAACAATTATATCATGTTTGTTAGAATAAAATGGTTGAAAACAATTATATAATGTTTGTTAGAATAAAATGGTTGAAAATAATTATATCATGTTTGTTAAAAAAATTGGTTGAAAATAAATATATCATGTTTGTTAAAATAAAATTGTTGAGAACAAAAATATTCATTTTTGTCAATATAGAGTAGTTAAACCAAAATATTCATTTTTGTTAATATAGAGTAGTTAAACAAATATATTCATTTTTTCAATATAGTTTAGTTAAACAAAAATATTCATTTTTCTCAATATAGTCTAGTTGAACAAAAACATTCATTTTTGTCAATTAGTATAGTTGAAATAAAAACATTCATTTTCGTCAAATTAGAATTGTTGAACAAAATATACATTTTTCTCAAAACACATTAGTTGAAATCAAATTGGTCGCTTTTGTCAAATTATCAAAGTTGAAATCAAATTGGTCGCTTTTGTCAAATTATCAAAGTTGAAACCAATTTGTCACTTTTGTCAAATTGTAAAAGTTGAAAATAATTTGTCACTTTTTTCAAATCATCAAAGTTGAAACCAATTGGCCGCTTCAGTTAAATTATAAAAGTTGAAACTAATTTGTCACTTTTGTCAAATTATAAAAGTTAAAACTAATTTGTCACTTTTGTCAAATTATCAAAGTTGAAACCAATTTGTTGCTTTTGTCAAATTATCAAAGTTGAAACCAATTTGTCCCATTTGTTAAATTATAATAGTTGAAACCAAATTTGTCACATTTGTCAAATTATAATAGTTGAAACCAAATTTGTCACTTTTGTCAAAATGTAAAAGTCGAAACAACAAGAATAAAATATACATTTTTGTGTAATTTTGTTGAATTAGAATTTTCAACAAAATTGAATTATACATTTGTGTCATCCTTATTGAATCAGAATCTTCAACAAGAATAAAATATACATTTTTGTGTCATTTTGTTGAATTAGAGTTTTCAACAAAATTAAATTATACATTTGGGTCATCTTTGTTGAATCAGAATTTTTAGCAAAAATAAAATATACATTTTTGTGTAATTTTGTTGAATTAGAATTTTCAACAAAATTGAATTATACATTTGTGTCTTCTTTGTTGAATCAGAATTTTCAACAAGAATAAAATATACATTTTTGTGTCATTTTGTTGAATTAGAGTTTTCAACAAAATTGAATTATACATTTGGGTCATCTTTGTTGAATCAGAATTTTCAACAAAAATTAAATACAAATTTTTGTGTAATTTTGTTGAATTAGAATTTTCAACAAAATTAAATTATACATTTGTGTCATCTTTGTTGAATCAGAATTTTCAACAAAAATAAAATATACATTTTTGTGTAATTTTGCAGAACTAGAGTTTTTAACAAAAATGAAATATCAATTTTTATCATTATGTTGAACAGGAGTTTTCAACAAAAAAAATGAAATATCAATTTTGCCATTTCGTGGAAATAGAATTTTCAACAAAAGTGAAATACCAATTTTTGTCATTTTGTTGAACTAGAGTTTTCAACAAAAATGGAATGCCAATTTTTGTCATTTTGTTGAACAAGAATTGTCACCAAAAATGAAATATCAACTTTTATGCATTTTGTGGAATTAAAATAAAATATAGAAAATGTAATAACTCGAAAATCTGAGTCAGTTTAAAATATTTATTTTGGCAATTTTAGCGAAGTTTGAAGATTTAAAATGAATTATTTTAAATAATATCGACGAGAAATTTATTTTGAATATAATTAGAACGTATATATTTATACGTGTCATCGTTAGAATATAAATAATTATATATAATTATAAATAGAATTGAAAATGGCGCGGTAGTTCGATAATTCGATTTCAAACTTCAATTGAATGTACCGGGTGCAAAACAATCCGGATTTTAGCGAAACCAAAAATATTAGAATCTATTCGTGAATATCTTTCCAACGAATCAGAAAAATCGAAATTTCATAGCGGGAATTAAAAGTTATGCCCAGTTGAAAATTCAGAATAGTCGCTATGTAAATTATACATGGCCCAAAAAGTCAAATTTCGCATATGAATGAATTTGGACTCAAAACCACTTCCATTGAGTTCTAAATGACGTTTAGAACTCCGAAAAGTATAAGCTTCGATATATTCCGATATCCGGAATAGTGGCAATTGACAGGAGCTTTTCGGTTAACAAAACATAGCCCTTAAAAAGTGAAATTTTGCATACGAGCTCAGAATTCGACGAGATAATTTTTTATTGATTCATAATGACAAATCATTGTTGAGTTCCAAATGGCGCGTCGAACGGAGTTAGTATGTGGCCGTGCGAGCTGAAACAGTACCGGGTAAAGCGAGCAGTCATTTTACAAAGGAACATATTGATACGACCTCAGAATTCGATTTCGTTTTTTTCTAGATTCGTATCGTCTAAAAATGGTTAAATCCAAAAGGTCATGATTTTTGAAGTTAGCATGTGAGCGTGCGAGAAGAAAAGGTGCGCCAAAATAACATTTTTAGAGCTTATCTTAGCATTTTCGTGATTTTTTTTGAATGGTCAAACGAACTCGAAATTCGACGAAACTTGTTTCGTTGGACTCGTCTTCACGTCTACTATCTCGTGTCCGAAATCCGCGGACATCGGAGATCGCTAGCGTTCGGGCGATACGCGAGAAACTAGCATATAATCACTTTTACTTCATTTTTCTCTTCATAATTTCATTTCTCTTTTCCTCTTCAAAAACTCAAAAATGGCGTCCACCCTCCCACCGCCGCTGCCCTCCTCCACCAGCGCCACCACCGGCCTCCGGCGAGCCGCCGCACCCCCTCCTCCTCCCCTCCTCCTCCTCTCTCTCTCCTCCTCTTTCTCTCTTCCAATCGCAAACCCTACGAGCCAACCACCACCACCGCGGCCACCACGGCCACCACCTCCACCACCGCTGACCACCAGCGGACTCCCCATATCCAATCAGGTCCGGCGCCCCTTATGGCCACCCAACTCCGGCCGTGGGCCCCTCCTCCTCAAAAATCACATTTTTCACAAAATCCCGTTTTGCAAATAACATCCTGTCACCATTTCGCGAATAACTCCCAAACCGTGCGTTTCTGGCCAAAGTCCCTCTAAACCAAAGTTGTAGAGAACGAAATTCTCTTCGATTTGGCTATATGGAAGTCATGTTTTGGAGTTCGAAGCTGCTCGGAAAACGTGTTCGAAGTCTGCTGTTTAAAAGCGGTAAAATTCGTGTACTTTCGCGAATTCTGGCGAATTGGAGCATTTTCGGCAAAAAGACCCTTAGGCGAAAGTTGTCCGGAATGGCGTGTTTAAGCTAGAAACAAGATGGTGTGAAGATTGAAACTCGCTTGCAAAGTCTAGGACCCGAACAGTGAATCCGGGCGTTAGAAAAAAAGTGAGTTTTCTCCATTTTAAAGCTTCTACAGTTTTTGACATATGAAGTAAATAAAAATATGATCTTTATATTATAGAGAGGATAAAAATCCGATTTTTAACTTATAGAAGATATAAAGATGAGATTTTTATATAATGTAGATATTAAAAATGTGATTTTTATATATGTAGTGACTACGTGCAGTGAAAGTGACAAAAGGCGAGAACGACAAGATTTTCTAAATAAAAAGAGTCGAGATGATTGGATTAGCTAGTTGGTGAGAACTTCTCACTCTTCAATTTCTCTTTCTAGTTATATATATATATATATATTTACTAGGATGCAGACGGTGTTTAGTAGCACCCGACACCCGTCATCCACAGACCATGGATGGCTTGTTTGTTAAATTGTTTGCTTGTGTAGTTGGTTAGATTATTTGGTTTGAATTGAATTGTTTGGTGAAATGGAATGGATTTGATTGATGTGTGAATGGCGTGGGCCTTCACTAGACCGGGGATAAGGCTAGGCCTTGTCCCGTTTCTAGTATCGTGCCGTTATGCCGCCGAAATTTTCTAAAATAAGTTAGAAAAATAAAAATATCATTTTTATTTTGTACATGAACTGAATAAAAATTCATGTGTTAAAATAAAATGTTTTATCGTTAAAAATATAATTTTTAACGTGAATGTGAATAAATAAATATTCATTTACAAACCGGACGGTTTGTTTATGTACACCTATTTGAAGGACATTGATTGGGACGATAAATTTTACACATCGCCCAACTGCACAAATAAAAATCTGTGTTTGATTGTTTGAAACCCCACACGGGTATTGGGATAAAATACGGCATACACTAACCCCAATAATTAGTTGTATGTTGATCGATTGATTGACAGGCTGTCATAAGCGTTAGATATCTATATTTGATGCTTATACAGTGTAGTGCACATTGGATGATGGTTGATTATTTATAGTTGCTATTATATACATGTGTTGTATGGAATCCATATAATTAACTTTATATGGTAATTGATTGGGCCTCATTCCAATTGGAAAAATAAAGAATATTATAAAATAAAGGTTCATGTGTTGACTGTACTCATCCGTTGAGATTAGTCATGTGTTGAACGAAATATTTTAACAATAAAATTTACATCTTTATCATATATAAAATTAGAAACTAACTGGAAAATAGATAAGATGAGCGGTCTCCTGGATATTAATCTGATATTGGTTTCGGCCTTCGGGGTTAATATTCAGGGAATCGTTCTCTTACTAATTTACGGTTGGAGTCTGATTTAATATCAAACGATAGATACCTTAATTTTCATAAAATATAGTAAATAATAAAAATAATCACACGTGGACAGTACTCATTCGTTGAGATTAGTCGTGTGTTGACAAAAATATAGATTCACATATTGAATAGAATAAATATTCATTTGTTGAATAGAATAACGAATTTATTGAAATATATAAAGCCGTGTTGATTAGAGATGCGCTATTTTGACGCGAACGATATTTATATCGATTATATACGAATTTGAATTTGAATCGAATAGAAAACCAATTTGAATTGAATCGAATAGAAAACCAATTTGAATTGAATCGAATAGAAAACCAATTTGAATTGAATCGAATAGAAAACCAATTTGAAGTTGAATCGAATAGAAAACCAATTTGAAGTTGAATCGAATAGAAAACCAATTTGAATTGAATCGAATAGAAAACCAATTTGAAGTTGAATCAAATAGAAAACGAATTTGAATTGAATCGAATAGAAAACCAATTTGAATTGAATCGAATAGAAAGCCAATTTGAATTGAATCGAATAGGAAACCACTTTGAATTGAATTGAATAGAAAACGAATTCGAATTGAATTGAAAACGAATTTGAATTGAATTGAAAACGAATTCGAATTGAATTGAAAGCGAATTGAAATGAATTCAAATTGAATTGAAATTTGAATTGAATAGAAATGAATTTTAAAACGAATTTATAAGGAAAAATTCAATTTTGATTTGAATTGAAATGGAAGTTGAAATTGCTTTTGAAACGAATTTAATACTATTTATATAATTCGTTTTAAATAGAAATCGACGAAATATATATTATATATATTATATATATAATATAATGGCCTGAATAGAACGCGCCGCGCCGCGGCAGTTCGTGAATTTCGACCATTGATTTCGAACGGACATTACGGGAGATCCGACCGTCGGATTCTCCTAAAACCTGAACCGTTGGGTTCGTATCGAAAAGAGTTTTCTAACGAATATTAGAAATTTGAAATCTAACGGTTGGATTTGGAGATACGTCCAAATCAAATTTGGAAAAGGTCGTTGTAAGTGCAGTTCGATGGCCGTTGATGGAAATCGACTGTACGGGCCTTGATAAAATTATTAAAAATATCAATAATTTGTGTAAAATCATAAGAAATGATTGGGAAAAATTGGGATGAAAAACTCCATATTTGAAAAAGATAAAAATTGATTTTTATCAAAATGAACTAGTTTTGAACTAAAATTAAAATCCATTTATTTTTAAATAAATAAATTGGATTTGAGATGGGTGTTTTACATGACACTTGTTCTTTAACCCGATAAATAAATAGAATGTGATTTGGGTTTGTCGTGAACTGTGTTTTAAATGACACTAGTTCTTTAACCCTGTAAGAGGAGTTTTAATGAATCTGCAATTAGATTGAAATGTGCATTGATAATCTAAATTATCAAATTTGGAAAATGAACGAGAATGGAGTATCACCAGTTTTGCTCCAAAGCGATAGTTAAATCTTTAATTAGATTTGAACGTGAAATGGTAATTAATTTTACCGATAACACCGTGGTGTTAGATATGGAGTATTACCAGTTTTGCTTCATGGGATGAATAGGTTGGGATTGGGAAATAAAATAAATAATTACTTCGGTGTGGTTCGCTAATCTCGACTAGTTTAGAAAACCATAATTTGGTTTGAAACGACATCCAAAGGAAGATTAAAGGATAAATTTTAAAGAATTTATCTTGGATAAAATTAATGGGAACCTTTCCCTGAGAATATGAATTGGAATGAGGCGTATGTTGAGTTTGTGTAATGTTTTTAATATACGCGGGTTGTTCGGAAAGGCCGGGTTTATACCCATTCTGAATAACCGATTCGACGATATGTCGAAGATAAAGACGGTGGTTGAAGACCGGAAATCTTCACATCGTTTGGGTGATTACTGATGATCTTGATTGGGCTGTACACCCAAGATGAGGGAATCAGTTGGTGATCGTCCAGACGTACTTGGAGATCGATGGATATGCGAGGAAAGTGCCTCTGGTTTCGTTCAGACCCAGAACGAACTTGTAAATGGATTGTGTGTCTGACATTGGATTTTATTCTGTGTTGATTGATTTCTGTTAAATATATATCTGTTTGGCGGCGGAGAATTTATTCTCTTGCTTAACGCCTTTCTCTGAGACGTACGAGCTTAGAGGTTATATATCGATAGATATCAATCGCATGGCATGAATTGCCTGTGTGGCACGCTGAGTTGCATGGATCAAGGCTTCTGTTGAAAAGCAAAGTCTTGTGGTTGATGATCAAAGCACGGCCTACGTGGCAGCTTTGTGTATAACGTGAATTCGCGAGCCTCACACCTCGGTATGAGTCAAAAACGGGATAAGGACCCAAGGAGTGCATGGCGTTTCTTTCTAGCTATGGTGGTGTCAGTGACTTACCAACCCTGACATTTATATCTATTTTTCACCTATGTGGTTGTTGGACTGCGAGGCGCCTCGATTATAGGTCTGTAAGGACTGGGAAACGTGTGTTCAGGAATAACTAATCCTCAAACGTAAGAGAGGACCGGCCTTGGAGGATCCAGGATTGCCCAGAGTGTGTAGTCCTGAGGCATTTGCTAGAGTGTCTCGAACGCGGAGAGGATCTTGCCCCTTGCCTCGACTCATGACGGAAATCCAATTTCCAATACGTGTATTGCGGTTTTAATTGTAGAACTAGTATGGCGACATGATATATGGTACCCATGCCGTCTATGATTTATATTTATGATTGAAATTGTTTTGACACTATACACTTATTATAGTATCAAATGATTTGTTTTAAACGTACCAAGCATGTTTGGCTATTATAAGGGAAAACCCTATCCTCCGGCTTGCGTTGCATTGTGTGATGGGACCTGGGTCTTATAATAGCTTCATTTTTCGAAAAAGCATTGCGCTGTTTATTCTATGCACTGGTATTCTTGGGAGGAAACCCGTTCCGTGTTATACGGCGTGGTCCCTTGAATTACTCTCTTTTAAAGTAAAGCTTTAAATAACTGTTTTAGTTCTCACACCAGTCACATGACTGACCTGGAGTTTATTGTTTTAACCTAAACTCTGGGTGCCCCTATTTTCGACACGGGCAGCTAGTAGTTTTGGTTTTGCAGATTTATATTCACAGGATCCTGGTTTATAGCTGGAATGATATCCGGAAAGCTCTGTATCCGTATATCACCTTCAGTTGTGCTTTGTATTATTTTCCGCTGCTATGTAATTTATTGTAATCTCTGATATTTATCGAATGTAATTTATTCATTTATACTCTGTATATTCTTGTATCTGATGGAATTGTTGTAATAGCAAAGAAATGTTCTTCCGTCTGCGTTCTGATTTGTCCTGTTCTCAAAACGATCAGGGGTTTCGAACGGTCTAGATCGGTTTAACGACTGATTCGGATCGAGCGAAATTCTCGGCCGTCACAGAAAATGTTCATGTTTTGAATAAAAACATGATTACATCAAAAATTCACATTTTTAATGTCATGTAAGAAATTAGAATAATGTTCATGTTTTAAAATAAAAACATGTTTACATTAAAAATTCACATTTTTAATGTAATGTTATAAAAACATTAAAAGGTTCATGTTTTAAAATAAAAACATGTTTACAATAAAAATGCACCTTTTTAGTGTAATGTTAGAAATAGAGAAATGTTCATGTTTTTAAATAAAAACATGTTAACATTAAAATTTCACATTTTTGATGGAATGTAAGAAACAAGGAAAAATGTTCGTGTTAAATATAGGAACATGATAACATTAAAACCTTATTTTTAATGTAATGAATGAATCACTAGAAAATGTTAATTTTAACATCAAAGCATGTTAACATTAAAAATCTCATTTTTATAAAAAGAATGATTCATATGAAAATTGTTCATATTTCAATAAAAGTGTTGAAACATTAAAAATCATATTTTTAATGTAAAGTTTGATTCATTAGAAATATTGACTGTTTGAATAAAAATGTTGAAATATTAAAAATTCCATTTTTAAATGTAAAAGTGATTCATTAGAAAACATATGTTAGAAAATATAAAAGTGTTAAAAACATTATTTTTTAACCTTGCTAGAAAATACATGTTAGAAAATATTTGTGTGTTAAAAAAACATTATTTTTAACATACTAGAAAGGAGGAAAATGAAAACATCATTTTTATACATTTTGTTCAAATGGAATTATTAACAAAATGGAACATCAAAATATACATTAAAATTATATGCAAAATCAAAGAATCGTTTTTGATAGTACATACATTAGAACTTGTATGAATGATTTTTATTGTTAAATCATGCATTGAAACTATATACAAATAAAATATTCCTTTTTATTGGTTATAGCTAAAAATAGAAATACAAATAAAAAGATTTACTTTTATTTTGTCGTTAGCTCAAATGTCATGTAAATAAAATATATTTTATTTGACATTATGAATATGTAGATGTGATATGCCAATAAAACATTCTTCTATTTGGCGTTTTAAATACGTTAGTTGAATCGTCGAATGATTTATATTTATATATAATTATATATATATATATATATAAATTAAAACTAAACGAATCGCGCATGGTAGTTTGCGTTTCGGAATCGTAACTTTAAACGATTATACCGAAAGATCCGACCGTCGGATTTTCCCAAACTGGAACCGTTAGGACCGCTTTGGGAAGATCTTTCCAACGACATAAATTTTGTTAAAATCCAACGGTTAGATTTCGAGATATGTGTGAATCAAATTTTGATAAAAACAGCGCCAGGGCCACCTATTGACCCGAAGAGTCGTTAAATTAAATTGGGTTATTTTTATATAAATAAAAATAGCGATAAATCGTTATAAAATGATATTAACGATATGAAATTATTTAAATTATATGCGAGAATTATTTGAAAAGACCGAGTTCAATCTCATTTCAAATAATTATACGACGATTTAAATCGAAGATATTGAAGGCGGTGATTGAAGACCGGGGATCTTCATATCGAATGGATGACTACTGATTCCCGGCAATGGTTAGCTCCCAGTAAAGGGTTAAAAGTGGTAGTTTGTCCGGACGTACTTGTTGATTGTCCAGATATGCGAGCACCTCTCTTCCGTATTGGACATACGGGACGAGGAATAAGGTGTCTCCGGTTTCGTTCAGACCCAAAACGAACTTGTAAATGGATGTGTGTCTGACATTGGATTTCATTCCATGTAAATTGATTTCTATTTAATATATATTGGTTTGGTGGCGGAGAATTTATTCTTTTTCTTAACACCCTTCTCTGAGACGCACGAGCTCAGAGGTTATATATTGGTAGTTATCGACTGCATGGCGTAAATTGTCAATGTGGCATGCCAAGATGAAAATGATCGAGGCTTCTGTTGAAAAGCAGGGCATTGTGGTTGATGATCAAAGCACCGCCTGTTTAGGCGTAGCTTTGTGTATAGCATCACTTTGCGAGCCTTACACCCCGATATGAGTCAAAAACGGGATAAGGGAACGCAGGGAGTGCACACGTTTCTTTCTAGCTAGAAGTGGTATCAGGATTTTACAAGCCCTGACATTTTACTTATGTGGATGATGGATTACGAGGCCTCGGTTATGTTGGTCGATAGTGATCAATTTATAGGTTCAATAGGACCGGGAAGCGTGTGTTCAGGCATAACTAATCCACTAAAGTATTTGTGGACCGGCCCTGCAGGATCCAAGGGTTTGCCAGCGTCCGAATCCTGAGACATTTGCTAGATTGCCTCGAATCGGTAAAGAGATCGTCCCTAGCCTTCACTCATGATGGAAACCCAACTTCCAATACGACACCGTGCGGTTTTGATTGTGGAACTAGTATGGCGACATAGTATATGGTATCTATGCCGTCTATGATTGATACATTATGATTGAAAAATGTTTTTGAAACATATATGCACTAATAATAATATCAAATATGTTTTATCGTATCAAGCATTTTTGACTATTATAATGTAAAACACTATCCTCCGGTTTGCGTTGCATTGTGTGATGGGACTTGAGTCTTATAGTGGTTTCATTTTTCTAAAAAGCATTGTGTTGTTTAACGATTTACTTTATTTATGCACTGGCAATCCAGTGGAGTAAACTCGTTCCGCGTTAGCGGCGTGGTACTGTGATTAGCCATATTATTAAATAGGTTAAGTAAAATTTGTCATACCAGTCCCATGACTGACCTGTAGTTTGTTTCACTTACAAACTCGGGTGCCCATATTTTCCACACGTGCAGTCGAGTAGCTTATTTTGCAAATATATTGAGTAGGATTCTGGATCGAAGCTTAAAGCTATGTCCAGAGCATTGATAGACTTCTGCTGTGTCAGATTATTGGTTCTGTTGCACTGTATTAAATTCATTGTAAATTATCTTCCGCTGTTGTGTTAATATATCGATGTACTCTGATGTAACATTATTATAATGTTTATAAAAGTCTTCTGTTATCTGTTCTGATGTATTGTATGCCCAAAGTTAGCGTATTCGGGTTTTTGAATGGTCTTAGTCGATTTTACGATCGATTAGGTTCGGGCAAAATCCGGATCGTTACATATTTACTGGTGCTACAGCGGCTTATTTTCCTAGAGCAGGCCGTACTTATGCACGCACATGAGTCCGTTGGAACGCACCAGTACAAACCTCCTCCTAGATGAACCTCTTACAATCAGCTCAGTAAGCGTGCCCTGACCCCTACCTAGTGCGGGGTCCCCCTTTAATACCAGAATGGGTTACTGACTAATATGGGTCCCACACAACAGATCACACAAGCCAACTCTTGTAGATCTTGTGTCCCCAATTAACTAGGATTTTGATAGGTTACACATATTTCTTTATTGGCATATGTTTAGAAGATTTTGTTTAATTTGGTTGAATTTCCTTTATTTTTGTGGAGAACTTGGAAATGGAGGATGAAATAAATTAAATGCTTTCCATTTTAATTTGAAAATGCTAATACGTCAAATCCTAAATATAATTTAATAATTGTCCATATACATTTTATAAGGTATTAAATCTGATTTGATTAATTAAAAAAATGCACAACAAAACCCAGCATGTATTTCAAATCTTTAATTCTAGTAAACTGAATAAATGGGAAATTTTCTTAATCTATTGCGAGAAAAATTAGGAAACAGATCGAGATAAAGGGCATATTTAAAATTAGCATATACGTGAAATCCTAAATACAAATAACCCAGCGTATACAATTTAATAATTTTCCATATACATTTTATAAGGTATTAAATCTGATTTGATTAATAAAAAATGCACAACAAAACCTAGCATGTATTTCAAATCTTTAATTCAAATAAACTGAATAAATGGAAATTTTTCTTAATTTATTGTGAGAAAAAATAGAATTAGATTGACATAAAGAGCATATTTGAAAATGTTTATTTAAAACCAGCAAATACGTCAAATCCTAAATACAAATAACTCGGCGTATACAATTTAATAATTGCCTGTATACGTGTTATAAGTTATTAAATTTGATTTGATAATAAAAAATGCACAACAAAATCCATCACGTATTTCAAATCTTTAATTCAAGTAAACTGAATAAATGGAAAATTTTCTTAATTTATTGAGAGATCGAGATAAAGGGCATATCTGAAAATGCTTATGTCAAATGCTAAATAAAAATAACTCGGTGTATACAATTTAATAATTGTCCATATACGTTTTATAAGGTATTAACAACAAAATCCAGCATGTATTTCAAATCTTTAATTAAAGTAAACTGAATAAATGAAAAATTTTCTTAATTTATTGCAAGAAAAATTAGGAAATAGATTGAGATAAAGGGCATTTTTGGCACTTCACATTTACACCAAAAAAGTGTGACACCAAACCTATTTCAACTATTATTAAAGATATATTTGTTTCATCTATTTCATAACAAACATGAGACACACAAATCAATTCAGTGATTCATCGCAATCATAAAAAAATCAACACTGAAATAAATATATACACAACATCAACATGAATTTTACACAGAATGAATATAAATTTCATAGTGAAATAAATTATTAATTTTATTTTAAAATAGAAATATCACATTTATCTTAATTTTCAAAGTGGTCCGTTACAGATCCGGTCTGTTTCATGTTGTAGATCTAGATTTTAATGATTCCAACGAAATCGAAATCGTTCTTTTCTGATCTTGTTTGA
This sequence comes from Allium sativum, assembly GCA_030737875.1. Taxonomy (NCBI): domain Eukaryota; kingdom Viridiplantae; phylum Streptophyta; class Magnoliopsida; order Asparagales; family Amaryllidaceae; genus Allium; species Allium sativum. The sequence goes on from CM060911.1 coordinate 279,815,658, forward strand.
ACAAGTTACGGATGTTTAAAATTTTAAAACCAATTAATTAATTAATAATTTAATTACATAATTTACCCTTCATCTTCTACATCGTTTACCACATGCCACTGTAACCCATCATCGCACCACCTTCCACCAACACGCACGCGCCTCAAGGCCATGGTAGGCCGATCGGAATCCGCCCCTCCAACCGCCATGACATCAGCATCCGGCGCCCCCAACGAGGTGCAACTCACACCTGCCCTCGGCCCCCAATCTGACCATGAACGTCCGCTGTTTGATCTGCAAATACCCCCAATCCACACCATGATATCCGATCCTATCCGTTGATTTTATAGATCTCTCAAAGCTCTTTAATTTTGGTTTAGAATTCATGAATTAATTCGCTTTGAGATAAGGGAATTTGAGAGATGAATTTGAGAGCTTTCTGGCCTTTTATTTTGAAAACGGCAGCTAGGTCATAAGGGTTAGGTTCTAGTAAATGAGGGTATTTATATAATATAATATTATTAATTTTCCAATTTTTCAGAAAAAGCTCGCTAATTCTTAATAGCCCCTATTTCAACCCAACGAAAGTTGCCCCTAAGCAAATACCCATGTTCCAGATGCAATGGGCTAGGTCCCGTCAGCCCAAACAATCGTTTTCACTCTGTTTTCTTTAATTTAAAATATAATTTATTTATTTATTTAATTTGATCGTACATTTAAATTTACCGGGGCCACATACGGACTCTAAAAATTCCAGAAAAATTATTTCTAGCTATGTTTTGACGATAAGGTCCTAACAAACTAATTTCGTCGAATTCCGAGACCGTTTGAAAAATTACCATTTTCAAGTCGATTAAATTTGACTGAACTGATAAGACACATTTTCTTTAGCCACGCTCACATATTACTTCCAAATATTATAAAAATTGGAATTTTACAATAATTTGACATTCCAGATCCAACAAAAGTGGTTTCGTAAATGGAGTTCATTTGAAAATGGCTATTTTTAATATTAAAATATGTATATAAATTCTACAACGACTATTCTGAATTTTAAACTGGGCATAACTTTTGATTCTTGCTATGAAATTTCGAGTTTTCGGATTCGTTGGAAAGATATCTTTAAATAGATTTAAATATTTTTGGTTTCACTAAAATCCGATTTATTTTGCATCTTATACAGTCAGTCAAAGTTCAAATTCAAATTTTCAAACTACCGTGCTATTTCTGACTCCTTTTATAATTAAATAAAATTTATTCGTTTTAACTTTGATTTAAATAAATTTTTAGTCGTTATTATTTAAAATAAGTTATTTCCGATATTTAAAATCCATTAAAATTTCTAAAATAAAATTTTTAAATTGGTTCAGAATTTCTGGGTTGTTACAGGTTGCATGATGGGATGATTAGAGAATTGAAAAATGCGAGGTGTGTGCCAAGTATGAAAGAGAATTTGATTACTTTAGGAATGCTTGAATCCAAGGGGCTTAGAATTGATTGTCGAAATGGTGTTTTGAAGATGATCTTTGGAGCTATGGTTGTCATGAAAGGTACACGTCGTCACAACTTATATTACTTGATTGGTAGTCCGGTGATTGGTGATGTTGCTACAGCTGAACAAGGTGAAGTTGCAGCTAAAGAAACTGCCATGCTATGGCATATGAGACTTGCACATCCAAGTGAGAAGTCATTAAACACTTTGATACAACAAATTTGTTGAAAGGGGCTGCTGCTAGCAAGATAGACTTTTGTGAACATTGTGTGAAACGTAAGAAGATCAGGTCTTATTTCAGCAAAGGAATTCATAAATCTAGTGGTATTTTGGATTATGTACACTCGGATGTATGGGGTCCTTCATAAAATGCATCGCTAGGAGGTAAGCGTTGGTTTGTGTCTTTTATTGATGAATTTTCTAGGCTGGTATGGGTGTATATTATGAAACAGAAGAGTGACGTTCTAGAAATATTTGTGAAATGGAAGAACGCAGTTGAGACTCAAACTGGAAGAAAAATCAAAGTGCTTCATTCATACAACGGTGGAAAGTATACGAGTGATCCATTTCGTAAAGTATGTCAAGATAAGGGAATTGTTGGAGAATGGAGTTTTGATGATAACAACCTTATTTAAATACTAATTGATTATAAAATATATACTAACACTTTTATCTAGAATATATATACATATGCAGGATTTATATGAAGGAATTATTACTGAAGACTGTATAGTTTAAAGATATTAGAGATTCAGAATTCAGAGATGATTCAAGACTTATGAGTAATCAAGATTTCAAGATTTCAAGAGTTTAAGAGAAATATAGTAATAGAGTATAGTTTATGTAAGATTCTGAATAACACTCCAGGTTCAAATTTAAATTCATATTCTGTTTTTCTATTTCCGATTTCAAATTTTGTTTTCAAATTTTGTCTTCAATCTCTATCTTCTCTATTTTACTTTCTATTTTTCTTTGATATTAAACTTAAGTTTTGTAATTTTATACTTTGTAAGTTTTATATATTTATACTTTATATACTTTATATTTATATAGTTTTAAACTCTATATTTTTACAAATACATTTACATATTTATGTTTTCATATGATTTTCTACTTTATAATATTCATTTACAACACTATGTTTTAATTCAAAAGTTTCCAAAATTATATACATATATATATATATCAAAACACTTCAAGAATCCTCAAAATTCAAGTTTAAACACGATATGTCGACATACATTTTCATACATGTCGACATATAACTGTCATTTTTTCAAAATTGAAAGAAAGTGTCTTTTCACTATTTGTGATGGTGCAGAAACATTGCAACCTTTCAAATGCTATAAATAGGGGTAGATTTCGAATTTTTTTTATCATTCTTCTTCTCCATCTTCATCTCCTTTCTTTACACCATTATATCTTTTCATTTTTATACTACACTTATAATCTGCCGAATTCAATTCTATTTTCATTGAACTTCTTCTCTTCTCACTCTCCACTCATTACTCTTTGAATCAAGTGCAATTAAAGAGTTGTTAATTGTTTGGGTTGTGTAAGTAATCAGTGGTATCCCTTGTAGCCGTGAAAACAAGGGCGGGTAATCGGTGGTATCACTTATAGCCGTGAAATCAAGGAGGGTATACTTGATCAAGTGTGTGTGTGGAAATGGTGGTTTCCTTGTAGCCGTGAAATCAAGGAGGATAGTAATTGGATATTGATATAGTGATAAAACTCTTGTGTAATCTAGCATTGTGTTGGGCTTGATGTAGCAGCCATTCCGAACGAGTACAAAATTCAGTGCATTCTTTCCTTTTCTGCACTTTATTTATGTTTATTTTTGTGTTTGTATTTAATTCTGTGTATGTGATTGCTTCTGTGGTGTTTGATTCATATAGTATATGATATATGTTTTAGATTTTGTTTAGATTTGCAAAAACACTATTCACCCCCTCCAATGTTAGTTTTTCCTTAACGACCCATTCCGCAATCCCTAACAATTGGTATCAGAGTAAGGTCTTTCAATAAGTTCATAATCTGAATTTTGAAAAATTTTAAATGGCAAATTTTGGAAAATCTATTAATACTAATGTAAATTCATGCATTGTATCAATGTTAAAAGAGTCTGCACATAATCATGTTGAAAAGTCATGTGATTTAAATATTATTCAATCCAGGAAAAGATGTGTTTTATGGCTTTTGAAAATTCAAATTTTGAAATGGTGGCTTTTGAAACTTCAAATTCTGAAAAGGTGGTTGCTGGAAATTCAAATTCCGAACTGGTGTGTTATATGGCCGTTGAGAATTCAAATTCTGGAAAGCAGACGGTGGAAATGAAAAACGACAAATAGATACTAGATAATGGTTGTTCAAGACATATGACGGGAAATCCTGAATTACTCAATGATCTGAAATATGAAGATGGTGGAATGGTGAACTTCGGAGATAACTCTAAAGGATACACTATTGGAATTGGCAATGTTGGTAATTCTGAAACTCCTACTGTTTCTGATGTTTTATTAGTTAGGAATTTATAATACAACTTGCTAAGTATAAGTCAACTTTGCGATAAGGGTTATAAAATAAACTTTGAAAAGGATAAATGTTTTATAGATAGATAGGAATTCAAAAGTAATATTCGAAGGAGATAGAAAGAAAAATATCTATATATTGAGTACAAAAATCTCTAATGATAACCTATGTCTTATTGCCAATACAAGTGACCCCTGGATCTGGCATGAGAGATTTGGTCATATAAATTTCAAACACATCTCTAGGATTTCTAAACTAGATTCAATTAGAGTTTTACCCAAAATGAATTTTAAAGCTAATAACTTATGCGACGCTTGTCAATTTGGAAAATTAAAGAGAAGTTCATTTAAATCAAAAGAGGAAATTACTACCCCAAAACCATTAGAGTTAATTCACATGGATTTATTTGGTCAATCTCAAGTTCAATCAATAAATCATAATAGATATGTTTACGTAATAATCGACGATTTTTCTTGATTTACTTGGACTTTGTTTATTAAAAATAAAAGTGATGCTTTTGATCAATTTAAAACTTTTTCTAAAAGAATTCAAAATTTATTATCACTAAAAATCAAAACAATATGAACTGATCATGGTGGAGAATTCGAAAACGAAAATTTTGAGAAATATTGTAATAAAAAGGGAATCACCTATAATTTTTCAATTTCGAGAACCCCTCAACAAAATGTTGTTGAACGTAAAAATAGGACGATACAAGAGCGTGCGAGAACTATGTTATCTGATGGTAATTTACCAAGAAATTTTTGGACTGAGGCAGTTGCAACAGGTTGCTATATTATAAATAGAATTTCAATTAGACCTTTAACTCATAAAACACCATATGAACTTTTGTTAATAAGAAACCAAAAGTATCATATTTTAAAATATTTGGAAGTAAATGTTTTATACTTAATACTAAAGACAATTTAGACAAGTTTGACTTGAAATCTGATAAAGGAATATTTATGGGAGATTCAGAAAGAAGTGAAATATAGAGAGTTTTCAATACTCGAACCAATGCCATAAAAGAAACCTTAAACGTATCTTTCAACGAAAACTATAAGAGTATGACTCAAAACAATGAAGATGAATGTGAAAATGAAATTAATAAATAAATCATGAAGATAATCAACCAAATAAAAGAATTAGATTACTTAGACTTCATCCTATAGAAATTATTTTGGAGATATTGAATCCGTTGTTAGAACCTGTAATCAATTAAATAATATGAGTAAAACTACATTGATTTCAACTATTGAACCTAAGAATCTAAAGGAAGCATCTTTTGATGATTCATGGATACTTGCTATGCAAGAAGAACTGAATCAATTTGCTTGGAATGATGTTTGGGAACTTGTTCCTAGACCAGAGCATAAGACTATAATTGGAACCAAATGGGTTTATAAAAATAAAACAAATAAACATGGTGTGGACATAAGAAGATGTATATTTAGAACAACAAACTCTATTTGAAGACGAAAAATTACCAGATCACGTGTATAAATTAAAGAAAGCGTTATAAGGATTAAAATCGGCTCCTAAGGCTCGGTATGATAGATTAAGAAATTATTTGTTACAATCAAATTTTAAAATAGGAAAATTAGATAACACTTTGTTCATTAAGAAAAATAATAAGGATATTCAATTAGTACAAATATATGTTGACGATATAATTTTCGGATCAATAAACAATAAAATGAACATAGAGTTTTCAGATATTATGAACCAAGAAATTGAAATGAGTCATATGGGAGAACTAACATTCTTTAGGATTACAAATTCATCAATTAAAGAATGGAATATTTGTTAACCAAGAAAATATGCAAGAGATCCAATTAATAAATATAATCTAACAACAACAAATGGGAGACCATCACCTATGGCGACTAATATAGCATTAAGTAAAGATGATATATCTAAAGACGTTGATCAAAAACTATATAGAGGAATGATAGGATCGTTACTATATATAATTACTAGTAGACCAGATATAATGCATAGTGTATGTCTCTGTGCAAGATGGCAATCGCAATCTAAGGAAATACATTTAAAAACTGTCAAACGTATTCTAAGGTATGTAAAGCATACATCAAACTTTAGATTATTTTACCCTAAGGATGATTCATTCGACTTAGTTTCTTACTCTGACGCTGACTATGTAGGATGTAAATCCGATCATAAAAGTACTAGTGGAACATGTCACTTCTTAGGACATTCACTAGTATAGTGGTTTAGTAAAAAGCAAAATACTATATCTTTGTCAATAGTTGAAGTAAAATATATCTCTGCTGCTTTGGCTTGTTCACAAGTAATATATATGCAACAAACTTTAAATGATTTTGGATTAAATATAAATAAATCATCAATATACTGCGATAATACGAGTGCTATAAATATTTCTAAAAATCCTACTCATCATTCAAGAACTAAACATACCGATGTAAGACATCATTTTGTAAGAGATAACGTAAGTAAAGAGAAAATTTAACTCCAATTTATAGAAATAGATAAACAAATAGCAGTTATATTAACAAAACCATCAAACGAAGTAACATGTACTAAATTTAGAAGAGAATTAGGCATATGTTCATTAAATGAGTTAGAATATTTAAATATACTAATATATATATACATAACATAAAAAATCAAGAAAATAAAATTTAAAAGACAAGTACGTTGACATACACATTTATGTATATGTCGACATATAACTGCCAGAATTTTAAAATTAATTCCCACCAAAAGTTAGTTATGATAATTATTAAAATCTTCTACTTCGACTTTTCTTCTTTATTTTCATTTCTCTCTTTTGTAAAAATTCTAAACTAAAATAAACAATGGCCTCCACCAATTAAACACCCAAATCAATCCCGATTCAACCGTTGAACCATATTAAGGTCCTTTTCAACGATCTACGTTATCTCGTGTCATCAAAATTGAAGAAAAGATAGAGTATGCTCTGCAAATGATGGCTGAAATACAAGTACTTCAAATAAGGATAAGGAAAGAACAAAATAAGCAAGTAAAAGTGATAATACGCCTCCTTAAGTTTATAAAGGATAATCAGGCTAATCAGATTATCATCGAAGATGATAATGAGCCTATGGAAGAAAAGAAGGAACCAGAAGAAGAGGAAGAAGAGTGTAATGACCTGGGATTTTGGCGACCTTGGTTATCCGATATACAACACATATCGAACATCCAAGGGTCGAAAATACCGGATGATTAATGAAAGAAATTAGAGGGTGAGAATAGATAAGATATAAACTTAGAATAGAAGAAGAAGAAGAAGAATACAACATCAGAGTAACACGAACCTCACAGCGGAACGAATAACATATAATATATATAACATAACTTGAAATATACATCTGTACTTGAATATACATCATTATCAAAGTACAACACTTACAACACAGCGGAAGTAAACTATAGCTATTATGATCTTGAAGCCTCCTGCTCCAGCTCTTCAGGTATATCTGTAAACCCGACTACTTGACTTCCCGTACAAAATCGGGCATCCAAGAGTTTAGGGAAAACAACAAAATAAACTCTGGGTCAGTCATGGGATTGGTATGAGTAAAACAGTTTAAAACAGTTTGAGCCATTAAACGATATCTCATAAGACCACGCCGTATAACGGAACGGGTTTTTCCCTTATGAGAATCCAAATAATCTTTATATCAAAACTCATTGATATTATAATAATGTCTATCAACCACAATATAATAATCATCTAGCAGAAACGCTTTCGTCTCACGTTCTACATATATAGTATACAATCAAAACCGCAAGCACGTATTGGGTAATGGATTTCCAACTATGACAAGGTATGGAACCACCTTTCGCTAGCGTACCTTTAGAGAGGAATACACTGGGTTCAACAAGAACATCTTGCAACCCGGCCACACATGACCGACCGCTCATTTCGCTTGAGTGTATCGAATGTATATCACCAACGGTTGGGATCAGCAACCATTTCCCGAATGGGACAGTATCGACAATAGATTTTTAGAAGTAAATGAAACTCTAGATCAGGTGATTATACACCCTACTTTGGAGCGACCGACTTAGCCATGCTGCCTGCCCGATTTCTGTCATTTACCGGTTGATGAGGCTTGAGGTTACGCTTCATCATCACATCAGATTCACTTCGAATGCCACATCGTCAAATCTATCAAATCACCGATTGACGTCCTCAAAAATACATTATGTGTTAGCTAAAAGAAGTTTCCTTCTCCACTTCCACTCTTGGTACGGTTGGACAAATCAGTATACGTGATCTTCTGGAAATACTCTGTCAGACATCCCTACATACAACTCATCCAGGAACAGGATGAACCGAAGGTACTATTCAGTATATCCATCTTAGGCACTGTTATCTAAGACTTATACAATAGCCCTTGCACTTTACTTCGTCTTCAATTTATCTTTGGCATATATGATTCGCAACGCTTATGCCAATATATAGTGGTTCTTTGGATAATAATCCAACCGGTCTCTCCATATTAACAACGTAAATTGGTCAAAACTTCGATAGTCTGTGATTTAACTATCGAAGGAAAATACGTGTGCAAACAACGATATCATTTCCAAATGGAAATTCTATCAATCAATCATCAATCACTACCATTCCACAACTATCAGAATCTAACTGTAAACTAATAAGAGAACAACTTCCCAAGTATAAACCCCGAAGGCCGAAACCAACATCAGATCGATACTCAGAAAACTATTCAACTTAACTAATCTCTAGTCAGTTTCTAATTTTGCTTAACTCAATTTTTTTTTACTCTGTTCGTTTTAATTCTATTTTATTAACTCTAATTGAATAACTCTAATTGAATAACTCTATTCTATTTTAACTTTATTTCCGAATAACTATATTCGATTTAACTCCTTCGAATATAAACTACATTCGATTAACTACTTCGAAAATAAACTATATTCGATTAACTACTTCGAATATAAACTAATCGAATAACTTTATTTGATTAACACTATTCCCTTTTTATAATTCTATTTGTTTCTAAATATTCTCCTTTATAATATCCTATTTATTTTCTAATAATATTCTTTATTCTATTCTAATTATTCTAACCAATAATATTTCCCTTTATATCTATTCTATTTATTCTAACAAATAAATATTTCCCTTTATCTATTCTATTTATTCTAACAAATAAATATTTCCCTTTATATAACTTATCCTTCGATTTTATAATTATTTTCTTTTATAAAAAACCCTTTTCCTTTTCTATATAAAATCCATCGATTTTATATAAATAATTCATTTTCAAAATACACTTTGAAAATACCCTTTCTTACATCCATTATTTCTTATGGTATTTAACATACCATATAACAACGATAAATATCGTCCAAACCCACAAAATCAACAACAGATTATAATTCACATCATATATCAAAATATATGAAAAATAATAAAATAACTGTTGAGGAATCCAGTCGGATTCCTCCAACTTGTTTCTCTGCATCCACAGATGTTACACAATAAAGTCAACATCACTTTCAGTTTCATATGATATATTCTGTTAAACAGAATCAATATAGAAACTCAACTAACTGACTAGTAGTTCAATCAAACAGTCAACACACAGCCAATCAGCCAATATCTAACAGTTCTAAAAATACAACATGAAATTATAAGTTGTTCAGAGTTAGTGAGATTTACTCACATTGGACTATCATCGTTAATTAACAATAATTGTTGTTGATTCAGACCGGAAAATTTATTTTGCTATAAATTGTAACGTACTCCAATCCACTCCCCGTCAGTTCCATGGTGTAGCCATTGTCCATACGATCCCAACGGATCCGACCGTTTGAAATTCTGACATCGTATGACCCAGATATTTAATTTACAAGTTAAACATATAATTGAATTAAAATAAAACAAAAAAAACTTGGGTTTTAAATTCCTATTGGGCTTTCACCTTTCTTTAAATTTCGGGCCCACCCAACATCACAACCCCAGACCCGAACCCGTCAATAGCTTCTTCCCCCATTTGAACTCGCGGCTACAGGAAGACCACACACCATTGCCGAACTTCCAACCTCCACCCCACCTCCATCACTTCACGAACTTCGAAGCCAACACCACCGAACAACTCCACCTCGCGTCCTCTTCAACCCCATGCCCAAAAGGCCAAGATCAACGCCTCCTTCTGCATTTCGTCGATCAGCTCAATCACCACGACATCGACACATTTTCCACCGCTTCAACCCAAACTCACACACGAGGTGCAGTTCGCCTCGTTGGACCCAAATATCACCATCAATTCATGAATTAATGCTTCCATTTCATGATAACCCGAACCCTAGATCGCACTATATAAAAACCCGAGGATCGAACTGACGTCGAACCAGCAATTTGCGCATGGAAATCGAAGTTCTTCTAGCGCTGAACCCATTCATAGGTGTTAGGTGATTTATAGGATTTTGTTTGGTTTTTGGTGGGTTTTAGGAAGTGGCTACAAATGAGTTTTATACGGTTTATAAAAGCTTGTTGTTGGTAGGTGCCGTTTGTGGTTGAGGATAGTGAAGGCGTGGCCTCTCTTTTGACCTAGAAATAGTTAGGATATTTTTTTATTGAATTTTTATATTTTATTTTATTGATTTTATCCTTGTATCTTTCTTCTAAAAATCCCAGTGATTACATACGATACCTAAAAATCACCAAACTGGACATGTAGCTAGAGTTCGACATTACAGTCCCAACGAAACTGGTTTCTCGAATTCCGACTTCGTATGCTCACACAGCGTATTTTTAACCATCAAAATATTGACTGTTTTTCACTCGAAAAATCCGTACGGCCACACAGTGACTCTAAAAATCATGAAACTGGAAATCTAACAAATATTTAATATTGTGAATCCAACAAAATTAGTTTCATCGAATTCCGACTTCGTTTGCAAAAGTGGCGATTTTACAAGCTCTAAATAGCCTATTTAAATATATTTAAATATAATTAAATTTAATATTTAAAAATACATATTATCGTCTATATTCACAGAGGAATACCATACAGCTCAGAAAAATACTATATGGATTTCTAACTCGATATTTAAATCTGGGTCAACCCGATATTCTATTTATATTGAAATTCCTTTTTAAAATATAAATAATTCCTTTATAAATTATAAAGGAATTCCACAACGACATTTCTAAAATTTGATTTGGACATAAATCAAAATCTACACGACGAAATCCCGATTTTTCTTTTCCACTAGAAAGATATATTCCACCAGCTCCACACGTTTCTTGTTTCACAGAAATCCGGCTTAAAACGAATCATGTACATTCAGTTGAGGTTCAAATCGCCAAATTATGAACTGCAGTGCCATTTCAAGCTCGATTTTAATTATAATATAATTCTACGTTCAAACTGTCGTATATATAATATATTCGTTATTCTAATTCAATTCTAAACTGAATTAAATATCACCGATGACCCAGTTCACACCATATCGCCATTTCAGCCAATTCTGATTATTTCAGAATTAAATATATTATTTAATTATTATTTAAATTAAATATTCACTAATATTTAATTCAACGACCATGAAATCCTTTTAATCACCTTTTAAATAATTAAATAAATTAATTATTATACCCCTGAGGATGCAGGTCATTACATTCTTCCCCACTTAAAATAATTTCGTCCTCGAAATTGCTAAGTTAGAGGACGACCCTATCGACTGGTTAGAACATATTCGTTCGCTTCTTAACTTCAATTTCAACTGAACCGATTTAATTTCAATTAGAAATTTATTTAATTCTTATCAACGAAAATTTTCAAAGATCCTGAAAATTTTCTAACGCCTTAATTTTTGTTGAAAAATTTCGCCAGCCCTCCTTTGTACTGGTCAATACGTCAAACTCCAACTCGCCTCTCTGGGCATCTCCATCCTAAAAGAAAATCAAACAACCAAGCGGCTTGCCAATTCGGCTCATAAATCTTATATCCAATAGAAATATAAACTTGTACCTTTTTTTCGGGCATATCATTATATCCTTTCCACCTGTTATCAACTCAGCGGATACAACAGTCATCCCAATCAAATTCCAATCTACTTTTATCCACAACACAACCACTCGCTTATATCCGAGCCAAATATCATTTCAACTCGAGTTTCTTCTCGATTCCTAACTCTTAACTGATTATCACATTACACTTCAAATTTGAATCTCACAATCCAATTTGTCTTGATATCATTCTAATTCAATTTCAGTTCCAGCTCGGTTTCACAAATTTCTATTTAAATTTGTTTTTAATTCAAACAGTCTCTTCCTGTGAGTTTTTAAATAGTTTACTCTTTTCAAAAATCAAATTTTCCTTTTTGAAATTCAACACAACTTGTCTTTCCCAAAACACATTCAAAATAGTATCTCTGGTAGTGATTCGTCACTTACAACTCGAAAATGAATACTGATGATGCAGCTGTCATCATCAGAATCTATTTTCCAGCGATCGAATTGAGTTCAATACTATAAAACCATTTCTAAACATTTCCACTTTGAAATTCATTTCAAAATATAATTCACACTGCTTGTAAAACAATTTAAAATCTCCCAGGATCTTAAATTTTCCTTATTTTTAATTCAAATCCATTTACAAACACTTATCCAATTTTCCAGAATTTTAATTAAATTTCTGGTTTAAATTTCAGATTTAACTCATCTGATTTCACGTATTTCACTTATATGAATTCTGATTGGTTATTTACATAATCGTTTAATTTATAATCTTACTCGATTATAATTATAACCAATATAAATCCTTTATATCAAAATATAATTTTGGGTAACTAATTTCTTTTACCCTCCTTTCAAAACATACCATGACGGTTCATCGTATTCGAGTGTTTACAAAATCCCTACCGATACAGTGGATCAAACTCATCGACCAGAACTCATAAACTACTCAACCAATAAATCTACACAATATAAAATTATTTTTATATCAAATAACAAGTACGTTCACTCGTATATATAAACTCAATCTAGGGTATTACTAACCCCATCTCTACTGAGTCACGCCACAGAGCCAAGGTAATACTTAACCTAAGCTCTGGTACCAACTGTAATGACCCGGTATTTTGGCGACCTTGGTTATCCGATATACAACATGTAATAACCCGGAAAATGTGAACCAGTTTAAAATTTTTAACTTAGGTTATTACCAAAGAATTTGAATTGTTGAAATAGCAGATTTCAATAAAATATAGAATTGTGTATAATATGGCAGTTTGAAATTTTGAATACAAACTAAGTCTGATTGTACCGGGTGGAAAATATAACAGATTTTAACAAAACTGAAAATATTTAAATCTGTTTATCAATACCTTTCTAACGAATTTGAAAAATCGAAATTTCATAACGGAAATCAAAAGTTATGGCCAAATGAATTTTCAGAAAGGTCGCTATATAGTATATATAGCCCTTGAAAATTGAGATTTTGCATACGACCTCGGAATTCGACGAAACCACTTTTGTTGGGTCCGGGATGTCAAATTATTGCTAAGTTTCAAATTTCATAATTTTTGAAGCTAGTATGTGAGCGGGGCAAAAGATATCGTGTTTGGTCAAATTCTGTTAAAATGGGTCGACCTAAAAATGGCCGTTTCGCAAACGAGCTCAGAATTCGACGAAACTGGTTTTATTAGGACCGTATCGTCAAAACAAAGCTAGATTTATTTTTCTGGAATTTTTCGATTCAGTTTGTGGCCCTGGCAAATTGAAATGTACGTTTAAATTAAATATCGAATGTTTTATATTTTAAATTGAAAAATAACTGACTGTAACAGTCGAAATGGCCAACGAAACATATCCCATTGTGTCCGGAATGGGGGTATTTAGCTAGGGGCGACAGTCGTTGGGTTTAAAAAGGAGTCCGTTTGCAAAAACACTATTTAAAACTTTCTATAAAGCACTGGCCAATAGGAATTTTTCTTTTAAAATAAATAAATAAAATAAAATCAGAACAAAACCCTAGCCGCCGCGATCTGGACGACTCAGAGGGCTCGAATCTTCTCGACGACTTTGCCGCCGCCACAGGCGATTTCGCCGCCGCCACCTGTTGAAGCTTCTGACCGCCTTCGCCTCCTCTCCACATCCGACCAAGCCACGCCTCCTTCCATCGACCGTAGGCGTCGGAAATCGACCAGAAAGTCGCGCCTTTCAGAGCGCCGCCGCGACCTCCACAAGCCATCGAACCCATCGCCACCACCGCCGATCTGGAGGTGGTTCGTAGCTCTTTGACGCAGCGTGGTCTGATCGAAGCATCGAGGTACGGTTTGGCTTAAAAATCGAGACCTAGTTTCGAAGTTTTAAAAAACTTTTCTGATGTAAAATTCTGAAATGAAAATAACACTTTTAAGTGTTGCAAAACTTTGAAAAATAATATCTTTTTCGTTCTTTAACGAAATTCGATGAAACAGGAGACACCGTGACCGCAAGGAGGCTCTCTACATTCTAGAAGAAGCCGCGGATTTTTCTGACCTTCCTACGATTTTTAGCACCACAAGAACCAATGTGAGGAATCTAAACTATTTATGTGAATGTAATCGCCTTGTATAAATTATATAAGCGAAGTGTAAATTATATACGCATTGTATACCTCATGTACATGTGTTGTATAAGTTATATGAGCAATGTATAAATTATACAAGCGTTGTTTGAAACATATATGCTTTGAATTGTGATGAAATGCAAGTGAATTATTATATTATATATATATATATACTCCCCTCGTCCACAGACCATGGACGATATTTATTACTTGTGATTGACGTGATATCATATGGTTTGACGAATGGTTGGAAATAATTGTTTGTGGTTGATATTATGGTTGAAAAATACCTTTATGGTTGAAAAATACCTTTGTGGTTGAAAAATACCCTCTTGTGGCTGAAACAAAATAGAATAGGATTGTGGAATTGAAAATAGAACATGCCGCCTGCGTGCGAACTAGATGCATGATCCCCATTGTCAAAAACCGCGAGGTTTTAAGGTAGAGCGAGGAGCCGTACTAGGGACGGTCCCGGTTTTAACTACCCTGCCGTTATGCTGCCGAAATTTTCTGAAATATTTATGTGTTAGAATAATTTTCCTTCATTGAAATTATATACAAACGATATCGAATATTCATGTGTTGGGTTGCAATTCATTCGTTGAGTTGAAATTCATGTGTTGAATATTATTTGAATTTAAACAAATGGCTTTAGCGATAAAAATCACATTTTTATATATATACAAACGATATCGAATATTCATGTGTTGAGTTGCAATTCATTCGTTGAGTTGAAATTCATGTGTTGAATATTATTTGAATTTAAACAAATGGCTTTAGCGATAAAAATCACATTTTTATATATATACAAACGATATCGAATATTCATGTGTTGGGTTGCAATTCATTCGTTGAGTTGAAATTCATGTGTTGAATATTATTTGAATTTAAACAAATGGCTTTAGCGATAAAAATCACATTTTTATATATATACAAACGATATCGAATATTCATGTGTTGAGTTGCAATTCATTCGTTGAGTTGAAATTCATGTGTTGAATATTATTTGAATTTAAACAAATGGCTTTAGCGATAAAAATCACATTTTTATATATATACAAACGATATAGAATATTCATGTGTTGAATTGCAATTTGTTCGTCAAGTTGAAATTCATGTGTTGAATATTATTTGAATTTAAACAAATGGCTTTAGCGATAAAAATCACATTATATATATATATAAACGATATCGAATATTCATGTGTTGAGTTGCAATTCATTCGTTGAGTTGAAATTCATGTGTTGAATATTATTTGAATTTAAACAAATGGCTTTAGAAATAAAAATCACATTTTTATATATACAAACGATATAGAATATTCATGTGTTGGATTGCAATTTGTTCGTCGAGTTGAAATTCATGTGTTGAATGTTATCGTCGTCTAAAAATAAAATGAATCGACAATGAGAACTATATTTTTATAGTGAATAAGAAGTGTTAAAAATGCACTAGTGTCGAATAAATATTTTTGATGATAAAATTATTCCTTTTATCATGTATACGCTTAGTTAAAAATGCACTAGTGTCGAATAAATATTTTTGATGATAAAAATATTCCTTTTATCATGTATACGCTTAGTTAAAAATGCACTAGTGTCGAATAAATATTTTTGATGATAAAAATATTCCTTTTATCAGGTATACGCTTAGTTAAAAATACACACGTGTTGAAATAAATAATAGTTTGCTAGAAATATTATTATTAGCTTGTTCTGCATATATATACATGTGTTGAACAGGAAAAATGGATTAGCTGTTGAGTAAAGAAATTATTTGCGTGCCCGACAAATAGGTAAACCTTGATGAGTTGGCTGCGCAATTTTATTTATATATCAACTCCTGTGAATGCCATTGGATGCGGAGTGCTGGTTTTTCTGTGTGAAATAATAAACAACGCCATAGGATAGTAACAATTAATTTTGAACCACACTACATGGCATACTTCTTGATGATAGGCATACTTCATCATATTCCACATAAGCAATTGGAGCTTGTGTGACGAGGTAGAAGATTTACCATACAAGCAAGAGGCTTGTATGGCGAGGACTAAGTACTACAGGTTGAACTGATGACTGATATGGACTATATAGATTATAACGATAAATTGCCAGATTAATAAAAACCCCACACGGGTCTGGAGTTGACAATAATCACGTCGCTCTAGTTATTAGATACGGCACATGGACTATTTATTTCCACACGGAAACGGGGTGACGGGAATTTATTCTATGGAGTGATTATCAGTACATGCTCCCCCGTAAACACCAAAATATATCACTAAAAATATGTGAATGCTTTTTAGGATTTATTGGGTACCTAATACGGCCCAATAAATTTCCAAACCCCTCCCCGTACAAAGGAGGTTATGGCGAAATTTTTCGAAATATTAAGGCGTTAGTGAAATATTTGAAGTGAAAACAAAGTTGAAAATATAAAATGAACTATGGTTGAAACTATGGAATGAACTATATTTATATATATAAATATAAATATAATTAAAAGGAATAGAGGCCGTGCAGTTCGCGTTTCAGAATCGTAATTTGAAACGATTAGTACGAGAAATCCGACCATCGGATTTTCCCGAAACCGCAACCGCTGGGTTCGCCTTGGAAATATCTTTTCAACGGCACCAACCTTGTAAAAATCCAACGGTTGGATTGTCCGGAATGTTTAATTCAAATCTGAAGAAAAATAGCGCCAGAATCGTTTATATTTATATATAAATATAAATATAATTAATTTAAATCGAATAACGACGCTACAGTTCGAATTTTGGAAACCGTAACTTCAAACGACTAGTGTGGAAGATCCGACCGTCGGATTCTCATGAAACTGGAACCGTTGGGTTCGCTTTGGGAATATCTTCCCACTGATATAGACTTTGTAGAAATCCAACGGTTAGATTTTCCGATATGTGTAAAACAAATTAAGGGGAAAACAGCGCCAGTGCCACGAAACGACCTGAAACGTCGTTTAATTAAAAATGGCCATTTTTAAATAAATAAAAATGGCGAAAAATAGTTATAAAATATTATAAGCAACATAGGTTGAAAATAAACCAATTGGGCTTGAATTGTTTGATATTTGATGGTTGTATGTGTATGACATGAAAATAACACTAAATAACTGAAAGATGGATGTCGAATAATATAACCATATAAAGAATCGATTTAAATTCTAATGACGTGAATTATTTGAAAAGGCCGAGCTAACCCTCATTTCAAATAATTCATCGAGCGATTCGAATTGGAAAACGCAAAGACGATTCAAGACCGACGATCTTCGTATCGGTTGGATGGGCGCTACTGAGGTTCCTAACCGGAGTAGCTACCGGAGAGGGACGGAAGTAGTAGCCGTCTGAACGTATATGTTGATTGGACGGATATACGAGGAATTTGACGCCTCCGGTTTCGTTCAGACCCAGGACGGACTTGTAAATGGACTGTGTGTCTGACATTGGATTTTGTTCTATATTGATTGATCTCTGTTAAATATATATCTGTTTGGCGGCGGAGAATTTATTCTTTTGCTTAACGCCCTTCTCTGAGACATACGAGCTTAGAGGTTATATATTGATGGAAATCAATCGTATGGAGTGGACTGCCTATGTGGCATGCCAAGATGCTGTGATCAAGGCTTCTGTTGCAAAGCAAAGTCTTGTGGATGATGATCAAAGCAAGGCCTACGTGGCCTAGCTTTGTGTATTTCGTAGACTCGCGAACCTCACACCCCGGTATGAGTTAAAAACGGGATACGGACTGCAGGGAGAGCACGACGTTTCTTTCTAGCTATGGTGGTGTCAGTGACTTACCAGCCCTGACATATATATCTACTTTTCACCTTTGTGGTTGTTGGAATGCGAGGCGCCTCGATTATAGGTCTGTAAGGACCGGGAAACGTGTGTTCAGGAATACTAATCCTCTAACGTAAGTGAGGACCGGCCCTGAAGCATCCAGAGGTTACCCAGAGTGTGTAGTCCCGAGGCATTTGCTAGAGTGTCTCGAAGCGGAGAGGAGCTTGCCCCTTGCCTCGACTCATGACGGAAATCCAATTTCCAATACGAGATAACGGATTCGATTGTAACTTATATATGGCGATATAGTGGCATGGGACGCTCATGTCGCCTATGATTGATATTTATGATGCTATTCGTTTTTGAAACATATATGCACTAGTAATAATATCAAATGATTTTGCTTTATACGTATCAAGCATATTTGGCTATTATAAGGTAAAACTCTATCCTCCGGCTTGCGTTGCATTGTGTGATAGGACCTGAGTCTTATAATGGCTTCATTCTTTTTAAAAGCATTGCGTTGTTTTAAAAGAATTTACTTTGTCTTAAATGCACTAGCAATCACTGGAGTAAACCCGTTCCGCGAAAGTGGCGTGGTCCTATGATTTGCTGTTTATTGTTGTTAACTGTTAAATAGATTCCTCATACCAGTCCCCATGACTGACTCGTTGTTTGTTTCACTTTGCAAACGCGGGTGCCCTTACTTTCACACGGGCAGCCTAGTACACAGGTGACAGGTGGTTTTTGGTTCCGCACAGCTGCATAGCGTGCACTTTTGGCTCATGGCGAGGCTGACTTCGTAGAGATGACTTAGATATTTTCCGCCATTACTGTATTTATATTATGATTCCGCCACTGGCGATGCAGACTGATTTACTTTCCGTATTCCTCACTATATGTATATGTATTCCGCCATCGGCGATGTAGACTGATACTCTTATTATGTCTCACTACATGTATGTATTCCGCCTCTGGCGATGATGACTGATCACTTTCTTTTTATTTACTAAGTATATCCCACGTTATGCTATTCTGATATTACTACATGTTGTGATTCCGCTGTCATATCCATGTAAAATTATTTTATTTATTGTTTCTGCTATTATCTGTACTCTGCTATGATGATTAATGTGTTATTTCCTAATGATTATCCTTAATACCGCCCCTCGGATTTTGGGATCGTCACAGTTGGTATCAGAGCATTGGTTAACCTTAGTTCCGGGATCTAACACATTAAACACCTCGTCAGAATAGAATCAGTAGTGTTCTAATACGAGTAGCTCATTAGAGATAGGATTAGCAATGTCCTAGAATGAGCTAAGCAGATTAGCAAAACAATTTGATCAGTACATCATCATTATCTTTCCTTGTATTCCCTTGCTTTATCATTTATGAAAATTATCAAATCTGTGAGCTTGACTCTTTTCTTGCTTATACAGTACTCTTAGATGGCTACACGTGGAGCAGCAGCTAGAGGAGGCCGTGGACGCCGAGGAGATGCAGCAGGAGGACGGGGGAATATCCCCGTAGTTGTGGAAATCCCTATTATTCCGCCACCAGCACCAGAAGACTTTGAGCTCGACAAAGTAGCTAAGAGGTACATAAATCTTGGAGGGAAACCTTTTACTGGCACTGGCACCGTGACCGAAGCTATCGCTTGGCTGAAAACCTGTGAGAAAATCTTCGAGGGCATGGGTATGGGAACTAACAACAAAGCCCGACTTGGCATTTGGCTCCTTCAGGAAGAGGCAGAGCTGTGGTGGGATGCCATTACCTCTGGGGATGCAGCTGGTACTATCCGGACTTGGGAGCAGTTCAGGACTTTCTTCAATGAGAAGTTTGTACCGGAACAAGCTCTAGAGAGGATGCGGGAGCAATTTGCTAATCTCCAGCAGGGAGACCTCTCTATTCAAGACTATCTGAATAAGTTCACTCAGCTATCGCGCTATGCTCCAGAGCTGGTTTTGACCGACAAAGCGAAGAATAAGAGATTCATATTTGGGCTGAAGCGCAAGTATCACGATAGAGCTATGAGCAACATCAAACTCTCTTTTACAGAACTAGTAGAGATGGCTTGCAACTACGAAGACATGGATGAGAGGCATGCTAGCCAAGACCGCGCTAAAAGCCAAGCAGGGAATAAGCGCAAGGCCTCAACAGACCAACCCGAATCTAGCATTACCGCGGCCGCTACTCAAAAACCCGCAAAGATCCCGAGAGGAAGCTGCTACAATTGCAGGAAGCCCGGTCATTTCTCTAATGTATGCAAGGCCCCAAAGAAGCCAAAGGCCAATGACTCTGCCGAATGCTACAACTGCCACAAGAAAGGGCACTACAGCAGGAATTGTCCTTTGAAGAAGAGCGCACAAGTGGCCCATGTCTATGACGGGAATACCCCGCCAGCTACCACCGATGGATCAGGTAAACCCGATGTCTTGGGAGGTACTCTTACCATTAAAAATATTCCTGTTTCTGTACTTTTTGATACTGGTGCATCACGTAGCTTCATTTCTGGTAATATTGTTCATAAGTTAAAATTGAATCCGAGGAAGCTTAAAGAACCAATTAAAGTTCAAAATCCGATAGGAGGGTCTACTATTCTCGGCTCATATTGTAATGTACCCGCCTCATATTCATGTTATCGATTCCCTTTTAAAGTGATTGTTATGGACCTTTCCGAATTTGATATTATTCTGGGACTTGATTGGTTGACAAAATATAAGGCCGAAGTTCGATGTGCCGAAA
The DNA here is from genome assembly GCA_030737875.1 of Allium sativum. Classification (NCBI taxonomy): domain Eukaryota; kingdom Viridiplantae; phylum Streptophyta; class Magnoliopsida; order Asparagales; family Amaryllidaceae; genus Allium; species Allium sativum. Next base: position 279,836,800 of record CM060911.1, read on the forward strand.
GAATCGTTAAAGTCGAAACGAAGCTTGGACCTATATATATACCATGTCATGGCTCAGAAATAAATAGAACAGAATTTTGGTCTTCTTTAGAAGTTATTCCCCTTCGATAGAAAAGATACCGGTCGTTAAAAACTATGCGGATGTGTTTGAAGAAGTAGAAAATTTACCACCGCAAAGAGAAATTGAATTTAGGATAGATCTAATTCCTAACGCCCGACCAGTAGTACATCCAATAAGAAGAATGGCCCCAAAAGAAAAAGAAGAGCTAAGTAGTCAAACCCGGGAATTACTTTGGAAAGGTCTAATCAGACCAAGCTTTTCAGCGTGGGGAGCCGCAGTAGTATTTGTCCCTAAATCAGACGGTACTCTAAGACTTTGCGTCGATTACAGGGATCTCAATAAACAAACACTGAAGAACAAATATCCTTTGCCCCGAATAGACGATCTGTTAGATCAATTAAATGGAGCAACCGTATTCTCCAGAATGGACCTAGCTACAGGTTTCCACCAATTGCGTATAGCCGAAGACTGTGTTCCCTTGACAGCCTTCAGGGGTCCCGATTTATTCTACGAATGGTTAGTAATGTCGTTCGGCTTGTGCAACGCGCCGGCATACTTCGTTGATCTTATGAACAGAGTGTTCCGTGGTGTATTGAATAAATTTGTTCTAGTCTTCATCGATGACATTTTAATCTACTCTACGTCGGAAGAAGAGCATGCGAAACATTTAGAACAAGTGTTGAAAATTCTAAGGAGAAATGTCTTGAAAGCTAAATTTTCTAAGTGTGTCTTCTGGCAGAATGAAGTTAAATTCCTTGGCCATGTCGTGTCAAAAGAAGGAATTGCTGTAGATCCAAGCAAAATTACAGCGATTCAGAACTGGAAACAACCTACTACGCCCACAGAAGTTCGAAGTTTCCTTGGATTGGCTAGTTACTATCGGAAATTCGTTCAGGATTTTTCAAAGATATCAGGAGTATTGACAAAGCTTACAAAGAAGCATGAGAAATTCAAATGGACTCCCGAATGTGAAGAAGCTTTCCAAGAGCTGAAACTGAAGTTGACAACTGCTCCGGTATTGACAATAATAGAAGGTAACCAAGACTTGACCGTATGGACGGATGCTTCTATTAGAGGGCTAGGCGCAGTGTTAATGCAAAAAGGCCAAGTGATCGCTTATGCCAGCCGTCAACTAAAGCCGCATGAAAGAAACTATGCTACTCATGATCTTGAGTTATTAGCTATCGTGTTTGCTTTAAGAATATGGAGGCATTATTTACTGGGCGAGAAATTCGAACTATTTACCGATCATTAATCCTTGAAATACCTGTTCACCCAGAAAGATTTAAACCTGAGGCAACAGCGTTGGTTAGAATTCCTTGCAGCATACGATTTTGAAATTATATACACTCCAGGGAAAGCCAATGTTGTAGCGGATGCGCTCAGCAGGAAAAATGAAATCATTGCCAGTTTTATCATTACTTCTTCCTTACAAGATAAGATTACTATTCTTCAGAAGGAGGATGAATTCATTAAAAGGATTAGCCAGCGGATCCAAGAAGAAAAACCCTCAGATTTTAGCCTCGATAGCCAAGGGGTCCTAAGATTAAAAGGGAGAATTTGTGTGCCTGGAATCCCCGAGCTCAGAAGAGAAATACTTGATGAGTGCCACAAGTCCAAGTTAAGTATCCATCCCGGTGTGAGCAAAATGTATAACGATATCAAACGCACATTCTGGTGGAAGGCGATGAAAAGAGATATTTCAATATATGTTAGCAGATGCCCCACTTGTCAGCTAGTTAAGAGTGATCAGCAGAAATTGGCTGGATTATTACAACCCTTAGAAATTCCAGGATGGAAGTGGGAACAAATTTCGATGGATTTCATCGATGGCCTGCCGCGAACTAGAAAAGGAAACGACAGTATATGGGTAATCGTAGATCGCTTCACGAAGACTGCCCATTTCATACCTGTCCGATCCAACAGAACGGCTCAAAGTTTAGCACAGATTTACTTCAAAGAAATAGTTAAACTACATGGAGTGCCGCTCAATATAGTCAGCGATAGAGATCCCCTGTTTACTAGCAAATTCTGGGAAGCATTCCAGACAGAATTGGGAACCAAATTAAATCTAAGCACCGCTTATCACCCTCAGACAGACGGCCAAACTGAGCAGGTGAATAGAATTTTAGAAGATTTGTTGCGAGCTTGCGTTATCGATTTTGGAGGCTCATGGGAAGATCATTTACATTTAGCCGAATTCTCTTACAACAATAGCTATCAAGCAAGTTTGGGAATGTCTCCATTCGAAGCATTATACGGTAGACCGTGCAGATCTCCCGCATGTTGGGTAGAACCTGGCAACAGACTTGTGTTAGGGCCCGATATGATTCAAGAAGCATCGGATAAAGTCGATTTCATTAAGAAGCGATTGAAAACCGCACAGAGCCGACAGAAAAGTTATGCAGATGCGAAAAGAAGGGATATATCGTTTGCCGTTGGTGATTATGTATATTTAAGAGTTTCTCCAATGCGATGAGTAATCAGATTTGGAAAGACTGGGAAGTTGGCACCGAGATTTATTGGTCCCTTTCCTATACTTGAACGGATTGGAACTCTTGCATACAGGGTTTCATTACTTGATTGGTTGCCTGGTGTACATGATGTGTTCCACGTGTCTCAACTCAGAAAACATGTTCATGATCCAGATCTTGTTGTAGAAGAAGCAGCACAACAGGATATTGACATAACCCCAGAATTAGCACTCAAGAGAGACCCATTAAAAATAGTTGGCAAAGAAACCAGAGAGCTAAGGAGGAAAAAGATTCATTTAGTCAAAGTGCAGTGGAGTAGTGATCCTAGAGACTGTACTTGGGAGACTGAGGAAAGCATTAAACAAGCCTATCCCAAATGCAGAGTGGACATCTCTGACTAAATACGGTGCAAGGTACCTTTACAATACTTTGCATTTACTTTTTATTTCCTGCTTAACTGTTATTTCCTTTTCGAGGACGAAAAGTTTTAAGTGGGGGAGATTGTAATAACCCAGAAAATGTGAACCAGTTTAAAATTTTTAACTTAGGTTATTACCAAAGAATTTGAATTGTTGAAATAGCAGATTTCAATAAAATATAGAATTGTGTATAATATGGCAGTTTGAAATTTTGAATACAAACTAAGTCTGATTGTACCGGGTGGAAAATATAACAGATTTTAACAAAACTGAAAATATTTAAATCTGTTTATCAATACCTTTCTAACGAATCTGAAAAATCGAAATTTCATAACGGAAATCAAAAGTTATGGCCAAATGAATTTTCAGAAAGGTCGCTATATAGTATATATAGCCCTTGAAAATTGAGATTTTGCATACGACCTCGGAATTCGACGAAACCACTTTTGTTGGGTCCGGGATGTCAAATTATTGCTAAGTTTCAAATTTCATAATTTTTGAAGCTAGTATGTGAGCGGGGCAAAAGATATCGTGTTTGGTCAAATTCTGTTAAAATGGGTCGACCTAAAAATGGCCGTTTCGCAAACGAGCTCAGAATTCGACGAAACTAGTTTTATTAGGACCGTATCATCAAAACAAAGCTAGATTTATTTTTCTGGAATTTTTCGATTCAGTTTGTGGCCCTGGCAAATTGAAATGTACGTTTAAATTAAATATCGAATGTTTTATATTTTAAATTGAAAAATAACTGACTGTAACAGTCGAAATGGCCAACGAAACATATCCCATTGTGTCCGGAATGGGGGTATTTAGCTAGGGGCGACAGTCGTTGGGTTTAAAAAGGAGTCCGTTTGCAAAAACACTATTTAAAACTTTCTATAAAGCACTGGCCAATAGGAATTTTTCTTTTAAAAAAAATAAATAAAATAAAATCAGAACAAAACCCTAGCCGCCGCGATCTGGACGACTCAGAGGGCTCGAATCTTCTCGACGACTTTGCCGCCGCCACAGGCGATTTCGCCGCCGCCACCTGTTGAAGCTTCTGACCGCCTTCGCCTCCTCTCCACATCCGACCAAGCCACGCCTCCTTCCATCGACCGTAGGCGTCGGAAATCGACCAGAAAGTCGCGCCTTTCAGAGCGCCGCCGCGACCTCCACAAGCCATCGAACCCGTCGCCACCACCGCCGATCTGGAGGTGGTTCGTAGCTCTTTGACGCAGCGTGGTCTGATCGAAGCATCGAGGTACGGTTTGGCTTAAAAATCGAGACCTAGTTTCGAAGTTTTAAAAAACTTTTCTGATGTAAAATTCTGAAATGAAAATAACACTTTTAAGTGTTGCAAAACTTTGAAAAATAATATCTTTTTCGTTCTTTAACGAAATTCGATGAAACAGGAGACACCGTGACCGCAAGGAGGCTCTCTACATTCTAGAAGAAGCCGCGGATTTTTCTGACCTTCCTACGATTTTTAGCACCGCAAGAACCAATGTGAGGAATCTAAACTATTTATGTGAATGTAATCGCCTTGTATAAATTATATAAGCGAAGTGTAAATTATATACGCATTGTATACCTCATGTACATGTGTTGTATAAGTTATATGAGCAATGTATAAATTATACAAGCGTTGTTTGAAACATATATGCTTTGAATTGTGATGAAATGCAAGTGAATTATTATATTATATATATATATACTCCCCTCGTCCACAGACCATGGACGATATTTATTACTTGTGATTGACGTGATATCATATGGTTTGACGAATGGTTGGAAATAATTGTTTGTGGTTGATATTATGGTTGAAAAATACCTTTATGGTTGAAAAATACCTTTGTGGTTGAAAAATACCCTCTTGTGGCTGAAACAAAATAGAATAGGATTGTGGAATTGAAAATAGAACATGCCGCCTGCGTGCGAACTAGATGCATGATCCCCATTGTCAAAAACCGCGAGGTTTTAAGGTAGAGCGAGGAGCCGTACTAGGGACGGTCCCGGTTTTAACTACCCTGCCGTTATGCTGCCGAAATTTTCTGAAATATTTATGTGTTAGAATAATTTTACTTCATTGAAATTATATACAAACGATATCGAATATTCATGTGTTGGGTTGCAATTCATTCGTTGAGTTGAAATTCATGTGTTGAATATTATTTGAATTTAAACAAATGGCTTTAGCGATAAAAATCACATTTTTATATATATACAAACGATATCGAATATTCATGTGTTGAGTTGCAATTCATTCGTTGAGTTGAAATTCATGTGTTGAATATTATTTGAATTTAAACAAATGGCTTTAGCGATAAAAATCACATTTTTATATATATACAAACGATATCGAATATTCATGTGTTGGGTTGCAATTCATTCGTTGAGTTGAAATTCATGTGTTGAATATTATTTGAATTTAAACAAATGGCTTTAGCGATAAAAATCACATTTTTATATATATACAAACGATATCGAATATTCATGTGTTGAGTTGCAATTCATTCGTAGAGTTGAAATTCATGTGTTGAATATTATTTGAATTTAAACAAATGGCTTTAGCGATAAAAATCACATTTTTATATATATACAAACGATATAGAATATTCATGTGTTGAATTGCAATTTGTTCGTCGAGTTGAAATTCATGTGTTGAATATTATTTGAATTTAAACAAATGGCTTTAGCGATAAAAATCACATTATATATATATATATACGATATCGAATATTCATGTGTTGAGTTGCAATTCATTCGTTGAGTTGAAATTCATGTGTTGAATATTATTTGAATTTAAACAAATGGCTTTAGAAATAAAAATCACATTTTTATATATACAAACGATATAGAATATTCATGTGTTGGATTGCAATTTGTTCGTCGAGTTGAAATTCATGTGTTGAATGTTATCGTCGTCTAAAAATAAAATGAATCGACAATGAGAACTATATTTTTATAGTGAATAAGAAGTGTTAAAAATGCACTATTGTCGAATAAATATTTTTTATGATAAAAATATTCCTTTTATCATGTATACGCTTAGTTAAAAATGCACTAGTGTCGAATAAATATTTTTGATGATAAAAATATTCCTTTTATCATGTATACGCTTAGTTAAAAATGCACTAGTGTCGAATAAATATTTTTGATGATAAAAATATTCCTTTTATCAGGTATACGCTTAGTTAAAAATACACACGTGTTGAAATAAATAATAGTTTGCTAGAAATATTATTATTAGCTTGTTCTGCATATATATACATGTGTTGAACAGGAAAAATGGATTAGCTGTTGAGTAAAGAAATTATTTGCGTGCCCGACAAATAGGTAAACCTTGATGAGTTGGCTGCGCAATTTTATTTATATATCAACTCCTGTGAATGCCATTGGATGCGGAGTGCTGGTTTTTCTGTGTGAAATAATAAACAACGCCATAGGATAGTAACAATTAATTTTGAACCACACTACATGGCATACTTCTTGATGATAGGCATACTTCATCATATTCCACATAAGCAATTGGAGCTTGTGTGACGAGGTGGAAGATTTACCATACAAGCAAGAGGCTTGTATGGCGAGGACTAAGTACTACAGGTTGAACTGATGACTGATATGGACTATATAGATTATAACGATAAATTGCCAGATTAATAAAAACCCCACACGGGTCTGGAGTTGACAATAATCACGTCGCTCTAGTTATTAGATACGGCACATGGACTATTTATTTCCACACGGAAACGGGGTGACGGGAATTTATTCTCTGGAGTGATTATCAGTACATGCTCCCCCGTAAACACCAAAATATATCACTAAAAATATGTGAATGCTTTTTAGGATTTATTGGGTACCTAATACGGCCCAATAAATTTCCAAACCCCTCCCCGTACAAAGGAGGTTATGGCGAAATTTTTCGAAATATTAAGGCGTTAGTGAAATATTTGAAGTGAAAACGAAGTTGAAAATATAAAATGAACTATGGTTGAAACTATGGAATGAACTATATTTATATATATAAATATAAATATAATTAAAAGGAATAGAGGCCGTGCAGTTCGCGTTTCAGAATCGTAATTTGAAACGATTAGTACGAGAAATCCGACCATCGGATTTTCCCGAAACCGCAACCGCTGGGTTCGCCTTGGAAATATCTTTTCAACGGCACCAACCTTGTAAAAATCCAACGGTTGGATTGTCCGGAATGTTTAATTCAAATCTGAAGAAAAACAGCGCCAGAATCGTTTATATTTATATATAAATATAAATATAATTAATTTAAATCGAATAACGACGCTGCAGTTCGAATTTTGGAAACCGTAACTTCAAACGACTAGTGTGGAAGATCCGACCGTCGGATTCTCATGAAACTGGAACCGTTGGGTTCGCTTTGGGAATATCTTCCCACTGATATAGACTTTGTAGAAATCCAACGGTTAGATTTTCCGATATGTGTAAAACAAATTAAGGGGAAAACAGCGCCAGTGCCACGAAACGACCTGAAACGTCGTTTAATTAAAAATGGCCATTTTAAAATAAATAAAAATGGCGAAAAATAGTTATAAAATATTATAAGCAACATAGGTTGAAAATAATCCAATTGGGCTTGAATTGTTTGATATTTGATGGTTGTATGTGTATGACATGAAAATAACACTAAATAACTGAAAGATGGATGTCGAATAATATAACCATATAAAGAATCGATTTAAATTCTAATGACGTGAATTATTTGAAAAGGCCGAGCTAACCCTCATTTCAAATAATTCATCGAGCGATTCGAATTGGAAAACGCAAAGACGATTCAAGACCGACGATCTTCGTATCGGTTGGATGGGCGCTACTGAGGTTCCTAACCGGAGTAGCTACCGGAGAGGGACGGAAGTAGTAGCCGTCTGAACGTATATGTTGATTGGACGGATATACGAGGAATTTGACGCCTCCGGTTTCGTTCAGACCCAGGACGGACTTGTAAATGGACTGTGTGTCTGACATTGGATTTTGTTCTATATTGATTGATCTCTGTTAAATATATATCTGTTTGGCGGCGGAGAATTTATTCTTTTGCTTAACGCCCTTCTCTGAGACGTATGAGCTTAGAGGTTATATATTGATGGAAATCAATCGTATGGAGTGGACTGCCTATGTGGCATGCCAAGATGATGTGATCAAGGCTTCTGTTGCAAAGCAAAGTCTTGTGGATGATGATCAAAGCAAGGCCTACGTGGCCTAGCTTTGTGTATTTCGTAGACTCGCGAACCTCACACCCCGGTATGAGTTAAAAACGGGATACAGACTGCAGGGAGAGCACGACGTTTCTTTCTGGCTATGGTGGTGTCAGTGACTTACCAGCCCTGACATATATATCTACTTTTCACCATTGTGGTTGTTGGAATGCGAGGCGCCTCGATTATAGGTCTGTAAGGACCGGGAAACGTGTGTTCAGGAATACTAATCCTCTAACGTAAGTGAGGACCGGCCCTGAAGCATCCAGGGGTTACCCAGAGTGTGTAGTCCCGAGGCATTTGCTAGAGTTTCTCGAAGCGGAGAGGAGCTTGCCCCTTGCCTCGACTCATGACGGAAATCCAATTTCCAATACGAGATAACGGATTCGATTGTAACTTATATATGGCGATATAGTGGCATGGGACGCTCATGTCGCCTATGATTGATATTTATGATGCTATTCGTTTTTGAAACATATATGCACTAGTAATAATATCAAATGATTTTGCTTTATACGTATCAAGCATATTTGGCTATTATAAGGTAAAACTCTATCCTCCGGCTTGCGTTGCATTGTGTGATAGGACCTGAGTCTTATAATGGCTTCATTCTTTCTAAAAGCATTGCGTTGTTTTAAAAGAATTTACTTTGTCTTAAATGCACTAGCAATCACTGGAGTAAACCCGTTCCGCGAAAGTGGCGTGGTCCTATGATTTGTTGTTTATTGTTGTTAACTGTTAAATAGATTCCTCATACCAGTCCCCATGACTGACTCGTTGTTTGTTTCACTTTGCAAACGCGGGTGCCCTTACTTTCACACGGGCAGCCTAGTACACAGGTGACAGGTGGTTTTTGGTTCCGCACAGCTGCATAGCGTGCACTTTTGGCTCATGGCGAGGCTGACTTCGTAGAGATGACTTAGATATTTTCCGCCATTACTGTATTTATATTATGATTCCGCCACTGGCGATGCAGACTGATTTACTTTCCGTATTCCTCACTATATGTATATGTATTCCGCCATCGGCGATGTAGACTGATACTCTTATTATGTCTCACTACATGTATGTATTCCGCCTCTGGCGATGATGACTAATCACTTTCTTTTTATTTACTAAGTATATCCCACGTTATGCTATTCTGATATTACTACATGTTGTGATTCCGCTGTCATATCCATGTAAAATTATTTTATTTATTGTTTCTGCTATTATCTGTACTCTGCTATGATGATTAATGTGTTATTTCCTAATGATTATCCTTAATACCGCCCCTCGGATTTTGGGATCGTCACACAACACATATTGAACATGCAAGGGTCGAAAATATCGGATGATTAATGAAAGAAATTAGAGGGTGAGAATAGATAAGATAGAAACTTAGAATAGAAGAAGAAGAAGAAGAACACAACATCAGAGTAACACGAACCACACAGCGGAACGAATAACATATAATATATATAACATAACTTGAAATATACATCTGTACTTGAATATACATCATTATCAAAGTACAACACTTACAACACAGCGGAAGTAAACTATAACTATTATGATCCTGAAGCCTCCTGCTCCAGCTCTTCAGGTATATCTGTAAACCCGACTACTTAACTGCCCGTACAAAATTGGGCATCCAAGAGTTTAGGGAAAACAACAAAATAAACTCCGGGTCAGTCATGGGACTAGTATGAGTAAAACAGTTTAAAACAGTTTGAGCCATTAAACGATATCTCATAAGACCACGCCGTATAACGGAACGGGTTTTTCCCTTATGAGAATCCAAATAATCTTTATATCAAAACTCATTGATATTATAATAATGTCTATCAACCACAATATAATAATCATCTAGCAGAAACGCTTTCATCTCACGTTCTGCATATATAGTATGCAATCAAAACCGCAAGCACGTACTGGGTAATGGATTTCCAACTATGACAAGGTATGGAACCACCTTTCGCTAGTGTACCTCTAGAGAGGAATAAACTGGGTTCAACAAGAACATCTTGCAACCCGGCCACACATGACCGACCACTCATTTCACTTGAGTGTATCGAATGTATATCACTATAGGTTGGGATCAGCAACCGTTTCCCGAATGGGACAGTATCGACAATAGATTTTTAGATGTAAATGAAACTCAAGATCAGGTTATTATACACCCTACTTCGGAGCGACCGACTTAGCCACGCTGCCTCCCCGATTTATGTCATTTACCGGTTGATGAGGCTTGAGGTAACGCTTCATCATCACATCAGATTCACTTCAAATGCCACATCGTCAAATCCATCAAATCACTGATTGACGTCCTCAACCGTACATTATGTGTTAGTTAAAAGAAGTTTCCTTCTCCGCTTCCACTCTTGGTACGGTTGGAGAAATCAGTATACGTGATCTTCTGGAAATACTCTATCAGACATCCCTCCATACAAGTCATCCAGGAACAGGATGAACCGAAGGTACTATTCAGTATATCCATCTTAGGCACTGTTATCTAGGACTTATACAATAGCCCTTGCACTTCACTCCGTCTTCAATTTATCTTTGGCATATATGATTCACAACGCTTATGCCAATACAGAGTGGTTCTTTGGATAATAATCCAACCGGTCTCTCCATATTAACAACGTAAATTGGTCAAAACTTCGATTGTTTGTGATTTAACTATCGAAGGAAAATACGTGTGCAAACAACGATATCTTTTCCAAATGGAAATTCTATCAATCAATCATCAATCACTACCATTCCACAACTATCAGAATCTAACTGTAAACTAATAAGAGAACAACTTCCCAAGTATAAACCTTGAAGGTCGAAACCAACATCAGATCGATACTCAGAAAACTATTCAACTTAACTAATCTCTAGTCAGTTTCTAATTTTGCTTAACTCTATTTTTTTTACTTTATTCGATTTAATTCTATTTGATTAACTCTAATTGAATAACTCTATTCTGTTTTAACTTTATTTTCGAATAACTATATTCGATTTAACTCCTTCGAATATAAACTATATTCGATTAACTACTTCGAATATAAACTATATTCGATTAACTACTTCGAATATAAACTAATCGAATAACTTTATTTGATTAAGACTATTCCCTTTTTATAATTCTATTTGTTTCTAAATATTCTCCTTTATAATATCCTATTTATTTTCTAATAATATTCCTTTATTCTATTCTAATTATTCTAACCAATAATATTTCCCTTTATATCTATTCTATTTATTCTAACAAATAAATATTTCCCTTTATCTATTCTATTTATTCTAACAAATAAATATTTCCCTTTTTATAACTTATCCTTTGATTTTATAGTTGTTTTCTTTTATAAAAAACCCTTTTCCTTTTCTATATAAAATTCATCGATTTTATATAAATGATTCATTTTCAAAATACACTTTGAAAATCCCCTTTCTTACACCCATTATTTCTTATGGTATTTAACATACCATATAACAACGATAAATAATGCACAAACCCACAAAATCAACAACAGATTATAATTCACATGATATATCAAAATATATGAAAAACAATAAAATAACTGTTGAGGAATCCAGTCGGATTCCTCCAACCTGTTTCCCTGCATCCACAGATGTTACACAATAAAGTCAACATCACTTTCAGTTCTGATATATTCTGTTAAACAGAATCAATATAGAAATTCAACTAACTGACTAGCAGTTCAATTAAACAGTCAACACACTGTCAATCAGCCAATATCTAACAGTTCTAAAAATACAACATGAAATTATAAACTGTTCAGAGTTAGTGAGATTTACTCACATTGGACTATCATCATTAATTAACGATAATTGTCATTGATTCAGATCGGACAATTTATTTTGCTATAAATTGTAACGTACTCCAAACCACTCCCCATCAGTTCCATGGTGTAGCCACCGTCCATACGATCCCAACGGATCCGACGTTGGAAATTCTGACATCGTATGACCCAGATATTTAATTTACAAGTTAAACATATAATTGAATTAAAAAAAAACAAAAAAAACTTGGGTTTTAAATTCCTATTGGGCTTTCACCTTTCTTTAAATTTCCGGCCCACCCAACATCACAACCGCAGACCCGAACCCGTCAACAGCTTCTTCCCCCATTTGAACTCGCGGCTTCAGGAAGACCTCACACCATTGCCGAACTTCCAACCTCCACCCCACCTCCATCACTTCACGAACTTCGAAGCCAACACCACCGAACAACTCCACTTCGCGTCCTCTTCAACCCCATGCCCAAAAGGCCAAGATCAACGCCTCCTTCAGCATTTCGTCGATCAGCTCAATCACCACGACATCGACACATTTTCCACCGCTTCAACCCAAACTCACGCACGAGGTGCAGTTCGCCTCGTTGGACCCAAATATCACCATCAGTTCACGAATTAATGCTTCCATTTCAAGATAACCCGAACCTTAGATCGCACTGTATAAAAACCCGAGGATCGAACTGACGTCGAACCAGTAATTTGCACATGGAAATCGAAGTTCTTCCAGCGCTGAACCCATTCGTAGGTGTTAGGTGATTTATAGGATTTTGTTTGGTTTTTGGTGGGTTTTAGGAAGTGGCAACAAATGGGTTTTATACGGTTTATATAGGCTTGTTGTTGGTAGGTGTCGTTTGTGGCTGAGGATATTGAAGGCGTGGCCTCTCTTTTGACCAAGAAATAGTTAGGATATTTTTTTATTGATTTTTTATATTTTATTTTATTGATTTTCTCCTTGTATATGCCTTCTAAAAATCCCAGTGATTACATACGATACCTAAAAATCACCAAACTGGACATGTAGCTAGAGTTCGAAATTACGGTCCCAATGAAACTAGTTTCGTTGAATTCTGACTTCATATGCTCACACAGCGTATTTTTAACCATCAAAATACTGATTGTTTTTCACTCTAAAAATCCGTACGACCACACAGTGACTCTAAAAATCACGAAACTGGAAATCTAACAACTATTTAATATTGCGGATCCAACAAAATTAGTTTCGTCGAATTCCAACTTCGTTTGCAAAAGTGGCTATTTTAAAAGCTCTAAATAGCCTATTTAAATATATATAAATATATTTAAATGTAAATAAATTTAATATTTAAAAATACATATTATCGTCTACATTTACAGAGGAATACCATACAGCTCAGAAAAATACTATATGGATTTCTAACTCGATATTTAAATCTGGGTCAACCCGATATTCGATTTATATTGAAATTCCTTTTTAAAATATAAATAATTCCTTTATAAATTATAAAGGAATTCCACAGCGACTTTTCTAAATTTTGATTTGGACATAAATCAAAATCTACACGACGAAATCCCGATTTTTCTTTTCCACTAGAAAGATATACTCCACCAGCTCCACACGTTTCTTGTTTCACAGAAATCCGGCTTAAAACGAATCCTGTACATTCAGTTGAAGTTCAAATCGCCAAATTACGAACTGCAGCGCCATTTCAAGCTCGATTTTAATTATAATATAATTCTACATTCAAACTGTCGTATATATAATATATTCGTTATTCTAATTCAATTCTAAACTGAATTAAATATCACCGATGATCCAGTTCACACCATATCGCCATTTCAGCCAATTCTGATTATTTCAGAAGTAAATATATTATTTAATTATTATTTAAATTAAATATTCACTATTATTTAATTCAACGACCATGAAATCCTTTTAATCACCTTTTGAATAATTAAATAAATTAATTATTATACCCTTGAGGATGTGGGTCATTACAAAGAGATAACGGAGGAAGAGGAACCCGAGAATGAGCGAAAAGTAGTTTCAAATGAAGAGGATCAAGTCATTTGTGTGGGTGAAGTCCTATACGATCATAACAGAAATATGATTGAAAGGAATGGAGAATTTTGTCTTCATTATCCAAATTGTCCGGCTCACAAGTCTCCTATAGTAAAAGACAAGTATATTATAGGTTTTGATTCGATTCTTGTCGTATATTTTCATTCCTTTTTGTTAATTACATGTATGAGATGTACATATAATATCGCATGTAAAAACAATTATTAAATATATTGCTTGTTTTGTATAACATAAGTGTTCTATTATCTTGTTATATAGGCAAAAATTAAGGGGGAGTATATTATAATTACAAATTGAAATACTTTACTTAGGGGGAGTAACTACTTTGATTTAGGAATCACTTAGTTACTTATAGGTTTTATATAGATAGTTATATGATTTAGGAAGAGTAGTTTTAGAACTTTTTTTTTGATAATGCCAAAGGAGGAGAAATTATAAAATATAGCATTACTTTATAGGATTCATATAGTCAGGGGGAGTATTTGAAGGATCATCAGCAACAGGTATATACATATATGATATTTTATAAACTAAGGTTGTCATCATCAAAAAGAGGGAGATTGTTGGAGAATGGAGTTTTGATGACAACAACCTTATTTCAATATTAATTGATTATATAATATATCCTAACACTATTATCTAGAATATACATATACATATGCAGTATTTATATAAAGGAATAATTACTGAAGACCGTATGGTTTAAATATGTTAGAGATTCAAAATTCAAAGATGATTCAATACTCATGAGTAATCAAGATTTTAAGAGTTCAAGATAAATATAGCAATAGAGTCTAGTTTATGTAAGACTTTGAATAGTACTCAAGGTTCAAATTCAAATTTTAAATTCAAATTCTGGTTTTCAATTTCTAATTTCAAATTCTGTTTTCAAATTTTACCTTCAATCTCTATCTTCTCTGTTTTACTTTCTATTTTTCTTTGATACTAAACTTAAGTTTTATAAGTTTATACTTTATAAGTTTTATATATTTATACTTTATATACTTAATATTTATATAGTTTTAAACTCTATAATTTTATAAATATATTCATATAGTTTATATTTATGTTTTCATATGATTTTCTACTTTATAATATTCTTTTACAACACTATGTTTTAATTCAAGAATTTCCAGAATTATATATATACATATCAAAACACTTCAAAAATGCTCAAAATTCAAGTTTAAACATGATATGTTGACATACATTTTAATACATGTCGGCATATAACTATCATTTTTTCAAAATTGAAAGGAAATGCCTTTTCACTATTTGTGATGGTTCAAAAAAATTGCAACCTTTCAAATTTTATAAATAGGGGCTGATTTCAATTTTTTTTATCATTCTTCTTCTCCGTCTTCATCTCCTTTCTTTACACCATTATATCTTTTCATTTTTATACTACACTTATACACTACCGAATTCAATTCTATTTTCATTGAACTTCTTCTCTTCTCACTCTCTACTCATTACACTCTGAATTAAGCGCTATTGGAGAGTTATAGTGTTGTTTGTAATTGTTTGGGTTGTGCACGTAATCGTGGTATCCCTTGTAGCCGTGAAATCAAGGATGGGTAATAGGTGGTATCCCTTATAGCCGTGAAATCAAGGAGGGTATACTTGATCAAGTGTGTTTGCGGAATCGGTTGTATCCCTTATAGCCGTGAAGTCAAGGAGGATTGTAATTGGATATTGATATTGTAATAAAACTCTGCACAATCTAGCGTTGCATGGGACTGGACGTAGGAGCAATTCAGAACCAGCAGAAAATCCGGTGTGTTATTTCCTTTTCTGCACTTTATTTTTGTTTATCTTTGTGTTTGTGTTTGATTCTGTGTCTCTGATTGTTTCTGTGGTGTTTGATATATATATATATATATATATATATATATATATATATATGTGTGTGTGTGTGTGTGTGTGTGTATAGTATATCATATAAGTTTTAAATTTTGTTTAAATTCTCAAAAACAATATTCACCCCCCTCTAGTGTTAGTTTTGCCCTAACGATTCATTCCGCAATCACTAACAGGAATCAAAAGCCATTTTACTGTTAGAGAAACTCCACAGCAGAATGGAGTTGCAGAAAGAATGAATCGTACATTGTTAGAGAGAGTATGATGTATGTTATCAAATTCTGGTTTAAGCAAAGCATTTTGGGGAAGCTATTATGTATGCATGTTTTCTTATCAATTGGTAGCCTTTATCTGTATTGAAAGGGAAAACACCTATGGAAGTATGGTATGGTAAGCCTGCTTATGACTATCATATGATTCATGTATTTGGCTGTCCTGCTTGGTATCATGTACAGGAAAATAAGTTTGGTGCACATTCTATTGAGTCAATTTTTGTTGGCATGAAGAGTGGAGCAAATGGGTTCAAATTATGGAATCCTATGGAAAAGAAGATGAATATAAGTAGAGATGTTACATTTAAGAAGCTGCCATGCTGAAGTCAAATGATACTAAACCGACAGAAATTAGCACCAGCAGCCCCAATAGCTCCAACAGCCCCAAAACTGTGCTCATTTATTTGAAAAAGCTAAGTGATGGTTCTTTCATTTTTTTGCTTTAATATGTAGATGATATGCTCATTGCATCATCTTGAAAATCTAAAATTGTCAAATTAAAATGCAGGTTGTCGGCTGAATTTGAAATGAAAGATCTTGGAGATGCTAAGAAATCTTTTGGCATGGAAATTCATAGGGGCAACATGAATGACAAAGTATGTTTATCTCAAAAGGCATATTTGAATATGATATTAAAGAAGTTTGGCATTAATGAGAGCACCAAACCAGCGAGTACACTTTTGGCTGCTCATTTTAAATTAAATTCAACTATGTGTCCTTCCAATGATGAAATTCAATTTATAGCAAATTTACCGTATGCTAATGCCGTGGGGAGCCTTATGTATGCGATGGTGTATACACGACCTGACATTTCACATGTCGTGAGTATATATGGTCAACTGTTATGTGAATTCTCATGGAAAAGACCATTGGAATGCAATCAAATGGATTTTGAGATATCTTTTTGGAACTATTGATGTGGGTTTGGAATTTGTGCAAGACATGAACAACAATCATTTATATGTTGGATATGTAGACTCAGATTATGCTAGTGATTTGGATAAGAGACGCTCAACTACAGGTTATGTATTCACTTTGGCAAGTGGTCCTATACGTTGGAGATCAATTCTACAGTTAACAGTAGCACTATCTAGGACTGAGGCGGAATATATGGCTATAACCGAAGCTTTTAAAGTGGCAATATGGCTACATGGCTTACTGAATGACTTGGGAGTGGTGCAAAATCAGATTGTTGTGCATTGTGATAGAAAGAGTGTTATTTACCTAGCAAAGAATCAAGTTTATCATGTAAGAAAAAGAACATAAATGTGCTTTATCATTTCATTCGATAAGTGTTGGCTAAAAATCAAATTTTGTTGGAGAAAATTGATATAAAAGAAAATCCAACTGACATGTTGACTAAAGTAGTTCCAAGTGTCAAGTTCAAGCATTTCCTTGACTTGATTAATGTGCTTGATGTTTGATATATGATACCCAAATTGGGTGGAGATTCTTCGGAACATTATGAAGTCTCATTTTGAGACATGTTGTTGAACTACGGCAGCTTAATCCCCATGGGTACGTAGGCGGCTATTTTATAATGGTGTAGCTGGTTATGAGGCAATTTGAAGTGTTTTGTTTGTGATCATCTCATGCTTTTGAGCATGATCTGAGGTGGAGAATTGTAGAATACGGTGCACGTCTAAAGCATGTCAGCTAAATACATTTTTGGTGAAATGTTTATTATGTGGGCTTAATACTAATTAAAGTCCATGTGAACTCAGCCACATATGTGTATTGTTTCACGCAAAAACAATGTGAAGAAAAAGAGCGACTGTGAGAACAATGGCTAGGGTTTTGCTTCAGCCGTCATGAGAAACCTTGTGTAATCTTTGTATGTATCCCACTTTTGCTTCTCCATTGTGGTAAATAAAATCATTCTCTCTTACCCGAGGACGTAGGCTATTTGCCAAACCTCAATAAATCTTGTGTGTTTTCATATTTTTAATTTTTTTTGCTTGCGAACAAATTAAACAATTGTAAATAACTATAAAATCTGTTCAGCTTTCCTAAACAACAAGGATTGTTGTAGAAGGTGTCGAACTCATGGACCAAAAAATATTTTAATTAATAAATCCAATCAAGTTATTACAGAATTTTGATTGGTTACAAACACATAAAATAAACAAAAAGAGAGTTTTAACAATAAGTAAAAGCAATTAGGGGATAATGACATAGATTTGATTAATACTTATCAATAGCCAACAAATAAATATACATCTAATTAATGTTTCTATCACAAACATGAATCAACGATAATTAGGTTCTTAGAAACAAATAAATAAATGACGACAAGCATAGCCTATGGAGGAGCTGAGATCTTAAACAACCATAGGCTATCAGGATAGATTCACTAATTAATTCCTAAAACCATAAAATTAGATCTAAATCTGATAATTGTTAGATCAAACACGAATATACCCTGTGAAGGATCATAACTCTTAAATGACACAGGATTTGAAGGTTCAGATCTAACCCTTGATTCAGATCCAGATCTACATGTATAACGTCCTCATCTTTTGGCTATGTGATTCATATTGAATCATATCTATAAGCGTCATCACCCCCTAATTAAAGGAGATTAGCTTGACATAGCTAGAAGAGAAGAGAAACAGAAAATAAACAACATAAATAAAATACAATAAAAAGTAAAGAGAAAGGGAAAAGAATGATTTTATTCCAATAGAAGGATTACAGAATAAAACCTAATGTAATTACAAATGAAGGAGATACAATGTATTTATAGTTGCATTGGCCAAGACTAAGAGGCTAATTACACAATGTGGGACAAAATCCCTTTTCTAAAATAACACATAAACCAATGTGAATGCAACATGAATGAGAGGCCTTGCAAATGAGCTAATGTGAATGCAATGTGAATGGATTTGCAATTGGCATAACTTGCGGGCATCAAATGACATCAAATTCGATCGTCTTGAGCATGTATAGGAACTCCATAACATCTGCGACAAACTATCCTTATGAAAAGGCATTGAATCGTTAAAATATGTGGCAGAAAGTGGTTGAACAACAATGTTTCTTCAAGCTTTAATTTAGCTCTCAAAATCAACACTCTTCATACACCAATTCTTCAAGCTTTTCAACAATTAAGTGCATTAATCCATTCATCGTAAATAATTTGAAAACACAGCTATAAATACACAGTATCAATTATTTTAAATGTACAATAAGATAAATAAGCGGATAAAATATACACATTTACGTGTATATCAAATACCCCTACACTTATCTTTTTATTCATCCTCAAATAAACTAAACTAAGATATGTCACACTTTCGTAGGAAACACAATTGCATTTAGCATATGCAACAAGCCGTTAAACCCCTAGGTGTCCCTAGTAGGACGAGTGTTATCTCGTGAGGGTTTCCAGCGGATACTACCCACAAAATCCAAAGTGTCTTATGTACGCAGGTTAATCAAACAATATATTTAAGGTCTTTAATATTCCAAGGACTTTACCTGATTTCAATAAACGGTTTAGTCCCTAATTGTCTGTCCCATAATTGGTGCAAAAATGAATAAAAAATTTCAAGCTGAATCGTAATTCCTTGATAATATTGTAATTGTCTTGAAGGTTAAGAGCATGGTGTCAATCAAAGTTCTACACATCGACAATGTGCACCCAATCATTTATTCAATTTTTTTTAAATAATTTTGCACCAGTGTAACTGTACTGTAACAACCCGTATTTCGATAACATGATTAAGACGAGAATCAAGGCAGAATTTAATTTTAAATTCTGAATCAGGTGAAATGGGCTATGCCATTGCGTTCGTCTCGGAAAAATACGCGAAATAGAGTCCGAGTTTTCGAAAATCGGAGTCCGTATGACCAAGATATGGCCTCGCGAAGTTTCACGAAAAATTCCCAAATTCAAGGATACTTAATTAAGTGAAATGGGTTGCGCAGAGAAATATATATATATATATATTGATATATATATATATATATATATATAATTGAAAATTAAATAAATAAATATGCAAAAATGTTCAAAACAGCGAATTGGGAGAGGGGAATAACCGAACCGGCCGATTTTTGAGGTCGACCCGAGCTCGCTGGGTCGACTAGGGGTTAATCCAGGGTGTTTGGCTGTCAACCCGTGGGCCGATTCGCTCAAATGCAGATTTTGCATTTGGATGGTTCTCATGGTTCATCTTTAATCTAAAGGCCCTAGATGGTTCCTACACTTGATTTCTTCCCCAAGACATACTTTGGTGGCTTGGATTGAATCTAGGTTTAATCCTATGGCCTAAAACACTTGCCTAATCTATAAATAAGCCCCTAACCTACCCCTAAACCCTCATTATTCATTCATGCAACTAAACTATGGCAAAATTGCTACTCTCATGGCCTCCACTCAACTATCCTAGCCTCCACTTCATTTCTATGAGAGGTTTCATGATCATGAGAGTATTAGAGAGTCCCTATGTTAGTATGAGAGCTTCTCAAGTTGATTTCAAGGAAAAAGCTTTGATCTTTGTTCATAAAGATGGTATTTTTGTTGATTTGGAGTGTTCATCTTTGGGTTTTTGGGTGATGGCATGCATAGGCTTCATCACAATCTTTGTTTTGCATTTCGATTTGTGCCTTCATAACTATGTAAGCCCTTCCCTACTCTTAGATATTAACTATGAAGTTAAATGTTCATGTTGAAAGTTTGGGTTTGATTAATTAGAATGATGCATGCTATCATGTTATGCAAGTTTATGAAGTCATTATCTTGATCTTATGAACTAAAAGCCACAACCTTTATGTTGAAATGTTGCATTATGCAACATGAGAATCTTCATAATCATTATGTCAACTTGCATATGAAGTCAGAATCCTTATATGATGATATATGCGAGTTTCTAGCCATCATTCCATGTCTTTTGTCACCATGATTCGCTTATGTACCAAGTTTGGGTTGATGCATGTTTTTGAGGCTTAAGAATGTAACATGCAAGCTAATGAACACATTTGTGCCTCATTTGCCACCATGATTAACTTGTGGCTTAATACCCATTTTTGTCATTCCTTTGCCAAGTCTCTTCTTTTAATCCATCACGTTGTTGCGAACGTATATGCTAGTTTAAAAAGCGTTGGGGTCACATTATGGGGAAACATAATGACATGAATATGACTTGGGTAAATGGGTATAAACATGACAACATGTAACGTTAAATATGACATGTGTTTATACTTGAAAACATGACTTGAAATATAACATGGAAGTTGACATGTAAGTATGCATAAAAACATAAGCTTGGGAATTTACCTATTAAGTTAGGTCTACCCATTGGGAATTTACCTATTAAGTTAGTTCTACCCAATTGCTTGAAAACTTGACTATGAACATGACACTAGACTAAACATGAAAGTGGCCAACTCGAGGTTGGGTTGAGTTTGCAACGTAAAACTACCCGGAACCGACCGGCCTAACTAGTAGTTGCAAACAATAGGACCCAATGTGAGAAGTTGGTCATGTTGTGCTTGAACCCGAGGTTAGACCAAGTTGTGGTGTAAAGCTACCCGGAACCGACCGGCTTAACTAGTAACCACAACAAAGTCTAATGTGAGAGGTTGGGGTGCATTAAGTAATTAATGCCACATGATAGGGTTAAGTTAATTTGATTAATGACTCTTAACCAAATATGACATGGGTAAATGGGTTAAGTAAATTGGTTAGGCTAATGATACTTAACAAAACATGACAAGGTTGGGTAGGTTAAGTGATTTGATTTGCCTAATGACTCTTAACCATTTTTATACGACTAGTGGACGGGGATTAAGTTAACCAACACTTAATCAATCCAACATGATAATTTGGCAAGGTTAAGTAAGTTTTCTTAATGACACTTAACCATACAAGATGATTAGGGGATGGGGTTAAGTAATTTGCACCTAACTAATCCGACACGGTAATTAGATGGGGTTAAGTAATCCACACTTAACTAATCTAAACACGGTAATTCGATGGGGTTAAGTTAAACACTTAACCAATTTAAACTCGGTAATTCAATGAGGTTAAGTAACCAATACTTAACCAACTTAACGTGATAATTTAATGGGGTTAAGCAACTTATACTTAACCAATTATACATGATGATTTGATGGGGTTAAGTAACTTACACTTAACCAATCTAATACGCGGACCTGATAAGGTTAAGTCACAAGACCTTTTTAGAATATACTTAACCATTGTAGTACGATTAGAGGATGGGGTTAAGTCAACCTATACTTAACCAATCCGACTCGATAATTTGATGGGATTAAGATAATCTATGCTTAATCGATCTAGCAAGATAATCCGATAGGATTAAGGTAAGCTAGTACTTGACCAATTTGACTTGATAGGGTTAAGTCATGAGCCTCTGGGTACACTTAACCAACTTGTGGGACTAAGTCTTGAACTTAAATACTTAGCCAATCTTTGACGTGATTCGTGGGCGGGTTAAGTCATGGACTTGAATGATAACACTTAACCCAATAGACAAACCCTAGCTAGAAGAACTAGGTAGAAAACCGTGGTTAATCAAGGATAACGGGAGAGGAAGCTAAGTGGTAAACCTTAGTTAAGGGTAACTAAGTAATAATTCTTAGCTAAGGACATAGGACTAATTCTCAAAACGATGAGTAACCTGATACGGTAGGTCATCGCTTAGTATACGAGGGGGAGCAAGTTATCTGACTTGGATAAAAGCTCCAGCGCACTAGGTGCCGAAGTGGAAGCTTCGGGGGACGTGAGGATATTCTTGGGATCCCTCTGTGGGCTGCCAGGTAATTATACTAGGCCCATGAGAGGTTAAGGTCTGCGTTAGAAGGACCAAGAGTATGCCTTGGTTGCTATGCGAGCAACCTAAAGACTGGGATGGATTAGCGTGGAGTCGACGATTCTTGTTTTTGCCCTGGATAGCGCATCGCCGACTACCTACCATCTTTAGTCAATCGTGTACGTGCGGAAAGGCAGGGAACCCCCAACAGACCATGTGCTTGCTATCGAGTCATGGGTGAGGTTGGCCCGTAGGAAAGTGGGCTATAGTGGGGCCGTGGAGTGGTTCTTATACATGATTTTTCTTGGATTGCCTTTCAGTAGTTGAGGGAGGGGTGACGTGGGACCATAGCCACGGGTACAAAAACAGACCTTGATATCTGCATCGGCAGACGATTTAAAGCTCCCGACCGAGTTCCGTATTTCTTGATTTGCCCTGGCACGGAACTCGGATGGCACATTGGGGAACATGTGCATCTAGACATGGAAAACGATTCACGATACATACGTGGGATCAAGGGCGCGGTTGACAGGTGGCGTAATCCCTAGTGGTCCTAGGTGGCCAAAACCCAAACCGAGACACGGAAACGTTCATTAGGTAGCATAATCCCTAGCGGTCCTAGGTGGCATAAATCCTAAGTGGACGCGCGATAGTTTATGGTAAGGAAACACAACTAGATCAAGGGTTGCAGTCCAAAACAACTTCAAGGATAAACCGTTTACATGGGAAAGCCCGTACAGCCTACGGCAAAGAACTGAACTTATACATGGAAAGAAACATATGAGTAACCTATATATGCGGCATATTAGGTTGACAGGGACCATTACACGACTTTTGAGTAAGGGTCATTCACGGATAACATGTAATACAGTTGGGATACTAGTACGGTAGGTGTAGAGCAGATATACAGAATAGATACCATGGGACGTTATACGCGATAGATATCTTGGGATATTATACTTGATAGAAACCTGACAATGTGATACCTTGTTTTATCTTGACACCGTAGTTTATCACGACACCCTAGTTTATCTGAGTTCAGTAGTTCATCCTGTTATTTTGATTTAGCTTATCTATCTTGTTATCATGCTTGTGTTCATCTCAGTTTCTCATGTCAGTTAACTTTACTAGTTTTTATACTAATAGTAGATAGGGCTTACTCAGTCTTTTTGACTGACCCGTTTTGTTTCGCCTCTTTACTTCCGTTTCCCCCCCCCAGGTTACAGGGAGGAAATACTGTTGTTTAGTTCGGACTTCTTCTGCTTGAAGGTCATCATGGATGGCTTGGACTTTTCCTGGCTATGGCTACTTTACTGTTTTTATTTGGGGAATAATTTAGGAAAAAGTCTTTATGCTTCTTTACTATTGCAAGACAGGTTTTGATGTACTCTGATGTAAAAGGCTTTAGACCTTATGTATTCATGTTTATGAAAGTTCGATTTTACTTCCGCTATTTTATATGTTCTGTCTTGTGATATTTCTGTGCATGTTGACCAATAATGCCCCTCTAAAGCTAGTGCATTCCTTTGCGAGTGACCCTAGCGGAGGCAGGGTGTTACATTTGGTATCAGAGCAGAAGGTTACCAGACTGGGCAAAAGTTTTTAAAGACCTTCTGAAAACTATTTGAAAATCGTTTATAAAGAAGCATTTTTCAAGAAAATTTTCTTTTAAAAGAAAAAGGTTATTCCCCAAAGGCCATTAGCACTATCCTTGTTTCCTTAATTGAATCTCTTTCCCTTTCTTTCCTCCATCTGTAGTCACAGTGGTTTTAACTGCGACTAGTCTTTTCTATCTACGAAAGTGCTTTCCATGCGATGGAGGTGGTTCTCGAGAGACCAGTGGCCGCGTTATAAGAAAGGATAGTGAGAAAGAGGATAAAGGATACGAGCTTAAGGATGAGCAACTGGTTGGTATGGCTTAGTCCTCAAAGGAGGGAGAAAGATGAACAATGAAACCCATGACGAGAGAGTACCTTTGGCATGGTAAAACGGGGTGGATAGTTAAGTATTATGGGACAAGGACAAGATCATCGGGAGGGTAATAGTATGCTCTTATTTCTAGGGTACCTCGGAAGGAGGGTAACGATCTTGTTAAAAGTTTAGCTCTTCTTTTCTATCATCCCGCCAAGACTTTGTTTTGATCCCCGCATCATTTAAGTTTGCTTCGATAGTTGAGTCTCTGCACCTTAAGTACTAGCGTAATAGAGAATCCCATTTTTGTCTCAAAGTCCTATTGGAGAATCAGTCCATTTATTCATGGCTTGTTTGGATTTGAGAATGTCTATGTCAAGTGTTGAGCTTGGAAATAATGCTTATGTTTATAAGCTATGGATGGATTCTAAGGATGAAGTGGTTATCCAGTAAGGGGTGCCACTCTCGGTTTTGATAGGAGGGTAGTTAGACTCTTGACTAGCCTTGGTAATACCCTCGAAGTCTTGTGTAACCTTTTTGGGTTCGGTCATGATTAGTTACTTAGAATCCCTTGATGCCTTTATTGGAAATTTGAAGCCCGATCGAGTGGTGTTCGCCGATAAGACGGATGGTTTATTTCACTTATGCACGGGTTATGGAAATCACCCAAGTAAGTGCGCTTGATAACCTGGTTGGCATCTGTTTACTTTCAAGAGAAAGTTCTTCTACGTGGAATACCTTGTGGTACGAGGTCCGAGATTCACTAGTGAATTTTGGAAAGCTTGCATGAGATCATGAGTACGCAGTCATGTTTGCGTCAAGTATTCTAGGAAAAGGATAAGTGCAAGTGGAACGAGAGGCGACAAAGAAATGAGTTCTAGCTCATGTTATGGAAACAGGAAATAAGAAGCTGCGAAATCGTGAAGTTAAAAGACGGTCAAGGCACGATGGAATTAAGCTCAGGAAAGACGACTTTGATGGTCAAAGACTAGATACGCGCATGATATCTCTTTTTGGGAGTATATTCTTGATCCCTGTTTTCGGTAGAGCTTACTTGTAGGCTATCTTTTGTGGACATCCTCTCGGTCCTATTTTCTGTTACAAACCTCGTAAGGAGTTTGTCTTGTTTATCTTCTCGACCCTGTTTCAGGGAATCCTAGGTAGAACCCTATGGATGTAAACATGTATTTGAAACATGTTATGATTGATATGGTTGCAAGTGATTGCTCGTGGATGCGCGAATACACATTAGATACTAGCTCGACTCGGTCACATTTCATATTGCATAAGCAGGAGTATTTATACTTGTTTATGGATGAAATCGAATGTATTATCATGCGGTTGTTGCATATGAATGAATGATTGTGCACGCATATAGTATCTATATGACTAGGACTATTTGCATACACGTTGGATACATGGCACTATACATATTTTTGCATTAGAAAGATTATTCAGGCCTGATCATTAGCATTAGCTAAGGAACATGTACACACACGTCTTGCATATATTCATACAGCATTAGAAATCATCTAAGGACAATGGTTGCTTGTGGATGATGTTTTGAGTAGATGGATGATGGACGGTAGGATATGTTCTTCCTAACTTGGAGATTTCGGGGACGAAATCCTAAAACGTGGGGAGAATGTAACAACCCGTATTTCGATAACATGATTAAGACGAAAATCAAGGCAGAATTTAATTTTAAATTCTGAATCAGGTGAAACGGGCTATGCCATTGCGTTCATCTCGGAAAAATACGCGAAATAGAGTCCGAGTTTTCGAAAATCGGAGTCCGTATGACCAAGATATGGCCTCGCGAAGTTTCACGAAAAATTCCCAAATTAAAGGATACTTAATTAAGTGAAATGGGTTGCGCAGATAAATATATATATATTGATATATATATATATATATAATTGAAAATTAAATAAATAAATATGCAAAAATGTTCAAAACAGCGAATTGGGAGAGGGGAATAACCGAACCGGCCGATTTTTGAGGTCGACCCGAGCCCGCTGGGTCGACTAGGGGTTAATCCAGGGTGTTTGGCTGTCAACCCGTGGGCCGATTCGCTCAAATGCAGATTTTGCATTTGGATGGTTCTCATGGTTCATCTTTAATCTAAAGGCCCTAGATGGTTCCTACACTTGACTTCTTCCCCAAGACATACTTTGGTGGCTTGGATTGAATCTAGGTTTAATCCTATGGCCTAAAACACTTGCCTAATCTATAAATAAGCCCCTAACCTACCCCTAAACCCTCATTATTCATTCATGCAACTAAACTATGGCAAAATTGCTACTCTCATGGCCTCCACTCAACTATCCTAGCCTCCACTTCATTTCTATGAGAGGTTTCATGATCATGAGAGTATTAGAGAGTCCCTATGTTAGTATGAGAGCTTCTCAAGTTGATTTCAAGGCAAAAGCTTTGATCTTGGTTCATAAAGATGGTATTTTTGTTGATTTGGAGTGTTCATCTTTGGGTTTTTGGGTGATGGCATGCATAGGCTTCATCACAATCTTTGTTTTGCATTTCGATTTGTGCCTTCATAGCTATGTAAGCCCTTCCCTACTCTTAGATATTAACTATGAAGTTAAATGTTCATGTTGAAAGTTTGGGTTTGATTAATTAGAATGATGCATGCTATCATGTTATGCAAGTTTATGAAGTCATTATCTTGATCTTATGAACTAAAAGCCACAACCTTTATGTTGAAATGTTGCATTATGCAACATGAGAATCTTCATAATCATTATGTCAACTTGCATATGAAGTCATAATCCTTATATGATGATATATGCGAGTTTCTAGCCATCATTCCATGTCTTTTGTCACCATGATTCGCTTATGTACCAAGTTTGGGTTGATGCATGTTTTTGAGGCTTAAGAATGTAACATGCAAGCTAATGAACACATTTGTGCCTCATTTGCCACCATGATTAACTTGTGGCTTAATACCCATTTTTGTCATTCCTTTGCCAAGTCTCTTCTTTTAATCCATCACGTTGTTGCGAACGTATATGCTAGTTTAAAAAGCGTTGGGGTCACATTATGGGGAAACATAATGACATGAATATGACTTGGGTAAATGGGTATAAACATGACAACATGTAACGTTAAATATGACATGTGTTTATACTTGAAAACATGACTTGAAATATAACATGGAAGTTGACATGTAAGTATGCACAAAAACATAAGCTTGGGAATTTACCTATTAAGTTAGGTCTACCCATTGGGAATTTACCTATTAAGTTAGGTCTACCCAATTGCTTGAAAACTTGACTATGAACATGACACTAGACTAAACATGAAAGTGGCCAACTCGAGGTTGGGTTGAGTTTGCAACGTAAAACTACCCGGAACCGACCGGCCTAACTAGTAGTTGCAAACAATAGGACCCAATGTGAGAAGTTGGTCATGTTGTGCTTGAACCCGAGGTTAGACCAAGTTGTGGTGTAAAGCTACCCGGAACCGACCGGCTTAACTAGTAACCACAACAAAGTCTAATGTGAGAGGTTGGGGTGCATTAAGTAATTAATGCCACATGATAGGGTTAAGTTAATTTGATTAATGACTCTTAACCAAATATGACATGGGTAAATGGGTTAAGTAAATTGGTTAGGCTAATGATACTTAACAAAACATGACAAGGTTGGGTAGGTTAAGTGATTTGATTTGCCTAATGACGCTTAACCATTTTTATACGACTAGTGGACGGGGATTAAGTTAACCAACACTTAATCAATCCAACATGATAATTTGGCAAGGTTAAGTAAGTTTTCTTAATGACACTTAACCATACAAGATGATTAGGGGATGGGGTTAAGTAATTTGCACCTAACTAATCCGACACGGTAATTAGATGGGGTTAAGTAATCCACACTTAACTAATCTAAACACGGTAATTCGATGGGGTTAAGTTAAACACTTAACCATTTTAAACTCGGTAATTCAATGAGGTTAAGTAACCAATACTTAACCAACTTAACGTGATAATTTAATGGGGTTAAGCAACTTATACTTAACCAATTATACATGATGATTTGATGGGGTTAAGTAACTTACACTTAACCAATCTAATACGCGGACCTGATAAGGTTAAGTCACAAGACCTTTTTAGAATATACTTAACCATTGTAGTACGATTAGAGGATGGGGTTAAGTCAACCTATACTTAACCAATCCGACTCGATAATTTGATGGGATTAAGATAATCTATGCTTAATCGATCTAGCAAGATAATCCGATAGGACTAAGGTAAGCTAGTACTTGACCAATTTACTTGATAGGGTTAAGTCATGAGCCTCTGGGTACACTTAACCAACTTGTGGGACTAAGTCTTGAACTTAAATACTTAGCCAATCTTTGACGTGATTCGTGGGCGGGTTAAGTCATGGACTTGAATGATAACACTTAACCCAATAGACAAACCCTAGCTAGAAGAACTAGGTAGAAAACCGTGGTTAATCAAGGATAACGGGAGAGGAAGCTAAGTGGTAAACCTTAGTTAAGGGTAACTAAGTAATAATTCTTAGCTAAGGACATAGGACTAATTCTCAAAACGATGAGTAACCTGATACGGTAGGTCATCGCTTAGTATACGAGGGGGAGCAAGTTATCTGACTTGGATAAAATCTCCAGCGCACTGGGTGCCGAAGTGGAAGCTTCGGGGGACGTGAGGATATTCTTGGGATCCCTCTGTGGGCTGCCAGGTAATTATACTAGGCCCATGAGAGGTTAAGGTCTGCGTTAGAAGGACCAAGAGTATGCCTTGGTTGCTATGCGAGCAACCTAAAGACTGGGATGGATTAGCGTGGAGTCGACGATTCTTGTTTTTGCCCTGGATAGCGCATCGCCGACTACCTACCATCTTTAGTCAATCGTGTACGTGCGGAAAGGCAGGGAACCCCCAACAGACCATGTGCTTGCTATCGAGTCATGGGTGAGGTTGGCCCGTAGGAAAGTGGGCTATAGTGGGGCCGTGGAGTGGTTCTTATACATGATTTTTCTTGGATTGCCTTTCAGTAGTTGAGGGAGGGGTGACGTGGGACCATAGCCACGGGTACAAAAACAGACCTTGATATCTGCATCGGCAGACGATTTAAAGCTCCCGACCGAGTTCCGTATTTCTTGATTTGCCCTGGCACGGAACTCGGATGGCACATTGGGGAACATGTGCATCTAGACATGGAAAACGATTCACGATACATACGTGGGATCAAGGGCGCGGTTGACAGGTGGCGTAATCCCTAGTTGTCCTAGGTGGCCAAAACCCAAACCGAGACACGGAAACGTTCATTAGGTAGCATAATCCCTAGCGGTCCTAGGTGGCATAAATCCTAAGTGGACGCGCGATAGTTCATGGTAAGGAAACACAACTAGATCAAGGGTTGCAGTCCAAAACAACTTCAAGGATAAACCGTTTACATGGGAAAGCCCGTACAGCCTACGGCAAAGAACTGAACTTATACATGGAAAGAAACATATGAGAAACCTATATATGCGGCATATTAGGTTGACAGGGACCATTACACGACTTCTGAGTAAGGGTCATTCACGGATAACATGTAATACAGTTGGGATACTAGTACGGTAGGTGCAGAGCAGACATACAGGATAGATACCATGGGACGTTATACGCGATAGATATCTTGGGATATTATACTTGATAGAAACCTGACAATGTGATACCTTGTTTTATCTTGACACCGTAGTTTATCACGACACCCTAGTTTATCTGAGTTCAGTAGTTCATCCTGTTATTTTGATTTAGCTTATCTATCTTGTTATCATGCTTGTGTTCATCTCAGTTTCTCATGTCAGTTAACTTTACTAGTTTTTATACTAATAGTAGATAGGGCTTACTCAGTCTTTTTGACTGACCCGTTTTGTTTCGCCTCTTTTCTTCCGTTTCCCCCCCCCCTCCCCCAGGTTACAGGGAGGAAACACTGTTGTTTAGTTCGGACTTCTTCTGCTTGAAGGTCATCATGGATGGCTTGGACTTTTCCTGGCTATGGCTACTTTACTGTTTTTATTTGGGGAATAATTTAGGAAAAAGTCTTTATGCTTCTTTACTATTGCAAGACAGGTTTTGATGTACTCTGATGTAAAAGGCTTTAGACCTTATGTATTCATGTTTATGAAAGTTCGATTTTACTTCCGCTATTTTATATGTTCTGTCTTGTGATATTTCTGTGCATGTTGACCAATAATGCCCCTCTAAAGCTAGTGCATTCCTTTGCGAGTGACCCTAGCGGAGGCAGGGTGTTACATGTACTGTATTGGATGTGAGTTATGCATAGATGAAGGGAAATTTTGTAAGTTCTAAAAATGATATAGATAAGAGGGCGAGTGTACTAGTTGAACTTCAAGCTACAAAAGATAAAGTAATACTAAGGCACATATGAACATTTTTGTTTCCTTTCATCTCCTCAACTACAATCCTCACTTTTAAGTACGGTATGATGGATGTGGATGGAATGGAAATGCTTTGTAGTCAAGAATGATGAATGACTATTTTATTCAGAGATTTTCTCTTTATTGCAATTTTTTTTTCTTTTTTCTTTTTCTTCTTCTTTTTTTTGTATGATGAATGATGAGTGGAGATGGAATGGAATGATACCATACATTATTTCATTTAATTCCTCCTCTACCAAGTGAATCATAACCAACACTTCATGAAAGGAAAGTTTTGTGCCCTAGTTACTCTATTTTTATAACTATAATTCAACACACAAATCTGGATTGATGTTATATAAAAAGCTGAAAGGAATGATAAGCAAAGTTTCGTAAAAAAGATAACCCATATAAAATAAGATGTGGTATAAGGTTATCCTAACTTTAAACAAGTACGGAGTGGGTAGTGTAATATTGGTATAAAAGTGATGTTTTTAACCTTTGAAAATGAAACGTTCTTAAGTATACCAATTGTAATAACCCGGAAAATACGGGCCAATTAAAAATTTTTAAATTGGTCATTTCAAAGGAATTTGAACAATTGAAATAGAATATTCCAATAAAATAGTGAATTAGAAATAATGAGTCAGTTTGAAAATTTGAATTCAAACTTTGACTGACTGTGCAGGGTGGAAAATATAACGGATTTTAGCGAAACCAAAAATATTTAAATCTGTTAGTCAATACCTTTCTAACGAATGTGAAAAATCGAAGTTTCATAACGGGAATCAAAAGTTATGGCCGAATGAATTTTCAGAAAGGTCCCTATATAGAATATATAGCCCTGGAAAATTGATATTTTGCAAACGACCTCGGAATTCGACGAAACCACTTTTGTTGGTCCGGGATGTCAAACTATTGCTAGGTTTCAAATTTCATAATTTTTGAAGCTAGTATGTGAGCGTGGCAAAAGAAAATGCGTTTGGTCAATTTCTGTTAAATTGGATCGACCAGAAAATGGCCATTTTTCAACCGATCTTAGAATTCGACGAAACTAGTTTTGTTGGGACCGTAGCGTCAAAACATAGCTAGATTTATTTTTCTGGAATTTTTCGAATCAGTTTGTGGCCCTGGCAAATTGAAATGTACGTTCGAAGTTAAAAATTAAATGTTTTATACTTTAATTTGAAAAATAACTGACTGTAACAGTCGGATTGGCCAACGACACATATCCCATTGTGTCCGGGATGGGGGTATTTAGCTAGGGGCGACAGACGTTGGGCTTGAAAAGGAGTTCATTGGTGAAAACCCTAATTTTCTGAAATATATATATTCCGGCGAATCAGAAAATTCCATTCATTATTAAAAAAATAAAAATAAAAACTAAAAACCCCCGTAACCCACGAACGAACGGTGAAAACCCGTTCAACCCTTCCCACCTCGATTGTCGCCGCCTCCGACACCTCTAGCCAATGCCACCACCACCGTTCGCCTCGTCTCCGCCTCCTCTTAAAATCCGACCCCAGAACCCCCTCCCTCGACGCCTCCTCCGCCTGAATCGACCGCCCAAAGTCGGCCTCTTTCCAGCGCCGCCTCCGCTCCGATCTGCCACCATCTACGACCAAACCACCACCGACAGGAAGCCTGCTCGAAGCTCTTCCACGTCAGCACCCCTGATCGTCCCCACGTGCCATGGATTTCGCGAAAACCTCAAACCTAGTTTCGAACCAAATAGAAAGGTGAGTCCTTTTTGATGTCTGCACTTTGAAAAATCATATCTTTTTGGTGTGTTGACGAAATTCGATGAAACAGGAAACATCGGGACCGCAAGGATGCTCTCTACCACATAGAAGAAGCCGCGAATTTTTCTGAGTCATCTACGATTTTTAGCACTCCGCAAACCAATGTGAGAAATCTAAATTAAATGAATTTGAATGGAAAATGTCAAGTATAAATTATATAAGCGAAATATAAATTACACATGTGTTGTATACCTCATGTACATGCGTGGTGTAAGCTATATGAGCGAAGTATGAATTATACATGCATAGAATAATTGATATATGTGTTGAAATGCAAGTGAAATATAGCAATAATAAATATATATATACTCCCCTTGTCCACAAACCATGGACGATATTTATTGTTGTGAATTGGTGTGAAATATTGGATGAAAAATACGAATGGTTGAATAATTGTTTGTGGTTGATATTGTTTGGTTGTGGTTGAAAAATACCCATTGGTGATTGAAATGAATTGGAAATATTTCTGGAAATAAAAGTAAAACATGCCGCCTGCGTGCGAATTAGATGCATGAATCCCCATTGTCAAAAACCGCGAGGTTTTAAGGTAGAGCGAGGAGCCGTGCTAGGGACGACGCCGGTTTTAACTACCCTGCCATTATGTTGCCGAAATTTTGAATAATCTTTATGTGTTAGAATAATTTTCATATGTTGAAATTATTTTCATGCGTTGAAATTAAAGTCATATGTTGAAACTATATCCATGTATGGAAATGTTCATGTGTTGAAAAGTGATGTGTGAAAATTAAATTCATTTGTGAATGAATGAAGTGTCTAAACAATAAAAATCACCTTTTTATAATATATATGAAGTATGAAAAATATTCGCCTTATATAAATAGTTTCAACAATAAAAATTCCATCTTTCTAATATGAACAACATAAATAAAATATCCATGTGTGGAAAAGCTCATGTGTTGAGAAGTGTGTGTAGTGGAAAAGTTCATGTGTTGAATAAAAAGATCGAACAATAAAAATTACATTTTTATTGAAACTATGAAGTGTTGAAACCATCCGTTTGTCGAATAAATATTTTAAATGATAAAAGTATCATTTTTATCATCTATATGATATGCTAAAGATATGCGGACGTTGAAATAAATATTTGTGATGAAATATTATTTTTAACATGCATAGGAACTAAATAAAATAGTCATGTGTTGAAATGTATTTTAGTTCGCCAAAATTATCATCTTTGAAATGTGAAGTGTTAAAATTAGCCACTTGTTCAAATAAATATGCATGAGTTGAAATATACATTAATTAGCTAATGATATGATTTTAGCCTATGCATGCAACATTAGAATGAATGGTCTTTTTAAACCAAAGTATATCAAATACGAAGTTGAATGGAAAATGATAAGTGATAAAAATTGTATATATGTACATGCATATTTATTGAATAGGTTATAGCAAAGGGGCTAGAGAAGAGGAATAAAATTTTGTGCCCGACAAATAGGTACACATTTACTGTTTTGTTTGGGTGATGATTTTATGAGCCTGTTGGCTAGCCGCTTGGCTTTTTCTTTTTCTTTTTGACATGAGACGCCCGTGTGGCTATTTGGGAATTTTCCCAGCCCCTCCCGTACAAAGGAGGTTATGGCGAAATTTTCCAAAATTTAAAGGCGTTAGTGAAATAATTGAAGTGAAAACGATATAGGAATTTTTGAATGAACTATATTTATATAAATATACAAATATAAATAAAATTAAAACGAAATGTGGCCGTACAGTTCGTGTTTTGAAACCGTGATTTCAAACGACTAGTGCGGGGAATCTGACCATTGGATTTTTCCTGAAACCTCAACCGTTGGGTTCGCCTTGGAAATATCTTTCCAACGGCACCAACTTTGTGAAGATCCAACGGTTGGATTGTCTGGAATGTTTAATTCAAATCTGAAGAAAAACAGCGCCAAAAACGATTATATTTATATATATATATATAATTAAATTAAATCGAATAACGATGCTGTAGTTCATAAATTGAAATCGTAACTTCAAATGGCTAGTGTGGAAGATCCGACCGTCGGATTTTCCCAAAACTGAAACCGTTGGATTCGTTTTGAAATGACCTTCCTAATGATATAAAATTTGTGAAGATCCAACGGTTAGATTTTCAGATATGTGTAAAACAAAATTAGTGAAAAGCAGCGCCAGTGCATCGACACGACCTGAAACGTCGTTTAATTAAATATGACCGTTTTAAAATAAATAAAAATGGCGATATATCATTATAAAATACTATATACGATATAGAGTGGAAATAATCCAATTTTGTTGTGTTTGCTTGATATGTGATGGTTGAATGTATTTAACACGAGGATTATAACCAAAGAACTGAAATGTGAATGTTGAACAGTCCAACCATGTGATTAATTGATTTGAAAAATTTAAATATACGTGGGTTATTTGAAAAGGCCGAGTTTATCTCATTTCGAATAATCAATCGACGTTGAGAAGTCGAAGAGTCGAAGACGGTTGAAGACCGACGATCTTCACATTGGATGGATGGGCGCTACTGATGCTCGTGATTGGAGTAGCTACCATGAAGGAACTGAAGTAGTAGCCGTCCAAACATACTGTTGATTGTACGGATATGCGAGGAATTGGTGCCTCCGGTTTCATTCAGACCCAGAACGGACTTGTAAATGGACTGTGTGTCTGACATTGGATTTTGTTCTGTGTTGATTGATCTCTGTTAAATGTATATCTGTTTGGCGGCGGAGAATTTATTCTCTTGCTTAACGCCCTTCTCTGAGACATACGAGCTCAGAGGTTATGTTTTGATAGAAATCAGTCGCATGGAGTAGATTGCTTGTGTGGCACGCCTGAGTGGCATATGATCAAGGCTTCTGTTGCAAAGCAAAGTCTTGTGGTTGATGATCAAAGCATGGTCTGTGTGACGTAGCTTTGTGTATAACGTGAATTCGCGAGCCTCACACCCCGGTATGAGTCAAAAACGGGAGAAGGACCCAAGGAGTGCATGACGTTTCTTTCTAGCTATGGTGGTGTCAGTGACCTCCCAGCCCTGACATTTATATCTACTTTTCACCTGTGTAGTTGTTGGAATACGAGGCGCCTCAATTATAGGTCTGTAAGGACCGGGAAACGTGTGTTCAGGAATTGCCAATCCTCAAAAGTAAGAGAGGACCGGCCTTGGAGGATCCAGGGATTGCTGTGTGCGGTCCCGAGGCATTTGCTAGAGTGTCTCGAATCGGAGAGGAGCTTGCCCCTTGCCTCGACTCATGAAGGAATCCAATTTCCAATACGAAATATGCGAATGTGATTGTATTACTAGTATGGCGACATGATATATGGTACACATGCCGTCTAGGATTGATATTTATGATGGAATTTGCTTTTAAAACATATATGCACTTGTCATAATATCAAACACTTTTGTTTTATACGTATGAAGCATTTTTGGCCATTATAAGGTAAAACTCTATCCTCTGGCTTGCGTTGCATTGTGTGATGGGACCTGAGTCTTATAATGGCTTCATTTTATAAAAAGCATTGCGATGATTTAATCATTTACTTTATTTCATGCACTAGCACTCATTGGAGTAAACCCGTTCCGCGAAAGTGGCGTGGTCCTTTGATTTGTCTTATTATTGTTGTTAATAAGTTAAGTAGATTTCTCATACCAATCCCATGACTGACTCGTAGTTTGTTTCACCTTGCAAACTCGGGTGCCCTCATTTTCACACGGGCAGCCTAGTTACAGGTTTCTGACGCACTTTTGGCTCATGGCGAGGCTTGACTACACCGTGCTAACTTGGACTTTCTCCGCCATTATTGTATATATATTATGATTCCGCCATTGGCGATGTAGACTGATATTTATTTTGTGTACTCTTTATGTATGATTCCGCCTCAGGCGATGGTGACTGATTATGTATCATTATGCACTAAGTTGTATCCTGTACTGTGCTTCTCTGATGTGATGATATCTATATGATTCCGCTGTCATATGTGTGTAAATTATTCTATTTTCTGTTTATGCTATTATCTGTGATCTGCTAATGATGATTAATGTGTTATATTCCAATGATTATCCTTAACACCGCAACACGGGGTTTTGGGATCGTCACACCAATATAAGAAAAACTTGTCGAAACATGGATGTGAATCGACTAAAACTTGGGTTTGAATAATGTGGGGTATCGAAGAAGAACGCTACAATGAGTCATTTCTCCTTAATTGGGCCAAGTGGTTCCAGAACTCACGATTTTGAAAATTTGAGTGAGAAAAAATATTATGCATGAAAACAAACTTAGAAAATCCAACAAATGTAGGTGCAAAATCATTGTTTATTTGATGATTACTTTTTTTTATTAGTTTTACTTGCACATTCTAACATGTATAACAAGGGTTGACATGCTTACTCCAGAACACGACTAACGTCTGCACAGTCTCAAGCTAGCGTCTTAAAAAGACACATTACGACTCAATGAATAAATAATGTTCATTCCCATCACCCAACAATTCAACTTATCAAACAAGAACCAAGGTGTTATTTATGAATTTAAGTTAATCCTTATTCAATGAATGACCTAGTTAACAAAATTTGATTATTGATGTAATGTAAATCCCCCCACACTTTATTGTGACTGTGTCCTCACAGTAGTTAATCAGACATATCTTAGTAAAAGGGGGGAAAATAAGTGAATGTTTACATATGTACAAAAGAGGGTTAGTGTTCTTACCGAATGTAATGTGGCTCATGGAGAACCATGACCTCTTCCTCTTGGTTGGGTATTGGTACCAAGTAAGGTTTAAGGCATTGACCATTGACCTTATAGGACGATCCATTCGGTTGAATTCTCAATTTCTGCCGCACCATACGGAAAAATGGTCCATACATTTTAAGGTCCTATCCACCTAGATTTTAACTTACCCGGAAACAGATGCAATCTTGAGACATACAACAGAACTTTTTGACCTGGCATGAAAGTTTTACGTAAAATTGATTTATCATGAAAAACTTTCATTTTATCCTTATAGATTCGTTCATTTTCATAAGCATCATTTCGAATTCCATCAAGTTCATTAAGCTGAAGTTTACTAAGTTCACCTGCTTGCTCTAAGTCAAGATTTAAAGTTTTTATTGCCCATAACGCCCTATGTTCAAGTTCAACTGGTAAGTGACATGGCTTACCAAAAATCAACAAATAAGGGGGCATACCTAAGTTTGTTTTAAAAGTGGTGCGGTAAGCCCACAGAGCTTCGGTTAACTTTTGGGACCAATCTTTACGATTTCGATTCACAATTTTCTCAAGGATTTGTTTAATTTGCCTATTCGATAATTCAACTTACCCACAAGTTTGAGGATGGTAAGGAGTGTATAACTTGTGGGTTATCGAATACTTACTCATGAGGGCTTCAAAAGAACGATTACAAAAGTGTGTCCTGTAGTCGTGATTATTGTGCGAGGTGTGCCAAACCTAGAAAATATGTTTTATTTTAAGAAGCGCACGATAATTGTAAATAACTGTAAAATCCGTTCGACTTTCCTAAATAACAAGGATTGTTGTAGAGGGTGTCGAACTCTAGGACCAAAAACATTTAAATTAGTAAATCCAATCAAGTTATTCCAAAATTTTGATTGGTTGCAAACACAGAAAATAAACAAAAAGAGAGTTTTAACAATACGTGAAAGTAATTAGGGGATAATGACATAGATTTGATTAATACTCATCAATAGCCAACAAATAAATATAGATCTAATTAGTGTTTCTATCACAAACATGAATCAACAATAATTAGGTTCTTAGAAACAAATAAGTGAATGACGACAAACATAGCCTATGCAGGAGCTGAGCTCTTAAACAACCATAGGCTATCAGGACAGATTCACTAATTGATTCCTAAAACCCTAAAATTAGATCTAAATATGATAATTGTTAGATCGAACATGAATATACCCTATGAAGGAGCAAAGCTCTTAAACGACACAGGATATGAAGGTTCAGATCTAACTCTTGATTCAGATCCAGTTCTACATGTATAACGTCCTCATCTTTTAGCTATGTGATTCATATTTAATCATATCTATAAGCGTCATCACCCCCTAATTAAAGGAGATTAGCTTGACATAGCTAGAAGAGAAACAAAAAATAAACAACATAAATAAAATACAATAAAAAGTAAAGAGAAAGGGAGAAGAATGATTTTATTCCAATAGAAGGATTACAGAATAAAACCTAATGTAATTACAAACGAAGGAGACACAGTGTATTTATAGTTGCATTGGCCAAGACTAAGAGGATAATTACACAATGTGGGACAAAATCCCTTTTCTAAAATAACACATAAACCAGTGTGAACGCAACATGAATGAGAGGCCTTGCAAATGAGCTAATGTGAACGCGGTGTGAATGGATTTGCAATTGGCATAGATTGCGGGCATTAAATAACATCAAGTTCAATTGTTTTGAGCATGAATAGGAACTCAATAATATCTACAACAAGCTATCCTTATGAAAATGCATTGAATCATTAAAATATGTGGCAGAAGGTGGTTGAACAACAACGTTTCTTCAAGCTTTAATCTAGCTCTCAAAATCAACACTCTTCATACACCAATTCTTCAAAGCTTTTCAACAATTAGGTGCATTAATCCATTCATCATAAATAATTTGAAAACACAACTATAATACACAGTATCAATTATTTTAAATATAAAATAAGATAAATAAGTGGAGAAAATATACACATTTAAGTGTAGATCGGTTTTGTTACTTTATAGTTACAATATAGATACTATCTAAGTATACTTCCATTATGTATAGAAGCTCAAATCTACAGTGAGTATGCATGCTTTTCACTCATAAACTATACAAATCCAAACATTCTAAAGGTGATTTATTTAGCTAATACTGGTGAGCTTGATGGAAAAAATTCATGGCAAAGTTTTATTTAATTATAGTTATATTATGATATATTGTATTATTTAGAGGACTTGAATGTTAACTTTTGATTTGTGATAAAAGCTTATCTAATTTTGAAGTTTTAATTTT
This sequence comes from Allium sativum, assembly GCA_030737875.1. Taxonomy (NCBI): domain Eukaryota; kingdom Viridiplantae; phylum Streptophyta; class Magnoliopsida; order Asparagales; family Amaryllidaceae; genus Allium; species Allium sativum. Next base: position 279,876,861 of record CM060911.1, read on the forward strand.
AATTTTTATATATAGATTTTGTAAAGGGTTGTTTCAAAAGTCATTATTTCCCAAAATATTAACAGCCAAACAATGCTCTTAAGAACCTACTCTTCAATTTTTGTAGATACTGTATCGTGCTCTAGATCTGGAATCATAAACATATTAAAAACATTATTTTGGTTTAAAATAATAATGGATTCAGTCAGGGGCAGATGCAACATGTTACCCGTGGGGAGCCAGGGCCTACTGGAATTTTACAATTTGCATTGATTTTTTTTCTTTAGGACTCTATTGAAAAAACTTTCTGGATCAACCACTGACTTCATTTGGAAATTCCATATGACTATAATTATATTGCGCGCATGTTGTGATATAGTAATCAGGCATTACTTTAATACTAAAAATAACTCAATAGTTCCTGTGAAAACACAGTCGACTATTGCATATATAGACTTCCATCACCCTTTTCTTTTACGAGGACTTATAATCTCGATTTTGAACCTTACAAAAATTAGGCCTAATCATTTTTGAATTGTATGCCGAAGAAAAATGTATGGTTTTACATATGATACCTCAACTGTATAATTCGAGGCTGCTACAAATATTTATATGCTTTGAACCACTAATATATGTAGTCATTTAGTTGTGTTGAAGGGAAGAAATTCAAAGAAGTTCTTTACTAAACGGACACGTCCCTTCGTTGAACTGACATGACTATTCATTGAACCAACACGACTTTTCATTTTAAAAGACACCAACATTAATTAATAAATGAACAATTCAAATTACATTCCAACACTTTGTCCTAATTTTTCATTTACCATTAATAAAGTATTTAATGTTTACCCAACAAAACATCCCTATAAACTTAAATGCTTTATTTTTTTTAGAGGGGTTTGTATACGTCACCGACCAAATCAGCTTACGGAGGCGTCTCCTCCTTAGCAGTATCCATAATCCCCTCGGTCCTTCCTACTCCAAGCACCAAATGTATCTCGTCAATGAACAATACCACTTTCCCATCTGAACCTCCACTTCTTTCAGCGTAGATTTCAACCTCTCCTCAAATTCTATTCTATATTTCACACCAACCATCAATGCTCCCATACCAATTGCTATCAAGTTAACATCCAATAAATTGTTTGGCACATCACCTCTAACTATTCTCTGTGCTAGCCCTTCTAACATAGCTGTCTTTCCAACTCCAGGCTCTACGATCAACACAGGCTTGTTATGTTGCACTGTTTCTTCTTTGTTGTCTATTTCTTCAGTAGTAACGTCAGTCATAGCCTCTTCTACTTTTTCATTCTCTTCAACTTCGTCTTCTCCATATTCTTCATCAGATTTGTTATTAAAATCTGCAGTAACTTTTTGATTTTCCTCATCTTCGTATTCAATTTCTTCATTCTTTATATTTTCTTTTTCACTGTCTTCATTCTCAATTTCTTCACTCCCAATATCTTTATTTTCAACTCCTTTGGTTTCATCTTCTTCCTCTTCTTCAACCTCCTCTTCGTCTTCTTCTTCTTTAGCAACTTTCTCTCTCATCAGCTCCTCTTTAGCTTTTTCGACCTCTTCTTCATCATCTTATTCAACTACTTCTGTGTCATCATTTGCATATATTTCTTTCAGTAAACTACATGAATCTTTTGCAGAATCTTCTCCAATAATGTGTTTACATGCTACTCCATCGATGTTCTCACACATCACAACACGAGCATTGTGATCTTTCAATCTCAAACTTGTAAATGCTTTACTTTCTTTCTCCATCATATTTTTAACATATTTTGGCCATTCATAGCCACACTCAACAATCTCCCATAGTCCTTTGGAGATCAACTCTTCTTTCTTTCTATTACTCCATCTTTCATAATTTTCTTTTGTGAGAACAAACGACATAAAAAGTAGAAATCCCATGATTTCGACCGGGCTTTGGTACCAATTTGTTGGAATAGAGAAGAGGAGTTAAAATTAATTTTGTTTGAGGAAGTACTTTTAATTTCCTTACTTTATTTCATTACTTGCTTACAACTAAAATGACCACCGTTATATAGAGAGGAGGAGAGAGATTAAACTTAGAATAATTGAATGACTACATTGTTCTTCATTCTTTCTTACTTGCTTACATATAAAATGACCACCCATATATATATATGTATGTATGTATGTATGTATGTATGTATAGTGGTTTACATGACACTTCACATACTAATAGACACCACTTATTAAATAAACACAAACTTTCATATGACTCTTAAAACATAAAAGATACAACACATTACAGACTGACACTTTGACTTCATAACTAAGATAAATTTCAAATTATGTTTCCAACACTTTTATATATGGCCAAGGATATGGAAAAAGTTTACCAATAACAATATTCATATATCTTTTTGTCATAATATTGATTTCGCTATGATGTCAAATTCTTTTTTATTTTGAACCAATTTTTCATGATTTTCTTAGCCCATGAAATTTCTCCATTTTGTTTGTTTTTTTAGTTTTGAAATTAATTACATTGACAGCCAAGTTCATCTGATTCAATGGATCTATAACACCCCGTGTATTTTATAACAGTGAAATTAACGAATTAAAGTATAATAAATTTCAAATCAAAGTATTAAGGGAAACGGGATACGCCATTGCGTTCGTCTCGGAAAAATACGCGAAATAGAGTCCGAGTTTTCGAAAAAGGGAGCCCGTATGACCAAATTATGGCCCGATGAAGTTTCAGAAAATTCAAATTTCGAAAACAGATTTGAATTTCAGCCCAATCAGAGTAGGCGGGAAAAGTTCCCGCCCAACCCACCAGGTCGACCTGGGGGTCGACCCTATGGTCGACCTGCCAGGCCAGGTCGACCTGGGAGTCGACCTAGGTGTCGACCTGCCCCAGGCAGGTCGACTCTAGAGTCGACCTGGGGGTCGACTGGGGAGTCGACCTGGCCCCTGAGCCAGGTCGAACCCAGCCCCCCTTGCTGGCCTAGTCTGTGTTTGGTCGATTTTCTGAGCCTTGCCTTGTCACTAGGGCTAGGTGTCAGCTCCTGATTGGCCTCTCCTTTGAACGAACGGCTATTATTAAACCAAGCTTCATCGACGGTCTAAATCAACTCACAAACTCTATAAAAAGGACCTAAGACTAACCCTAATTCACCCAAACTAAAATGGAGATGAGACCGTCATGTTGCTGAGGAGAGACTAAGGATAGCCATCAGAAATAGAGAGACAATTAGGAGATAAATCAAAAGCTTAAAGCAACGTTAATTGAATCAAAGCAACGCCTACAACAAAGGATAGCATCTCCAAATTCAGAATTCAGATTCCTGAATTGAAGATTCATCATACGTTGTAAGTAGAGTGCTATTCCGATGTGAATTAAATAATTGTGTTGTTTGTGTAAAGTAAGAAATGGAATTGTGGCGATAATAATCTATATTTGTACGTTGCTTTGATGCTAAACTATTTGGGAATATTATTGTATACGATTGGATATTTGCAAGTACGCGATTCGCGTTGGAAGTTAACAACGAAATGGAATTGTGGCAATAATAACCTATATTTGTATGTTATTTTGATTCTAAACGATTTGGCAATGCTATGGTGTACGATTGGATTCATACAAGTATATGGTTTATGTTGACAACCACATGTTGTGGAATTTTAATTGGGATTCATGCAAGCATATGACTCATATTGAAAACTACATGTTTGTGGTAGTTATTTACAACACCCATTTGATAATTGCAAGTATATGATTCATGTTGAAAATAACAACTATGTGTTGTAATAGTTTATTTGAAATTCTTGCAAGTATATAATTTATTGTTATGCCAACATGATGTATAATTCTATGGTCATCTTTAGTGTAATTTGGTCCATTTGAGTATTATGATTCATATGAAGTTATGTTGGAATTGGCATTATAGTTCAAGTATAAAAATCATGCTTTTGTGATAGTGACAAAAGCAAGCATCTTTGTGAACTTGTATTAATTTTATGAACATGACTAAACTATGTTTGTTATTATGCCTAATTGAAAAACATGTTTTTAGGCTTATGTTGTTATCATAATCATATGATATATATGTGACACATAAGTTACACTGGAATTACATTAGAATTACATTCCACTTGCAAGTTTACATAGATAGAATAAAAACCATGATTTAAGTTTAGGTATGTTTATGCTATAATTCTATAAATGGATTAAAAACCATGATTCATATAAGAATTAGGTTGGGATAATTCTAGTTGAACCATACTTTTGTATTAGTGACAAAAGTAAGTACCTTTTTGTTAGCATGTAGTGGTTTTATGAACATGATTAGTTTATATTATGCCTAAATAAAAATATAGGCTTATATTTCTAGTCAAGACCATGTGCCAATAATAATGATATCTAATTTAGTTAGATTCTTAATTTCAAGTTTACATGGTTAGTTGAACCTATAATTCATGTTTAAGTATTGTTTATGCCATAATCATATGAATAGAATGATTCATGTTTAAGTATTTTCTATGCCATAATCATATGAATAGAATAATTCATGTTTAAGTATTATTTATGCCATAATCATATGAATAGAATAATTCGTGTTTAAGTACTGTTTATGCCATAATCATATGAATAGAATGATTCATGTTTGAGTATTGTTTATGCCACAATCATATGAATAGAATGATTCATGTTTAAGTATTTTCTATGCCATAATCATATAAATAGAATAATTCATGTTTAAGTATTATTTATGCCATAATCATATGAATAGAATAATTCGTGTTTAAGTGCTGTTTATGCCATAATCATATGAATAGAATGATTCATGTTTGAGTATTGTTTATGCCACAATCATATGAATAGAATGATTCATGTTTAAGTATTTTCTATGCCATAATCATATGAATAGAATGATTCATGTTTGAGTATTGTTTATGCCACAATCATATGAATAGAATGATTCATGTTTAAGTATTTCCTATGCCATAATTATATGAATAGAATGATTCACGTTTAAGTATTGTTTATGCTATGATTATATGGATAAAATGATTCATGTTATGCCATGATTATATGATGTTACAATTACAAGTTCACATGTGCCTACTTTATGTTAATTGAATCGTTCGTTGCAAGTTCATGCGTTCACACTCCCCTCTTTCATGTTACCTGATAAACACCATGTTATAAGCCTCCCCTTTTCATATGGCTAAATTGGGTTTAAGTGTTAAACCCAACACACCTTACATTGGAACGAACGTATAAAACTGGGGTAATGACGTTTGGGCTAAAATATAGAACATATGTGTTGGCATGTTTGACGCATGCCAACAACCTTGAAAAACAATTAAGTGGCATAAATAAATCTTAATCAATAAAGGTGAATTTGAATAATGGGCCGCAAATATTTACATATAAAAAGAAAAGAGACAAAGTATGTAAATGTAGAAAATACGATGTGTTTAACCCGAGGTTGGATTGAGTTGTGATGTAAACCTGCCCGGAACCGCCCGGCTGTCCAGTAGTCACAACAATACCTATCCAATGTGGGTGGTTAAACACAGAGCCCAATAAGGACCCGAGGTTAGACTGAGTTGTGGCGTAAGACTGCCCGGACCCAACCGGCAACAGGCAGCCACAACAATACCTGTCTAATGTGAGAGGTCAATGCTTTAATAAGACAATTAAGGCTGAGTCAGGATTGATAGGATTAAGTGAATTAAGATTTAATCAAAATGGAACATGCTAAACTAAACAGACTGATTGGGGGTTAGGTTTATAAAACACTTAACCAACTTAGCATGTTGGCTAGAAATAGAAAAACCTAGTAGCGGGGGACCCTTTTCAGCAGTAACCCTACAAGGTATCATGATACCCTGAAACTAGGCAGGGTGGGGCACGATTACTGGGCTGACTGTAAGAGGTCAAATCGACGGCAGTGGTGCAGCAGTGTAGGTTCTAACGGGGTGCGGGCGTGCACACACTCTGTGATATCCCCAAACTTCCACAAGTGAAAGCAAGGAGAAATCATATGGAATACAACATAAATACAATAAAACAGAACACAGATACAATATAGCAAAGGAGATTCATAGAGTAATAACATTATAGCAGCGGAAAAATATAATGTCATCAATCACAGAAAATCCACAGTCACAGAATCTAAGCTATTACAACAAGTTTGCAGAAAAGAAATAAGTTTGATGTCTAAAAAGAAAAGAATAGATGCCAATAGAAACAAAAAGTCTTCAAGCTCCAAGTCATCACCTCTTCTCCCAAGCAGAATCCAAGAGAGAGAAAATAAGCAGCTTCAAAGAAAAGCTCCAAGCAGAGAATGAACCTGTCTACTTGGCTGCCCGTGTAGAAGAGAGGGCACCCAAGTTTGCAAAAAGGTGAAACAAACTATGGGTCAGTCGTGGGACTGGTGTGAGAAATCTTAAATAACTTATACTAATAAGGCAAATCCAAAGACCACGCCGCTAACGCGGAACGGGTTGTACCAATGGATTGCCGTGCATAACTATAGTGTCAATACAGATAAGTAAAACGTAACAAAACGCAATGTCTTTTGAAAAATGGAACCACCATAAGACTCAGGTCCCATCACACAATGCAACGCACACCAAGAGATAGAGTTTTACCTTATGGTGGTTAAACATGCTAAATACGCCAAATACGAAACTAATACTATTATTAGGGTGTATATGTTTTAAAACAATTCAAAGCAATGTATTAATCCTAGGAAGCATAGGTACCATATATTATGCCTCCAATACTAGTAATACAATCAAATCCGTCGGGGTCGTATTGGAAATTTGGGTTTCCATCATGAGTCCAGGCTAGGGAGGACTCCTTACCGATTCGAGACGCTCTAGTTAACGTCTCAGGATTACCCGCAGTTAACCCTTGGATCCTGCAGGGCCGGTCCTCACATACAGCTTAGAGGATTGGCAATTCCTAAGCACACGTTCCCCGGTCCTATAGGACCTATCCGAGGCGCCTCATTTCATCATCCTCCAAAAGTAAAATGACTACTAACTAGAAAGAAACGTGCTACTTTCCCTGCGTTCCCTTCCCCCTTTTTAGACTCTACCGGTTTGTGAGGCTCGTGAAGTCATGTTCTTCATACCCCAAGGTTCTGCTTTTCAACAAGTAACCCTGATCATTGCATCTTAGCATGCCACACCGTCACTCCATACCGTACTATTGATCTTCCGTCACTATATAAACGGGTGTTAAGTAGAGAATAAATTCTCTGCCACCAATCGTTTATATATTAACTGAATATCAACAACATAATATTTTGTGGGGTACGATGTCAGACACACTATCCATTTATACCCATGCTCTAGGTCTGAACTAGGGTCAAACCCGTGAAATCAACACGTACGTTTGGGCAATTATCCCGACCCTTGAATTGGGATCAAACCAATTCAGAGTCTTGATCGTTGTCCATTCGAGGGGAGATTTATGGTCTTCATGCGCCGTCTTCATACTTGAATTCTTGAAACCGTACGATCATTTGGAATGGGATTAACCCGGACTTTCCAAATAATCTCGCATTCATATATTTTGAGAAAAACATATTTCATATCGTCATTTTACTTTATAACGATTAATTCTTGCCTTAATTATTTTAATATAATTAATTTCTTATTTAACGACGCTTCAGGTCAAGGGCGACCTTGGCGCTGTTTTCAATCAATTTTGTTTTTCACTTTCCTCAAAATCTAACCGTTGGAGTTTAGCGTAGCTTATATCGTTGGAAAGATTTTTCCAAGACGGTCCTAACGGTTTCAGTTTTGGGAAAATCCGACGGTCGGATCTTCCGGTATATTCGTTTAAAAGTTCGATTTCAAAACACGAACTACCGCGCTCGATTCGTTATATTATAATTATATATATATAAATATATATAAATAATTCGTTTAGTTTATCGTCCCTACGTGCAGCTTACATTTCTCTTAACTTTCACCTTTCTACTTACATGACAATGTAGTTTAGGATTAGACGATAATTCTTCCCTTTTTAATTCATTATTATTTATTTTATACTTTATAATTTTCATTTAAGAATGTAAATTATAATGTGCCATCCCATTCATTTCTTTATATATTTCTTTTCCAATTTCATTATGAATAATGAACACTTTCCTATGGTGTAAGTTCCCTTTTACCTACATTATAAATAATGTTAATGTTTCAATACAGTTCCTTACCTTTCATTTAACATTATAAATAATGTTATTCTTACATACGTTTCATTTCTTTTATTTAACATTATAAATAATGTTAATTCTTTTCCTACGAGGTAAATTCCCTTTTTATATACATAAAAAAAATGTTTATTATCTTACAATGTAAATTCTCTTTTTATTTTACATTATAAATAATGTATATGATCTTACAATGCAAATTCTCCTTTTATTTTACATTGTAAATAATGTATATACTTCCTACGGTCAAGTTCTTTAACTCTTAACATTATAAAATAGTGTAACTATCATACGGTGGAATTTTCCTTTTATTTAACATTGTGAATGATGTTAAATTGTACATACACTTCATTTTCCCTTTTATAACATTGAAAATATATTATTAGAAAATATATTTTTCCCAATATTATTAGAAAATATAGATTTCCCAATATTATTAGAAAATATAAATTTCCCAATATCATTACTATATCTTTTGCATTAGAAAATGTAAATCTCTGTTTTCTTCACTTCACATTTAGAAAATGTAAGTTTACATAATGCCACATTTTAACTCTTTCTATTTATTTACAATAACAAAAATACTATTTTTACATACCATGCATTTCCTTATTTTCTAACATGACAAGTATAATATTTTCATACAATGACCATTTTGTATTTTTATTTTCCAAAAATACTATTTACATACAATATCATTTTATATTCTTACCTATCAACATTTGACACAAATGTCATTATCATAAGATGACCATTCTTTATAATAACATTAAATAAAAATGTTAATTTCATACGGTGAACATTATATTAACAAAGTTGCTCATTAACATACGGTGAATAATTTCTATTTCAATATTGACAAAATTTGTCATTTAACATATAGTGACAAATCCTATTTTTAATATTGACCAAATTTGTCAATTAACCTACAGTGGCAAATTTTACTTTTAATATTGACAAAATTTGTCATTCTTACATACAGTGTGTAATACTAATTTAATAATGAACAAAATAGCGTTCATCATCCTACGGTGTATAATACTATTTTAATAATGATACAAAAATAGCGTTCATCAACATACGGTGGCATATTCTATAATTTATAATGAACAAAAATTAGTTCATTTCATATAGTGCCATATTCTTATTTTTAATAATGAACAAAATATTATTCATTAACATACGGTGCTTTTCTTATTTTAATAATGAACAAAATATTATTCATTAACATACGGTGCTTTTCTTATTTTAATAATGAACAAAATATTGTTCATTAACATACGGTGCTTTTCTTATTTTAATAATGAACAAAATATTGTTCATTAACATACGGTGCTTTTCTTATTTTAATAATGAACAAAATATTGTTTATTAACATACGGTGTGTAAATTCTATTCAAATATGAACAAAAATTGTTCATTAACATACGGTGTGTAAATTCTATTCAAATATGAACAAAAATTGTTCATTAACATACGGTGTTAATTCCCATTCTTAACATAACAAAAATAGTGTCCATTCAACATACTATATATAATTCTATTTTAACATATATAAAAAAAATGTTATCTTTACCATACGATGTCATTTTCTATAATATAACATAGCAAAATGTTATCTTTACCATACGATGTCATTTTCTATAATATATACAAAATGTCACTCTAACATACAATGAACAATTTCAACATTTCCTATTTAAATATTGACAAATATGTCAATCAACATACAGTAAAAATTTTCTTATTCTAATATTGACAAAAATTGTCAATCAACATGCAGTGGTTTTAGTCCTAGCATACACATACAGATTAAGTCATAGCAGATTCACATACAGTTTATATCATAGCAGATTCACATACAGCTTTATAAATTAAATCAATTCAATTTAAGTTTAAGTGAATTCTCACATTGCTTGGATAAGCATATAATAATTATAATTTTCATCGCGTATTCACAAATTTAGAATCTCAATTTATTATGAGATTTATCGCATCAAACCAAGCGAATATATTTGCCATAACAACAATAAAACATAAATAACATCTAAGTTATCACAGCGCAGAATAACACATACATATATGATTATGAATGCGAACATCAATAATTAAAACATAATTACTTAAATAAAATAAATAGGATTCTCACCTCAATTAGATTAGAGTTTGTTCCCAATTGCTCTGTATTAAAGTTGTATTCGAAGTCACGGTTCCATCGGATCTGAAATTTTCAGAATCGGTGTTTATATGAAAAAGTTATTGATGTTTTAAATAAACTGACTTTTAACAACTGCTGCAGTCACGCTTAAAAGCGTCGCAAAATCTGAAATAAAAATTACCCTTTAATTTTCAGTTTTGTTCAAAACTTCAATTTCGATTTTCTCTTGATTTACTGAATGAAATTGAGCGCCGTTTGTTGGAAAAGGACCAGGAAGGAGGGGGCTTTGCTCGCCGGGAAGGGGGGTGGCGCGTCGGCTTCAGGCGGGGCCCACGGGGCTGCGACGGCGGCGGCTTCGGGCTGACGTGGCGGCTTCGACAGGGCGTGGTTCGGGTGGTGGTGGGTACCAACTTGAAGATCTCGGGAAGAGCTTCGAATCGGTATATGGTACGCTAAAAACCGTTGAGAGATGAAGGAGAAAAGTGGATTTGAAGATTCGAAGGGAAGGTGGGTTTCGGCGGCTTCAGGAACGAGAGGAAGAAGAAGAGGTATACGTACTGTATACGGGTATATATACTAGTATTTAGGGTTTTATTTTAATTATTTAATTAATTATTTAATTCAAGAAAATACCGTTTTCACATACGACCTCCGATTCACGCTCAACGACTGTCGAACTTAATGTTTTGACGTCTTCTGAACGCGATGGCGCTATCCCCATGGTCCAACTCTGAAGTTACAGTATGGTTTTCTTTTATTTTCAAATAAATCCTTTATTTTAAATTCGAACGTAAATATAATTTTGCCGGGGCCACATACGAAGTCAGAAAAATCCGGAAAAATTATTTTTGGCTTTCTTATGCCGATACGATCACAACAAAATTCGTTTCGTTCAATTCTGAGACTTTTTGAAAAATGGCTATTTTCAGGGCGAATATATTTAATATCAAAAATACAATTTGAAAACAATAATTTCTGAAACTCAAAATATATAAGTGTTTACTGTTTTTCAATGCAGAAACGTCATTCTGAACTCAATGGAAATGGTTTCGAGTTCCGATTCCTTCGTATGTAAAAAGTGGCCATTCTGACCTTTATATATTATATATATTCATTTCATAGCGACTTTTCTAAATTTTAATTTTGACATAACTTATAAATTATAAAGTGAAATTTCAATTTTTCGGATTCATTAGAAAGATATTCTGAAACAGATTTAAATATTTTTGGTTTCACTAAAATTCGTTTTATTTTGAATCCTGTACATTCAGTCAAAGTTTAAAGTCAAAATTTCAAACTGCAGCGCTTGTTTTCAATTCCTTTTATATATAAATTAAATTTATTCGTTTTAACTTCGATTAAAATAAATCAATCATTTAAAATACTTTAAATTCATTAAAATAAAATTTTTAAATTGGCCCTAAAATCCTGGGTCGTTACAATCTCCCCCACTTAAGAACTTTTCGTCCCCGAAAAGGAAAAAGAAAATAAAAGAGGAGAAGAGGAAGAATAAACACAGAGAATGTTGAAACGTTTTAACAGAAATAGTACCGCCTATAACATCAGGCCTTCCACCGAAGAAGTTGGTCCTTTCGCTCCTTCGTACACATGTGCCAATTGAGCATTGCCACTTCTCTTAGTCTTCTTCGAACGTATGATCAAGGAAAGAGTCAAAACAATAGAAAAGGTGATTCTTAAAGATCGAAGGATGAATGAAAAGATGACGATAAAGTGACTGGCTATTATGTATCTCATGAACTGTTCGCCATAGAATATAGTGATTCTATGTAAACGAATTATTATAGATATGTTGTACTCCGCTTTGTAAACCAAAGCTCTGATACCAACTGTGATATCCCCAAACTTCCACAAGTAAAAGCAAGGAGAAATCATATGGAATACAACATAAATACAATAAAACAGAACACAGATACAATATAGCAAAGGAGATTCATAGAGTAATAACATTATAGCAGCGGAAAAATATAATGTCATCAATCACAGAAAATCCACAGTCACAGAATCTAAGCTATTACAACAAGTTTGCAGAAAAGAAATAAGTTTGATGTCTAAAAAGAAAAGAATAGATGCCAAAAGAAACAAAAAGTCTTCAAGCTCCAAGTCATCACCTCTTCTCCCAAGCAGAATCCAAGAGAGAGAAAATAAGCAGCTTCAAAGAAAAGCTCCAAGCAGAGAATGAACCTGTCTACTTGGCTGCCCGTGTAGAAGAGAGGGCACGTAAGTTTGCAAAAAGGTGAAACAAACTATGGGTCAGTCGTGGGACTGGTGTGAGAAATCTTAAATAACTTATACTAATAAGGCAAATCCAAAGACCACGCCGCTAACGCGGAACGGGTTGTACCAATGGATTGCCGTGCATAACTATAGTGTCAATACAGATAAGTAAAACGTAACAAAACGCAATGTCTTTTGAAAAATGGAACCACCATAAGACTCAGGTCCCATCACACAATGCAACGCACACCAAGAGGATAGAGTTTTACCTTATGGTGGTTAAACATGCTAAATACGCCAAATACGAAACTAATACTATTATTAGGGTGTATATGTTTTAAAACAATTCAAAGCAATGTATTAATCCTAGGAAGCATAGGTACCATATATTATGCCTCCAATACTAGTAATACAATCAAATCTGTCGGGGTCGTATTGGAAATTTGGGTTTCCATCATGAGTCCAGGCTAGGGAGGACTCCTTACCGATTCGAGACGCTCTAGTTAACGTCTCAGGATTACCCGCAGTTAACCCTTGGATCCTGCAGGGCCGGTCCTCACATACAGCTTAGAGGATTGGCAATTCCTAAGCACACGTTCCCCGGTCCTATAGGACCTATCCGAGGCGCCTCATTTCATCATCCTCCAAAAGTAAAATGACTACTAACTAGAAAGAAACGTGCTACTTTCCCTGCGTTCCCTTCCCCCTTTTTAGACTCTACCGGTTTGTGAGGCTCGTGAAGTCATGTTCTTCATACCACAAGGTTCTGCTTTTCAACAAGTAACCCTGATCATTGCATCTTAGCATGCCACACCGTCACTCCATACCGTACTATTGATCTTCCGTCACTATATAAACGGGTGTTAAGTAGAGAATAAATTCTCTGCCACCAATCGTTTATATATTAACTGAATATCAACAACATAATATTTTGTGGGGTACGATGTCAGACACACTATCCATTTATACCCATGCTCTAGGTCTGAACTAGGGTCAAACCCGTGAAATCAACACGTACGTTTGGGCAATTATCCCGACCCTTGAATTGGGATCAAACCAATTCAGAGTCTTGATCGTTGTCCATTCGAGAGGAGATTTACGGTCTTCATGCGCCGTCTTCATACTTGAATTCTTGAAACCGTACGATCATTTGGAATGGGATTAACCCGGACTTTCCAAATAATCTCGCATTCATATATTTTGAGAAAAACATATTTCATATCGTCATTTTACTTTATAACGATTAATTCTTGCCTTAATTATTTTAATATAATTAATTTCTTATTTAACGACGCTTCAGGTCAAGGGCGACCTTGGCGCTGTTTTCAATCAATTTTGTTTTTCACTTTCCTCAAAATCTAACCGTTGGAGTTTAGCGTAGCTTATATCGTTGGAAAGATATTTCCAAGACGGTCCTAACGGTTTCAGTTTTGGGAAAATCCGACGGTCGGATCTTTCGGTATATTCGTTTAAAAGTTCGATTTCAAAACACGAACTACCGCGCTCGATTCGTTATATTATAATTATATATATATAAATATATATAAATAATTCGTTTAGTTTATCGTCCCTACGTGCAGCTTACATTTCTCTTAACTTTCACCTTTCTACTTACATGACAATGTAGTTTAGGATTAGACGATAATTCTTCCCTTTTTAATTCATTATTATTTATTTTATACTTTATAATTTTCATTTAAGAATGTAAATTATAATGTGCCATCCCATTCATTTCTTTATATATTTCTTTTCCAATTTCATTATGAATAATGAACACTTTCCTATGGTGTAAGTTCCCTTTTACCTACATTATAAATAATGTTAATGTTTCAATACAGTTCCTTACCTTTCATTTAACATTATAAATAATGTTATTCTTACATACGTTTCATTTCTTTTATTTAACATTATAAATAATGTTAATTCTTTTCCTATGAGGTAAATTCCCTTTTTATATACATAAAAAAAATGTTTATTATCTTACAATGTAAATTCTCTTTTTATTTTACATTATAAATAATGTATATGATCTTACAATGCAAATTCTCCTTTTATTTTACATTATAAATAATGTATATACTTCCTACGGTCAAGTTCTTTAACTCTTAACATTATAAAATAGTGTAACTATCATACGGTGGAATTTTTCTTTTATTTAACATTGTGAATGATGTTAAATTGTACATACACTTCATTTTCCCTTTTATAACATTGAAAATATATTATTAGAAAATATATTTTTCCCAATATTATTAGAAAATATAGATTTCCCAATATTATTAGAAAATATAAATTTCCCAATATCATTACTATATCTTTTGCATTAGAAAATGTAAATCCCTGTTTTCTTCACTTCACATTTAGAAAATGTAAGTTTACATAATGCCACATTTTAACTCTTTCTATTTATTTACAATAACAAAAATACTATTTTTACATACCATGCATTTCCTTATTTTCTAACATGACAAGTATAATATTTTCATACAATGACCATTTTGTATTGTTATTTGCCAAAAATACTATTTACATACAATATCATTTTATATTCTTACCTATCAACATTTGACACAAATGTCATTATCATAAGATGACCATTCTTTATAATAACATTAAATAAAAATGTTAATTTCATACGGTGAACATTATATTAACAAAGTTGCTCATTAACATACGGTGAATAATTTCTATTTCAATATTGACAAAATTTGTCATTTAACATATAGTGACAAATCCTATTTTTAATATTGACCAAATTTGTCAATTAACCTACAGTGGCAAATTTTACTTTTAATATTGACAAAATTTGTCATTCTTACATACAGTGTGTAATACTAATTTAATAATGAACAAAATAGCGTTCATCATCCTACGGTGTATAATACTATTTTAATAATGATACAAAAATAGCGTTCATCAAAATACGGTGGCATATTCTATAATTTATAATGAACAAAAATTAGTTCATTTCATATAGTGCCATATTCTTATTTTTAATAATGAACAAAATATTATTCATTAACATACGGTGCTTTTCTTATTTTAATAATGAACAAAATATTATTCATTAACATACGGTGCTTTTCTTATTTTAATAATGAACAAAATATTGTTCATTAACATACGGTGCTTTTCTTATTTTAATAATGAACAAAATATTGTTCATTAACATACGGTGCTTTTCTTATTTTAATAATGAACAAAATATTGTTCATTAACATACGGTGTGTAAATTCTATTCAAATATGAACAAAAATTGTTCATTAACATACGGTGTTAATTCCCATTCTTAACATAACAAAAATAGTGTCCATTCAACATACTATATATAATTCTATTTTAACATATATAAAAAAAATGTTATCTTTACCATACGATGTCATTTTCTATAATATAACATAGCAAAATGTTATTTTTACCATACGATGTCATTTTCTATAATATATACAAAATGTCACTCTAACATACAATGAACAATTTCAACATTTCCTATTTAAATATTGACAAATATGTCAATCAACATACAGTAAAAATTTTCTTATTCTAATATTGACAAAAAT